>BPUM01000007.1:2410000-3610000 GCA_020521455.1 Prunus kanzakura | reverse complement strand
AACGTTTGGCCTTTGGGCAAACATTAAAATTGGGTACCGATTCAAAATTTACTTATGTTTGATTAAGTAAGTGATCATTGAGTTACTGATTCAAAATTCACCAATATCTGATTAAGCCCTCGGCAAATCTCGTATTTAATTAACCATCGGCAAAACCCATAAACAATTTTGTTCACCATACCGATCCAACTCACACTTGGTAAACAAAATTGAGATTACAAAGACTCGTAAGCCCTCGGCGACAGTAAGGTAATTGAGGTAGCAGTACGCAAAAATAAAACAAAACGTATAAGTTCTGAGAAGAAAATTGCTCAAATTAAAGATGCCCTCGGCATCAATGTGTTTGGAACAAATCGCCTTATGGCGAATTCAAAATACAAAGTAAAATAAAATTACAAAGATCAACAAGGCTTCAAATGGCAGCATCCCCATCGACACCCTCGGCGCCTTCACCAGCACCGACATCTCCAGGACCATCGGCAGCGGTAGAAGGGCCCTCGGAAGGAACGACACCCTTAGGAGCCTCCTCCCCCTCATAATCCTCGACCATTTCTTCCGTAATACCTTCAAGAAGGGGAGTACCGTCGGCAGCAAAATTTAGGTGAACAGTACGCTCTTACTGCCTTCGATGTCCAGGAGGTTGGTGAACTCCTCAGATGAACAGTATGCCCTTATTGCTTCCCAAATGACAGCCTCAATCTCGGAAGCCTTGGCCACCTACACTGTTGCCTTAGCCACCTCGGCATCCTTCACTGCCGCCATTGCCTCCTCCAGAGCCGCCCTCATCTCGGCAAGCTTCGCTTCAAGAGGTTGGCGTGATCCTGCCATTTAGCAGCCTCCTTTTCCTTGAAGAGGTTGGCGTGATCCTGTAGAGCCTTGCCAGCCTCGGCGACCTTGGCACGACCGTCCTCATACATCCTCTTGGCCCGTTCGGCAGAGGCGATGACCCGCTTCATGCAGAGCCACACATCCATGGATGCCTGTAAAGGAACCAGTTAGCAGAAGTGGTGTAACAAACGGAAGCAAGAGGATGAGAGCAGAGGAAACTTACAGAAGCCTGGAGACGGAAGGCGCGTTCAGCCTCCTCCCGAAGGAATTTCTTCGGAAGCTCCTTTATCTCAGATAGCTCCATATGCGAACCAAGGATTATATGATTCGCAAATTGAACCATCTTCGACGGGCAGGTAATATTGACGGGCTTGGCAGGCCCCTCATCATCCTCGGCAGCAAGGACAGCCCTTGAGTGCTCGGAGTGCTGACTGCGTTTAGACACTGTATTGGCCTCCAGGTCGACCATAATTGGCCGTTTCCCAGTAGCCTTAGAGGGAGCTGCCTCAGCGCCCTGCTCTCGTCTGGGAACGGAGTCACCATTCAGTGCCCGCCTGATCGTCGCCTCGGCACTCCACTCCCTACGCCGATCGGCAAGGGTCTGGTCCTCCGGATCAGCCACCGCCGCCTATGCTGAGGCCGCCCATGCTGAGGCCGCCCCGGCTGTCGTCTCTATTTTTTCGATTGCATACACATCATGAGACACCTCTTAGAAGATTCATTCATCTTCTTGGCCTCGATAGATTTCCTGGCATCCGTCACTGCACGATTCAAAGATCGGTAAGACGCTGAAATGCAATAATTGGATAGATAAAATAAACAAAGTGCACTTACTCTCAGTAGGGCTGACAAGGCGGGCTCTGATCAGGTTCTCGGTAAAGAGGAACTTTGGGTACACCCTGGTAGCAGCTGGAACCTTCAGCCTCACTCTGTCAACCTGCCGAATCTCAGATTGAGTTGGGGTTTCCTGCTTCAGTTTGCCTACAAAAACAACATAAAATGATTAAGTCTCTCAAAACAGGCATATTAATGGCCTACCGATCGGTGTGTTAGTGACCTACTGGCTATCTAGAAGGTGGTGGGAATGTGAAACCGAACAGGCATTCCTGAAGGTGATTCCCAATCACCCGATAGCAGCACCTGCCGATTCCTCCAAGACTTCTGAGAAGTCTGCACGGCATGGCAGTTGACCTGAACCCAACCCCCATGATTGTTGCTCTTAGACTTCGTGATGCTGTACGGATAGGAGAACTGCTCATAGGTAGGCTCACCTTCCTCGGCAATGCCGAAGGCGGTAATCACCCCCATTAAGGCCACCTAGAAATTTGGATTGTATTGGCCGGGAGCATACCCAATTTGGGCAAGGATTCTCTAAACATCAGGCTCCAACGGCAACCTAACGCCCTGCTGGAGTACGTCTGTAAAGAAAACGACCACACCATCATCTGGACTGCTCAGAGATTTGGTAGGACCTGGAATCCTCATTTTTACCAAATCTGGAATACCATACTCGACACGAAGCTTGACTAGCTCCCGTATGGTCATCTTATTGGGATCTAAATAGTCTACACCGAATAGGTGCTCCTTTGGCATGCCCATCGGTACCCTAGAATTCCCCTGGTGAACTATGGTCACCCTCGGTTGGGAAGGAGGTTTGGTAGTAGCCTCTCCACAGCCAGAAGTGGAGGTCTCCGGTTGATGACTGGCGTGCCGATCCAACACTCGAGTATCCCCCGTCCGGAACTCGCGATGTTGGCCTGCCTAGCCACGATTGTCGTCGCTATACACCACAGCCAACGACATTAGCTGACTGGTCATTAACCCCTTACCGATGCGGTGGGTGGGAACGGAGCTTGGCCCCATACCAACTATTTTGACATCGGTATCGCCATCACTCTCGGTATCGAGACTCAAGGACTCTTTCGAACGGAGACTAGCTATCAGACATCTACATAACACAGAAAAAGAAAACTAAGGGCCATGCAGAAGACTAGCCTACCGATTCCTACATCGCTACCTGTAGCAACTAGACTACCGAACGAAACCCCACTTGCACAAAGTTCAATCTAGTTCATGTCAAGGAAGGACGCATACAGAATAAATAAAACTATTTGACAGAGTGTCGAACGGTACTTTATCTCGAACTGTAGACGGAGGGAAATCACCTTGACTACCGACTGATCTCGCCGGAAATCGCCCTGATTGCCGACTGGTCATGTCAGAAATTACCTTAATTGTCGTTAGCTCTCGCCGGAAATCACTTGGACAGAGCGCTCGTTTCACTCATAAACTCAAAGTGAACTTCTCATTTGGAGTCACTCCTATTTATAGAGCGAGGGATTGGAACGGTACACCTTGAGTAACCAAACGGCGCATCAATGGCGCCACTCCGCTTGAGTAGACACACCACGTGTCACACAGTGAATGGAGGTTCTGATAGCACACGGGGCACATACAAGAACTAGCTTGTAGGCCTATGTTCAGTTGTCGAATGGTAGAACAACATTTGGATTACCGAAGAGGGAATCAATTCCTCATCCGAGAACTTGGACTCTTGTATATACCAAAATGAACAGCCAATAAGAATAAGACACATGGACAAAATTGAGCCTGGTTAAGGTTACCTTCGGCACCTAGCCTACCGGTCCGTCTATTAGGGCAACGCCCTCCCCGGGGACACGTGGCACACTCGCAATCGACGTCCATAGTCCCACATCAAAATTCTAAACAATGTGCACAACTCCCAAGGCCTATAAGAAGGGACAACTATCCCAAAATAGAGGTAATTAGAACTACCGGCATACAAGCCTATTGATCTGTCAGTTTAATTTACTAACTCTAAACTTACTTCTGCATCGGAGAGTCTTCGGCCGTTACCACACCAGTGCCCTGGGTCTTACCGAGCGTTTTCTCGTCTTGCAGATCACACGCACTACCGAGGCCCAAAGCATTCCGAAGGCCCAATATCACTAAATTTAGCCCAAAAGTGCCGAACCACTTTTTCGTATCAACAAAATCCAATCAGTAAAACTATACAATACACCAACCACACCATTTACAAAACGATTTTTGTACGAACTTGAAATGTCCAATTTCTTTGACCAACAGATATCGGATTGATCCCAAAACTTGGGGAACAAAATGATATGGTGGGAGGAGTCATTTGGTGAGTTTTGTGTGAAATCCAATTGGAAAAACTATGCAATACACCAACCACTCCATTTACAGAATGAACTGCGTTCGAACTTGAAATGTCCAATTCCATTGACCAATCGATATCGGACTGAGCCCAAAACTTGGGAAACATAATGATATGGTGGGAGGATTCATTTGGTCAGTTTTGAGTGAAATCTAATTGGTAAAACTATGCAACACACCAACCAATCCATTTACAGAACGATTTTCGTACGAACTCGAAGTGTCCAATTTCTTTGACCAATCGATATCAGATTGAGCCCAAAACTTGGGCAACATCCTAATATGGTGGGAGGACTCATTTGGTGAGTTTGGAGTGAAATCCGATCGGTAAAACTATGCAATACACCAACCACTCCATTTAAAGAACGAACTTCGTATGAACTTAAGTGTCCAATTTCTTTGACCAATGGATATTGGATTGGGCCCAAAACTTGGGCAACATCCTAATATAGTGTGAGGAGTCATCTATGCAATACACCAACTACACCATATACAGAACGAACTTCATACGAACTTAAAGTGTCCAATTTCTTTGACCAATCGACATCAGATCGAGCCCAAAACTTGGGGAACATACTGATATGGTGGGAGGAGTCATTTGTTCAGTTTTGACTGAAATCTAATCGGTAAAACTATGCAATACACCAATCACTCCATTTACAAAAGGAACTTCGTACGAACTTGAAATGTCCAATTTTTTTTACCAATCGATATCGGACTGAGCCCAAAACTTGGGGAACATAATGATATGGTGGGAGGAGTCATTTGATGAGTTTTGGGTGAATTCCAGTCGGTAAAACTATGTAATACCCCAACCACTCCATTTACAGAATGAATTTCATACAAACTTGAAGTGTCCAATTTCTTTGACCAATCGATATCGGATTGAGCCCAAACCTTTGACAAATCATAATATGGTGGGAGGAGTCATTTGGTGGGTTTTGAGTGTAATCCAATTTGTGAAACTATGCAATTCACCAACCACACCATTTACAGAATGAATTTCGTACGAACAAGAAGTGTCCAATCTCTTTGACCAATCGATATTGGATTGAGCTGAAAACTTGGGCAACATCCTAACATAGTGTGGGGAGTCATCTGGTGAATTTTGAGTTAAATCCAATCGGTAAAAGTATGCACTACACCAACCACTCCATATAAAGAACGAAATTCGTACGAACCTGAAGTGTCCAGTTTCTTTGACCAATCGATATCGGATCGAGCCCAAAACTTGGCCAACGTCATAATATGGTGGGAGGAGTAATTTGGTGTGTTTTGAGTGAAGTCTAATTGCTAAAACTAGGCAATACACTAACCATTCCATTTACGGAGAGAACTTCGTACGAACTTGAATTGTCCAATTTGTTAGACCTATGGATTTCCGATAGAGCCCAAAACTTGGCCAAAATTAATATATGGTGGGAGAAGTCAATTGGTGAGTTTTGAATGAAATCCAATCGCTAAAACTAGGCAATAGACGAACCACTCCAATTACAAAACGATTTTTGTACGAACTTGAAGTGTCCAATTTGTTTGACCAATCGATATCGGATTAAGCCCAAAACTTGGGCAACACCCTAATATGGTAGGAGGAGTCATTTCGTGAGTTTCGAGTGAAATCCAATCGGTAAAACTATGCAATACACCAACCACTCCATTTACGGAATGAACTTCGTATGAACTTGAAGTGTCCAATTTCTTTGACCAATCGATATCGGATTGAGCTCAAAATTTAGGCAACATCCCAATATGGTAGGGAGAGTCTTTTGGTGAGTTTTGAGTGTAAACATCTCAATAAAACTATGCAATTCACCAACCACTCCATTTACACAATGAACAGCGTACGAACTTGAAATGTCCAATTTCTTTGACAAATCGATATCGGACCAAGCCCAAAACTTGGGGAACGTAATGATATGGTGGGAAGAGTCATTTGGTCAGTTTTGAGTGAAATCCAATCGGAAAAACTATGCAATACACTAACAACTCCATTTATAAAACGAACTTCGTACGAACATGAAATGTCCAATTTCTTTGACCAATCGATATCGGATAAAGCCCAAAACTTGGGGAACATAATGATATAGTGGGAGGAGTCATTTGGTGAGTTCTGAGTAAAATCCAATCGGTAAAACTATGCAATACCCCAACCACTCCATTTCTAGAAAGAGTTTCGTACGAACTAAGTGTCCAATTTCTTTGACCAGTCAATATCAAATTGAGCCCAAAACTTAGACAACATCCTAATATGGTGGGAGGAGTCATTTGGAGAGTTTTAAGTGAAATTCAATCGGTAAAACTATGCAATACACCAACCACTCCATTAATATATGGTGGGAGGAGTTATTTGGTGTGTTTTGAGTGAAGTCCCATCACTAAAACTAGGCAATACACCAACAAGTCCATTTATGGAGCAAACTTCGTGCGAACTTTAATTGTCCAATTTCTTAGACTTATTGATTTCGGACAGAGCCCAAAACTTGGCCAACATTAATACAAGGTGGGAGGAGTCAATTGGCGAGTTTTGAGTGACATCCAATCGCTAAAACTAGGCAATACACGAACCACTCCATTTACCAAACGATTTTCGTACGAACTTGAACTGTCCAATTTGTTTGACCCATCGATATCGAATTGAGCCCAAAATTTGAGCAACATCCTAATACGGTGGGGGGAGTCTTTTGGTGAGTTTCAAGTGTAAACCAATCGGTAAAACTATGCCATTCACCAACCACTCTATTTACAGAATGAATTTCGTACGAAAAAGAAGTGTCCAATTTTTTTAATCAGTCGATATTGGATTGAGCCGAAAACTTGAGCAACATCCTAATATTGTGTGGGAAGTCATTTGGAGAATTTTTAGTTAAATCCAATCGGTAAAACTATTCAATACACCAACCACTCCATTTACCGAATGAACTGCGTACGAACTTGAAATGTCCAATTTCTTTGACCAATCGATATTGGATTGAGCCCAAAACTTGGGGAACATAATGATATGGTGGGAGGAGTCATTTGGTGAGTTTTGATTGAAATCCAATCAATAAAACTATGCAATACCCCAACCATTCCATTTACATAACAAACTTCGTACGAACTTGAAGTGTCCAATTTCTTTGACCAATCGATATCGGATTGAGCCCAAAACTTGGGCAACATCCTAATATGGTAGGGTGAGTCCTTTGGTTGGTTTTGAGAGTAATCCAATCGGTAAAACTATGCAATTCCCCAACCACTTCATTTACAGAACGAATTTCGTACGAAAAAGAAGTGTCCAATTTCTTTGACCAATCGATATTGGATTGAGCCAAAAACGTGGGCAACATCCTAATATAGTGTGGGGAGTCATCTGGAGAATTTTGAGTAAAATCCAATCGGTAAAACTATGCAATACACCAACCACCCGATTTACAGAATGAACTGAGAACGAACTTGAAATGTCCAATTTTGTTTGACTAATCGAAATCAGATTGAGCCCAAAACTTGGGGAACATAATGATATGGTCGGAGGAGTCATTTGGTGAGTTTTGAGTGAAATCCAATCGGTAAAACTATGCAATAACCCAACCACTCCATTTACAAAACGATTTTCGTACGAACTTGAAGTATCCACTTTCTTTGACCAATCGATATCGGATTGAGTCAAAAACTTGGAAAACATCCTAATATGGAGGGAGGAATCATCTGGTGAGATTTGAACAAAATCCAATCAGTAAAAGTATGCAATACACCAACCACTCCATTACAGAATTAACTTCGTACAAACTTGAAGTGTCCAATTTCTTTGACCAATCGATATCGGATTGAGCCCAAAACTTGGGCAACATCCTAATATGGTGGGGGGAGTCCTCTGGTCGGTTTTGAGTGTAATCCATTTGGTAAAACTATGCAATTCACTAACCACTCCATTTACAGAATGAATTTCGTACAAACAAAAAGTGTCCAATTTCTTTGACCAATCCATATTGGATTGAGCCCAAAACTTGGGCAACATCCTAATATAGTGTGGGGAGTCATCTGGTGATTTTGAGTTAAATCCAATCGGTAAAACTATGCAATACACCAACCACTCCATATAAAGAACAAAATTCGTACGAACTTGTGTTGGCTTCACAAATCTCGCGGCTAGTTGGTGCGGGCGAAAGGAATCTGCGTCAACACAGGTCGTCCTTCTTTGGTGTGGTGTGGTTTGCGAGCGGGCGTGCCAGCACGGTTTACAGTGCACTTGAAGGTGATATGATTGGTTGAATAGATGAGTTGTGCACCTGTTTGAATCTGACTTCTAATCAGAGCGATTGTGGCCAAGAGAGGAACTGATCTCAGCCGTCAGGTTCACGGCCTGAGCTACAAGGCCGTTAATGGTGACGCTGATGGTGGTTTTTAGGTGGTGCTCCGGCGCGTCGCTGGATGGCGACGGTCGTATGATATATGATATGAACGAAAAGGAAACAAAAATGGTGCTCCGGCGCCTTGAAAATCAAGGGTCCTATGATATATTGATGAATGTATTTTCCTACAAACTACCACTACTCCTAAGAAAGTTGGTAAAAGTATTGAAAATACATTGCAGGAAAATATAATCTGCTCCGTGGGAGGCTTGCATTTGGTGTTGAACCCTTCAAATGTAGTTGGAGCCTGGTATTTATAGGGGAGATCCTAAGAAGACAATGAGGCTGAAAATCCGCAAGGTGAGGTTGATCAGAGCTAGTGGGTAGTCGAATCGACATTTGGGAATGTGAAGCATGGTGGTGTGACCCCCATAAACCCCGGCCTTCGCCCTGATGGTGGGCTCTGCGTCTCGAGCCTTGGAGGAGCATTTAATACCCTGGTCTGAGGGTTGGTGAGTTAATCTTACAAGTCGTGAGATTTTCGCACCTAATCCCTAATTTTACTCGCCATACCCTGACTTCAATCACATCCCTTCTTTCTTGGCTCATTAAATGCTCCTACGTGGATCATGGGCTTTCTGCTGTGGTCAGAGGCGTTACTTTATTAAATGAAGCGTGGACCTTGACGCCACATGGTGACGCCGCTTAACTTTTCCTACCTTGGCCGTGTATCTGAGGAGCTTGTCCTCGGCTAGTATTACCGAGGCCGTGATGACTTTGCCTTATAAGCTCACCTTTGTTTTTAACAAAAGGAAGCGAACAATGACTTGTAACGTTCGGCCGTGGGTAGGCGCTAGGGCCGAGAGGAAGTTCCTTCGGTCAGCTTCCTTTGGTCAGCTTCCTCGGCCAAGATTTATTAGGCACAAACAACTTGAAGTGTCCAATTTCTTTAACCAATCGATATCGGATTAGCCCAAAACTTGGGCAACATCCTAATATGGTGGGAGGAGTCATTTGGTGAGTTTGGAGTGAAATCCAATCGGTAAAACTGTGCAATACAACAACCACTCCGTTTACAATATGAACTGTGTTAGAACTTGAAATGTCCAATTACTTTGACCAATCGATATCAAATTGAGCCCAAAACTTGGATGACATCCTAATATGGTGGGAGGAGTCATTTGGTGAGTTTTGAGTGAAATCCAATCGGTAAAACTATGCAATACACAAACCACTCCATTTACAGAACAATTTTCTAACGAACTTGAAGTGTTCAATTTCTTTGACCAATCGATGTATGATTGAGCCCAAAACAAGGAAAACATCCTAATATGGTGGGAGGAGTCATTTGGTGAGTTTGGAGTGAAATCCAATCGGTAAAACTAGGCAATACACCAACCACTCCATTTACGGAATGAACTGCATTCGAACTTGAAATGTCCAATTTCTTTGACCAAACGATATCGGACTGAGCCCAAAACTTGAGGAACATAATGATATGGTGGGAGGAGTCATTTGGTGAGTTTTCAGAGAAATCTAATTTATAAAACTATGCAATACACCAACCACTCCACTTACAGAATGTATTGTGTACGAACTTGAAATTTCCAATTTCTTTGACCAATTGATATCGGATTGAGCCCAAAACTTGGGGAATTTAATGATATGGTGGGGGGAGTCATTTTGTGAGTTTTGAGTGAAATCCAATTGGTAAAACTATGCAATACACCAACCACTCCATTTATAGAACAATTTTTTTACGAACTTGAATTGTCCAATTTCTTTGACCAATCGATATCATATTATGCCCAAAATTAGGACAACATAATGATATGGTGGGAGGAGTCATTTGGGGAGTTTTGAGTGATATCCAATCGGTAAAACTATGCAATACACGAACCACACCATTTATAGAACAAACTGCGTACGAACTTGAAGTGTCCAATTTCTTTGACCAATCCATATCGGATTGAGCCCAAAACTTGGGGAACGTAATGATATGATGGGAGGAGTCTTTTGGGGAGTTTTGAGTGATATCCAATCGGTAAAACTATGCAATACACCAACCACACCATTTATAGAACGAACTACGCTCGAACTTGAAGTGTCCAATTCTTTGACCAATCGATATCGGATGGAGCCCAAAACTTGGGGAACATAATGATATGGTGGGAGAAGTCATTTGGTGAGTTTTGAGTGAAATCGAATTGGTAAAACTACGCAATACACCAACCACTCCATTTACAAAACAAACTTTGTACGAATTTGAAATGTCCAATTTCTTTGACCAATCGATATCGGATTGAGCCCAACACCTGGGGAACATAATGAAATGGTGGGAGGAGTCATTTGGCGAATTTAGAGTGAAATCCAATTGGTAAAACAAAGCAATACACCAACAACTCCATTTATAGAACGAACTGCGTACGAAATTGAAATGTCCAATTTCTTTGACCAATTGATGTCGAATTAAGCTCAAAACTTGGGGAACAAAATGATATGGTGGGAAGAGTGATTTGGTGAGTTTTAAGTGAAATCCAATCAGCAAAACTATGCAACACACCGACCACTCCATTTACAGAACAAACTTCGTATGAATTTGAAGTGTCCAATTTTTTTGACCTATCGATATTGGATTGAGCCCAAAACTTGGGCAACATTCTAATATCATGGGAGGACTCATCTGGTGAGTTTTGAGTGAAATCCAATCGGTCACTACTACAAAAAGGGCAAAAGACGACCAGGAAACAACGACGGTAGATCAAAAAACTTTTGTTGTTTTTTAAAAGACGATGGTAATAGAAACCTGTTGTAGAAACATAACTTAAACACCTAAAAAACCGGTATACGCATAGATATTTTTAAACCACAACGCACCAAATTAAAAAAGCGTCGTCTTATTTCAAAGGTTTTGGTCCGAGTTAAAATCTGAACCTAAAAACAACGACTGCAGCTATGAAATCACTGCCGTAGAAAGTAAAGACGACGATTTAAAAATAAGACGCTGTGTTAACTAATAAATAAAAACGACCCAATTTTCTTAGTCAACGACACATAAATTCAAAGAAATCTACAACGGTTAATTACAAAAAAAATTCACCGATTTAAATTAAGTTACCACGACTGTAAATATAAATTTATCGACTTTTTAATTACAGTATACTACAACGGTATCCATAACTCTACTGTCCGCATAATTGTACTAACCACGACGGTTTGTTAAATTAACAACGTACAAATTTTTTACCATTATACGTCTATCATTATCTATAAACCGTTGTCTTAATTTTAATTTCTTTTTAAGATTTATTTATTGGAATTTTTTTTCTACGATGCTAGATAAACAGTATGACAAGATTTGTGATAACCCACAACGGTTTATATAGGAAACTGTCATCACCATCAAATTAAAGTGAAGTCTTACCAGAATGAACTATGTTCCTCATCATAATCAAACCAACACACAAAGGCAATATTTTAGAAATGGATGATGTGTGTGTCTTTGTGTCTTTGAGATACACAAAGGCACACACACATCCACATCCAAAACATTTGCTTTCAAAAAAATGACGGCCACAGTAGAAAGACAATTTTTTAGATGATGTGTGCGTGTTTGTGTCTTTCAGATACACAAACGCGCACACACATCAACATCCAAACTGAAAAATGAAAGCGAGGTAAGACAGAGAGGTGAGACAGAGCCAAGGGCAAGAAGAAGTTGAAACCCTAATTGAAAAATGAAGATGAAAGAAAGACAGAAAAACCCTTATTTATAAACTAATCTTTTATACCACGTTGGTTATATTAAATTATCGACGTTTATATGAAAACATAAATGTCGTTTAAAACTAAAATAAGGTCGTATAAATTAATTAACAACGACGGTATATAAAAAAGTTAAACGTCGGTATGCGTAATTAAAATGACGTGCTATTTATTTTTCACGTTGTTATTATTGAGTATAAGGTTGTTGGGTAAATTTGAAAATGACGGGATACATCTTTTTGAAGAAAAAGGCGTCGTGTAATTGGAAATGAAAATGGCGTTTTCTTAAAACTAGGTGTCGTGGAAACTAATGTAATAGGGCGGTATAAACCTATAGCGCCATATAATGTCGCATTCTATTAATCGCGTCGTTTTATGAAACGGTCTATTAATATTTTAAACTTTTTGCCTACCTGACCTCACTTGCACTGTTTCCAAACCCAAGAAAAACTTTTAAGGTTCTCTCATTTTTCATTCTCAAAGCGCTATTTCTGTATCTCCGAGAGAAAACTTTTCGTCTTCCTTTCCTCTTCGTTTTCGTCTCTGAACTGAAACACCAAACTCTAGGAGAAAACTTTCATTGCAGGCAAAGGGTAAGCATTTCTCACTATTTTTGTTCCTGTTTTGCATGCGCATATCATTTTCATTTTTTAAATCTTTTTACATTTTTTCTTTCCAAGTTTGAACACTACTCTGTTTCTTTTACTTCAACTAAATAAGACGACGGTGGCTTCTTATTTACGTGGTTAGATTTATAGACCACGACGGTTCGTCAGTCATCCTAGCGTCGTGTAAAAGTTTCTTCGTTGTTTTTTAAAATGATCATCTTTTTTTGTATTTAATTTTTTAGGATATATTCATCGCAGGTTTGATTTCTCTGAACAATGGTTTTCGTTTTGAAAATCTTTTTAATTATTTTTCTGTTGAAAATCATTTTAATTATTTTTCTGTTGAAAATATTTTACGTTTTTCTAAATTTGTTTTTCTGTTGTAGAGACGACGGTATATTATTATTTACGTTGTTTTAATTGCAATCCCATGTCGAATGTTTTTAAAAATGTCGTTTTAGTAAATGAAAATCCAACATTTTTTCCCTTGAAGGTGTCAATCTGGAATCAACCCTCTGTTTTTTGTAATTATATCATAAGACGTTGGTTGTTTATTATTAACATCATTGTAATATTTAATCACGTCGGTGGTTAAGTACCGTCGTGAAAATGTATTATTACGTCGATTGTTTTGTTCTTACGTCGTTTGAAATATTATAATACGTCGGTTTTTATAAATAACCGTCGTGTTTTTTCTTAATTTCACTGAAATATTTTCACTTGCAGGGTTGATTTGTCTGTAACTATGGTTTCTCAATCCCAAAGTAAGGACTCTGGCTTGAAAAAAAATGAATGTAAGGAGCTTAAAGTTGTAAATCCTCAAGCCAAGTCCTTGAAGAAGATGAAATTTGTTTCATCTGCTGAGACAAAACCAGGCAGCACGACAACATTTTCTGAGGAGCCAAAGTCAAGTCGGGGTATAAGCACAATGCCCCGTGTTGTGAAGAGAAAATTTCATAAAGTCAAGCCTGTTGTTGAGTACAATAAAAGGGGGAAACCATGTGGCCCTGCACATACTAAGATGCAGTCCTACATTGGTGTGTTGGCACGCTCCAGAGTCCCACTTGTGGACAAGAAATGGGCTGAAATATCCAAGGATATAAAAGAGCAGATTTGGGAAGCCCTTGACATGGCTTTTGTGGTTGGTCAAGGGGGAAGAAACTGGTGTTATCTTCTGCTGCCAAGAAATGGAAGGATTTCAAGTCTACACTAATGAGGAATCATCTCCTTCCATTCATCAAGGAGAAGGAGAAATTAAGCCAATCCCCTGAAATATACAAATTCATAGAGAAAGCTGACTGGGATGCCTATGTAGATTCAAGGTTATCTGAAAAATTTGTGTCTGTGCATTTTGAACAATCACAGAGGAGGGAGAAACTAAGTACAATCATCGATTGTCTTGAAAAGGATATGCTAGTTTGGAGGATCAGTTGGAGGAAACCATACCCGGGGTAGAAATTGATCGATCTACCTTATGGAAGAAAGATAGAGAAGACAAACACGGTAACATCCTGGATCCAAAGGTTATAGAGAAAGCAAAATTAATTGTAAGCCTACTCACTCTGTTTTAAATTTTTATTAAACTGTATTGTCGTGATAAGTCTTATTACATCTTCTGTTATATTTTTGCGTCGTGTGAAAAATATTACTACGTCGAAATTTTTTTTAAAACGTCATTAAAAGTATGAATCTGGAATCACTTCTCTATTTTTTGTAATTATATCATAAGACGTCGGTGGTTTATTATTGACGTCGTTTTAATAAATTAACCACGTCGGTAGTTAATTACCGTTGTGTGAAATTTTATATTACGTCGATTGTTATGTTATTGCGTCGTGTGAAATGTTATAATACGTCATTTTTTTATAAATAACTGTCGTGTGTTTTCTTATGCTGACTTTTTATTATGTCTTTGTGTTAGGATGAATTGCAAAAAACAAGTCTCTGAAGGCACTCTTACTATATCAGGAAGTAATGATGTGTTGACATTGGCTTTAGGTCCCGAGCATCCAGGAAGAGTTAGAGGGGTAGGGGCTGGGATTTCCCCTAAGCAATACTTCAATTTACCTAGATAACAGAAGGTAAGGTTTTAAAGATGTAAGACTTGTCCTTCAAGAAGAGATTTTAAAGATGGAGGCTAGAACCAAGCAATGGGTAGAAGTTGAGAGGGAAAATTTGATGAGTCAGCTTTCCAAACTCATCCCGAATTTTGATCCAAGCATGTTGAAACTGAATACTAACCCCTGTCAAATCCAAGGTCAAGAGCAAAGTCCCAAAAATCCAATATCGGACAAAGCAAGCTGCTCTGGGGCTCTTGATGTTAGAGCCCTACAGTTTGATGTCTTTGAACTTTGAATTCTCTATTTTTCAAAAAGCCATTAGACGTCGTTATTGTGAATCACAGTCGTTAAAATTAAAACACAACGACGGTTTACATTTACCGCCGTTTTAAAAGTTATACCACGACGCATTTATTAATAAACCGTCGTTTGTGTTTCATACCACGACGGTGGAAAGGATTGAGTTATTGTAGTATTTAGTTTACTTGTTTTACAAGCTATCTTCACTGACACAATCCCACTCTCTGTATCTCTCTCTCTCTCTCTCTCTCTCTCTCTCTCTCTCTCTCTCTCACTCTTTTTCTCTGCAATTGTTGTTATCTGTGTTTCTGCTAAAAAAGGCTGGTACACTCTGGAATCTGAATTTTTGAAAACTTTTATGTGATTTAGACGACGGTTTATTACCTACCGTCGTAATAGATAAATTTCCACGACGTTTATTATTTACCGTCATTTAATGATATTTAGACGTCTGTATTCTTACATACCGTCTTTTGTTATGCCTTACCACGACGATTTATTTAATTTTTTTACTTTTTAATTTTTTTTACTTTTTGTACAATGTCATATATATATATATATATATATATATATATATATATATATTTCTTTATTTCTTAAAACAGAAATCCGGGGATGTAGAAAAGATAGTAGAAAAGATAGATGAACAAGTAAATTCTCATAACTTTGCCTTTTTCATTTGTTTTTCAATTTTCAAACGTGGATTTCCATGGCAGTTTTGGTTTTAATTGAATGTTTAAATTGTTGTACAAGCTTTCTTATATATCTCTTTACTTATTAAAACAGAAATCTAGTGTTGGAGAAAAGCAAATTGAAAAGGTAAATTCATTATCTATGGTTGGCCTTATCGACCCTGCTCAAGTTAGTGCCAACGTTGGTTCATTAACTGAAAGATCACGTTTCGTAGCCAATCGACTTCAAAAGACAGATGGTGAACAGATTTTCCTGATGCCTTACAATCCAGGGTTAGTCTTCTTAATAGGATTTTGTTTGTATGATGCACTGCATATAAAACTATTTAACCTTTATATTTATTTTGTGCAGCCGTCATTAGATCTTGATCATTGTGAGAGCAAAGAAAGAGACTGTGTATTTTCTGGATCCACTGCCTGGAAATCGAGTTGTGGATGAGGCAGGCAAAAACATAGTGAACAGTGCTATCAAAATGTATAATTCACACATAGGCGGACAAGGCCGTAAAGCACCTATTTGGAAAACTCTACCAGGCACACCAAAGCAACTCAGCAGTGTAGAGTGTGGCTATTATGTCATGCGCTTTATGAGAGACATCATCATGGATCCTTCCCTGGAGTTTGAGAAGATGGTAAGAAGAAAATTCTCAGATTTATTTTATGTGGTTTTTTGTATTATCAATGATGGTAAATTAAAAATACCGTCGTTGACTATATATACTAAGTCGGTAAATGAAAAATAGCGTCGTTTGTTAGAATAATCATTGTTTATGGATTGCAGTTTGCGAAGGGAAAAGATCAAGCGCCATACCCCCAAGAAGCCATTGAAGAAGTGAGGAAAGAATGGGCAGAGTTTGTTTGCCTTCATATGGAGTAGAGGATTTTTAGAACACTTAAACATTTTTATAAAATGTACAAATTTTGTTAGAATTAGACAAGTTTTTGTACCAATTTTATGCATAATGTACATTCTTTTTTTCCCTATGAATTTAAAATTGGTTTTCATTATTTAAAAAAAAAAGAAATTGCGTGACCGACTTGTAATAAACCTTCCAACGACATAATTATATCAAACACCGTCGTCTTATGGAGTACAAATGTGGTTAATAAATAAAATAAATGAATAAAAAACACGACGGTACATTTAGTTGGAGTGTCCAAAATAGTGGAGTTTATTTACTTGCACATACTATGCAAGTTGCTAGTGCCAAGGATAAAAACCCTATTGTCTCCAATATGGGTTTTTATGGGGTTATTCAAGAAATTTGGGACCTTGACTACCAAAAGTTTAGAATCCCAGTCTTGAGGTGTGATTTGATAGATAACACTTCGGGCCTTGTAGTCGATGAAATTGGATTTACTCTTGTAGATCTGAGTAAAATTGGACATAGGAATGACCAATTTGTTATGGCTTCTCAAGTCAAACAAGTATTTTATGTGGACGACCCAATGCATCGTGGTTGGTCAGAAGTGTTATCAATGCCTAATAGAGAATATAATGATGTTATTGGTGATGATGTGCTAGGTGATATTAGAATTGAGTGTGAGCCATTTACTAGAGGGATACCAAATGATGACACATTTGATGACCTAGTGGGTGAGAATATTAGAGATGGGTGTGAAGATATATGAATTGATTGATTGTTGTAATGTATGACCTTAGTTATGCAATTAATTGTATGACATTAATTAATAGCTTCGTATATCATTTTAATTTTGATCACATTTTCATTATGCAGGTTTTGGGCATGACAAATCAAAAATTTAAAATACTGGATTAAAGGTGGGAAATACGATGGTCCAGTTAAAAAACTGGAAAAACAGACGTCTAAAATACAACCAATGTCGTATTTTTACAAACGTCATGGAATGAAAATGCAAAAGACCGTAAAGAAATAAAAACTGCTATCTGAAAATGAAAACACATCGATTTATTAAAAATTAAATCACAAGCGGGTGTAATAAACATCAACGACGGCCTACAAAACAACACATGACGTATATTTCAATATAACACGACGTTGCAGTACTCCAACCGATGAATTTGTAAAACACTACTTCCACGACTAAAATCTACCGTCGTCTAAAGAAGAAATAAAGGCATCTTTGTTCCATTAACTGTCGTGACAGATTTTCTGCACGTCGGTTATTCTAAAATATCTGACGTCTCAGAGAATACATACGTCAAGGAGGGTAACACAAGCGACTTTTAAAACCCCAGCTACATCAATATGTATTAGAAACTGCCGTGGTAGAGAATTACAACGTCATATACTTGAATCCTCGTGACGTAGTGAAGAATTAACCACATCCTTTATTTTACAAAAACCGACATTCAAAATATAATCCACGTCGTTTCTTTTCCTGTCCACGCCTTCAATATTATTTTTAACGTCAGCCTTTAACAAAAGTAGTCGTGGATAGGACTTTTTACGGCGGTATTCAATAATATTGTGTCATTTTAAAGTATTCAAACTTCTGCTTTGTAGAAAAAGCGTCGTCTAACTCTGTCCAAGGGACTTCTTTGTATAATTTAAACGACAATTCTCGTAAGAGATAGATATGTTTTAAAAGGCGTTTTTCTCTACAAACCAACGTGGATAATCATATAAGCGATGTTTTTTTTCTACCTTTATATCGTGGTTAAACCATTTTACATCAGTGCTTGTGTGATTAATGACATGTAATATGATTTAAACGGTTGTTCTTTTGTATATACGTCATTTTTTACAAGTTAAACATCAGTTTGTTTATTTATTTAACGTAGTATATGTTAACCACGACGGTTTATAGTTTATACAAATCTTTATTCCTTCAATTAGGGACATGGATAATTATCTGTATAGCAGTTCCTTTGTGAATATTGACATGTAATATTCTTGAAACGTCTATTCTTTTATGTTTGAGTCGTCTTTTATTAGTTAAAAGTTAGTTTGTTTATTTATTTAACGGAGTATAAGTTAACCACGACGGTTTCTAGGTATTCCTTCACTTAGAGACGTGAATAATTATCTGTACGTCTGTGCCTGTGTGATTATTGACATGTAATCTGCCTTAAACGTCTGTTCTTTTGTGTATGCATCATCTTTTATAAGTTAGATGGAGGTTTGTTTATTTATTTAATGTAGTATACGTTAACCACGACGGTTTCTAGGTTATACAAGTCATATTCCTTCAATTAGGGACGTGGATAATTATCTGTACGTCGGTTTTTGTTTTGATCTTCACATGTAACACTCTTTAGACGTCTATGTTTTAATAAAACCGTCGTCTAATGTTGTCGAAGGTTTCATTTTACGATATATATATATAGTAATTAGACGTCGGTTTGTAATATTTTTTGACGTTGAATGATTTAACGACGTCGGTTATTAGCCGTCATTGTTTTATATATCAAAAGATGGCGGTTGATTTCACGACGGTTTGAAAACCTTCTAGACAACGGTATATTCCCGTTGTCTATTTCGATTTTTGTAGTAGTGTCGGCTATGTAATTTATGGTACTTGTTACTAGAAGCTTTTTATTAGGAATCTCTTTCCGGTCTCAACCCAATTCTTCCAATCATGCAAATTAGTGGCCAATTAATTGAAAGCATTAAGAACGGTAACAAGCACTCAACATGTATAGATAAATAAAATTAACAATATCAAAGAATTTGAGTACTCATAGCTAGGCTACATCGTAGCCCTAGTAAAATAAATTAGTTCATGAAGGACTTATTGAGAATCTTGATGGTGGATGAAGACATGGAAGACATGGAAGGCCTTCTCCTTTGGGTGTTTCCGCTATGAGTATGAATATGTATGAATTTGATGGTAGATGGTGGAGGATGAATGATGGATCCTTTGAACAATGACCTTAACTCCCGATTTATAATACTTCGACAAATCCTACCTATCTAAGGTATAATAACAATTATTATCAAAGTAGGATTCCTTCTAACACAGGGTCTTCTTTATTTCTCCTTGTTTAACTTGATAAGACTTGAAACATTTTGAATTAGGAAATTTGACAACATTCCTTGCGACAAAAGGAATGACTTGGCTTGTTGACTTGATTAATCTCCAATCTTCATCTTCTTGCCCCTTTTTAGCACACTTTCTCATATTTCACAATTCCTTCACAAATCTCACAAAACCAATTAAAACAACCAATTTAATCCAAGGAAATTAACAAATAAATAAGTAAAGGAGGCATGAAATATATATAAAATATAGGCTTATCAGGTTATGGTTGAATTTAAATTTGGTCACCGAAATTTCAATTTTCTGATTTTGATCACTGTGGTTAGCATCATCAACAAATCAAAAGCGTCGTCTAAGCTTATCCAAGTTGCCTTTTTTGCTATTTTTTATATTAATTAGATGTCGGTTGTGAAACAATAGCGTCATCGTATATAATAATAACCATGTTCTTTCCACATTTACAGACATTACTACCTGTTTTACACGTTGGTATGGATCATAAGCATCGTGGAATATGTATTAACCAGGCGGTTTATTTTAATGTACCATCGTGGAAGATTTCTACATGACAGGAAGTTAATATTTAGGGTCGTGGTTACTCTATATTACGTCAGTATGTGGGTAAGTTGTGACATGTAGTCTAAGGTTGTCGAAGTTGGCCTTTTTTGCTATTTTTATATTAAGTAGATGTAGGTTACGCTTTTGTTTAGAGATGGCGTAATATGTTGTAACAACGTCGGTAATTTACCGTCGTGGTTTTATGCATCAAAAAGATGGCGGTCGATTTCACAACGGTGGATTCCCATCGTCTACTGTGATTTTTGTAGTAGTGGTGATTGGCTATTACAACATGCCTTATTTCTCTTTCCACAACAAATCCAGCTATAAACAAGTTTTTGTAGTTGAGACTCCAGAAGTCTCTTTCACGTTTCTTTCTAAGTTAAGGTGGTTTGCATTGCATGGGAGAAGACTTTGAAGTCTTTCCCACAACACAGTGAAAGTAATATGTCTTACATTTATCCATTTAGTGAAAATTTTGAATTTTCTTGTTGAATTTAATTGGTGAAATTGATAGAATAGTTACCAACTTGGATGCTTGAAAGTGTTCATTCTTTGTTTTTGGAATTTTTTTTTTAACAGACAATAAGGAAAGATTGCATTCATCAATCACACTACAAGGGCAATACAAATACAATAGCCACAAGGGTCAAGACACCTACAAAAGGTTTCAAACAATACGAAGGGATCCAACGAAAACATCAAACTCATATGGTATACCTCCACTGAGAACCACACAAAGGGCCATTACAACTACACACAAAGGGTTCGCGTTTCATGTTTATTTGCAAGCTGCAAGTTCTCTTATTATGAGGCTGTATTTTGTTGTTTGGGAGTTCCCTTGACATAGCCCCGCGTTAGGGTTGGGGACCGGACTCGTTGGGGATTTCTACCATCTCTAGTTACAACCAATACGGACGGATTCAAAGGCAAAGTCAAAATCATATGGTATACCCCGAATAAAATTTTGTTAAAAAAATTGAAAAACTCGCAAAAGAGAAAAAGAAGAAGATTGTAGCAGTTTTCTGATCCCGCCGTCAATCTACATCAAACAATACCATCCAAAAAGTGGTTGAAAAATTAACAGATTAACGAAGTAAAAAAAACCATTTTACTTTTTCAAAATATGAGAGGCTAAAATATGAGACTATGGGAGAATATGAGCATGAGAGAAGATAATTTTTCTGGTTTTTCAACTTTTGTTACTTTGTATAACTGCTTACAGCAGGAATTTATATAATAAGAAAAGGCTTGCTAATCAAGCTCAATATTAATTACAAGTAGGCAGCTGGTGCCATTAATCCTACTCATCATTAATTACAAGTAGGCAGGGCCGACCCTAAGATTTTGAGGCCCCTATGCGAAACTTAAATTGGGGCCTCACATAATCTAATACGAAAATACTATAAAAATTTGCCATAACTTAATGTCATAAACAATTTTTTTATAACTAAAAGTCACCGTCAATAATATGTAATGACAATCAGAAATCAAATTCATAAAATTTGCATGTGATTCTTTAAGAATGAATCTATCAAGTGCTCCTCTTTAAGATTGAGTCAATTCCTCGAATTTTCTAAGCCATTTTGTATATCCAGAAACGTATTTTCTAGTAGGTGGCATGTTTAGATTACAAAGAAAAATTCCAAAACCCTATAACTTGGAAGAAAACCCCAGCAAGAAATAGATAAGTATTTCTACGAACTATATTCTCATATAACCAATCATCAACATGATAATAATTTAATAAAATAAGTCATGTAATATATAGAATATATTGAAATTTAGATACATACCTGAATTTGAATTGAGATTTGAATCTGACTATTTGATTTTGAGTGGTTTTTATGAATTTAGGAATTAAGGTTTTCTCTTTTTGGTGTTGAAATTCTTGAAATTGGAATAATAACAAAAATTGTCAAAGAATTGAAAAAAGAACCAAAGAGAGATTGATGAATAATGATGATTACTTACCAGAAAATCATAGTTTAAGAGAAAGAAGAAGCCATGAAGTCTTTTTCGTTTTGTTTTGAATGAAGAAAGTACTTTTTTTGGAGGAGAAAACCTTTTTTATTTTATTTTTCATTTTATAATTATGTAAAGTTTGAATGCAAAAATAATATATAAAAAAGGGCAATAGATCAACCTCGGGGAGAATTGATGATTTCTGGTTTTATGTTTAATCGGTTTGCACTGATTTAAAAGATATCTGGGACAACAAGCACAACCACTACCGCCGTGGTGGAGGCAGGGGCAACACCTCCAAAAATACATCCACCCAAAAACCTACAACACCGAAACAAAAAGAAGCAACCAAAAAGCCTCATCAGATCTGCTTCTCCACCTCCATCCCCCACCCACTCCACTAGAGAGGCTTGGTTTAGGGTTATCGTAGGTTTCTTCATGAAAATTATTTGTTTATCGATGTTTTTTTTAACTGTCTTTGTTTCTCGATGTTGACGAAGTAAAATATCACATCGGAAAGTTAAATTAAATACAATATATGCTCTTTTTGGGAGGTCAACTTAGGGAAGGAGTGTGGTATCTTCAGCGGGGAATAAGGTGAGGACCTTCGGTAATTGAGTGACCTGCAGAAGACAAGGGGAAGGAGCAGTCGTTAAGCTTCGAACACCGGTGTGGTGCCTGCCGATGGCTCTCCGATGCTTAAGTCAGCTATTTATGGTAATTTTGGCAGAGTAACAGTAAAGGTGAGAAAATAGTTACCCATTTTGTCTTGGTCATTGTTCCCTATTTATAGGGAGGTGAAAATGGGAACTTGTACAAAGTTCCGATGTGGGACTTTGTGCAAGTTTCTGTGGTGGTGACACGTGTCCATGGAGGGTAGGTTCAGCAGGCGGGAGCTTCGGCAATTGTTGGTCGCCTTGGAAGAGTGTCTTCCTTCGGTAAGGAAGAAGGAGTGTCTTCCTTCGGTAGGGAAGAAGGAGTGTCTTCCTTCGGCAAGGAAGAAGACGTGTCTGCCTTGGTACTAGTCGTTTTGGTGCTAGATATGCACGATTGATTATGGTGTAAACAATATATAATTGAGTGGAACATATTCAAATGTCCAACCCAAAGGACAAATTAAGTAGTCGCATGTGTTAGTACTTTTCCATATTTCAAATGTCCAAGCAATTTGTTGAATGACTGAATTCATCAATTCAAGTCATTGAATTAATGTTAGGATTGCTAGTTGATGAATTCTAAATGGATTAATATATTCAAATGCATCGATTGCATATGGACTGCGTCAGCCGTCAGGCTAAAACACAGCATAAGCTTTAGTACATGAAATAAAAATTTGGGATGTGAAATTTTTTTTAGAGGTGGTAATAAATAGAATAATCTGGTCTAACCATTTTGGTGTTATCCTGCAAATACAACACATTAATTTGTTCTTAGTTCAATTTGTTGAAGAATATAAAGTTCCACATTGAAAACTTGATTGAATGAAATACAATATATAATGAATGACACCACTTTAAAAACACTAAGAGCTACTGTGATAAAACTCTACACCTACTAGGCTTTGTAGGTGGTTAAATTGGAGACAATATCGATGTTGTTAGTAGTGTGCTACTAGCCCGTCTCTTTGAAATTGTTTCTGAAATTTAAAATGGTATCAAAGCGGAGCCAAGCCCACATCGGACTCAAATATTCAAGCACAACACCATGTATTAGGTAAGGGTAAACATTCAAGCCCAACATGTGAATACCACATATTGAGTAAGGGTAAAGGCTCAGTAATTGAGGCTTAGTCAATCAACATGCTCTGATACCATGTCAAATTTCAGAGCGACAAGCCAACGACCCACTACTAGCAAGACTGACTTAACCATCTACAAAGCCCAATAGGGGTGGGGTTTTATCATAAAAGGCCTTAGTGATATTAGTAATGAAGCCATTCATTATCTATTGTATTTTATTTTGTCAAGTTTCCTGTGTGAACTTATAGTCTTGAACATCAAGATATTCAATATTAATTAATGATCCAAATGCGTAGGGCTATAGGACGCCAAAGTTGATTGCCATTCAACTTCAAATTCACCAAAGAAAGTAGTCGATCTCTCAAAGTCCTTTGGGATCATCCCGACTATACTATTTGATGAAAGATCGAGTTCCCATGAAGAGCGAATCCACTGTCCCCAAAGCCTTTGACCTTGGCTTGTGAAACACGCAAAGACCTTGACTTTGTTTTGGTTCACATAACTAATCAGTGAAAACTACAACTTATTTTCCCTACGTGGTGTGTATAGGAATTATATATATAATATAAGGTGGGGGTGTGGGATTCAGAAAGGAGGAGGGAAACTTATACTTGGCTATCATAAAAAATGGTTCCCAAGGCCAGTTCTGTGTACATGAGTGTCTTCATCATATTGTTGTTGTTCTCATCCAAAGTTGCCTTCGCCAAAGTTTCCCATTCTTCAGAAACCAGTAAGTCTCTTACCCAAATATATATGTTCGTGTCTGATTGTCTTATTTTACGAACTTTAGGATTTAGATTATACACGTGTCTAATGTTCTTAGGGCTCGTTTTGGAGTGATTCTTGGAGAAGCACCTCTCACATGCTTCTCCATAGAATCACTTGAAACCACTCAAAGTGATTATACGGAGAAGTGATTATTGTCATATTTAGCACTCCCACTACTAAAAAAAAAACCCTTGCGCGACGAAACAAAATTCGTCGCGCAAAGTCACTTTGCGCGACAAATATTAATCATCGTCGCTCAAAGTCTTACGCGACTCAATTTTGCGCAACGAAAAACAAATCGTCGCACAAAGTCACTTTGCGAGACAAAACTTTGCGCGACGATAAAGAATCATCGTGAAAATAACTTTGCGCGACGAATACTAGAATTCGGTGCACAGAGTTTTGCGCGACGAATATTGATTCGTCTCGCAAAGTATTTACAAAAATAAATAAATAAAAAATTATTTTTAAAAATTTTTGGATGCCTTTGCGCGACGAAATAATAATATTCGTCTCGCAAAGTCTTTACTAAAATTAAAAAAAATTAAAAAAATTTTGGATGACTTTGCGCAACGAAATCATAATCTTTGTCTCGCAAAGTCTATACAAAAATAAATAAAATAAAAAAATTATATTGTTAGAAAAATATATTATTGTAGTTCGGATTGAGTTTTTGTTAGAAAATATATATTTTAAATTGACGATCGAATTGGTTCATTGTATTCATATAGGGTCAAGGAATGTAGATGTAAAAAATCATCAAAATCGAAATTGAAATAACCATTAAATTGTGATTTTTCGTTTATAACCGTCGAAAAGTTTTGTCCTATTACTTGATCTCTGAATGTTTATTTTTTTCGAGTTTTGGCGTATATGATCTCGAAGTATAAAGAAACAAGTTTGACGGTTGGATCGTTGAAACTAGTTTCGTAGAATGCGTATGCCATCAAAACAATATATTCACTAACAATTAAGAGTTTATAAACTTTCATTAAATACAATATAAGATTTTGTGGTATCCACTAGTGTAAATATTTTCAATTGAAGATCAAATTGAGTCATTGTATTCATATAGGGTCAAGGAGTGTAGCTGTAAAAAATCATCAAAATCGGAGTTAAAATAACCGTTTAATCGTGATTTTTGTTTATAACCATCGAAAAGTTTTGTCCCATTACGTGATCTCTGAATGTTTATTTTTTCCGATTTTTGGGGTATACGATCTCGAAGTATAAACAAACAAGTTTGACAGTTGGATCGTTGAAACTGGTTTCATAGAATACATATGCCATTAAAACAATATATTCACTAACAATTAAGAGTTTATTTATAATTTTGTTAAATATAACATAAGATTTTGTGGTATCCACTAGTGTAAATATTTTAAATTGACGATCGAAGTGGTTCATTGTATTCATATAGGGTCAAGGAGTGTAGCTGAAAAAAATCATCAAAATCAGAGTTGAAAAAAACCGTTAAATCGTGATTTTTTGTTTATAACCGTCGAAAAGTTTTGTCCTATTACTTAATCTCTGAATGTTTATTTTTTCCTATTTTTGGCGTATATGATCTCGAAGTGTAAACAAACAAATTTGACGGTTGGATCGTTGAAACTAGTTTTGTAGAATGCGTATGCCATGAAAACAATATATTCACTAACAAATAAGAGTTTATTTATACTTTTATTAAATATAACATAAGATTTTGTGGTATCTACTAGTGTAAATATTTTAAATTGACGATCGAATGCAGTCATTGTATTCATATCGGGTCAAGGAGTGTAGCTGTAAAAAATCATCAAAATCAGGGTTGAGATAACCGTTAAATCATGATTTTTCGTTTATAACCGTCGAAATGTTTTGTCCTAGTACTTAATCTCTGAATGTTTATTTTTTCTGATTTTTGGCGTATATGATCTCGAAGTGTAAACAAACAAATTTGACGGTTGGATCGTTGAAACTAGTTTTGTAGAATGCGTATGCCATGAAAACAATATATTCACTAACAAATAAGAGTTTATTTATACTTTTATTAAATATAACATAAGATTTTGTGGTATCTACTAGTGTAAATATTTTAAATTGACGATCGAATGCAGTCATTGTATTCATATCGGGTCAAGGAGTGTAGCTGTAAAAAATCATCAAAATCAGGGTTGAAATAACCGTTAAATCATGATTTTTCGTTTATAACCGTCGAAATGTTTTGTCCCATTAATTGATCTCTTAATGTTTATTTTTTCTGAATTTTGGTGTATATGATCTCGAAGTATAAACAAACAAGTTTGACAGTTGGATCGTTGAGTAGCTTTAAATTTATTTATTTTGTACGTATAACACTTAAGAAATTGAATAGTATATGTATTTATTAGTAGCTTTAAATATTTTTTAAGACTTTGCGCGACCAATTTAGTATTTCGTCGCGCAAAGTATACTCTAAAAATTTGGGCGTGGGCCAAAAATGGGAATTTTTTTTTTTTCGACTTTGCGCGACCAATATATAATTATTCGTCGCTCAAAGTATACTCTAAAAATTTGGCGGGCACCAAAAATTGGATTTTTTAAAAAAAAAAAATTTTCGACTTTGCGCGACAAATATATAAATATTCGTCGCGCAAAGTATACTCTAAAAATTTGGCGGGCACCAAAAATGATTTTTTTAAAAAAAACTTTTCGACTTTGCGCGACCAATATATAATTATTCGTCGCGCAAAGTATATATTCTAAAAATTTGGCGGGCACCAAAAATGGGATTTTTTATAAAAAATTTCGACTTTGCGCGACCAATATATAAATATTCATCGCGCAAAGTATTCTCTAAAAATTGGCGGGCACCAAAAATGGGACGCGGGAATATTTTGGTCACGCAAAAGTTTGGGCGACCAGAAATTCGTCGCCCAAAACTGAAAAAATTTGGCGGGCACCGAAAATGAGAATTTTTTTTTAAATTTCTTTTAAACACTTTGCGCGACCAATATATTGTTTCGTCGCGCAAAGTGATACGTTCTTTAAAAGCAAAATAACTCCTCCACCATTTTCTCAATATCTTCTAAATCCTACCATTTCTCTCTCTTTCCCACTCTCCAAATCCTACCATTTCTCTCAAACTCACTCCTCTCACTTAATCTCTCATCTCTCTCTTCACTATCTCTCTCTCTCTCACTCACTCTCTCATCTCTCTTTTCATCATCTCTCACTCTCACTCACTCTCTCATCTCTCTCTCACTATCTTCTCTACTTCTCTCACACTCACTCCTCTCACCTAATCTCTCATCTCTCTCTTCACTATCTCTCTCTCTCTCTCACTCACTCTCTCATCTCTCTTTTCATCATCTCTCACTCTCACTCACTCTCTCATCTCTCTCTCACTATCTTCTCTAATTCTCTCACACTCACTTCTCTGTAAATTTTAAATTTTTTTCATTAATATGTGTTTTTGGAGTTAGTTTTGAGTTTATGCCAATTATTTGTCATTATTTTATGTTATTGTTTTGTTATTTGACAATATTTGTTTTTTTTTTTTTGTAGGGAATTGTTGAGGCTTTGATGGCTAAAGTTGAGGATTTGATATAAGATGCTTGTAGATTTTATTATTGTACTTTGTTAATTTAAGTGTACATTTTGAATATTATGTATATTGGATAATTTGACCACTATTTTTCTTATGTAATTTTATTTTGAATATGTCAATTTAAATTAAAGTAATTAAGAAAAATAAAATCATAAAATTAAATTAAATTAAAAAAAATTAATATAATGAAATTGATATAAGAGAAATAATAATAAAAAATGTCAAAAACCTTGCGCGACAAAATATTTCATCGCGCAAACTATTAAATTAGTTTATTTTAGTTTAAAATTTTCAAAAATAAAAAATAAAATAAAAATGAATATTTCGTCGCGCAAAGTACATTTGCGCGACATTAACTTTCGTCGCGCAAAGGAGATATTATTCATCGCGCAAAGTAGATAATATTCGTCGCGCAAAGTTGTTATTCCGTCGCGCGAAGTAATTAATATTCGTCGCGCAAAGTTGTTATTTTCGTCGCGCAAAGTCGTCATGATTCGTCGCGCAAAGTGGCTTTGTGCGACGAAGAATTTTCGCCGTCGCGCAAACCCTTTCTTTACGAGTTTTGCGCGACAGAACTTGCGCGACCAAAATTTCGTCGCTCAAACTTTGCGCGACGAAATTTTCCTTTGCGCGACCAAAAATCATTCGTCGCGCAAAGTGTTTTTTGTAATAGTGTCCCAAATGAGCCCTTAGGGCCCGTTTGGTTCAAGGTTTAGGAGCTTGGGAATGAGTTTGAAATTGCATTCTCATGTTTGGTAAGTGTACTCTTGGGAATCCAATTCTGAATTCATGGATATGTACTTCCCATGTAAGGGGAATTTCATACCCTTGGATGAGCTTGGGAAATTCCCCATAACCCACCCAACCACCACCCCCCCACCAATATCCTCCATTCTCATCTCATGGGATTAGACATGGGAAGTTCATTCCCAAGAAATTCAATCAACGAACCAAATGAGCCCTTATTCTCTTTTCCCAAGTATATACACCTGTGTCCGAAGTTCTTATCAAAAAATGTATTCCCTTATTTCTTTAAAACACAATTAAATGTATAAATTCGACCAATTTTTTTTTTTTTAAATGTATAAATTGATTTCCAATTCAACTAACTTTTTATCAGGATGATATTTAAATAGAGGCTGAAAACAGTTTAGATAATTGAACTTTAATCCAATATAGCAATCTCTCTCTAGAAGGGCCATGTATATGTATGCATACATCATTCAATTGTTTAGAATAATTAGTATTAATAAAGTTTTGTATTATCATTGCAGAAGAGAAGATTGGTGCAAAATTTCAGAAGATGAAGAATATTAACGTGGCAAAAAAAAATAGGCGTACCTAACATGCCACCTCGAGGTGGACAAGATTCCGTGCCGGGCGCTGGCGACTGAATCAATGAATAATTAGAGTGGTGAGCTGACCCTTCTAAAATTTCGCAATTATTGTATATGATTTTATTTTATTTTTATATATGATTGTAAGGATACTCAGTGCTTTACATACATGCACTGATTCCGTTTTCCACAGTATATCCAGCGATCAACAAGTTTGTGTTCCAGTGGATTTAGGGTTGTTGTTTGTTGTGTTGGAGTGGAAGTTTGTTGTTTTGTTTTGGCCCTGGTGTGTAGTTGTCTGCTTGCTGCTTCTCCTGTTGCAGGGATGTTCATGGCGGCCGCCTTCTGTTGTTTTGTTTTAGTTGCTAGGGTTTCGTTTGTTTTGGGCCTTTTGACCTTCGCTAAGTTGGGCTTCATTTGTAACCCTTATTTATGAATGAAAGTCCACTTTGACCAAAAAAAAACAAGTTTTAGTGGTTGAGATGGCTTGAGATCTCTCTTTCCACTTTTCTTTATAAGAGATAAGGTGGTATGTTAAAGTCATCGTCTTATAAAAGCAATGTTTGGATTTTGTGGTTGAATTTTAATGATGAAATTGATAGAAGAGTTACCAATAACTTGGATGCTTGACAATGTTCATTCTTTGTTTTTGGCTGTTGAATAATGTTAAATAAGATCGAAAACTTGACGAAATAAAATATACAATATTATACACGTGCATGGTTCACAATTAATGGTATAGAAGGTTTTCTTATTCATATAGGAACTCCTCCGAGACTTGACGGAATTTCTTCACTGCAACAATGCTACCTGTTGGTAGATTTACCAAGTGCACACTTACCTGTCCTCCCTTGGTGATGCAATAGACGACATCGAAACCATTGGTTGATTTCACGTTTTCTCCATACATTTTTCTTCCGTCAAAATTAGATATTGAAAAGAAAAAAAAAATCTGGAATTGACTCATCGAATTCATCGGTGGAAAGATCAAGATATTCAATATCAGTTAATGATATCCAAAGTCATAGGGTATAGGACGCCAAAGTTGATTGCCAGTCAACTTCAAATTCACCAAAAAATGTCGATCTCCCAAAGTCCTTTGGGACTAGCCCGACTAAACTATTTGGGGAAAGATCGATTTTCTACACCTCAATTAAAGTTGTCTTGCATTTATTCATGCATTTAAATGCAAATGAATTTTCTTGTTGAGTTTTGATGAAATTGATACATTTTTTTTTGTTAGAAGAAATTGATAGTTATCAACTTGGAGGCTTGACAATGTTTATACTTTGTTTCTATCTAAATTTTCTGTCAACCATGTCAAAAGTACTTTTAGCCTTTTCAAAAGCACTCCCAAAACAAATCCTTTATGGTGTGTTTACTAATCAGGAATTGAATTCCACCTATAGATGATTCTTGTGTTTACTTCACATCAAGGAATTGAAAAGTAAGCGGGGCCCACATAAAATTAGGAATTGAATTCTTGATTTTGGAATAGTTCAATTCTTGGGTGGGAGGTGGTATTCTAATTCCTAGAGAGCTAACCCATTAGTAATTCATCTTTTTTACCCATTATATCCTCACACAATTTTTAAAATTCCAAATTTGCCATCTACTTTAACCCAACAACGAGGAAATTTTAGTAATTAGTACTACTTTTACCCCAATTCCATATGGTTTAGTAAAGAATTTCAATAGGAATCCAGAATCCGACTCCCGTCAATCCATATGGTTTAGTAAATAACTTCAATAGGAATCCGGAATCTAATCTCCTCAATCCAACTCCTCCTCAATTCAATTCCTCCTAATCCAATTACGGATTGGTAAACATGTCATTAGTCTAATAAGTGGAAACTAGTACTCCTACAACTTGTGTGGTGTTTGCTTGCGCATTATATATAATAGAAGAAAGGTGGTGTGGGATTGGGAAAGGAGTGAAACTTGTACCAGATTCTCTATCATAAAAATGGTTCTCAGGGCTACGTGATAAGTCTCTTCATCCTAGTGCTGCTGTTCTCATCCAAAGCAGCGTTTGCTAGAGTTTCCCCTTTTCAAAAACCAGTTAGTCTCTTTCCCAAATATATATACACAGTCCCGATCTCTTGGACCACAGGAGTCCAAGAGATTGTGGTCACTTACCGTTGGATATTAATCCAATGGTTCAAAAAAGTTTCTTAAAAGGAGTGCAAGAGTAAGTGAACTGTTGAATTTATATCCAACGGTGAGTGACCACAAATCTCTTGGACCCCTGTAGTCCAAGAGATCAGGACTGTATATATATATATATATATATATATATATATATATATACTATGCAAGTGTTGTATTGTGGGAGCAAATATTCCAACTTCCAATCACAAAGCACCACGTGGCCAAGAAGAGTATCACCTAGGTCAATAATTGGGCCCATTTATTTGACCAATTAATTGAGACCAAAAATAGGAATATTATCTTAAGGGAGATTCTCCAATAAGTATTTACATTAAGGATTGGTTATATACTTCTAACCACGGCTGTTGAATTGCATCTAGGAGACTACCGACACATTTAATGAATGTAATCCACGGCCAAGATTAGAAGTATGTAACCAATCCTTAACATAAAATACTTATTGGAGAATCACCCTTATCTTAAATATGGGATATTATCTTTATTTGGGATAATATCACCAATTTGGGATATTATCTTATTTTGGGGATATTATCATCAATTAGGGATTTAATCCTTATAAAAATCCATAATTAATTGACTTAATCTCACCATTTAAGGGAACGAATATCTTCCTTCCAAATTGAAATTATTCTTTGAAAAACCCTAGATGGCTAGAGCCCTATAGATACATAGCCACATTCAACACATGAGGTAATTCCAAAAACCCTGTGAAAACCCCTCTCTCTCTAGCCGTCGACCACCCCTACCCGTCGGCCACTCCCTCTCTCATCTCTCCCATCTCTCCCACATGGCTAAGTGCAACCACACACGGCTCTAGCCACCCGGCTCTCCCCATGAGAGAAAAGTCCGTCCAATTTAGCTATTGCCTCATCTTTTCTTAAAAATCCAATTGAAATAACTTAGGCATTGAAGGTCGTTTGGCCAACACCCCCCGGGTGTGGTCTTTCACTCCTATTTATTTCACAGAAAATGAGAAAGAGAGAGAACGAAGCTCAAAGGGTGAAGGATTTACAGGCGAATATTCTCCCGTGAGAAATTTGCACAAACCTTTTGGAGCTTTCATTGAGAGCACAAGTTATACTCAACACGTGCTCTTGAATTAAAGGAATACGTTTCCTCCTTTTCATCGCTCAACCGAAGCCATCCAAACAACCATGGTTGGAAACAAGCGCACGAGAAGCAAGGTCGTCGCAACGACTCAATCCGAAATGGATTCAAGCCTCCACGACGCCGCGGCATCACGACAACAGCCGTTTTTCTCCGCCGAGGTTGCCGCCCAATAACCTAGTGGCACCTTGGCTTTCGCCATGGTTGTAGCCATCATCTCCCTTCTCTGCGATGCGGCCGAGACCACCGTTCTAGGGCCAATTGCCGAGCCACATCACAGCCCCACGACCAGTATCGCCTTGCAGCCACACGACATTGAAAGCAACTTCCACCATGGTTGCATCCACCTCACAACCGCATGACTCTGTGCTTGGGACAACCTTGCTGTTGCAAGCCTTCATTATCGGGTCAGACAATGTTCACTGCGGCACCACTGCGATCCACAACAAAACCTCCTACCACCACTATTCCGTCGCCACCACCTACGACCCGATCTTGGAGCAAGTACTTCCGTTTCCCCCTTTTCCTCGGCGCTCAACGTATGCTCCTGCATACACCTCCAATGAAACCCTAGCCCATGTAAAATTGGGTGCTCCTCACAATTCTCTCCTCCTTATCCACAAAGTCATGCAGACCTCAGTCTTATAGTTGACCAACTGGCTCAAAGAGTAGACTACCAAAACAACTTGGTTGGATAGCTCCTCAACCAGATTGACTTGGTCCGAGACCTTGGCCTTAAATTGCAAGGCGAAGAGAAAATGATGGATGAACACATCCCATGCAGGTCGAGCACGAGCAAGCAAATAAGGAGAATGACGAGGGCGTGTTGCTCAGTTCGTCAGCATGTCGCAAGCTTTTGTAAGCCTCACTCAAAGTAGATTGAGTATCCGATCAAGATTAAGTCCAAGGGTCAATGTGCATTACAGGTTGGGCTAAGCCCTAAGCTTTTCCACCACAACTCCAAGCACTTCATCAAGCTTCCTCAGATCTTCAAGAATCCTCTTGCCTTATGTGCTTGTAGGATTAACAACACATGAGGATCTGGGAACTGAGGTACCATGACCACTTGGCTCTGGAATCTCAAGAAGCCTCCTCCTAACAACGCCCCCCACCACTTGGTCTATGTTCGAGCCTAACTGCGGCTCAAAAGGTGGAAAAGCTTCTCCATCTTCCACCTTTATGGTCTTCACCTTCAAATCAACATATTCTAACCTTCTATCAATGGTAAAATGTCTAGAGGCTATCTCTTTCCCTGGCCTCTGCAAAAAATGGACGCTCGGCATCAAAAGATACAAAAGAAAGGAAAATTGTCAAAAAATTAAGGAAGGATTTGAGGTAAACTTGAGTCACTGGTGCAGTAGTCTTTTCAGGCATCCCTTCCTCCCCAAGGAGTGAGTCCACTCTTGGTCTCTTCTCATGAGTTTCTAGGATTACAAACATACATGTTAATTCACAAAAACCGCCTTTGAAATTTCGAGAAAAGGCCTGAAAATGGAATTTTACCTTCTACTAGGGCCGATTCGGGATCAACATATGAAGCCAAGGGAGCAGAGGCCCTTAAGGTTGAGAAAGAGGTGGCAAGACTGAAGTTCTTTCTGTTTCTTCCCCTTCTAACAGATCCCCACTAGAAGCTGGAGAAACTCTTCTATCTGTTGATAAAGAAACAGAATCAGCCTCAGTCAACAAGAGAAGGAATCAAAACTCTGGCAAGAACCTTACCAACATCCTCATGGCCACTTGATTCATCCAAGACAGTTTTTGATAACCACGAAAAACAATCCAGATTATTAGAATCTTGTACGTTGGGATTAGAATCAATTGATGGTTGTTAAGGAATATAAATTTACCTACCACCTCCATCCGTTGAAGACGCTTCAACCTCCTTAGCATGGACGCTTCTTCTTGCTCCGTCATCAATCGGGCAAAAGGACAATCTTTGAAGGTTGAGGTATAGAGGAGTTTGGCAGATTCTAGGAGCCATGAGAATAGCCTGTTCTCCCAGAAATCGTGGAAGGCTGGGGTATAGAGAGGAGTTGGATCATAAGGAGGCACCCTCACACTGCTGCTCCTATTCCTCCAAGACGTTCTTATAGCTTTAATGTCCTAGGGAGTCATGCTTAGATTCCTTCAAGAGCTCCCCTTATTCACAAAATTGTACCTCAGTTTCGGAATAACCTGGACCAATCCAAATTGCCTACTGACAAATTGGGGATTATATGCCTCCACTCCATACTGACACTTCTTATCAGTATAAATCCTACCAAAGAAAATATCCATGTTGGATAGGCAAGAAATGCCTATGCTGGCATGAATAATAGCTCTGAAATTGGACAGATCCTTCCAACTTTTGGGAGCTTGATGGAGACCTTTCTCTACAAACCAAGGAAGTAGTCACACGTAGTAATAATCTTGGAAGTTCAAGTATCGTATCCTCAAGGATCAGGTAGGTAAATCTCTGCACACAAAGAAATAATTAAACGTACCAAAATAAAAGTGACAAGGAAAATGGACAAGTAATTTGATTTGATTGTTGTAGAGATTGAGTTTAAAAATGAAATATCACTAATGGAAATGCTAAGGCATCAAGATTCAATTCTTTAAGCAAAATATGTTTCATGCTCTTTAATCCAAATTAAACTCGATTAAAATTATCATTGAGAAACTTTAAACGGAAGATAAAGAAATTAAAACCAATTTAATTTTTCAATGTTATCTTTTATTAATGATTGTTCAAAAAATGGAGTTTCTTAATATCTAATCTTATAATTTAAAAGCATGCTAAGTCAGTTCTTAACAATGAGAAAGATATAATTGAACTCATGAAAAGATAGTAGCACTTAACATCAATCAAAATTTAAGGATATGAAAATATTGAACAACCAAAAATAAAAGAATTTAGCAATTCATACCATATATTGGATTAAAGAACAATTCACAAACTTACTCAATTGACATTCCCTTTAGCCTTAGCTAGAGTTCTAGCAACTTATTACAAAGGAAAACATAACTAAATTTTGAATGAAATGGATAAAAAAAATCTGTTGTAGAGGTTGACAGGACCCGACCCAAATTCCACTTTGGAATCCGAGTCGAACCCTGTGCGTATCCGACACCTGGTGGGTACCGGCCACCAATGACTAAATTATCCTTCAACTAAACTCCAAACTTATCTCAAGTTTGCCTCGTACATAGAGGAAGGTAGTGTATTTCCTTATGGAAGCAAATCTCCTTGAAGTATCAATAATTCTGTAAAACAAACATCACTCATCCCATGTTTTGCTTTCAAATTATATAACTTCACCAAAGCTGACAACTTCGTGTACTTGCTGCAACCAAGGTACAAGGGTTGATCTCCATCCCCAATCACATTGCCAAACTCGTAAGGATTTAGATCCAATATCGCCTAAATCATTATCATCCATCCCTAATTTTTCAAAAACAAAACTGAACCTACTTTGCTCATCTTCTTCCACATTTCTACTAGCATTAGTAGTCCATTCCCAAGGTTCTCCATGCCATGTCTAAATATTATACCGTTGGTCAATTCCATTAAAGTATAAGTGTTCCCTTATAATTCCAACCCCAAACAATCGAATATTCCCACATTTAACACATGGACACCGAATATGAGTTGTATTTCCAAGATTTTCTGCAGCAAAATTCAAAAATCCTTCCACCCCTAACTCATATGCCTTCGATCTTCTATCCGCATGCATCCATGACTTATCTATCTCACACACTATAAATAGTAAAATAGGTACCTAAATATATGAAATTCAATTAAATGAGATTTTAATTTAAAAGAAAGGGAAATGTAAAAAAAAATAATAGGATTTCTAGAATTACCTCATGTATACTACAATCACTGTGGCTCCAATGTCAACCATGGAAGCAAACTGTAAAATATCTTCACACAAGAGGAAGGTATCATGCTCAGTGCCAAACTCTTCCTCTAGAATGTGAACTTTCACGGTCTCGTTAGCAGGCTTCAACTTGGTCTGGACAAATTGGCATAGGGCTAACAGAGGAGGTGGCATGTCTAGCTTTGAGAGATCTTGTTACAAGAAATAAATAAAGAAATATAAGTTAGTTTGTATATGGTTTTCAGACGTCGGTAAAGATATACCGTCATTGTTTGGAAATTGTAACGTCGGATATTTAAAAGAGCGACATCTATTTAAAATTTAAAAAGCAGAAAAAGAAAGTATAAGAGATTTTACCGTTTCATCTTGCTGTTTTTCAGCAGTATCAGCATCAAGCTTTGGATTTCTTCTCCAAAACTAGGGGTCTGACATTAGTGGCTCCCGAGCAGCTTGCTTCGTCAAACATTGGATTTTTTGGGCTTTGTTCTTGAGGGTGTAAAGGAATTGGGGTAATTGGTATTTTGAGCATGATGGGATCAAAATTAGGAACTAGTTAACGGAATTGTGTCAACATAATTTCCCTCTCTGCTCTGACTGCTTCCAAAACACTTTCCCTTGCCCTAGCCTCAATCCTCAATGTCTCTTCTCTGACTGCCTCCATAAGACTTTCCTTCAATTTGTCAGCAAATTTTACTCTCTGCTGTCTCAGCAAATTGAAGAATTGAGTTGGGGAAATGCCAGCTCCAACACCTTTGACTCTCCCACCATGCTCAGGGGTTCCCAAAGCCAAAGTCAAAATATCATTGCTCCCAGAGACAGTTAGACTGTCCTGGGAGACTTGTTTTTGTAAATCATCCTAAGAGAGAGAGAGAGAGAGAGAGAGAGAGAGAGAGAGAGAGAGAGAATGTTAGACATTGAATAGATTGTAAAACAAATAAATAAACCGACGTAATATTTCAGTGACAATGACGGTTTTTTTTAAAAACTGACGTAGTATTGATTTCAAACGGCAGTACTAAAATATCGTCATTGTGTAAGAATTCCAACGTCGGTAGAAAAAAATGGTCGTATAATCAAAAGTTATAAAACAGATAAATAGACCATAAATCAAAAACCTATACCGTCGTATTTATATTAAGACGACGGACTGTTGAAACAACTGGCGTAGTACATAATTTCAAACGGCGGCATAAAATTACCGTCGTTGTATACGCATTCTAACGTCTATATGAGATAAAACCGTCGTAAATTTTAATGTAGAGGTGAAAAAACTTAACAAAAATATGCATTATTTTCCAAAAATTGTGCACCAAAAATTTCAGAGAAATAGATAGAGAGAGGGAGTGTGTGCGTGAGTAAATGAAGGTAGTTCTAAAACTTTAAAAAAAGACGGCTATCTCAGGAATATAAGTCGTCGTAGTAATTCAATCTAGATGTCTAATTCATGCAAAAATTGACGTGCTATTATCTTTGAAACGACGGTAAATAGAAAACGTCGTGATGTTTAAGTTCTAACGACGGTTATTTAAACATGCGACGTCTATGCGAAAACAAAACACTCTGTTTTTCAAATTTAGAATAGAGTTAGTGAGACTTACGATTAATTTTGCCTTCTCTGCAACCTTTGGATCTAGGATGTTTCCCTGCTTATCTTCTCTTGCCTTCTTCCATAGTAGAGAATGATCGATTTCTTCACCGGGCATGGTTTCTTCTAATTCATCCTCCAAACCCACATACCCTTTTCGAGACAACATGTGGCTATACTCGCATTTTTCCCTCCTTTGTGACTGCTCAGAATGCATAGCCCCAAATTTTGGGGATAACCTTGAAGCTACAAAGGCATCCCACTGAGATTTCTCTATGAATTTATATAGCTGAAGGGGTTCATTTAACTTCTCCTTGTCATTTGTGAATGAAAGGATAAACTGCCTCGTTAAGGCAGACTTGAAATCCTTCCATTTTTTGGCAGCAGATGATAGCACCAGCTTCTTGCCCCTTGCCCAACAACATAAGCCATTTGAACAGCTTTCCAAATCTACTCCTTCAGGTCCTTGGGCAATTGAGTCCATTTCTTGCCCACAAGAGGGACTCTGGTGCGTGCCAAAACATCAATGTAAGACTGCATCTCAATAGCACCCTTGCCATGTGGTCTGCCCCTTTTATTATACTCAACCACAGGCTTAATCTTCTGAAGTTTCCTCTTCACAACACGGCTCATTGTGTTGATACCGCAAGTCGATTTTGGCTTCTCATCAAATGTGACTGAGCTCGAGTCTTTCTCAGAGGTTGAAGTAAATCTCATCCTCTTCGTGGGTTTGCTTTGAACTGATTTGGCTTCATCCATTTGAGCCTTTGAAACTGCAAGGTCCTTGCTAGGACCTTTTGACACTTGAGCCTCCATGCTTTTAGATTTCGAAACCATTTTTAATTAACCTGCAAGAGAAACAACGACAGTTAATTAAACAGATCGACGTAATAATAAATAGAAGACGTCGGAATAAAACATCACCGTCGTCATACGAAAAATAACACGACGGTAACAAGAAAACATCGTCGTCTTATTAAACAGTTCTTTCCCACCATAGTATGAAAATAGGATGACGGTTTTATCTCGTTCATGTCGTATTAATTGATACACCATATCAATTATTAAGTCTAAAAACCGACGTGGATTACATATTAAAACGTTCAAAACAAAAGGCAACTGTCATCTTACTGAGAGGTGATACTGGAAAAACGGCAGAGTTCTCTCTCCCATAAGACGACAGTTTTATCTTGTTTCCGACGTATTGATTGTCACACCATGACGGTTTTTAACCACCGTCGTGCAGTTTGCATTAGGTCGGATTTAACTACCATCATAGTGTGTCAATTCTAACATCGCAAACAAGACAGGACTGTCGTGTTCAGGCGACATGAGAGTAATGGACCAATGAATTTAATCAAACCAGTGAAAGATTTCGTCATTTTGAACAGAGTCTTGTTTCCAGACTTGTTCTTTCAAAACCCTCTTCAAATGAAATTGAAAAGAATGAAAAGAGATTGAGAAAAAACTTTTGGCATGCAAAGAAAGTTTCCTTCCGACGTCAACTTTGGTGATTTAGGGACGAAGACGATGACGATGACGAGATTCAGACGATGATGATTATGAAGCTACTTTTGGGAACTGAGAGGGAAACTGAGATATTTTATCAGTGAGAGAGAACGTAAAACTTTAGGTCAGGTGACGAAAAAGTTTATATATTTTCCCAGAGTTCAATAACAGGACGATTTTGTTAAAAACTGTCCTAGTATGCAGTTAAAACGACGGAAAATAAGTAGGAACCGACGTGGTTATTAATAAAGCCAAACAAATTTTGGAATTTCGAAAACGACGTTGTTATTTAAGTTTTACACGACAGAAGTTTACTTTTGATGCCCTGATATTATATGTTATGACGGCGCTTGTTTATCTAAAGCCGTTGTTGTATTTCAAAAGTCAACGACCATTAGTTTTAGGAAACTGACGTGGTTATTTAAAGTCAACGACTCCTTGTTTTAGTAGACCGTTGTGGTTAATTAAAAGTCAACGACTTCTTTTGGTATTCCGAAAACGACGTGGTTCTCTGGGCAGTACACGACAAAAGTTTACTTTGGAAGAAGTGGTATTATATGTTACCACGTCGTCATTTTATGCATAACCGACATTGTATGTTTTAAAAGTCGTTGGCCTTAGTTTACGAAAATGACATGGTTATTTATATTTATACGACTCCAATTATTACCTACCGACGTGTATTATTTCAATTAGACGTCACTACGTGTAATAGAACCGACGTGGATATTGAAGATTATTTGTATAAATATGATTTTTTTCACTCGTTCTTTAACTTTCAGTTTTCAATTAGGGTTCCAACTTCTTCTTGCCCTTGGCTCTGTCTCACCTCTTTGGAGGGAATAGTTTGGATGTTGATGTGTGTTCGCGTTTGTGTATCTAAAAGACACAAACATGCACACATCATCAACTTCTAAAAAATTGTCTTTCTGAAAGCAAATGTTTTGAATGCTGTTGTCAAATTTTAGAGGCAAATTTTTTAGATTTTGGGACGTGTATGTGCCTTTGTGTATCACAAAGACACAAAGACACATACATCGTCAAGTTCTAAAAAGTTGTCTCTCTCACACTGGTGATTCGATTATGATGAGGAACAGAATTCCCAATGGTAAGATTTGATTCTAATTTTCTTGTTAAGACGGTTTTCGATATAAACCGTCGCATAAATCAAATAAATATGGCGCTATTTTTAAGTTCACGACGTGGTAATGTAAAATTATACGTCATTAATTGAACAAACCGACATGGTTAGTGAAATTGACCAGGACAGTAGAGTAATAGATACCGTAATAGTACCCTTTGTATAAAATGTCGATAAATTTATCTTTACCGTCGTGGTACATTGACTTAATACGGCGAAGTTTTGTAATATACCGACGTGGATTCCTTTGAAATTATATGACTAAGAAAATTTGGTCGTGTTTACTATTAATCGTCGTATTTATGTAGAGACCGCCGTGGTTTTTGAAGATATTCTAATTTAGACGTCGTCTCCTGGAGCTAAACAGTCACTTTGTTGGTTCGATTATGATCAAGATCCAAAGATCTCACTGGTAAGATTTCATACCTCTTGGGACTTCATTTTAATTTTCACGTGAAGACAGTTTTCTATATAAACCGTCGTGATTTTTCTCAGTTCTTGTCATTTTGTTGATCTACCGTCATGTACAAAATTATTACGTCTTAATATATAATAAATACGGCGTGGATATTCTAATTCAGACGTCGTTATCTACTCTTATGCTGTCGTGGTTCTCTACTACTCTATACGACAATTCTTGGCAATGCTTGATGTAGGTTCTTCCTGTCCTAGGATGCCGATCCTGAATCAAGAGGAGCCGAGGCTCGTAAGGTCTATGGCACCGGTGTGGAACCAGCCTAAGACCCTCCGATGCCGAAGTAAGTTTCTTTCTAAGAGCTTTATTACTGATAATGTATTTAGCATAAAAGTCAAGCTGAAAAATCTTACCGCTTGTCTATAGTGAAGGGGCTTATTTATAGAGGGCATTTGGGATGCTCTCAACACTTAGTTTCAATGTGAGACTCGTGGGAGGGCCTTTTGAGGTTGACACGAGTCTGTGGATATATAGGCGGGGCCTTTGAGGTTTGTTCTGTAGAATCGCCAATGCGTGCCGATTGTAGGCCTTTGCATGAGGGTAGGTAGCCAATGCCGAATGTTTGGGGAGCTTATGATTCCACGTGTCACGGTACGAGTGTAGGGTTAGATATGGTACAAACAACAATAGTATTGTAGGTATCGCCGTAGTACACTCTCAAATCATAAGTCGATAAATTTATCTTTCGTGTCGTGATACATTGATTTAACATGGCGTTGTTTTGTAATATACCGACGTGGTTATTTCAAATTCAACGACTCCTTGATTTAGTAGAGAGTCGTGGTTAGTTGAAAGTCAACACGAAGGTTCAGTAATAATGTTAGTCGTATAAAATTAATTAAGAAATAGACGTCGGCAAGTTACGAAGTGGGAATCTTATTTTAACATCGTTATAACTAAAAAAACTAACATGGTTATTGAATAAATAACCACCATGGTTTTATACAATTAGACATCGGTATTTATAGAAGGGCCGCAGTCGTTTTTTAAAATTTTTTGTATAAATTCGATGCTTTCTTTCAATTTCAGTTTTCATTTAGGGTTCTAAATTCTTCTGGCCTCTCTGGAGGCTCGTCTTTCTATCTCACTCTCTCTCACATCTCTGGGGGCAATAATTTGGATGTTAAAGATATATGTGTTTTGGTGTATCTCAAAGACACCAAAACACACACATCGTTAACTTTTAAAACATTGTCTTTCTCAAAGTTTGCCGTCTTCAGTTCAGTTCTGGCATCTCAAAGACACAAAGACACATTCATCATCAATATTTAAAATATTTTCTCTCACTTTGGTGGTTCGATTATGATCAGGATCCAAAGATCTCACTGGTAAGATTTCGTACCTCTTAGGAGCTCATTTTAATTTTCATCTGAGTCGTGGTTTTTCTCAGTTCTTGTCATTTTGTTGATCTACCGTCGTAGGCTACGAAAATAAGACGGTTTTCTATATAAGACGGCAGTTTACATAGAAGGCAAATGTATAAATCGAATAAATACGGTAGTAATTTTATCTTCAAGACGTGGTAAATAAATATTAGACGTCACTAATTGAACAAACCGACGTGGTTATTACTATTTTTACGACCGTCGTCGTGTCAACATTAATACGTCTTGATATATAATAAATACAACGTGGATATTCTAATTTAGACGTCGTTATCTACCCTTCTGCTGTCGTGGTTCTCTATTACTTACTCTATACGACAGTAGTGTTGTAAGTACCGTCATCGTATCACGGCGTTGTTTTGTAATATACCGATGTGGTTTCATTAAATATTATACGACGCGGACTAAGAACAGTTGGTCATGTTTATGTAAAAGTTAATATGGCGGCTGTTTTGTTAAACCATTGTCTTTACTTTCTATGTCGGTGGCTTCATACCTGCTGTCGTTGTTTTTGGGTCAGAATTTAACTCTGAAGAAAACCTTTTTAATAAGATGACGCTTTTTTATTTGGATGCGTCATTTTTTTAAAATATTGAAGCAGACCTCCATTTTTTAGGTGTTTAAGCTACTTATCCATGACGGTTTTCTGTTACCGTCATCTTTCTAAACACAACGACGGTATTTTGTTATACCGTCGTTTTTTTCTGGTCCTCTTTTTCACTTTTTGTAGTAGTGCCTTTTGTGGATCTGAAAGAAGACGTAGAATATATGTTGATGGTCGTAGTTATTTTTTATACGTCGGTATGCTGTGATAGGGTCGTGTTATTTTGCTTTAAACGTCGGCTCTTTTTGAATTACCGTCATGATATTATTTTTAACCGTTGCACAATACCGTCGTTGTTCTTTCTTTTTACATTGCTATGAATTAAGTGAGTAGTCTTCTGAGTTACGCTTTAGACGTTGGTAAGTACATTGCGGTGGTTGAATGCTTCCAAAACGTCGTTTTTTGGTATCAATTTTATTCAAATAGACGTGTTTTGTATTCAAAGTTTTTGGTTTTTACACGACGTATGTTAAAAAATGGCGTTTGATATCTTTTAGACGTTTGCTTTTGACATTTTTGACATTTTTAACAGGACCGTAGTTTTTTGAAAACCAAAAGACTGATTCTGAAAAGGCAAACATATTTCATATGACAGTAGTCCAAGAACACAAATTATATTAAGAACACAACATATACATTAATTTTTATGTTGGATATTAAGAACACGTATACATGAAACCAACATATACTAAGCATGAAAACATTAAATCCATTCCCGATTCATAATAACAGAGAGTGATTAAGAACACGTATATTAAGAACCCATACCTCCAAAAACATTAAATATCGCAAAACATATATCTAAAACTCATAAGGATCGGATCCGACAAAATTATTCTAATGATTTCAGAAGCACATCAGATTATGAACCCTTTAACACAGAATTGAATATCATTCAATAAATTAACAAGCATGAGATTAGGGTTTGTACTTACAGGTAGCAGAAATCACAGATTATGGCTAACTTGGATTCGACAGAGCTTGGAGAGCCCAACTTTGAATTAGAGTTGAAGTGAGAGAGCGAAATGTTTAGGGTTCATGGATACAAGTTTTGAATTAGAGTTGAAGTGAAAGCGCGAAATCTGAAAATTTTAGGTCACAGTCAAATTTTTAGAAAGAGCGCTTCTTAAAACATAAAAACCGTCGTTAAAATTGTCTTAAAAAATGACGCTTATTACATGAAATGCGACGTGGTAACTAGCCTCACGACGCAAAAAAAAATGTTGACATCTTACAAACTAAATAATATATGTGGGGTTTGGTTTTGCTGGGATTCGAACTCATGTGCGAACAGGTGGAATGGACAGAAAATAAAATAGAAAACCTGTATTATATACCCTAAACCATAAACCCTAAAACCTAAATTATATATTTTTAAAAAAAAATTGTAAAAAAATGCAGAAGTATGAGAAAAATAAATCAAAAATTGCTACAGACTTTTTATGACAATGCCTTCTTTATTAGAATGCTAAAAGAAGTATTTAATAAATTTGAATTTATCACCACCAGTGGATGACACAAGCCATACGATTATTTTACAAAACTATAAGTGAAGTTGCGACTTATCAAAACATTTTTTGTTTTGGTGGTCATTTTTAATTTTTATTACTCAAATTGTATTTTTGAAAGCTTAAATGGGAAGAAAATATCTCAATGACTTCATAGGAGTTGTCGGTGCATTTTTTGGATTTATTTTAAATTTGTTATGAATATTTTGAATTAAATACAATAAAATATTCTTATAAACACTAACAAACCATGTCGGTACTACGAAATAACCGACGTTGTATATGTTTACAACCTCGTTATTTATGTATATAACGACATTGTAAGAACTTAAGACGTCTGCAAGTTCAAGTACGGTGGTTGTTTCCCAAGTACAACCTCGTTTTCTTTGCACATACCGCCGCTATAGTCTTTTAAGACGTCACCGATTCTATAGAAGTTACAATGTTGTTTCTTAAACAAAATTTATCGTTTTGGGCATTTAACACGTCAGTAAGTAGGTGAGAGCTGCCATTGTAGAACAGGAATAGACGACCCATTTATACAATCCACGTCGTTTAAGAAGAAAAACGATGCACCCAAATAAAAAAAGGAGGACACTACCACTTACCGTCGTTTTTCCTCTTAAATGACGTATATTAAGAACCCATACCTCTGAAAACAACTAAAAAATGGAGGTCCACTTGAATAATTTTAAAAAACGATGCACCCAAATAAAAAAGCATCGTCTTATAAAAAAGGTTTTTTTTTAGAGTTAAAATTTGACCAAAAAACAACAACAGAAAGTATGAAGCCACCAACGTAGAAAGTAAAGACGACGGTACAACAAAAAAGCTGCCGTGTTAACTCTTAACTAAACACGACCAACTATTCTTCATCCGTGTCGTATAATATAATGGAATCCACGTCGGTATATTACATAACAACGCCGTGTTAAATCAATGTACCATGAGGCGAAACATACAGGATTGAGAACACTACCACTTATCTCATATTTTTCTGACATTTTCTCAGCAACCAAAAATAAACAATAATAAAACCACACAAGATCATCAAACAGAAACATGTATGTGAACCAGAATCTCTTTGCTACCTTCTCCCTTTTCTTTCTTGCACTCAGCTTTTCTTGTCTTGAACACTTCTCTTTTATTTCTTTGTCAAAGGGGGAACAAAACTCTAGAAAAACAAAACTCCAACTTTGCCCACTTAAAAAGTAATTTGAATCACAAGCTAAAAATACCCCTTTCGAGAAAGACGACAAACTTTGTTAAAGACAATGTTTCGAAAGTTAATGATGTGTGCGTTTTGGTGTCTTTGAGATACACCAAAACGCATACATCATCAACATCCAAATTATTGACCCCAGAGATGATGAATGTGTGTATGTGAGAACTGAAACTGAAAGACGAGCCTCCAAAAGAAGTTGGAACCCTAAATGAAAACTGAAACTGAAAGAAAGCGTCCAATTTATACAATAAATCTTCAAAAACCACGGCGGTCCTTACATAAATACCGCCATCTAATTTTATAAAACCACGGCGGTTATTTATTCAATAACCACGTCGGTTTTTTAGTTATAGGGACGTTAAAGTAAGATTATCACATCGTAATTTGTTAAATTAACGACATATAATATTTATTTACCACGTTTTGAAGTTTATATTACCGTCGTATTTATTCGATTTATACGTCAGCCTTCTATGTAAACCGCCGTCTTAATTTTTATTTCTTTTTAAGATTAATTTTTTATATATTTTGGTACACGACAGTCCTTATATAAATGCCATCGTCTAATTGTACAAAACAACGTCAGTTATGTATTCAATACCCACGTTGGTTTATTTAGTTATGGGGACGTTAAAATATGATTCACACGTCATAATTTGTTAAATTAGAACGTATAATACTTATTTGCCACGCCCTGACGTTCAAATTACCGTCGTATTTATACGTCTGCCTTCTCTGTAAACCGCCGTCTTATTTTTATTGCTTTTTAAGATTAATTTTTATTTATTTATTTTGTTAGCCTATGCTCCAACACTTAGATAATATCTTTCTTAATATCTTCTGACCTTTGCATTTCTACATTTCTAAATAGACTGCATGGGTATTGCAGAAGGAAAATCATCAAATATACAGGACTGAGAACACTACCACTTATCTCTTAATTTTATTTCTTATAAGAAAAATCACGACGGTTTATATGGAAAACCATCATCACAATTGGGGTCGTATAAATATAAACAACCACGATATTTTCGTAAATTAAAACAACGACCTTTAAAACCAACAACGTCGGTTATGGATAAAATGACAACGTGAAAACATGAAATACCACTTCTTCCAAAGTAAACTTTTATCGTGTATTGCCCAGAGAACCACGTCATTTTCAAAATACCAAAGAAGTCGTTGAATTTTAATTAACAACGACGATCTACCAAAACAAGGTAACGTTGAATGTAAGAATACAACGACGGTTTAGATAAAGAAGCGCTGTCATAACATATAATATCAGGTCATTAAAAGTAAACTTCTGTCGTGTAAAACTTAAATAACCACGTTGGTTCCTACTAATTTTGCGTCGTTATAACTACATACTAGGGCGGTTTTTAAAAAAACCGTCGTGTTATTGAACTCTATAAAAATATATAAACCTTTTCGTCACCTGCCCTAAAGTTCTACGTTCTCTCTCACCGATAAAATATCTCAGTTTCCCTCTCAGTTCCCAAAAGCAGCTTCGTAAGCATCATCGTCTGAATCTCGTCATCGTCATCGTCTTCATCCACAAATCACCAATGGTTTTTTCTCAATCTCTTTTCATTTTTTTTCAATTTCATTTGAAGAGGGTTTTGAAAGAACGAGTCTGGAAACAAGACTCGGTCAAAATGACGAAATCTTTCACTGGTTTGATAAAATTCATTGGTCTATTACCCTCACGACGCCTGAAGACGACAGTTTTGTCTTGTTTGCGACGTTAGAATCGACACACCATGACTGTAGTTAAATCCGACCTAATGCAACTGCACGACGGTGGTTAATAACCGTCATGGTGTGACAATTAATACGTCGGAAACAAGATAAAACCGTCATCTCTTGGGAGAAAGAACTCCACCTTTTTCCTGTATCATCTCTCAGTAAGACGACAGTTGTCTTTTGTTTTGGACGTGTTAATGTGTAATCCACGTCGGTTTTTAGACTTAATAACCAACGTGGTGTAACAATTAATACGACATGAACGACATAAAATCGTTGTCCTATTGTCATACCATGTTTGGTGAGAAATGTTAATAAGACGTGAATGTTTTCTTGATAACGTCGTGGCATTGTTTGTATGACGTCGGTGTTGTTTGACAGCCGTCGACCTCAATTCAATATCACGGTTATCTTTTCCAGACGTCTTTTATTTAATTTTACGTTGATCTGTTTAATTAATCATCGTTGTTTCTCTTGCAGGTTAATTAAAAATGGTTTCGAAATCTCAAAGCAAGGAGGCTCAAGTGTCAAAAGGTCCTAGCAAGGACCTTGATGCAGTTTCAAAGGCTCTAATGGATGAAGCCAAATCAGTTCAAAGAAAACCCGCGAAGAGGATGAGATTTTCTTCAACCTCTGATAAATACCCGAGCTCAGCCACATTTGTTGAGGAGCCAAAATCGACTCGCGGTATCAACACAATGAGCCGTGTTGTGAAGAGGAAAATTCAGAAGATTAAGCATGTGGTTGAGTTCAATAAAAGGGGCAGACCACATGGCAAGGCTGCTGTTGAGATGTAGTTTTACATTGGTGTTTTGGCACGCACCAGAGTCCCTCTTGTGGACAAGAAATGGACTCAATTGCCCAAGGACCTGAAGGAGCACATTTGGGAAGCTGTTCAAATGGCCCTTGTTATTGGGGAAGGGTGCAAGAAGATGGTCATGTCGTCTGCCGCCAAAAAATGGAAGGAGAAGTTAACTAGGCAAAATATCCTTTCATTCGCAAATGACAAGGAGAAGTTAAAAGGAACCCCCTGAGCTTTATAAGTTCATAGAGAAATCGCAATAGGATGCCTTTGTAGCTTCAAGGTTATCCCCAGATTTTGAGGCTGTGCATTCTGGGCAGAAACAGAGAAGGGAAAAATGGGAGTACAACCATAGGTTGTCTAGAAAATGGTATGTGGCTTTGGAGGACCAATTGGAAGAAACCATGCCCGGTGAAGAAATCGATCGATCTCTGCTATGGAAGAAGGCAAGAGAAGATAAAAAGGGAAACTTCCCTGATCCAAAGGTTGCAGAGAAGGCAAAATTAAACGTAAGTCGCACTAACTCTGTTCTAAATTTGAAAAACAGAGTTTTTTTTTTTTCCGTATAGACGTCGCATGTTTAAATAACCGCCGTTATAACTTAAACACCACGACGGTCTCTATTTAACGCCGTTTAAAAGATAATAGAAAGTCGGTTTTTGCATGAATTAGACGTGTAGATTGAATTACTACAATGACTTAAATTCCTAATACGGCCGTCTTTTTTTAAAGTTTTAGAACTACCTTCATTTACTTACGCACACACTCTCCCTCTCTCTATCTATTTCTCTGAAATTTGCGGTGCATAATTTCTGGAAAAGAATGCATATTTTTGTTAAGTTTTTTCACCTCTGCATTAAAATTTACGACGGTTTTATCTCGTATAGACGTTAGAATTGATATACAACGACGATATGTTGCTACTGCCGTTTGAAATTATGTACTACATCTGTTGTTTAAAAAGTCTGTCGTCTTAATTGAAATACTACGACGGTACAGGTTTTTTATTTATTTCTATTTATCTGTTTATTTCTTTTGAATATAAGACTAGTTTTTTCTACCGACGTTGGAATTGTTACACGACGGTATTGTAATACCGACATGTGAAATCAATACTACGTCTGTTTTTTAAAACAATCGTCGTTGTAACGTTATTATTACGTAGGTTGATTTATATGTTTTACCATATGTTCAATGTCTAACATTCTCTCTCTCTCTCTCTCTCTCTCTCTCTCTCTCTCTCTCTCTTTCTTTTAGGATGATTTGCAAAAACAAGTCTCCGAGGGCACTCTGACTATATCCAGGAGTAATGATATTTTCACTCTGGCTTTGGGAACCCCCGAGCATGGTGGGAGAGTCAGAGGAGTTGCAGCTGGCATTTCCCCAACTCAATTCTTCAATTTGCCGAGACAGCAGAGAGTAAAATTTACTGACAAAGTGAAGGAAAGTCTTATGGAGGCAGTCAGAGAAGAGACATTGAGGATTGAGGCTAGGTCAAGGGAAAATATTTTGGATGCAATCAGAGTAGAGAGGGAAATTATGTTGGCACAATTCCGTTAACTAATTCCTAATTTTGATCCCAACATGCTGAAAACACCAATTACCCCAATTACCCCAATTCCTCTACAGCCTCAAGAACAAAGCCCCAAAAATCCAATGTCTGACAAGGCAAGCTGCTCTGGAGCTACTAATGCCAGACCCCTAGTTTTGGGGGAAGAAGATCCAAAGCTTGATGTTGATACTGCTGAAAAACAGCATGATGAAACAGTAAAATATCTGATATTTTCTTTTTCTGCTTTTTAAATTTTAAATAGACGTCGCTCTTTTAAATATCCGATGTTATAATTTCAAAACAAACGACATTATATATGTACCGACGTCTGAAAACCATAATACATCTGTTTCTTCCAAGAACTGTCGTTGTGAGTAAAATACCACAACGCTTTTACTTGTTTTGCATTATATTATGCCTTGAAAATAACGACGGTCTTTTTTTTTCCGTCGTCTCATTCTTTTATAAACTGTCATCTATTTCATTAAAGCATTCACTGCATTTTAATTAGATGACCTTTCTACAAGGTAGCGACGTTAAAACATTTACACAACGACGGTTATGTCTTTACCATCGTCTATAACCTTTACTCCGTCAATATGTTCTAAAAGCCGTCATTTATATTATATACCACGTCGGTTTGGTTGGTTTAGTTAGAGTCGTTTATTTTACTTGATAAACAAACTAACTTGTATTTCTTTATTTATTTCTTGTAACATGATCTCTCAGAGCTAGATATGCCACCTCCTCTGTTAGCCCTATGCCAACTTGTCCAGACCAAGTTGCATCCTGCTAACGAGACTGTTAGTGTTCACATTCCAGAGGAAGTGTTTGGCACTGAGCATGATACCTTCCTCTTATGTGAAGATATTTTGCAGTTTGGTTCCATGGTTGAGATTGGAGCCACAGTGATTGCAGTGTACATGAGGTAGTTCTAGAAATCCTATATTTTGTTTTATATTTAACTTTCTTTTAAATTAAATCTCATTTAATTGAATTTCATATATTTAGGTACCTATTTGACTATTTAAAAATGGCAAATATGGTAAACCTTGTTGGGCTCGTCGACCCTGGACAAGTCAGCTCCCAATCTGGATCTGACTATTTAGATTTTTCGTTTTGTCATTAACACTTTTTGTTTTCTTGAATCAGTTCAATCAGAGCGTATAACTCTCATGTAGGCAAACACTCACGGAAAGCAGGAGCCATATGGAAAAATCTACAAGGCACTCCTCAACAACCAACACGTGTAGAGTGTGGCTATTACGTGATGCGTTTCATGAGAGATATAATTCATGATCCAGCCCTAGCATTTGAGAAGAAGGTAAAAGGCAAAATTTAAGATATAATTTCTTTATTTTACGACAACGACTTTTTCTTTAAAAACCGTCGTTTCTATCATTCTGACACGTCGGGTTTTTCGTTTATTTTGCAGTTTGAAAAGCAAAAAGGACCAGTAGAGTATACACAACAAGATATTGACGAAGTCAAGTTGGAATGGGCAAAATTCGTAAACAAACAATTACCGAAATGATAAGTGATGTAATTTATTATAACAATGTTTAGGTATATTTAATTTAATAACAATGTAAATAAATTTTTTTCATCAATTGAGCAATCATCAAAGAAAATTAAATTTTTTTTTGTTTAGGATATTTATGTCTTAAAATGAATTACAACGAGAGTAAATCATGAAAAACAAATCTACTTTCCAAAAACCGATGTCTCATTCACATTTACACATCCCACATGTATAAACAATCGCCGTCTTTCTATAGCAGGAAATAAAACATCGACAGCAATTCGCAAAAACACCATGTAAAATGAAAAACACGACGGTTTATGCACAGATATGAGTTATGAGAAAATCCACTTCATTATATATGTGTACCGATACACTACGTCCGTTAGTAGAAAAACATTGACGTCTTAAAGACATACAACGGCGGTTAGCTTACAAAATTTGGCGTTGTATACGTAAACAACATCGATAACTACTTTAGAAAACACGTTGTAAATACAATCCACGTCTGTTATACAAAAAAAGATGGCGTTGTAACATAATAACCCACGTCGGTGGTTCAAAACAAGATGACGTGGTAACATAATAACGTCGTTTTGTGTCCTTTTAGACGTCTAAAATGATCGAGGATGACGTTTTGTGTTGGTTAACGTCGTTGAAAAGGGATCCAACGTCGGTTATGTCGTTGTCATTTCATTTTAATATGACTTTTATATTTTATTTTATTCCTAATATTCATAATAAATTCAAAACTAATTCCAAAAAATAAATTGACAACTACCATGCACTCATTGAAATATTGTCTCTCTCCTAAAGCTCTAAAAAATATAATTTTACAAATATTTCTTTGTTGTATTTAATTACTAATATTCATAATATAATAATAAAAAATCCAAAAAATAAACCGACAAATTTTATGCACTCATTGAGACAATATCTTGCCCATAAAGGCCTGAAAAATTTAATTTTAGTTTTCAAAATTCAAGTGATAACAAAAAGTCCAAAAAAATTTAGAGACAAAGCACGAAAGTCCTTATACTTTTCTTAACATAACCCTAAGGTTTATGTGATCCATTGGTGCCATAAATTCAAAATTATGAAATCCAGATTTTAGCCTACTATTATAGAAGGCATTGTTGTAAGGAGTCCGTAGCAATTTTCGGTTCATTTTTCTCATACTTGTGTATTTTTTTTTTTAATTATTGTAAAATTTAGGATTTAGGGTTTCGGGTTTAAAGTTTATTGAAACGACGCCGGTTTTCTCTCTCTATTTTTCATTAATTACGCTTGTTCGAATCCCAGGAAACCCAAACCCCATCTTATTATTTAATACTTAAGACATTGGTTTCTTAAAAGGCGACGTAAAAATAATTTACCGACGTTTCCTTTATATGAAGATGTAGTTTCAGTTTACAACGTCGGTTATGTACATAAATCGTTGTCATAAGTTGAAATTAAACGTCGATATCTATGTATTTACCGTCGTCTTTGAAAAATGCGGTGCTTTGAAATTTTTGACCGTGATCTAAAATTTTCAGAATTTCCCTTTAACCCTAAAATATTTCGTTCTCTCTCTTCAACATAAATTTGTCTTAAAGTTTTTGCTCTCTCTCAAAGCGTTGGGTATATTCTCCATGGTCTCTCTCAAGCATTTGTTATATTCTCTCAGCTCTCTCTCAATATCCATGTAAGTACAAACCCAAATCTCTTTATTTAATGATATTGCACGGCTTCTTAAATCCATAAATGTTATTTTGTAAAAACCGTCGTCTGATTCTTGTGTTATTTTCTTATTTTTAATTTTTTCTCTGCTATTTGAATATAGTAGTGTTTCATTGCTGGTTTTTTCACTTTATTATATATATGATTTTATAGTGTGTGAGATGGATAAGTCATGGATGCATGCGGATAGAAGATCGAAGGCATATGAGTTAGGGGTGGAAGGATTTTTGAATTTTGCTGTAGAAAATCTTGGAAATCCAACTCATATTTGTTTTCCATATGTTAAATGTGGGAATATTCGATTTTTTGGGGTTGGAATTATAAGGGAACACTTATACTTTAATGGAATTGACCAAAGCTATAAGACATGGACATGGCACGGAGAACCTTGGGAATGGACTGCTAATGCTAGTAGAAATGTGGAAGAAGATGAGCAAAGTAGTTTCAGTTTTGTTTCTGAAGAATTAGGGATGGACGATAATGATTTAGGCGATATTGGATTTGGTCCTTATGAGTTTGCCAATGTGATTGGGGATGGCGATCCCTTGTACCCTGGTTGCAATAAGTACACAAAGTTGTCGGCTTTGGTGAAGTTATATAATTTGAAAGCAAAACATGGGATGAGTGATGTTTGTTTTACAGAATTATTGATACTTCAAGGAGATTTGCTTCCAGAAGGAAATACATTACCTTCCTCTATGTACGAGGCAAAAAAGACTTTGTCTGCTTTAGGGATGAGTTATGAGAAAATCCGCGCATGTTCCAATGACTGCATTTTGAATAGGAAGAAGTATGAAGATTCAACTAATTGTCCTACTTGTGGTATCTCAAGGTGGAAGGAAAGCAAAGATGGGTTCTTGAAAGGGGGTGTGCCAGCGAAGGTGGTGTGATATTTTCCTCCAATTCCAAAGTATAAAATGATGTTTAAATCACATAAGACAGCTAAAAGTTTGACTTGGCATGTTGCAAGAAAATCAGTTGACGGTCATATGTCTCTTTCAGCAGATTCCCCGTCTTGGAAACTTGTTGATGATAAATGGCCCGAGTTTGGTAAAGAGCTGAGAAACTTGAGATTGGCTCTCTCACCTGATGGATTCAATCCCCACAGTTCTTTAAGTAGCAAATACAGTTGTTGGCCAGTTATCTTAGTTACATATAATCTCCCACCATGGCTATGCATGAAGTGGAAGTTCATGATGTTGACCTTATTGATTTCCGGTCCTAGTCTTTACCGTCATCTATAACCTTTCCTCCATCAGTATGTTCTAGAAACTGTCGTTTATAATATATACCACGTCGTTTATTTTACTTGGTGTACAAACTAACTTTTATTTATTTATTTATTTCTTGTAACGGGATCTCTCAAAGCTAGACATGCCACCTCCTCTGTTAGCCCTATGCCAATATGTCCAGACCAAGTTGCATCCTGCTAACGAGACTGTGAAAGTTCACATTCCAGGGGAAGTGTTTGGCATTGAGCTTGAAACCTTCATCTTGTGTGAAGATATTTTATAGTTTGCCTCCAGGGTTGAGATTGGAGTCACAGTGATTGCAGTATACATGGGGTAATTCTAGAAATCCTATATTTTCTTTTAAATTAAAATCTCATTTAATTGAATTTCATATATTTAGGTACCTATTTGACTATTTAAAAATGGCAAATATGGTAACCTTGTTGGCCTCGTCGACCCTGGACAAGTCAGCGCTCAATCTAGATCTCTATCTTACCGAACAAAACAACTATCACACCGCTTGAAAACAACATATGGGGATCAATTTTTCTTGGTCCCTTATAATCCAGGGTTAGTCCCCTTAACTATTTAAAGTATTTTCCTTCTAATATGTTTCTTTGTACTATTTAACCTATATGGATCATTATGTGTAGGGTCATTGGGTGTTGGTAATTGTGAGACCATTTAAGGAGACTGTCTATTACATGAATTCACTGCCAAACTGCTCTGTTGACGACGACATGAGAAATATAGTGAATACGTAAGTTGATTTATTCCAATCTAAGATTTTTTTCCTTTACGGCATTTCAATTGTACAACGGGGTTTTATAATACCGACGTTATAATGAAAATACGACGACGGTAATTTATTACCAACATTTGAAATGATTTATTACGTCAGTATTTTCTTTAAAACGTCATCTTAATTAAACTACCACGTCGTTTGGGTTTTATTTAAGGACGTTTTAATTTTTTCTGTTCAATTTTTTGGTATACGACGTTTGTCCTAGTTACCGACGTTATAATGTTACACAACGACGGTAGTTTCATACTGTCGTTTGAAATAAAATACCACGTCATTGTTTTAAATAAATGCGTAGTCTTCACTAATTTACCATGTCGATTACTCTTTTTTTTAAAAAAATTCGATTTGTCATTAACACTCTTTGTTTTCTTGAAACAGGTCAATGAAAATGTTTAACTCTCATATAAACAAAAATTCATCACGTAAAATAGCCATTTGGAAAACTCTACAAGGTACTCCTGAACAACCAACAAGTGTAGAGTGTGGCTATTACGTGATGCGATTCATGAGAGATATAATTCATGATCCAGACCTAGCTTTTGGGAAGAAGGTAAAAGACAAAATTGAAGATATAATTTCTTTATTTAAAAGGCTATTACGTCAACTTTTTCTTTAAAACCGTCGTTTGTATCTTTATAACACATCGGTGTTTTCATTTATTTTGCAGTTTGAAAAGAAAAAAGATTGAGTTCAGTATAAACAAGAACATATTGACGAAGTTAGGCTGGAATGGGCAGAATACGTTAACAGGCAATTACAGAATGATAAGTGATGAACATAAATATTTATGAGTAATGCTATTTAGACACACAACATTGACCACCTTAGCTGACCACCTTATGTGGCAATTGATGTGTCATGCCATGTCAATTAATGAATGTTGCCATGAGACTACTTACTAGGAACGCTAGGGTTTTTTAATTTGCTTTTTAAATGACAAGGAGGCATTCATTAATTGACTTGGCCTGACACATCAATTGCCACATAAGATGGTCAGCTAAAGTGGTCAATGTTGTTTAACGTCGTTGTAAAGGGATCCAACGTCGGTTATGTCATTTGTCATTTCATTTTCATATGAATTTTATATTTTATTTAATTCCTAATATTCATAATAAATTCAAAACTATTTCCAAAAAATAAACTAACAACTACCATGCACTCATTGAAATATTGTCTCTCCCCTAAAGCTAAAGTGGTAAATGCTTATTTTAATTTATTAACAATGTACATAAATATTTTTGTTGTAATCAATCGAACAACAATCAAAAAAATTAATTTTTTGTGAAATGTTTTTAGTTTAGGATATTTATGTCTTTAAATGAATTCAAAGGACAGTAATTCATAAAAACTTAATTTAATTCCCAAAAATCGACGTCTCATTCTCATTTAAACGTCTCATATTTGTATACAATGGTCGTCTTATTATATAACGGGAAATAAAAAATTGACGGCAATTCTCAAAAACGACATGTAACAGGATTAAACACGACGGTTTATATTTACTTCATCCTGTACGAAAATTTTTTGTACAAATATACTACGTCAGTTAGTACAACCATATCGATGTCTTAAAGCTATACAAAGTCGGTTATCTTACAAAATTTGACGTTGTATATGTAAACAACGGTGGTAACAACTTTAGAAAACACGTTGTATATACAATCCACGTCGGTTATATAAAACACGATGACATGGTAACATAATAACCCACGTCAGTGATTTAAAACAAGATGACGTGGTAAGGTAATAACGTCGTTTTCTTTTCTTTTCGACGTCTAAAATAATTTAGGACGTCATGTTGTGTTTTTTTAACATCGTTGTAAAGGGATCCAACGTCGGTTATGTCATTTGTCATTTCATTTTCATATGAATTTTATATTTTATTTAATTCCTAATATTCATAACAAATTCAAAATTATTTCCAAAAAATAAACTGACAACTACCATGAACTCATTGAAATATTGTCTCTCCCCTAAAGCTTTAAAAAATGTAATTTTACAAATATTTTTTTTATTATATTTAATTACTAATATTCATAATATATTCAAAAAAAAAAATCTGAAAAATAAACCGACAAATTCTATGCACTCATTGAGACAATATCTTGCCCGTAATGGCTTGAAAATGTAATTTTAGTTTTCAAAATTACAAGTGATAATAAAAGTCAAAAAAATTTAGAGATATAGCACGATACTCCTTATACTTTTCTTAACATAACCCTAAGGTTTATGTGCTCCATTGGTGGCCATAAATTCAAAATTATGAAATCCAGATTTTACCCTACTATTATAGAAGGCATTGTTGTAAGGAGTCCATAGCAATTTTCAGTTCATTTTTCTCATACTTGTGTATTTTTTTATAATTGTTGTAAAATTTTGGATTTATGGTTTAGGGTTTAGGGTTTATTGAAACGACGCCGGTTTTCGCTCGCTGTTTTTGGTCAATTATGCGCCTTCGAATCCCAGGAAACCCAAACCCCATCTAATTATTTAATACTTAAGACGTTGGTTTATTAAGGGGTGGCGTACAAATAATTTACTACGACGTTCTCTTTATTTGTCGACGTATTTTCATTTTATAACATCGGTGATTTACTTAAACTGTCGTCGTAAGTACATATTAAACGTTGATATCTAAGTGTCGACCGTCATCGTTGAAAAACTAGGTACTTTGAAATTTTTGACCACGATCTAAAATTTTCAGAATTTCCCTTTAACCTCAAAATAGTTCGTTCTCTCTCTTCAACATAAATTTGTCTTAAAGTTTTCGCTTCCTCTCAAAGCATTGGGTATATTCTCCGAGCTCTCTCTCAAGCAGTTGTTATATTCTCTCAGCTCTCTCTCAATATCCATGTAAGTACAACCCTAGTCCCTTTAACCCTAATCTCTTCTTAAATCCATAAATGTTTTCATTGGTAGCTATGGATTCTTAATTGGTAGCTATATTAGGGTTCTTTTATGTTTTAGTGTTTGCATTCTTATAATAATGACTCTCTGTTTGGGTTCTTTTATGTTTGTTTGGCCATGGGTTCTTGGAAAAGGAATGGGGATGGGAGATTTAGACTGTGGTTTTTTGTAAACCACGACGACGTTTGATGGATCAAACCATCGTCCAAATTTTTATTATACGTCAGTTGTTCATTTACTCCCGTCGTCTGAATTTTAGTTTTCAATTGGTAATCTAAAGACGACTGTGTCTCCATTAACCGTCATCTTTAGGCTACCAAAACCCAGAATTTTTTTCTTCATAAAGCAATTCAATTTTCTGGGTTTGGGTAGCTTAAAGACGACGGTAACTATATATGTCGTCGTCTGCATTTCTATTTCACGGCGATTATTTTGTAAAAACCGTCGTCTGATTCTTGTTTAATTTTTTTTACAATTTATTCTCTGCTATTTGAATATAGTATTGTTTCATTGTTGGTCTTTTCACTTTATTATATATATATGATTTTATAGTATGTGAGATGGATAAGTCATGAATCCATGCAGATAGAAGATCAATGACATATGAGTTAAGGGTGGAAGGATTTTTGAATTTTGCTATAGAAAATCTTGGAAATACAACTCATATTCATTGTCCATGTGTTAAATGTGGGAATATTCGATTGTTTGGGGTTAGAATTATAAGGGAACACTTTTACTTTAATGGAATTGACCAAAGCTATAAGATTTGGACATGGCACGGAGAACCTTAGGAATGGACTACTAATGCTAGTAGAAATGCGGAAGAAGATCAACAAAGTAGGTTCAGTTTTGTTTCTAAAGAATTAGGGATGGATGTTAATGATTTAGGCGATATTGGATATGATCCTTATGAGTTTGCCAATGTGATTGGGGATGGAGATCAACCCTTGTAACCTGGTTGCAGTAAGTACACGAAGTTGTCGGCTTTGGTGAAATTATATAATTTGAAAGCAAAACATGGGATGAGTGATGTTTGTTTTACAGAATTATTGATACTTCAAGGAGATTTGCTTCCAGAAGGAAATACACTACCGTCCTCTATGTACGAGGCAAAAAAGACTTTGTCTGCTTTAGGGATAAGTTATGAGAAAATCCACGCATGTCCCAATGAATGTATTTTGTATAGAAATGAGTATGAAGATTCAACTAATTGTCCTACTTATGCTATCTCAAGGTGGAAGGAAAGCAAAGATGGGTTCTTGAAAGAGGGTGTGCCAGCGAAGGTGATGTGGTATTTTCCTCCAATTCCATGGTTTAAAATGATGTTTCAATCACATAAGACAGCTAAGAGTTTGACTTGGCATGCTGCAAGAAAATCAGTTGACGGTCATATGTCTCATCCAGCGGATTCCCTGTTTTGGAAACTTGTTGATGATAAATGGCCCGAGTTTGGTAAAGAGATGTTTCAATCACATAAGACAACTAAGAGTTTGACTTGGCATGCTGCAAGAAAATTAGTTGACAGTCATATGTCTCATCCAGCGGATTCCCTGTCTTGGAAACTTGTTGATGATAAATGGCTCGAGTTTGGTAAAGAGCCGAGAAACTTGAGATTGGCTCTCTCATCTGATGGATTCAATCCCCACAGTTCTTTAAGTAGCAGATACAGTTGTTGGCCAGTTATCTTAGTTACATGTAATCTCCCTCCATGGCTTTGCATGAAGTGGAAGTTCATGATGTTGACCTTATTGATTTCCGGTCCTAAACAGCCCGGAAATGATATAGACGTCTACTTAGAGCCTTTGATTGATGATTTAAAATCTCTGTGGGATGGGATTAGAGGAGTGTATGATGCACACATAGGAGAACACTTTACACTCAGAGGTGTATTACTATGATCATTAATGAATTCCCAGCTTGTGGGAACTTATCTGGTTGTGTCATTAAAGGATATAAAGCTTGTCCAATATGCGGCGATGATACACCTAGTCACAGGTTGAAAAATGGCCACAAAATTTGTTACATTGGGCATAGAAAATGGTTACCAATCAATCATCCATATAGGAGGCAACGTGCAGCTTTTAATGGGAAACTTGAATATGGCCCGCCTCCCAAGCCATTAACCGGAGAAGAAGTGCTGCATATGGTTGAAGATATTAATTACATATGGGGCTCGAAAAATGGGGAAAATGTTGGTGAGAATGACGGTGACAGAGTTTGTTGGAAGAAGAAATCAAAATTCTTTAATCTCGAGTATTGGAAATACCTCCCTGTGAGGCATGCCCTAAATGTTATGCACATTGAAAAGAATGTTTGCGATAGTATCATTGGTACATTGTTGGAGATCCCTAGAAAAAATAAAGATGGGATTACTGCTCGGTTAGATTTTTTGAACATGGGGGTCAAAACTGATTTGCAACCTGAGTATAGAGAAAGACGTACTCGCTTGCCTCCAGGGCCTTGGAATTTTTCAAGAGCATAGAAGAGAGCAGTTTGCAATTCTTTTTATGGTATGAAGGTCCCTGAAGGTTATTCTTCAAATATAAAAAATCTTGTATCTTTAAAAGATTCAAGACTTCTTGGCCTTAAATCTCATGATTGTCATGCCTTGATGCAACAATTTCTCCCTGTGGCAATTCATTCTGGTTTGGAGAAGCCTGCAAGGTATACAATAACTCGATTGTGCTTCTTCTTCAATGTTATATGTGCATAGAAGGTAAATGTTTCCAAGCTAGATAAGTTGGAAGAAGATGTAGTAGTTACTTTGTGTTTGCTTGAGAAGTACTTTCCCCCTTCATTCTTTGATATCATGGTTCATCTAGTAGTACATCTTGTCAGAGAAGTTCGACTATGTGGGCCAGTATATTTTAGATGGATGTATATTACACCATAACATGACGTTTCAGTACTCCAACCGACAAATTTGTAAAAAAGACCATCCACAATTAAAATCTACCGTGGTCTAAAGAAGAAATAAAGGCATCTCTGTTCCATTAACTGCCGTGACAGATCTTCTGCACGTCGGTTATTCTCAAATATCTGACGTCTAAGAGAACACATATGTCAAGGAGGGTAACACAAGCGACTTTTAAAACACTAACCACATCAATATCTTGTAGAAACCGTCATGGTAGATAATTACGATGTCATAAAATTGAATACTCGTGACGTAGGGAGAATTAACCACGTCCTTTATTTTAAAAAAAGCGACGTTCAAAATATAATCCATGTCATTTCTTTTGCTCCTAACAATATTATTTGTAACGTCAACCCCTAACAAAAGTAGTCGTGGATATGACTTTTTACGGCGGTATTCAGTAATATTACGACATTTTAAACTATTCACACGTCTATTCGTAGAAAAAGTGACGTCTAAATCTATCATTTAAAAGACAATTCTTGTAAGAGCTGGACGTGGAATATATTTAAAAAGTCGTCTTTCTTTATAGTCCGACGTGGATAATATTATAAGCGACGTTTTTTCCACCAGTGTGTCGTTTTTAATACATTTTACGTTGGTTATTCCGTGATTAATGACATGTTATACAATTTAAACGGCTGTTCTTTTGTATATACGGCGTTTTTTAAGAGTTAAACATCGGTTTGTTTATTTAGTTAACGTAGTATATGTTAACCACGACGGTTTCAGTTTTATACAAATCTTTATTCCTTCAATTAGGGACGTGGATAATTATCTATATGTCGTTTCCTTTGTGAATATTGACATGTAATATACTTTAAACGTCTGTTCTTTTGTCGTTGTGTCGTCTGTTATTAGTTAGACGTCGATTTTTTATTTATTCAACGTAGTATAAGTTAAACACGACCATTCTTTTGTGTTTGTGTCGTCTTTTGTCTGTGTGACAGCGGTTTGTTTATTTATTTAACGTAGTGCATGTTAACTACGACGGTTTCTATGTTATACAAGTCGTATTCCTTCATTTAGGGATGTGGATAATTATCTGTATGTCGGTTTTTGTTTTAATGTTGACATGTAACACAATTTAGACGTTTGCGTTTTAATAAAACAGTTGTCTATGTTTGTCGAAGGTTTCATTTTACAATATAAGTATCGTAATTAGACGTCAGTTTGTAAACTTTTTTGACGCTAAATGTTTTAATGACGTCAGTTATTAGCTGACGTTGTTTTATATACCAAAAGATGGCGGTTGATTTCACGACGGTTTGAAAACCTTCTAGACGACGGTGGATTCCCGTCGTCTATTTCAATTTTTGTAGTAGTGTAACTTCTCCACCAAAAACATTTAGATCGTGCATATGTCATGCATGACAATGCACAGCAGTCTGCTTGTAGGCTTGTTATGGATCTTAATCTCTTTATCTTATCTTTCTAACCATATGTAGCCCAGCTCAACGAAAAATCAAAAAGGCCTTGAAATATCATTTTTGGCACAGTAATGCAGATATTGCTGAATTTCACCTTAAGCTGCCATATGCTGCCAAAACATCCATAACTTCTTCTAGAAGACTCAGAATCATGACCCGTAAAGTGCTCCAGAAACTAGACTTCCACATATTTCCAATGGTTTATGGCTCATTAGCTAGTTCTTCTTGAGCACGTACAGTCCAATCTATGAAGTTGACTGATCTGCAAACACTGTTTTGAGCTATCTTGACTCCAAAATGCATGAAATGAGTCTTAAAACTTAATACACTGAAACAAACACAAAAGAGATTAAAAGCACAAGTTTAACTCAAAAACATATGCAGACAAATCAAGCAGGTGACTGGGGAAATCCTGGCCGAACATGACAGGACCTGACCAGAATTCCCCCTCGAAACCCGTGTCTAACCCTGCTTCCCGTCTGGCATCCAAATGATGTTGGGCCCACTACTAAAATTTCACCACTCACCCGTAAGTTTAAGAAAAAGGGGGCGAGACTTCTGCCGAAATTTTGGCAAAGTCTCCCCTGAAAAACTAACATTTACCCAACTAATTTAATCTGCAAACAACTACAATTTAATCATTCCAACTGGTAGCACACACAAGGTATAGCACACACAAATTACAAATGGCCTCCAGCCTCAAATTCAATCCTAAGTGGGAAAATATCAGAGCAACTACTAAAGTTTAGTTTACAAAGTTAGTTTCCAAACAATGAAACGAAAATCGAGTCCTACTAAGTGAACAGGCTAGGAATTCACCGACAACGAAGTAGCTTACATGGTCGTCCGAACTCTGAGCTATCTACTTCCTGGGGGCGCAAAATAATAGACATGTGAGTGGACAAAAAGAAAGTTTTCTCGAAAATAAATATACAGAACATACTAACCCCTTTGTTTTGGCAAACCTTTGAAACTCACTAATACATTTATAAATACACATACATGAATGAGATATGAAATATACAAATATACGTAAAACTTACTCGGAATTAACTGGTGAGCAGAAATACAATTAACACAATCTTTATTTCAAAACATCAATTTAAGTTCAACACATTAAACAATCATTCAACAAAAATCAAGTTTCAAACCATTTCTTTGAATTCAATAAAACAAGCAAGCCCAAAATACAATTCAACCGAATTCCAGTCTCAATCCAATTCATACAAAAACTCTCTACCCAAGTATACCAATGGGGAAACTGACCAACCCTATGTAGACAACCAGCAGGGTGGCATGGGAACATCCTGGGAACAATCATCACTGGGCGAACACTCATGTTTGTAGTAAGAGTACAGGCAATACACACATTGGCCGGACACCTATAGAGTAATCTCTATGCAGGTACAGGCATAAACCACTGGCCAAACACCTACCGATGTAGGTACAGGCAGAAACCACTAGCCGAACACCTACCGCGTAGGTACAGGCAATACACTCTGGCCGGACACCTACCACCGTAGGTATAGGCATTACTTTACAGGCAATATCCTAGTCATGTGTACATACTCTATCAAAGTCAACCGTTATATTTTTTTTCTGAAGGCAACCATGAATGAGTACCTAGGGTGGGTTTGAAATCCATTCTCAAGACTTTTTCATAGAAATTCTCTTTTCAGCAAATCCCTTTTTCCACTCTTTCTCAAATCTTTTCTTAGCTTTCTCAAAACAATACAAAATCCTTTCAAAACTGTTCAAAATTCCAAGTATGCATCGATAAATAATTAAATAAATGAAACCCCTTTTTAACTCAAGATTAAAACCCTAATTTCACTATATGACTTCCAACCAATAAAAATCTTATCAAAACATTCTCAAAGTAAATCCGAACAACAACCCACAATTAAAATTCTTACTAAATAGTTAGTTAACAATCTCGCTTATTTACCACCGTTAAACATATATAACCATTCACAAACATTTTCCCAAACTTCTCAAGCAAATCACGTTTATCAACATGCATAATTGTTTAAAGTCATTTAGAACCAAAATTGAACGCTTTGAAAAATAAAAAGCCCACTTACATCGTCCATAAACATTTAATAACTCTCTAGTTGTAAAAACCATCATAGAACGAAGGGAATTGTCAAAATCATAATTAAAACATAATTAAATTACTTCCACCAAAAACCAAATGTTCTGAAAGTAAACACTGGAAACAATCGATTCTTAAAACATTTCGTGCAAGCATCCTTTCATAAAAACTATTTATAAAATAAATGTCCACTCACACACGGTCCAAAGCACACTCAACCCTCTGCAGTTTCGTTTGGAGCGATTCGTTGCACCAAAGAACCTATTTGAGAGAATACCATAATTAACTGAATAATCAAACCCAACACTGAACCTTAAATCAATACCCTAGCTCTCAGGACTCGCAACGGGTGCACGTCCTTTAAGAAAATCCCTAAAGCCATTTTAGTACTTAACAAGAGATGAGACGGTCTCAAAAGACCCCTGGTCAACTATCCGGTCAAACTAATCATTCTGGTCAACTGGCCCTGCTGGGCCCACGACCTCCAATTTCCGATTCGAAAGTTCCTCTAGGTCTAACAGAGTTTACTAAACAAGTCTCGAGAGTTTGGTCACAATCGGACGATCACCAATTTTCTTAACCCTAAACTCATTGATTCGAAGTATCCGGGACTCTGATTCTAGATCCACGAATTCCTACACAATCTAGAGGTACAGGAAACAACATACTTGGAATTGGAGCCGATCCAACGGTCCGAACATATCGAACCCGGACATCGCCTAGTAGGCGTAAATCCGTTCGACTGTCATACGATAACCAAATTCGAATCCGAGCATACCGTCACACTTAGGACGACATGGGGATCAAATCAAAATACAATGGGCCACCACACCATGGCCCACGCGCTTGGCTTGAGAAATTTTCAGCGATGAAAATTTCTCAAATTACCCAACAATACCTACACCTACGTGATTAGGGCAATTAGGGGAGCAACTTATACAACTGGGCCGACTTCCAATTTCGCCGGGAAGTGGCCTGAAAACCACTTCAAAGACCGGAATTTTCTAGGTTTAAAATCAAACTTCCAAAACTCCAAATCGACCCAAACTAACTACAGAAACATCAAGAACACACTGAGAGGATGAAAAAGCACACCTTACTCGACGGATTCCGTTCCCAGAATTGCTGGAAATGACGATGGAAAAAGTACAACTTTTCTCCTCGTTCTAGTCGCTTCACGGCTCGAAATCGGGTTTAGAAAATCAATGGGTCGTGTAGAGGAGGTGGAGAGGAGTGTTTTGCAAGTCGTGGCATCGGATTTGGTGGCCAGATGACGACGCAGTCGCCGTTTGAAATTCCGACTTCAAAACGGAAAGAGAGTGTCAGGGAGAGAGAAAATAAGAGACACAGAGCTGATCTGTTTTAAAACCCAATTTAAAAAAATTTACGATTGTGCCACTGCACTTTCATTGACCACATCTTCTTCGTTATAACTCTGATTTGAGCCCACTACATGTCTACAAACTCGTGAGAGCAAGCTCTATGCAACAGTGCTATTCAAATCCCCAAAATCCTTCCATTTCAAAAAATGACCAACAAGACCCTACTTCCGAGGGCAAAATTGTAATTTCACAAAAAGATATTAAATTGAATTAAATAATTAGAAATTAGGTCGGGGATGTTATAGAACACCTGCATAATAAACACAAGTATATGTAAATATCTAAAGGCAAATTGACACAGTACATCCTGAAATGTCTTATGAAGGATGGACATAACGTGCAAGTCTACAGAATCACTAAACTATGCTCTTAAAACCCAAATTGATACCTACATAACACTCAACCTCTTATTTGGAAACCATGCACTCAACAACACACATAGGGCATCGTGTAATCACCATATTTGAACAAAACTGAGGAAAAAGGAAATTGGCCAACCACCTGTGTAGACAAATCGAGTAGGTGACTGGGGAAATCATGGTCTAACACCTGTATACTAAACACAGGTACAAGAAATCATCTCAAGGCGACCGGGGAAGGGAGAAACTGGTTAACCACCTGAATAGAAAAATCAAGCAGGTAGGTGGGAAATCCTTACCTGACATCTGTATATTAAACATAGGCTGGCAAACATTTGAAGGCAACTAGGGAAGTGAAAACTCGCCAACTACCTGTGTAGACAAATCGTGCAGGTGGTTGGGAAAATCTTTGATAGACACCTATATACTAAACACAAGTACAGGAAAACATCTAAAGGCAACTAGGGAAAGGGAAAACTAGCTAACCACCTGTGTAGACAATCGGGCAAGTAGCTGGGGGGATCCTGGCTGGACACCTATGTACTAAACATAGGTACATGTAAACATCTAAAGGAAAATTGATATAGTACATCCTGAAATGTCTTCTAAAGGGTGCACATAACGTGCAATTCTACAGAATCACTAACCTATGCTCTGAAACCAATTGACAAGACCCATCCGAATCCCACCTTAGAATCCATGACGAACCTTGTGCATGTCGGACACCTGGCAGGTGTCTCACCCAAATTACTAACATGTCATTGCTCAAATTCTAAAACAACCTTAGGGTTTGACTTCTACCAGAAAATCCGGAGTCTCTCTTCAAATTGGCACTAAACCCAAAATATCCACCTGCAAAGATAATATAATTAAATCTCCCAACCATTCATCATGCACAATCTATCAACCACAACAATTAACAACAATTTTTAAGGGTCTCGGGCCCTTTACACAACAAAAAACAATCATCAAACTAAATCGGGTCTCAAACCCCTAGAACAACATAGATAAGTTGTCAAGATCCATACTGACAAAATTGAACATACTACTAAAAGCCTAACCTCGTGGCTGCACCTAGGTTGACTTTAGGTTGCCCACACGTAATTCTTTAAATATTCTTGAGCACAACAAAACCAAACCAGTCCTCTAATCAACCCACAGGCTAACAACTATTTAATACATTCTTGAGCACATGAAACCATTTGCCCCGATATAAGTTATATAGAACTGTCACAATGCTCAATAGGTAGAACATGAGCTCAAAGTAAAACAACAATATTCTTAAAAACCAAATTGATTCCTACATAACACTCAACCTCTTATTTGGAAATGCACTCAACAACACACATAGGGCATCATTTAATCACCATAATTGAATGCAACTGGGGAAAAGGCACTACTAAAAAAAACCCCTTGCGCGACCAAACTTTGCGCGACGAAAAAAAATTCGTCGCGCAAAGTATAAATCATCGTCGCTCAAAGTCTTACGCGACTCAATTTTGCGCAACGAAAAAAAAATCGTCGCACAAAGTCACTTTGCGCGACAAAACTTTGCGCGACGAAATAAATAAATAATATTTACAAAAATAAATAAATAAAAAATTATTTTTAAAATTTTTTGGATGCCTTTGCGCGACGAAATAATAATCTTCGTCTCACAAAGTCTTTACTAAAATTAAATAAAAAAAATTTGGATGACTTTGCGCGACGAAATAATAATCTTCGTCTCGCAAAGTCCATACAAAAATAAATAAAATAAAAAAATATTTTGTTAGAAAAATATATTATTGTAGTTCGGATTGGGTTTTTGTTAGAAAATATATATTTTAAATTGACGATCAAATTGGTTCATTGTATTCATATAGGGTCAAGGAATGTAGCTATAAAAAATCATCAAAATCGGAGTTAAAATAACTGTTTAATCGTGATTTTTGTTTATAACCATCGAAAAGTTTTGTCCCATTACGTGATCTCTGAATGTTTATTTTTGGGGTATACGATCTCGAAGTATAAACAAACAAGTTTGACGGTTGGATCGTTGAAATTGGTTACATAGAATACATATGCTATTAAAACAATATATTCACTAACAATTAAGAGTTTATTTATACTTTTGTTAAATATAACATAAGATTTTGTGGTATCCACTAGTGTAAATATTTTAAATTGACGATCGAAGTGGTTCATTGTATTCATATAGGGTCAAGGAGTGTAGCTGTAAAAAATCATGAAAATCAGAGTTGAAATAACCGTTAAATCGTGATTTTTCGTTTATAACCGTCGAAAAGTTTTATCTTATTACTTAATCTTTGAATGTTTATTTTTTCCAATTTTTGGCGTATATGATCTCGAAGTGTAAACAAACAAATTTGACGGTTGGATCGTTGAAACTAGTTTCGTAGAATGCGTATGCCATGAAAACAATATATTCACTAACAAATAAGAGTTTATTTATACTTTTATTAAATATAACATAAGATTTTGTGGTATCTACTAGTGTAAATATTTTAAATTGACGATCGAATGCAATCATTGTATTCATATAGGGTCAAGGAGTGTAGCTGTAAAAAATCATGAAAATCAGAGTTGAAATAACCGTTTAATAGTGATTTTTCGTTTATAACCATCGAAAAGTTTTGTCCTATTACTTAATCTCTGAATGTTTATTTTTTCCGATTTTTGGCGTATATGATCTCGAAGTGTAAACAAACAAATTTGGCGGTTGGATCGTTGAAACTAGTTTCGTAGAATGCGTATGCCATGAAAACAATATATTCACTAACAAATAAGAGTTTATTTATACTTTTATTAAATATAACATACGATTTTGTGGTATCTACTAGTGTAAATATTTTAAATTGACGATCGAATGCAATCATTGTATTCATACAGGGTCAAGGAGTGTAGCTGTAAAAAATCATCAAAATCAGGGTTGAAATAACCGTTAAATCATGATTTTTCGTTTATAACCGTCGAAATGTTTTGTCCCATTAATTGATCTCTTAATTTTTATTTTTTCTGAATTTTGGTGTATATGATCTCGAAGTATAAACAAACAAGTTTGACGGTTGGATCGTTGAGTAGCTTTAAATTTATTTATTTTGTACGTATAACACTTAAGAAATTGAATAGTATATGTATTTATTACTAGCTTTAAATATTTTTTAAGACTTTGCGCGACCAATTGGTATTTCGTCGCGCAAAGTATACTCTCAAAATTTGGGCGTGTACCAAAAATGGGAATTTTTTTAAAAAAAAAAAATTTCGACTTTGCGCGACCAATATATAAATATTCGTCGCGCAAAGTATACTCTAAAAATTTGGCGGGCACGAAAAATGGGATTTTTAAAATAATAAAAAAAATTCGACTTTGCGCGACCAATATATAATTATTCGTCGCGCAAAGTATATATTCTAAAAATTTGGCGGTTTTAAAAAATTTCGACTTTGCGCGACCAATACATAATTATTCGTCGCGCAAAGTATATATTCTAAAAATTTGGCGGGCACCAAAAATGGGATTTTTTTTAAAAAATTTCGACTTTGCGCGACCAATATATAAATATTCGTCGCGCAAAGTATACTCTAAAAATTTGGCGGGCACCAAAAATGGGACGCGGGAATATTTTCGTCGCGCAAAAGTTTGGGCGACAAGAAATTCGTCGCGCAAAACTGAAAAAATTTGGCGGGCACCGAAAATGGGAATTTTTTTTAAAATTTTTTTTAAACACTTTGCGCGACCAATATATTGTTTCGTCGCGCAAAGTGATACGTTCTTTAAAAGCAAAATAACTCCTCCACCATTTTCTCAATGTCTTCTAAATCCTACCATTTCTCTCTTTCCCACTCCCCAAATCCTACCATTTCTCTCACACTTACTCCTCTCACTTAATCTCTCATCTCTCTCTTCACTATCTCTCTCTCTCTCACTCACTCTCTCATCTCTCTTTTCATCATCTCTCACTCTCACTCACTCTCTCATCTCTCTCTCATTATCTTCTCTAATTCTCTCACACTCACTTCTCTGTAAATTTTAAATTTTTTTCATTAATATGTGTTTTTGGAGTTAGTTTTGAGTTTATGCCAATTATTTGTCATTATTTTATGTTATTATTTTGTTATTTGACAATATTTGTTTTTTTTTTTGTAGGGAATTGTTGAGGCTTTGATGGCTAAAGTTGAGGATTTGATATAAGAGGCTTGTAGATTTTATTATTGTACTTTGTTAATTTAAGTGTACATTTTGAATATTATGTATATTGGATAATTTGACCACTATTTTTCTTATGTAATTTTATTTTGAATATGTCAATTTAAATTAAAGTAATTAAGAAAAATAAAATCATACAATTAAATTAAATTTAAAAAAATTAATATAATGAAATTGATATAAGAGAAATAATAAAAAAAAATGTCAAAAACCTTGTGCGACAAAATATTTCGTCGCGCAAACTATTAAATTAGTTTATTTTAGTTTAAAATGTTCAAAAAACAAAAATTAAAAAAAATGAATATTTCGTCGCGCAAAGTACACTTGCGCGACATTAACTTTCGTCGCGCAAAGTATATAATATTCGTCGCGCAAAGTTGTTATTGTCCGTCGCGCAAAGGTTTCAGGATTCGTCGCGCGAAGTAATTAATATTCGTCGCGCAAAGTTGTTATTTTCGTCGCGCAAAGTCGTCATTATTCGTCGCGCAAGTTGTTATCATTCGTCGCGCAAAGTTGCTTTGTGCGACGAATAATTTTCGCCGTCGCGCAAACCCTTTCTCCACGAGTTTTGCGCGACAGAACTTGCGCAACCAAAATTTCGTCGCGCAAAGTTTGCGCGACGAAATTTTCCTTTGAGCGACCAAAAATAATTCGTCGCGCAAAGTGTTTTTTGTAGTAGTGAGGGGAAACTGGCCAACCACCTATATAGACAAATCGAGTAGGTGGGTGGGGAAATCATGGTCGGACACCTGTATACTAAACACAGGTACATGCAATTATCTGAAGGCAATTGGGAAAGGGGAAACTATCCAACCACCTGTGTAGACAAATCGGGCAGGTGGCTGGGGAAATCCTGGCTTGACACCTGTATCACATAATTTTTTGTTAAGGATATGAAACCAACATGTGTTGGATATCAAAACCCTCATTGAGACATGGGTTTCAAAGACTCCCTCGCGTCGTCTCCTCTTGCTGAAAGTGAAGTCTCCCTCTCCTCGTCTCCTCTTGCCAAATGTGAAGTCTCCCTCGCATCATCTCCCTCAGCCACTTCGCATCATCTATGCTCTCTCTCCTCTCTCTTCTTCTCTCCTCTCTTCTCTCTTCTGATTTTGACTAGAAAAAAAAAAAAGGATACTGAAAAAAGAAGAACAAAGATACGGAAAAGAAAAAAGAAAAAAAAGGGACACTAATGCAAAAGTTAGAATTTGCATCTGATTATTATCAATCAAAAAGATAAAATAAATAAAGTTAATTCCATTATGTTGTTTGGGGCAAAAATGAACAAGACTGGAGTCAAAGCCTAGCTAGTCTAAGCCAACCCAATCCAATGCTTTAAAGTTCATCCCAAAAAGTCCAAGCCAGCCCATCAAACGGGACCTATAATTTTTATTTGTCATTTAGCTCTTCATAATATTAGTTTCTAATCAACAATGTTGTGCAATAAAAATAAGGCTGACAAGTGAAAAGGAAGGGATAGTTCAAAATATTTCAAGTGCCCTGTTAGCATTTGGGCTGCCTTAGTTTTATCATATCTAGGTAGCTTTTGTACACCATATCTAATATTATTAGTTTGAAGATTAGCTATATGAAAGAAATAATTCATGCATGAGGCAGTGTAGTTTTTAAGTTAATTATAGTTCAACATCATTAAACTTGCTTGCAGGCCCAAATAGTATCCTCATAGGCCCATGCTTGTAGGTCCAATAGAAGAGTCACAACAAATGCAGAAGAACACTTCACTATTTCTTATTCTCTCTAAAAGCAGGCTCTTATTAATTGACTTTCACTAATAGAAAGAATTAAATAGTGAGATTTAATTCATAACTCAACTCAGAGAAGTTGAGTCTATCCACTCAGAAAACAAAATGTAAACACCATCTCAGCAAAAATACGACGCGTATGAATAACAATAATTTTTCTTTCGTTGAAGTTTCGATGGATGAAATCATACTCAGACAGTGTCAAACAATTTTGCTTTGATAAAAGAAGATCCATATGGTCCAAGTTAAATTACATCGGATTCTTCATAGTTGCCAATTTCGAAAGTCAATGGTGGCCCCTCATTCCTTGTGGTCTCATCTTCTCAGCTTTAGCGACCAGCGACCATGCATGCATGCATGCACAGATTAAATTTTAAAACAGCATACGTCACATCGTGGCATTTGAAAAGCAAGTAATTATGAATGAATGATTCAATACAGGCTTTGGGATAAAGATAAACTAACTCTGAGTCAGTGTCAGAAACAAAGAAATAAGGGGAAGAGAGGGAAAGAAACATCACAGGTAACGTTTTCTGACAGTCGGCTTCACATATAACCCCTGGATTTTACGAATATTACAATCACCACATCCCTCTCTCTCCCTCTCTTGTCAACTTCATTGACCTCCCAACAAAATTTCCAACTCCCACTTTTTGCTTTGCATTTTGAACAAATATATTTCATTATGAATTTAATCTACAACCACATATATAATAATAATAATAATAATAATAATAATGTCCTCGTACTAATTGGCCTGCCACTCACACACAATTGTTGCATTATTTTTTGACCGCTGATCATATTCCTGACATTATATCATACTCTTTTATGTGTGTAAACTGTGGACTTCGATCGTTGGGCTTCCTTTTGTAGTTCTTTCTCTTTCTTCCTTAACAAAAGAAAAAAATATATGAGAGAGAGAGACTTTTTTCTTTTCTTTTTTTATCAAATGGAGAGAGACTTTGTACGTTTTTATTGTAAGAGCATCTCCAGCGGGGGGTTGTATAATGAGGTGTATGTTAAATGACTAAGCCGCCGTCTCTCTAAATACTTTCTCGAAGGGTATTGACCATTTTGATCCTTTGGTACGTGCAAGAAAGCATAGTTTTGGAGCTCAGAGATCGTTCACATTTCACTTATTTCTCAATCAACACACTTAAACATTTGATCACTAGAAAAATAGGTTTAAATTTCAGCAGACAGGAAACATCAAAAGGTTAACCAAACCCTACACCTTTTACTTTGCTCTTTTTCTTCTCGTGTTGTTTCAAACATTAAAATAAATAAAATAAAAAAAAATTGGTAGTGGGAGTTGCTGGGGCAGCCTGGAAGCCCAAAGCAAGTAAGCCCATGTAGTTAGTGCCCATTTTTAATTATGCTGTGGGATATTTTCATCACCTTAGTTTTGCTTTGCTTGGGAAATGTGGTCTAAAATAAACCAAGATTTTCATCAGAGAAAGACAGTGGGTCCCTGTGACCCAATATTTTGTTTACTTATGATGTATTCTCTTATTTCTGGACACTTCTCTCTCACCCCCTCCTTCGCTCCAACAACGCGACAGGACGAATTTGGAGATCTCCTTGAAGTAAGGAAGACCGTGGTACATTTATTCAAACAACTTTTTATTTTTGAATGATAAAAGTCCCGTAAGGACTTGTTGTAGCTCAAGTAATTAACAGTATTTATTTATAGAGATATTTAGGGCTCGTTTGGGAATGCTTCTCTAAAAAGTACTTCTGCTCATAAGTGCTTCTAACAAAATTGCTTTTATTATAAAAATCTTGAATTTTCATAAAAAAATTAAAGTGCTTCGTGGAAAAGCAGTTGGGAGTGCTTCCTGGAGAAGCACCTGCTAGGTGCTTCTCCAGGAAGCTTTTCTATGACCCAGAAGCGCTTCTAAACTTTTATGCCAAACGTTGTCAGAAGCGCTTTTGGCACTTTCAGAAGCACTCCCAAACAGGCTCTTAGTCAAATATCCATTCTTAGCACTAAAATTATAAATAAACCCCACACCATTTAATTTCTATAAACAAACCCAAAAAAAACCCAAAAAATTGACAATTGGCCCTATTGAATTTAATTTTGATTATTAAATTACTTTGATATCCTATTGAGTATTTTGGGCTTGTTTATATGTTTTGGGGTTGGATTTGTTTTGAGAAATCAATGCCAGTTTTGTAATTTAAAAGAAGTTAAAAGCTTTTTTGCTATGTTATAAATGAGTTTTGGGTGTGTTTCTAAAATCCATTTCATATGGAGTATTTTTATAATTTGGGCTCCTATATTGGGATATTAGTGAATCTCCCTTATTTATACACCAAAGATCCTAAGTTTGATTCTTTCTTCCCTAATATCTAATATCGTATGAAAAAGAAAAAATAAAAGTCCCCAACATAACAATGTAGAACAATAAACAAAGCGCAAGATCGCTTTGCCTATGGGGACCATCTCTATACATAGTCTCTTATTTCCTCTCCTCGTGTTTGTCTTTTTATTTACATATATTGTTTAGTGGGACCTTATTTTGTTTCAGTATACCTTTTTGTAATTCCCTTCAAATCATAATTACCCTAACTCTAAAATAGGAAGCGCGCTCTAGCTTGGAAATTTTATAGGTAAATTATACGCGTAAAAACCCTAAAATTCTTAACTTTTTGTTAGCTCTTTCGGGTGAGGACTTTTATACATTCTGATGCCCTATTTGGTGGGCCAAATTGGACAAGACTAAATTCGGCTTGGAGTGTTGAACAGGGCTGGCTAAACAGGACCACACTTTGAGTCTGTTGTTTGGTGCTATACTTAACTTTGGACTAGACTGGACTAGACTGGACCTCAAAATATTTTTTAATTCTTTTTTTAGCGCTTATTAAAAAAATGCACATAATTAAAACTGAGAAAGCCCCATCGCATACTACTTCTCAAATAGCTCAAAACATATCCAAATTTAACAAAGCAATTAAATACCTATTTGCTTTTGCCCATCAAAATACAAGAAGTCCAAAATATAACAAAGTAAAAACTCAAAACTACGTCTCAACCACGAGATCTATGATCTCTAAGCATTGTCGTCATATACTCGTACTTATCATCACCCTCATCTAATGTCTTGAACACATGCACTTTTGCCGAATTAGTAAATAAAGTAAGTACAAAGATTCTATTTGAAACAGAAAATTCCATCTTTTTTAACTCATCTCCAACAAATTATGATCATCATCTGCATTATGCTCCTTTAGGCTCTCAACCAACCTTTGCATTTTGGCATCAGAGTTCTCCATCATACTCTCAAATGCATTTGCAATTCTTCCCAAACCATCAACCATTTTATTTCCTTGTCTTGCCCTTTTGTTTCTTGATGATGATGTTTGGATTGAGCTTGAGTTTGATCATTATTATGGCTCACATCCAACTATACATTAGGAATGTTACTCTTAGATGCTTCATCATCATCATCTAGAACCATATCAGTAGGAGCTAAAGAAGAATTTCCAGTTGCATGGTCCTTGCCAAATACTCTAATAGGTGTATGTGTGGGATCAATAATCTGAGTTGAGTTTCTACCAATTTCATTGTCCCCGCTTTGAATGTGCCGGCGTCACAATGTTGACCACTTGCAACTAATTCATCAAGGATATTTAACAATGCTTCCTCTTCATTGGCTTGCCATACATATCTATTAGCCTTACCCTTAGACATCTATACATAAAGTAACAACCACACATATGAACATGCATAAGATGGGTTGCTTAACTAAATTAGATGTAGCAAAACATAAAATCCCACTGCCCAAAAGAACAAGAGCATTTAGGAGAGACAATTCCATTGAATTCTTATATACTTCATCCAAGATGATATAACTGAAGTTTGAGATAACCACTCTATCAAAGTATTGAAATCACTTGCAATCACACAAACTCACACATGCAAGCACGCACACACCATCTGTAATGGAAAATGTGATTCCAATTAGGAAAACTATTTTTTTAAAACAAATTAAGGAGTTGTCAACTTAACGCAACAGGCAGATCCTCTTCCAAGTAGTGATCAAAGTCCCAATCAAACTTGACAATTAGGTCAAGTTGAACTAACTCCCTAATTTGAGTAGCAATTGTAGAGTTTTGCCTTGCTTCTAACAAACCTGCAAATTCCCCAATATGAATTCAAGTTAAATGAGCATAGAGTTAAATCATCACTTCATTGACCAACCTTCATTTAGAAAGCCTAACAACGCTCAGGTAAATGCGTAAAAGTCTATTTATGCAGCAATGAAACACATGCACATATTATTCTAATTGATCTATTTTTGCACAAGACCAAAGTTCCTTTTCAGGTACTGAATTTATGCATAATTCATCATTATTTAAAACTCTAGACAACTTTTTGTTTATGGGTTTTATGATTTTCTTGAAAAACTTCAAAGTACACAAATAAATTCAGATGAAGCCTCAAATAGTCAAATTTGAGTATGATATCTATCTACAAAGCAAAACAGAGAGTTCTGTGGAGTTTAGCAGAAGAGCTTTGAACAATGAGAACAAGGCACCACTTCAAAAATATAGTAGGTTTTTTTTTTTTGTTGCATCACAAAATAAAATAGAAATTTCCAAAACTGAAAAACCAATTACTCAATTTGTAAAACAACCACAGAGTTTTCAAACTTGCCAAAATAGCAGTAGCATAATTTTTTATTTCAACTACATAGTATTATTGTAATAGAAATTTGCATAAACAAAGTATGCAAACGTAACTAACGCACACCCCAAAACCCCAAATCAAAGACCCTAGAAAACCCCAAATCAAAACCCAAAAAGATAATGCAGAATATTAGCATAATGAACAAAAAAATACTCATTTGAGTTTGAATTTTGAAGGCTAAACTTCTATACAATCTAGCTTTTTTGAAGATTGAATGACAAAAACTCGTTTTTGTAAGCCCACCAAACATTAGACGAATAGAAGAGTTGTAAAGAGGAAAGACGTAGAGAGATGAAATCACAAGGAGGCGGAGGCGACGAAGAGCAAAGACATAGAGACAACAAAGAGATGAGACTTGAAGGAGGAGAAGGAGGAGCCTTCGAAACCCGTGGTTCCACTTGGGTTTACAAAACCCTCATACAATGGATTCTTATTCGGAAAAAAAAAACAAAAAACAAAAAACAGGTCCCAACCAGTCCAATGTGTATTTAGACTCACAAAACAGCAGTTAGGACTATAGTCTATTTTAATTGGAAAAGTCCAGTCCAGTTCAGCCAACCAAATAGGGCCTGAGTGTATTGTCTAGAAAAAATGAACGAAAATAATGAAACTAGGTTATGAGTACATGAAATTAGTTATGGAGCTAGTTAGGCCATCTCCAATCATAGGGCTAAATGTAGTTTAGGGCGAAAAATTTAGTCCTCCAAAATATTAATTTTGTAAAGAATAGTGCAAGGCTAAAATTTTCCATCTCTAGCCATGCAGGGCTATATTTTAGGGTCCTTCATATTTTATTATTTTGAGAAAAACTGTGGTACAACACTCATACATTCTACAACTATGTATTATTTAATTTAATTAAATTACTATTTAGAGACAATATTCCATGACCAAGAATTTTTTATAATTTTTTTTAAACAATACTTGAAAACATTTAGGAAGGTGACCACATTTAAAAAAAGAAAAGAAAAGAAAAAATGATGGGTTTCAATGGTCTGACCTCCAATGGGCATGGCAAGTAATTTTTTATAATTTTTTTACGAATTGAAAACATTTAAAAAGGTGACCAAATTTATTATAAAAAAAATATATATATAAAAAAAAAGATGGGTTTCAATTGTCCGACCTCCAACGGTCATGACCAATAATTTTTTATAAATTTTTCTTAAACAACACGAATTGAAAACATTTAAAAAGGCTTTTAATATATATATACAGCTGATAATGTTGGTTGTTGGATATGTATTTGTACGAGATCAGGGGCGGACACACAGAAGGACAAATGGGGTCAGTTGACCCCATGGCAGCTGGGAATTGCAGCGGGGAAGGAATGGTGTGACCCCATGGCGCACACCAAGTGCTCGATGAAATGCCTAGCAGAAGAAGCTTGTGTAGGCAACGCCTGCCTTGCGCGTGCACGAGCTTCTGTTTTTTTTTAACTGCCTGGCCAAAACGACGCTGTTTTGGTCCAGGCGTGTTAATTTTTTTTTTTTTTAACCTAGCTTCAAAACGACGTCGTTTTGAGCTAGGTTTTTTTTTTTTCCTTCAAAAAAACAAAGAACCCCAGCCCATCTACCCGATTCTTCTTCCTCCTAGCAGCATCAGCTCTTCCCAAAACCTATTTTTTTTTCTTCAAAATTCCTAGTCCTCTAAAAACCTAACTAATCCCCAACCTCCACCCCGCCACCGTCGCCAACCACGTCAAGAAAAAATTAATGTTGTTGATTCAATATATTAATTAATTAATTCAATACAGATTAGTCTTTATGATTTCCCTCGCTAATATATTTAATTAATTGATTCAATATATTAATGTTGTTGTGTGGGTTTATAATTGATGGATTTAATTAATTTATGTGTAGAAAAAATTATCATGGAACAATTTTTTAAAAGAAAAGTGCCTACGGATAGTGAGTCTAATCCGGGTAGTTCTAGTGCAAGTGCTATGGTAGTTCTAGTTCTAGTGGACAATTGTAACTTGTATTTTTTAGTGTTATTTTCTTCTTGACAAAATTTCGAGACTTTACACTATGACCCCATGGCGACACAATCCTGCGTCCACCACTGTACGAGATGATTCATGCTCTTGCTCACACTTGATAATTTATCTTCTTCAAAAGCACATGCATGAGGCCCACATAAAATTTGTTCTAGGCCAAAGCTGAGCTCCATATGGCCTGGTTGGAGGGCTAAAGGGCCAAATATGGTCCTCCGAATTTGACCAAAATTTTATTTACCCCATGGCTGGAGATGAGTTTTACATTATTTTAGGGCTATATTTGGGATATAGTCCATGGCTGGAGATGGCCTTATATACTAGGGGCTTTGCATTGCAAAATATAAATTTTAAAATACAGGATGTAGATATCGAGTAGGATAGGGGTATATTTGTATTCAAATAATAGTTTTCTTTACCTGATATTTTAAAGAAAAAGAAGGAAATGAGAAGCATAGATTTAGGGCTAAAGCAAATAAGGGGTTCTTTTTCAATAATTTTTTCTTTTTGGGTCTTTCATTCTTTTGGCAAAGCAATGTACATTGTACTATGCCACCAATATCAGTCAAAGCTCTTTACAACATTAAATGAAATTGTCAAAATAAAAGGTTCAATTTTATAGAAAATTTCTCCAAGGACTATAGAGAGTTTATAAATCAAATTAAATATTTTGGTAGGTCCTGCTCTAATGACATCTTTGATTTGGATGATGAAAAATGTTTCAAATTCAAATACACCTCCTCCTCCTCCAATGTTGATATATATATATATATTTAAAAAATAAGTAATATTAAAAAAGAAGAAAATCGAACATTTGACCTCAAGTGTGGGAGTCAACTTTTTTAACCACTTGAGTTACACCTAATTTTGATTGAGAGAAAGAGATGTTTATTTCTTCTAATTAGTTATTAATTTAGAGGGACAGGAAGAAGAAGAGCGAGAGGTTTTTATGGGAGAAAAATAGGGTAAATAGCCCGCCTTGAAAGCCGGGCAGACAAAGACGGGACTGCCTTCAATGCGCAGGAGGAGAGGGCAGGTATGGTCGCCATCACTTCACCACTTCTCTCTCCTGCCCGACCTGCCCGTCAGATGTGAAAGGACAACAAAGCTGCAGCTGCTGCTTCTGCTTCTGCCAACCTCTCTGCTACTAAAACGACAGTGCGTTCAGCGAGGGGTCAATCATAAAGCAATAGATTGCAAAATGATTTAGCCTCGGCGTCCGCACCCCGCTTGACTCTCATTGGCTCTGACACTGCGTGTGTGTCTTTGACTGTATCCCTAGCCCCATATTGCCACCACGGACCACCAATGACACGTCACGTCGTTGGGCACGTGCGAAGGATTTTGAAAGCATAATGCTTGAGTTTATTTTTATGCTTTTTGTTGTCCGCCCAAAATAAAATAGAACAAATAAATAAATAAATAAATATTCTGCTGTCCAAAAAAGAATTATACCGCCTTCTTCGCTCGCGCGGGAATTTCGGCTTGCAATGCGTTGTTTGTGAACGTATAAATAATGGTTTTGTGTGCTTCTCAGTCTTTTGTTAGTAACTTCTCATTTCTTTGTTTTTCTCGATTGACTCTTTTTACTCTGCTAAATTCGTAGCATCCATGCATGTGACAGTCTTTCTCTTTTCATAGTTTGTTTTTTGTTTTTGTTTTTGTGTTTATATATTTGTTTCTTTTTCACACAAGAATAAATAAGTTAATATATATATATATATATATAATTCACAAGCTGTTCAAAAATAGGCAATAATTCACATGCTTCTGTTTTCACTTATGCATACATAAAGAAGTAAATAGAAGTTGAAATCTGGCATTCACAATTCAGCCACAAATTCAAGATAGGGTACATTAACAGTATCTAGAAATATATGATTTTCCTCCGATCACAACCACAAAGGGGCAATACAAATATGTTGCATAAAGCTAGCTAGGCTTGGTTAAACCAGATATTACTAAAGGAAAACTTAAAACTAAAAGCTCTTCGAAGGAGTGACTCTAAACGCACACAATAAACACACATTCAGTTGATTAAATTTAAATTGACTAAGAACCAAGGACGTATCCAAGATTTTAAAGTGGATTGTGTTGGATTTACCTTACAAACAAATTCGACGGCACTGGCTATAATTTTATTGATAAAGAAAATGATACATGCAGTCAAAGGGGACATAATGAGTCGTACCCCCTTAAAGTGTATTTTGCACATAAGATAGAGACTAGTTAAAAAAATAAAATAATAAATAAATATGCAACGCAAAATACAAAATAAAATTGTTAAGAGTTAAAATCACTAATTATTGAATCATTATCGATATTATCAATTAATTCTTTTCAATGTAAAGTATCATACAATCAACAAGAAACTCATTCTCTATTTTGTTTCGAAGTTCATTTTTGATAAGTCTCATAGATGAAAATGCGCGTTCTGTTGTTGCTATTTGATGATCCATTATTCTTTTTTTTTTTTAATAAAAAAAATCCGACATTCTATAAAGCATAACCTAAGAATGATGTATAAAACATGTAAGCAACTAGTGTGAAACAATCTCTAGAAAGATAAAATAATAATGGTATATATACATATTATATATATTAACTTATTCCTAATTTTTTTTAAAATTCATATAATTTTAACAAATTCCTAGTAACTGAGTGAAGAAAGTTACCAAAACAAACAAAAAGAGAGGAACTTCGCTTGCTGATTTGCTGAATTGGTGTGCCTGTCTCGCAGCAGTCCACTTTGGTGGCTATTCTGTTCCTCACTTTTTTTATATTTAGGTTTTTGTCTCTCACGTAGTTATGTTCTGCTTTTTTTTTATTTCCCAATCACGTAGGTGTGCTTTTATGTTGTAGGTATTGGGTGAGCTGGGTTATGTTTATTTGACTAACTAGCTTTTTTTTTATTTTTATTTTTTTATAAAGATTGCATCACACCTTAAAAAAATGAATAACTATTTGCTAAAAACAAGAGTGAATTAAGAGTATCTACAGGTTCTCTAAATTATCTCTTTAGACCAAATTTAGAGAGAAATTGAAAAACACAACTCACCCGCGCTCCTATCCACTTCATAAAATAGAGAGACATTTAAAAAACTCCTAAATCTGAAAGAGATATCCTGGTGCAGCATCGAGTTAATTAGGTAGTGTAATTTATCTCTATTTGTTGAAACAACGTTGTTTAGGGTTAGACTCAAGCTAGAGTAACCCAAAAATGCTCAAAATTACCAAAACAAGTCAAACTCAAGCCAATGTGATACAATATGCAACTTCCAAGTCCATACATGCAAAAACAATTATTTAAGCATCCTTATTTTATATCCTTAGTGGAAATCTCTTCTTGTCTAGCCATCATCATTTGAGGCAAGCTGTAAGAAATCTATTACTTGGTGCTGCCATTAGAAGAGACGTCGAAAATATCCTCTTTAAAACTCTTGTGCTTCAATCTCCCATGCCACAAGGTTCATACCAAGCCTCATTATTAACTATTACTATTGCTATCCATAAACATCAATATGTATTGTTAGCATGAGTCAAGACTCAGTTAGAGTAGGAAAGATTTTTCTTATTTAATAGGGAACCCTATTTTCCTATTTTATGATGTATTTATTTTATTCCTTGCATGATAAGTCCAACTTGTTCATTTTTATATTCACTTCCACAAAGAAGAATACGTAGCAAACAATTCAATCCCAAATTTCCTTTTAATTTGGTATCAGGGTGGGTTTCGACCAGAGATGGATCTAGAATTTTAAAATGGACTGGGTTGGATTTACCTTACAAAGAAACTCGACAGCATAAGCGAATTTCATTGATAACAAAAAAATAATACACCTAGTTAGTGAGGACATAATGAGCTATTTACCTCTCAAAATGCATCTAATACATAAGATAGAAGCTAGTTAAAAAAAAAAACATGCAATGCAAATACAAAAGAAAACTATTTAAGTTGCACCATTCGAGTCTTTAAAGAATTAAAATCATTAATGATTCATTCAGTATTGATATTATTAGCCAATTTTTTATTTTTTATTTGGTCGTGTGTAAATACTACATCACATTTTTTTAAAATTGAAAAAAATCTGTGTGGGCTATAGCCCATATAACCCCCAACGTAGATTCATCCCTGATTTCGACTTGTCCCAGTTGTATGAACTCCGCTGCAAGGCCACACTCATCAAGCAAGATGGGGGTGATCTGCAGTTGAGGTTGAGTACAGGGGTGTGGCTCAGGGAGTGTGTGAGCTTTTCTGGTTAAGAAGTTTATTCACTGAAATTGGGTTTCCACCATAGGAAATTATAGATCTCTATTGTGATAATCAAGCAACTCGAGAAATTGCAAACAATCCAGTTCAACATGACAGAACTAAACACATTGAATTGAATCGACACTTTATCAAGGAAAAACTTATTGGAAAGTTGATTGATATCCCATTGTCTTGGCCATATGGCCTAACTTTTGTTTGCAAAACATGTTGTGTCTTACTAAAATACTAACGGATAAGTATATTAATAGCACTCCTCGTTTTGATTGATTATTATGACTACCATAAAATAATATAGTATATACAATTGCCATTGCCACTCCAAAATTATATGTGGGATCATACCTTTGCAAAATATGAGCCCATTAATTAGCATGTATTTAGTGATTTTTTTCCTTTTACTTTTTTTAGGAGAAATTCAAAGTTGAAATCACCCCCCTTCTAAATAAAAGAGGAAAAGTAAAAACCCATATGTGTTACTTGGTGACCACTTTCAGAGAAGCTTCCGTTTGGGGATAAAAATGACACCAAAATTACAAATTGCAACCATTCTTTTTGAAAGTTAACGATGACAGTCTAAACTTTACCCATTATAAAACTTAAAGTTCAATGACAAAAGTAATCATCATGCGAATGATTCTTGCCACCAAAGAAGGTTGAGGAATTTGGCATTATCTCATTCTCACAGAAACACAGGATGATATTAATTAGGAAAAAAGAAGAACCCTAATGTCATCTGAGATAAAAATGACAACCAAGAAGAAAGAAAAGAAAACACTTTGCCCGAAATTCTCCTTTTCCACTTTCCTTCTTTGTGTTTGTATTTTTTTTTGGTTCGTTTCAGAAACTTTTATATAGTTTATATTCTCAAATTCTTTCTTTTCCCTTTGTCCGTAAAGTGTAAAGCATGTGACAGTGGTGGTGCTGCATAAGAATGAAAAGAGAACTCAACCCCTTTGGTAAAAATATGAAAGAAAATATATTTCATATATAAATGTAAAGTGCTCCATTACAATTACCAAGGATCACTTCATACTTTAGGATAGTTAAAGGTCACTCTCTCTCTCTCTCTCTCTCTCTCTCTCTCATCTTCTCTCTCTCTCTCTCTCTCTCATCAGTGCAAAATCATACAAAATCAATTAGCTAGATGTCCTTGATATATTTACGTGGGAATATAATATGTTTGATTGGGATCTCGCAGATTGATAAGAAGGACATGCTTTTTTTCCACACCTTCTCCTTTTGTTGCTTTCTGTCTTTCTTGTCTCCTTGTCTTTCTTTAGCTCTCCTTTTACTTTTCTTTTTCTTTTGTTTCTTTTTCCTTTCTTTTTCCTCTGATTTCCTCAGCGGGTACCTGATTCTCATCTCCATGGCAGCCAGCCCCCATTCATTCAGAGACATAATATAATGAATTAAAAATGATTAAAAACTGAATAGGGTCAATTAATTTATTTCCCCAATTCAATTTCAAAGTGGCCTGCCTAAAGTGAACTCCAAATTGGGCTTCCTGGGGCTTCTTGTCCCTGCAGAAATGTTTGTTGTTGAGGAGCTTACATCTGATATTCTCTCATAACTCAAGCCTTTTGGATCCATCATGTCTTCCTTCTGAAACAATAGATATATGCATATTTATTATATGATATGCCTATAAATACACTTAAAACAAAACACCATGCAGAAGAAGCCTAACAAGTGTGTGTGTGTGAACTGTGGGTGAGAGTGGGAATCAAAGGACATTTGACTCACAGAGGGGAATATTTATCAAGGAAAAAAGAAACTTTAAAGCCTGCACAACTGTGCATTATTCTCTCCATAGCTAGCTAGCTAACATCTCCAATTGTGTATTTATACATATTATGCAATGCATGGTCAACCTATGGGATTGGTGAGTCAAATGAGTTAGGTTTTGGGTCTAGGGGTGGTAATGAGACGAGAGGGATTGTTAATTTTATATATGCAGAAAGAGGCTTTCTTCTTTTTTTCCCTTTTGCCCCAGTGAAAAAGAGATTTATACATATATATATATGCCAATCTACAAAGAATAACAAACAAGCTTTTACATATCACAAGAACTCTTTTTCGCCTGGGACATGTGAGAATGACAGAATTAACCCTTCAAGTTTTTAAGGGAACCAGCTTTTGAAAAGCCTTTCCCTTTTCTCCCTCTCTCTACTCTTTGTAAATGCGAATGACTTGATGGAGAAAGATGGAATTTAAATAAAGGTAATTTTCTTCAGTTATTCCCATTATATATATTTATATATGTTTTAAATAGTAATTAATGAATAAATTGGTACCTCCTGATCATCTAGAGATGGTATATTTGCAGGTGCAGAAGAATCCTTTGTGTTTGCATGCAACCAAGCTTCTCTGCTACAAACAAACAGATTGAGAGAATATTTTCTATCAGTGGAAGCCATGCATGCAGATGAAAAAGCAAACTGGGAAAAGATTCAAAGAAAGCAATCTTTTACGACTCTCTTGTTTATAGAGAGCTAGCTTAGCTACTCTCTCTCTCTCTCTCTCTCTCTCTCTCTCAGCTCGCACTTTAGTCTTTAAATTTTGTGCTGATTGATATAAAGCAGAATTCCCATGTGAGAGGCATTTGTTAAACACAAGAAAGAATGAGCATATAGCTAGCAATTCACAGAGACTACAAGGAAGTTCCAAATTAAAGGGTCCATATCATTTCATAATGGGTTTTTGGTTTATCTTTGAGACTAAGTTTTCCAACTGTGTAGGCCCCACGCAATAGGAGCCCCACAAAATCCAAAGGAAAGAGATATATCTCCATCTTTGAGGTGGATTTTGTCAAAAATTTCTTTTTTACTTGCTTTTCACCTGCCCACTTGATGAAACAGCTTATAATTACCCCATCATCATCATTTCTAGATTTATTCTTTTTGTGATTTCTTGCATGCAAAAGTAAAAAAATATGAGGGCCTCATGGGGCCATGCATGTACATGTAATGTCTTCAAAATCACACTTAACCCAACCTAGACAATCTCATTTAATCAGACCAACAGGCTCAAATTTACCACAAGAACATTCCAATTCTCAATCAATACCATATATATGTATACATGATTAGCTATAAAAGAACAAAGCTTAGACAAGACAACAAAAAGAAGTCAAATTATTGCATGATGAACTGGCATTTTTCTTAAAGTTTTCATCCCCCTCTCCCCTTCCTTTTGTCTCTTTTGTATTATTCAAAGAGACTAATTAAGATTTAATTAAGCAGCAGGTTATAATTAGTGTTTACCTTGAAGAGTTGCTCCAGAGGCCATAGTATTCTTTATTATCTTGAACCTGAGGAGTGGATCTTGATCCCTGCTGCTGCTGAGCTGGTGAGAGCTGATCACAAGACGACCTTCTTGGGTTCTGAAGTTCAAGCATTATGTCTTCAGTGGTGTCCCCAGACGAAGCATTTTCATACACATCAGATTGTCCTGTACAATAAAATAAACTAAAATTTTATTAATTAACAAATTAACCCCGAACCATAATGCTCTGTGGCACATTTTTCATCTCTAACTAGGATTTCAAATAAATCAGAAAATTAAAAAAAAAGTGGAAAAAAAAGGTGGAGGGCATTATTATATTAACCTGAAGAGGGCGCTGCTTTATCGGTGGTTTTCACCGTCCGATACATCTGCACACATTAACATTTTGATGCATATATTAGAATGGATAATAGAGCATTGGCATTACACTAATAATTTGACCAGTTAAACAGAGAGAGAGAGAGAGAGAGAGAGAGAGAGAGTGAAGATTACAAAAAATTTGCAGTTTGTTTTTGTTATAGACATGTCTGAAAATACAGTGCAAGTACATACAGAGAGACATTTATATGGATGAAGTGCAATATTGTATTATTCTTGTATTCAATGCATGCATGTTTGCATAGGGATGTGAGCATGGATGCATCATGCCATGCATATATAATGCATATGCTTGCGGTTAAGCAACCCTGGTTGGGGTTAGAGATATCAAGGTAATTAACCATGGTTAGAATTGAACCCATGATCTGATGAAGATATCATTGAGAAATGATGATGTTTGTGTACTTGTTTAATATTATATATAGATAGATGGAGTGTTTAAAGCTTGTCTGGGATCGGCTTGGCTATAGCTACGACGACTTATTTTGAATTCCTTGGGCTTTGTCTTACTCGATTTCTGAAATCGATGCATCTCTCACTGCTCTTTCTCTCTCTTAGCTAGATAGTAGGGAGAGAGAGAGAGAGCATTGATTTTTTCTTTAACTTGGGGTGGTTCATTCCTCCAAGCAAAAAGCTGTTCATTATGAGCTTGCAGAAGCAGAAGCAGAACCATCAGATCTATCTATCTATCTATCGCAAGTAGAAAAACAAGCTACTTGCTAAGGATTTCTGAGTCTCATCTGCAGCAAAACTACACCATTGGAATTTGGAACATATAAATATTTATATATATAATAAAAACCTACATAGCTCCTTCCTCGTGTACAAATATTAACTAATGCAGGCTGTAAAAATTGAAAATTTCGTACTTCATCTTTACTTTAGCTCCATCAGTAAATATTAGAGCCTCAACTTCAACACCCAAATTAATTAAGATGAAAAGAAAAGATGGGGAGATTGCAGGAAAGCCAAACAAACATGCATGCTAGGCTAGCTGATTCTCAGGGGGAAGAGAATGACAAAAACATAGCTACAAGAAGAACACACATCTAATAACTTAAAGAAAAATACTATTAGCTCACCTGTAAATGAGATTTGACATGTGCCAAGGTGAGATCTTTGACATCCATTAGCTCAAGAACTGACTTTGGTGTAGCCCCTAATGTATATAAAAACCCACAACATTATTATTAATTAAAGAGAAAAAAAAAAGAGAAAAGGGCATTAACAGGAGAATAGATGAGAACAAGTCAACTTCTTTTCCATTTTCTTTGTTTTTTTTTTCCTGTATGTTGTTGAAGACAACCAATAAAGAAAGGATAATTAAACAAGAAAACGAAAACAAGTGAGAGGAGTGAGAGAGTAGAGCTGGTTCTCACTTTCATGGCCACCCAAAAGCTCAACGGCGTGAACAAAGCGAGCGTGAAGAGTGGTAGTCCAGCGCATCCGAGGGGCTCTCATGCTGCGCTTCGCCGGAAAGCGGGACAAGAACCTGGATCGAAGAATACCCCCTTGAGCCTGAAATAGTGGGCCTGAAGAGCTTGTAATTGTGGAGGTGGAAGTACAGGAATTGCTGTCCAAAGGCTTTTGGGAAGAAAATGGGAACAAATTAGGGGGAGGAGGGTTTTGGTACACTGGAATTCCCCTAATGGGCCTCAAGAACCCAAGATGATCTGATTGTGATTGTGATTGCAATTGTAATTGTTGGTCATGAACATTTAATAGTGGGTGATGATTTACTTGGGGGACTGAGAACTGGTTTTGCTCAAAACCCTGGAAAACATTACCATTTTGGTTGTGGTGGTGGATTATATGGTTAGAGCTAATATTGGACTGATGATGTTGGTGGTGGTGATGATGGAGACCATGAGCATAAACCCTTGGATTTGAGAGCTCGAGCTCGAAACCGGTATCGGGTTTTGCCATTGAGGAGGAGAAGGAGGTTCTGGAGTCCAAGGCTCTCCTCCAGAACCCCAAATCCACCTCCTCTTGCTCTTCTCTACTACTTCTCCTCCAACTACTTGATGATGTGGGTTTGCTGTTTGGAGGGCTAATTTGAAGAGATAAGTCTGGCTGTGCAGGGAACAGCTCCATGATCTTCGCCTCTGCTTGCTCTTTCCTTATATATATATTCCCCTCTACCTTGTTTATATTGTAAGAACTTTTATTCTTCCCTTGTGCTTGTGCTTGTGGTGGAGGAGCTTCCCAAGTGTGTTTTATTTGTATGTGAGCTTCCTTGGTGATCTGAAGAGGGGATGAAGGTTATGGATTTTCAGGCGTTGGAGATTAATTTCTGGGTATTTTGTGCAGATGGGTTTTGATCAATTTGTGGGAGTAGTTGCAGAGAGATTTCAGATTGATATGAGAGAGAGAAACAAAGAGGAGAGAAGAAATGACAAGGGTATGAAGTGAATGGTTGTTTCTTTTGTGTGAAGTATATGTGAGAAAATGACACTTGAGAGAGAGAGAGAGAGAGAGAGAGAGAGAGAGCAGAGAAGGTGTGTATTTTCTTTTGTGGACGTGGGGGTAGGGTACTAGGGTGAGAAAGTAAGATAAAGAGAAGAGATAGAAAAATAGTAAATAAAGCTAGGGACATTTTTTCTTTCTAATCACTTGATTCCTTCTAATTACACCTCTCTTTTTTTTTCTTTTTCTTTTTGAACAGCAGATATTAATATTTAATTTGCAAAATTAATTTTTACACTGATTTGTGGTATTTTATATAATAATTTATAAAAAGTGCAATTATATGCCTTTTCTTTAGAGGAAAAAAAAGCAAAAAAGGAAACCAAAAAATTTGAGTGTAAATGAACTTTAACGTGTGCATATGCCCCTCACCAACTCGTCCTTGTAACCTTTTCTAACCCACACACGCAACGCAACGCAGCGCACAGAAGAGTCTTTGAACAGAAGAACCCTTTGGCTTTGTGCTCCTTTTTACAAACCCTAAATTGAACACTTGGGTCAAAAAGATGATTTTCTTGATTGAATTGAACACACGCACACACACACGCATGATTGAACACTTATTTCCACATCCTAGGGTTCAGTTAATCGTCTCCAATTCCACCCCGCTCATGATGTAACTTTCATTTCCACTAACGGTATGTTCTTCTTTTTAGAGTTAAACCCAATATTCCCATCTAATTAAATCAAATCCGGAGATTAAAATAAATTTAATTCAAAGGTACATGGTTTTGTGGCTGTTAGTTGTAAGGACTGTCCTTCCTTATACGTGAGGGGCAGTGGGGCAAGTCAAATTTACCACTCCACCATTACAAGGTAGAGAGAGAAATGGGTTTGGAAGGGGTAATTATGTCTTTTCCGGCAATGAAACCGAGAGGTATAAATCATCCGAAGTACTATCCTGCGCCCTGGTCACCAACCACGTGTACCACAGACAATGTTAGGGCCCGGATTAAAAAAGAACAACGGTCAATTTCTGGACAGACCAAAATTTACCCACACACCTTGTGACATTCTGTGACTCCATAACAGCAGGGCATGTCCGGCGTACAAAGTTTACCAATGTGCCAACAATTCTCTTTTTCTTTTTTTCTTTTTTTGAAAAAAGAAAAAGAAAAATAGAGACAAAATTTCAGGACTTGGATTTCAATTTGAGAGCTGATCAATCTCAGAAGAAATATTACTATCAATTGAATGAAAGTACTGATTTAAAATGTTAAATAAATTTATAGTGTTAACTATTGCATGTGCGGTCGTCAGACCTATCACTTGAATAGCTTGTTCTGATACCATGTTAGAATGGGAGTACTTAATCCAAAATCAATTGAAAATGGGTGAGAAGGTCCAAAAAAACTTTAAACATTCAAGTACAACGTTCTATTTTTAATGTGGAATACTCTCAACATCACCCAATTTTTTAGGGGCCAAAATTTAGCTTTAATTGATTATATTTCTAGCCACATGTTGACATTTGACATTGAAACATTGCAATTGGTATTCATGGAGGTGGGTTAATTGTTTGGTAGCGTTTTGTTTTAAATTTAAAAAATATATATTTTAGTACAAGCTATTGTTTTTCATTTTTTTTTTTGTTTCCTTTAAATTAAATAAAAAAGAAGGACGATATGAAAAAGATAAAGTGTTCATACCGTATTTCCTACATATTATTTCTCCTATTTTCTCCTCCTCTCCTCTAATTATAATTATTTTTAAAATCAAGAAGGTAGGAAGTACACACCCATATTTGTTGTTGTTGTTTTTAATAGGATATTTCCTATTAAGAGGAGCGATATTATACTAAACTCACACACAGTTGTTAAAAGGTTCATTTGGACCCAAATTACAACAATAGAAAGAAGAAAAAAAAAAAAAAAAAAGTATAATGACTAGAACTCTATTCTTGGACAAAAAGTGGCTAGTTGTTGCACAAAAGGTTGAAAGCTTATTAACAAAGACACATAATTCAGTTGCTTGTGAGAAACAAAGGTATAATAATATTTTATTTTATTTTTCTCTCTTTTCTTTTTTCCCCTTTTGATGACAAAAGTAGAATCAATTATCTTGGGCATATTGAAAGATGATGCAAAGCTTTTAATACCTTTAACCACTGCCTATAAACATCGGTATGTGTTACCTTTTGTTATATGCAACTTTGGTTTTGGTTAAGTCACCCATCCATGGCTCTGGCTCTGCTTCTGGGCACACAAATTAGGGTCCCCACCCTTTCATTAAAACCCTCTTCTTTTCTTTTTCTTTTTTTTTTCTTTTAAATTTTCTTATCTTTTCTTCCACTAACAAACTGTCAAACTCTCAACCAACCAACACCTTCACGAGCCAATGACCCATAAAGCCCAATAAGGACTTGGGTTCCATAGACTATTAATTATAAATTTATAATACTGAGAAAAGGAAAAAGGAAAAAAGAAAGAAAAAGAAAAGTATGGTATTCAATTGTTTTTTTAATAGTAGGAGATAAATTGAAACCATTTTGGTGTTATTAAAACATGCAAAGATTTGTAGCACAAGTGGTTATTATTGCACCCACTAGAGATTCTGTGCTTAAATTCTCATCCTCTAATATCGCTTGTATTTAAAAAACCAGAACAAAATAAAACGATTTTGGTTCTTATACTATAGTTGGGCTGAAGTAAATCATCCCAACCCATTGCTTGTTGGGTTTGCTTGTAAGGGCTAGGTTTTCCTATCCCCAAGCCCTGGTGTTTGGTTGACACCTTGCCTATAATTTTGTGTGCCCTAGAAAGTTGAGTTCATGAGAGAGACAACAAAACCCTACCTTGAGATCAACAACAACAAAAATGTTGTTGAATCCATTTTTAAAAAAATATTTTGAATTATTAAATTTGAAATAGTTTAGGAATTAATCTTTCGAATTTCTCAACTTTCCAAGTCAAATGTGTCCAAGCTAAGAAGTAGTAGCATGCACTGGCAAATATTGCGCATAGAAGAAGAATTTGTTTTTCCTAGGGTTTCTGACAGACAGTATTAATTAAACACATAATAATTAATTAAATAATTAATTTATAATCCAAAATTACGAACATTTTTGCGGCGACCAACACGGAACAGCATAGAAGACTGACAATTTGTTCTCTCCTCTGTCGGAAATCGATGAACCTTCCTGATTATATCATTAATTAAGACGCAGGGGGGGATTATTGATTATTATTAGTTTAATTAATCAATTAATTAATTAAGCATTTGGATTTTGGATCGATCAATGTCAACCATTCCTCGGAAATTGAGATTAGGGTTTTGAAACGTACATGTTTTTATGGAATTTATTTATTTATTTATTAGGTAGATTTGTATTGTGTGGAAGCATCTATATATCAATACCGAGAATTTTCACACACCCTTTTACTAGTCTTTGTTTCAGCTTTCCCAGACTTTTGGCCATATCAAAGAGGTCAAGGACGAATCTTACATTAATACCTTCTCATTACAACCAATTATTTTATTTTTACTTCTTTAATTATTACTTTATATACATAGTTCATCATGGACAGTGTTCTCTTTCCTCAATATTGTAGTAATTAAAAAAAAAATTAAAAATTTCATTACCTTTTAATGAGGAGATCAGTCAAACAACCTCGAGCACACGTGAAGCTCTACAATGCAAATATTGCGTGCAATGTTTTTTTAAGAAGTGTAAGTGAACAAAAGAGGAGTGTGGGAACATACAATTTTCAATGAAGGGAGTGTAAGTGGACAAAAGAGGATTGGGAAAATTATCTCCCTTTTTTAATTAGTTGATGATGATCTCAGTTTTGAACTCTTTTTCTTTTCCTTCTCTATCTGCGGATTATTGTGAGATCAACTTCATATTTTTTGTGGCTCATGTAGTTAGAAATATTTTGCACATAAGATTTTGTGTTTGATTCTCTTTCTCTTATTATATCATCTAGAGCATGTTTCCTTATTAGAAATGAGGGAAGTCATGAATCAAGAAATCTAGGAATAGGGTATTAGATTACAGATTTTAATGCGGAATTGATCTAAATTTTAATTATGATGTGTTAATAAACGCATGAAAAATCAAGAATAAAAAAGATCAATAGTAGAGGACATGCTATTCTATCAACCAAAACATATCCACATAAATTCTATTAGATTTCGAAATAGTGCACAAAACACCCCAAAAAATGACTTCTTCTCAACGAGGAGGATGTTAGTATAAGTATAGTAAATTAGTTATTTAGGACCATGCTACATGGAAGGAATGCTGCCTTGATAGTTGCAATCTCTCTCTTCAGTGAGTTAATTGACATTAAGCCTTAATTGTAAAGGAACTTGACGGTATGTGTATATGCAAGACTTTCTGCACACAAGAATAAACTCTTTGCATACAAAAATAAACTAGGAGACATTGGGGGTTTTGGCTTGTAATCATTGATTCTCCTTTTCTTTCTGAGTCTTAATGTTCATGGTCAAAAGCTAGCACAAAAACCATTCAAACGAAAAAAAGAAACGTTAGACTATAGTTAATTACGTGAATCTAGCTACTAAAAGCTTCACATATATATAAAAGCCTAAAAGGAAGATCGATGTCTTAAGACCAGTAAAGCATAAGACCAAATAGTTAACTCTTTTTTTTGGTATTAAAGGCCATTCTTCACTTCTATTCATAAGTGCTTTTGTGAGAAGCGCTTTTATTAGAAGAATGTTGTAGTTCCTAGCTCCATAAAAAGCTTTTATGAACTATAAGCACACTTCAAAATTATTCTACCAAATGCAATTAAAAGTGGATTTAGTTGTCATAGAGTGCTTTTAATCCTTTTAAAAATACCCCTCAACAACTCGTAGCGCGAAAAATAACATGTTTTGGGCACTTATTTATAGGGTTAGTCCTTGGACTAGGTCCCAAATTCAAGAATGCAATCCGAATGCCCTTGCATAAAAAAGTATTGCCAGAGGGGCTTGGACATTGTATCCCATCCTGAGCAAGTTCAAGGAGCAACTTTCCAGCTTTTTAAATTGTCCTTGCTCTTAGATTCCTCGTTCAACGAATGAAGCGGCCAATCTTTTGGCAACGCTAGCAAAGGAAAGGATGCGCACATAAGTGTCGGTCATTAGACCCCCATCTTTTTTGACCCATGTTATGAACAAAGATGGTCTCCCCTTCCATGTATTTAGCTCCATATTTCCACCTGGAAGGAATGGACGTGCGTTAGGCTCTACCTATGTCCTTGCTCATGTAACTCCTTTAGCTGTTTTATCTTTGGCACTAGCAGTGTTTTGCTTTTGGCCCTTGTTAAATTTAGTTGGTTTTTAACTTTGGGCACCATGTTGTTTCCCTTTGTGGTTGGGCCATCTTGATCTGTAGCTTTGTAGCGGTTTCTTTGCCGTCTATTGAATGCAACACTTTAGTTTAAAAAAAAAAAAAAAAAAAAAAAAAAAACAGTAAAAGCCTATGTCTACAAAGGCCTAACAAAAAAAATGATGATCCAAAATCTCTTATGTTAGATCAGATCTTTCAAAGGCCTAACAACATGGCATATGTTGATGTAGATGTAAATCAATGGAGACTAATGCAGCAGAACCAACAAATTTTCGTGATTTTATAGATTGTGCTATCGATTCTATCATTTATCACGACGTTTCAATAATACTATATCTATAATGTTTGACAATTTTTTTTTTGGGTCTGAACCACGAGGTGGTCCTGGATAGGCCCCAACTATGGGTGGCACCTTTAAGCCTTAACCACAATCCAGACTAATCCCCGCTCACACCGGGTCGGCCCGTAAGAGGGTAAAGTGCTGGCCAAAGTGGTGACTCCATACGAGAGCAAGGAATGTTTGACAATTTTCGATCCCCTAACACAACAAAATATTAGTCCTCTTTCATTAATTAGTACACATATTTGAAGTCACAATATTTGTCACTTCGCAATGTACTTATTAAAAAAATTTCATAATTTGTATCACAATTCTCATAATTTCTATCCAATTTTTTTATATTGATAATTTGTCGGTGCTTCTGAATGTTTTGATAATGGTTATTTTTGAAAATCACTAATATGTAAGACCTTAGCTCCAACCAAATAAAAGCTCCCCCAAATATGTGAAAAGTTGGATTTAAGAAATTATATATATGAAAAGCAAAAGGACATCCTGGATCCACAAATTTGACTTGGGGAGAGTTGAGAGATCACGTGCTAACAATAATTGTGCCCAGAATGTGAATTGATTGTGATATGTGTGACTTTCCAATCAAATGATTGATTTAATTATGGACAATTAGCTCACTCCAATACATTGCTTTCTCGCAAGTCTCAACCACATGTTTTTTCTTTTCTTGTTGGGGTAAAATTTTCAACTACTACATGCTTTTTGTATTTTCTTGTTGGGCTAAATCTTATCATTGTTTAACTAATGCGCATTAAGCCTACTATAGTCAGTTTGAAAGAGGGAAATATTTTTGGTCACTATTTTAACACAAAGTTTATATTTATTATCTTTCTTAACACTTGACACGTGTTCATAAATATATATTAACCTATTATTAAGTACGTGATCACAATATTTCTGGTATTTATTTGTACCAGGGTTTGGGCCTCATTTATACCACATGTAAATATATAAAGGTGAGCACATCTTTGTGTGATTTGTATGGGCATCGTATGGAGGTTTGGGTTCTCATATGCTTGTGTGTGATTGTTGTTTTAAGGCCTCTCCCATTTTTGGCACAATAATTAATCTTGAAAGTACATAGAATAAATAAAATTTTTTTGACAAAGAAAGATGAATTATTAGAATGTGAGCATTCACTTTAAAATCAATTGACAATGCATGAAGATATTCAAGATTATTTGAACTACTAATGCAAGACTTTTCCACTTTCAGTATAGGATAATAGTCTCAACACTCCCCTTCACATGTGTGGTCACTCAAAACTAACACCACAGCATTGGCTCAATGTTGGGCCCAAAACATAGATAGTTTGCTTTGATACAATGTTATAATGTGAGCTTTTAATTCAAAACCAATTGGCAAGTATCGAAGAAGTCGAAGATTGTCAATGATCCTGTTCTTAATGACCAATATGTACTCTGTACCAAGGAAACACGTTTTCTACAAAGATCAATTAAACTAATAATGCAAAGATTCCATTTTTGACGTGAAAGCACTCTCAACATAACAAAAATTGCACATTGCATTAGGTTTAAATATAAGTAAATGTTTACAATGCACCATTACAAGTAAAAAAAAGCATAATCAATCAATTGCATTGCCGAGTTGCCTTTTGACGAATGCATGGCCTTTTGAGTGGTGCATATATGCACACGCAAGACTAATACTCATTCTCTCACATATGGGGTCACTCAAGCATAACGTGTGGACAACATTAGATGATTATTGAGCGTGATATGTGAATAGTTTGCTATGATACAATGTTATCATGTGATAATTTAACCTAAAACTAATTGGTAATCACCGAAGAAGTCCAAGATCAATTAAACTAGGTATATTTACTCAAATGATCTCCAAACTTATACCCTAATTGCATTTTGGTCCCTCAACTAAATTATTCGCTCAAATGGTCCATCAACTCTCTATTATTCAACAAATTGGTCCACCTTACATTCTGTCAATATTGCCATTAAATATGAGAACAAATTGGTCATTTCGTACATTAAAAATAAATAAATACTGAAAAATGAAATAAAAAGCTTTTACTCTCTCTCTCTCTCTCTGTGCAGGGAGGGTTGCGGTATGGAACAAACGATACATATACATACAGTTGGTTTTAGTGGGACAAGATTAGTGAGTCAGATTTCCATGCACTTTAAGTATTTTATGGAGAGGTTGATTTGATGGAGGTTGCTGTGGTGTTGAAACCAGTCAAATATCTATAAGATTGCTAATTTAGACAAAAGGGTCATTAATGAGTGTACCTTAAAAAGCATCTATGTCTCTTGAACATCTCCGTTAAGGAGTCTTGATGTTGACTTGAAGTGTTTGTGGTTTTGTGGGTGCAGCAGAGGGTTGGCTAAGTGGCTTTTGCATCTAGAGGGGTGAGAAGAAATATGGGAAGTAAAGGGGAGAGGGGTCTGTTGCTGGGGGGTCGAATGGGAGAGAGAGAGAGAGGGGGAGGAGTTTGTGGGGGAATGGGGGAGAAGAAATCAGGGGGAGGGGGGTGCGCTAGGTTTGGGTTTGAGGAATTTTTTTCCTTTCTCTTTTTCTTCAATTTTTTTATAATTTTGTATTAATTTTAACATTATTTTTATTTTTTTAATTGCAAAAATTCATATTTACCCTAAAATTTGGTTTTGTCTAACAGAAAATTAGAAGGTGTGACCAATTTACCGAATAATAAAGAGTTGATGGATCATTTGAGAAAATAATTTAATTGAGGGACCAAAATGCAACTCGAGTATAAATTTGAGGACCATTTAAGTAAATAACTCATTAAACTAATAATGCAAGGATTCCATTTTCCACGTGAAAGCACTCTAGCTAACATGAACATATTGCATTAGGTTTCAATATAAGTAAATGTTTTCAATGCACCATTACAAAGTGAAAAAAAAAAGCATATAGTTAATCAATTACATTGCCAATGTAAAAGACTGGTGCATAGAAATATATGCACACGCAAGTTGTTCTTCCTTTATCAATATAGCTGTTATATAGTGTCAAAGCAAACATTTGTTGAAGTAAGCTGAGGTATTTTTTATATTAAATTATTATCCATAGGCTTTTAGGTAGTACTTGATTGGGACATAAAGTTTGTTTGTACCAAACATGAGAAAGCCATCTTGCACCATCAGATGATTCATCTTCATTACCCTCACAAATTAAACCTTCTGTCTTCATTGTTCCATCGATCTCAAACTCTCAAGCTCGTTTGTCCTTGTTAATCCAAGTGCTTTTCAGAAAGCATTCGAAAGTGCTCCCTGAAGCATGTTCTTCATAAAGTGCTTCTATGACCCATAAACACTTCTAAATTTTTTTGCCAAACGTTGTCAAAAGCACTCTTTTAGCCATTTCAGAAGCACTCCCAAACATGCCGTTGTTTTCGTATAAACTTTAATTTTCTTTTTTAAGTTTTCAAGTTACATGTTATTACCTGGATGGTATGCATATGGGAAATATAGACATAATATGTGAAATATTTTCTTCAACTTGATGATCTTTTCAACACTATTAAAGCATCAGCATATGTTTTCCGCTTTTTAAAAAAGATGACACAAGCGATTTATTGACAAATGGACTAAAACAAATACGTTTATATCAAGCTTTTTGCCAGCATGATTGCAACAGTTGTACATTTTAATTTCAGTAGAAGGGAATCTGGTGAAGGAGATGGTCTTTACTGCATATGATTGAATATTTGTAGCTCTCAGCATCTCTCTCCAGGATTATGTCTCTATCCTCTTTTCCGCTAATACGGGTTTGAATTTGGTGGCCAAAATATTTTTTTTTGGGGTGTGTTTGAGTCCTTTCTTTAATTCCACCAATTACAGGAAAAACACGTCAATTCAAGCCCAAAAAGAATGAAAAAAAAAAGAAAAAGATTCTCTTCTTTCAAGTTATATCTAGGCAATCTGATAGAGAAATCTCCATCAACAAAAGATGTCTCTCAGCATTGTTTCGACAAAGTAGCAACATTCTTGACCATATTATGGGATTAAAATCTAAAGTGTATATAGTGGAAGACTTGGATAATATTCCATTTATTTTATGGACCTAATTAAAAAAGGATAGGCTGGCAGGTGGTTTTGCCTAATTTGAAAAAATTATTCTTAGGAAAATAAGCACATATCTATCTACAAGAATGAATATCTCCATTCAAGCCCACATAATTGGAAGACTCAAAGTAGCAATTGCCTGTTTTCCTATATGTGTCCCAGCAAGCTAGCTAGCTTCCTATAGCCTATAGCTAGCCTATAGGGCTAATATGGGAAATATCATCCTGTTTTTTAATAGTCGACCTAATGCAAAATAACAAAAAGAGGAAACATTCTGAATCTTTTCCAACGACTTAGAGCAAAGGGAAAATTAGATAAGTGCCCTACATATCTAGACAGACTGGTGAGTGAAGGCATATCTAAGATTTTGAAAAGAACCCATTCACCTATTTTTGCTTTAATTGTTCTACATGTTCTATATTTTCTTGTTTCACTTTCTACCATTCCACACACATATTCTCTTCAAATAAAGTTGAAAATGATTTATAGGGGAGAAATGGTCCCACAAAATTTTTGAGCATCCAATAATCAAACTTGAATATGGTGCCTTTGTTAAAGTGGTCAATGTACATATTCCAGAACAATGGAGGTTTCCCACCTAATAGGAGCTCTCATCAATTAAAGTATTTGGTATATATCAACTCAACCGCATTTATTTAATTCTTAGGAGCCTTCCTTCCTATTTAAAAAGAAAAAAGAAAAAAAAATGCCCACATGAAAAATGGAGTCTAGCCCATTAAAAAATGGCCTTAACTTGTAAACCAAATGTCTCAGGTTTGAACCCCCATGACATCTTGGTTGTTTGTTTGTGAGAAACCCCCTCCCTATAATTTAGACTATTACTTGTACAAAAATAAAATTCATTTTAGGTATGAGTGTCCTCACTACTACAAAAATCAAAATAGACGATGGGAATCCACCGTCGTCTAGAAGGTTTTCTAACCGACGTGAAATCAACCGCCATCTTTTGATATATAAAACAATGACGGCTAATACCCGACATCGTTAAAACATTCAACGTCAAAAAATATTACAAACAGATGTCTAATTACTATATATATATATATATATATATATATATATATATATATATATATATATCATAAAATGAAACCTTCGACAACATTCGACAACGGTTTTATTTAAAGTCAGACGTCTAAAGAGTTTCCCATGTCAAGATCAAAACAAGCACCGACGTACAGAAAATTATCCACGTCCCTAATTGAAGGAATATAGACTTGTATAAACTAGAAACCGTCGTGGTTAACGTATACTACGTTAAATAAATAAACAAACCGTCGTCTAACTTATAAAAGATGACATATACACAAAATAACGGACGTTTAAAGCGTATTACATGTCAATAATCACACAGGCACCGACGTACAGATAATTATCCACATCTCTAATTGAAGGAATAAAGATTTGTATAAACTAGAAACCGTCGTGATTAAAATATACTACGTTAAATAAATAAACAAACCGACGTTTAACTTGTAAAAGATGACGTAAAATCATTTAACCACGACATAAATGTGAAAAAACCGTTGCTTATATGATTATCCACGTCGGAATGTAGGAGAACAACGCTTTAAAAAAAAAATTCCACGTCTATCTCTTGCGAGAATCGTCGTTTAAATTATACAAAGAAGTCCCTTGGACAGAGTTAGATGAAGCTTTTTCTACAAAGCGGACATCTGAATATTTTAAAATGACACAATATTACTCAATACTACCGTAAAAAATCCTACCCACAACTACTTTTGTTAAAGGCTGACGTTAAAAATTATATTGAAGGCGTGGATAGGAAACGAAAGGACTTGAATTATATTTTCAACGACGATTTTTGTAAAATAAAGGACGTGGTTAATTCCTTCACTACGTCATGAGGATCCAATTGTATGATGTTGTAATTTCTTACCACGTCGGTTTCTAATATATGTTGACATGGTTGGGGTTTTAAAAGTCGCTTGTGTAACCCTCCTTGACGTATGTATTCCCTAAGACGTAAGATGTTTTAGACTAACCGACGTCGTTAATTCCTTCACTACGTCATGAGGATCCAATTGTATGACGTTGTAATTTCTTACCCATGTCGGTTTCTAATATATGTTGACGTGGTTGGGGTTTTAAAAGTTGCTTGTGTAACCCTCCTTGACGTAGGTATTCTCTAAGACGTCATATATTTTAGACTAACCGACGTGCAGAAAATCTATCATGGCAGTTAATGGAACAGAGATGCCTTTATTTCGTCCTTTAGACGACGGTATGTTTTAATCATGGAAGTAGTGTTTACCAAATTCATCGGTTGGAGTACTCCAATGTCGTGTTATAGAGAAATATACGTCGTGTGTTGTTTTGTAGGCCGTCATTGATGTTTATTACTACCTATCGCTTGTAATTTAATTTTTAATAAACAGATGTGTTTTCATTTTCAGATGGCGGTTTTTATTTCTTTACGGTTTTTTGCATTTTCTTTCCACGACGTTTTAAAAAATACGACGTTGGTTTTATTTTAGACGTCTGTTTTTCCAATTTTTTAATTGGACCGTCGTATTTCCCACCTTTAATCTAGTATTTTAAATTTTTGATTTGTCATGCCCAAAACTTGCATAATGAAAATGTGATCAGAATTAAAATGATATACATAGCTATTAATTAATGTCATACAATTAACTACATAACTAATGTCATATATTACAACAATCAATCAATCCATATATCTTCACACCCATCTCTAATATTTTCACTCCCAAACTCACCCACTAGGTCATCAAATGTGTCAATATTTGGTATCTCTCTAGTAAATGGCTCACACTCAATTCTAATATCACTTAGCACATCATCACCAATAACATTATTATATTCTCTATTAGGCATTGATAACACTACCGACCAACCACGATGCATTGAATCGTCAACATTAAATACTTGTTTGACTTGAGAAGCCATAACAAATTGGTCATTCCTATGTCCAATTTTACTCGGATCTACAAGGGTAAATCCAAGTTCGTCGACTACAAGGCCCAAAGTGTTATCTATCAAATCACACCTCAAGATTGGGATTCTAAACTTTTGGTAGTCAAGGTCCCAAATTTCTTGAATAACACCATAAAAACCCATATTGGAGACAATAGAGTTTTTATCATTGGCACTAGGAACTTGCATAGTATGTGCAAGTAAATAAACTCAACTATTTTGGACAGTTCGCACATCATCTTATGCACCGGTGTTAAATTTAACACTATTAATAAGATAGCTTCTATATGATGGCACTACCATGCTTTGACCAGCTACTAGCCACCTCAAATTTTCTGATACGCCATTATTCTCTTCCCCATTAAGTTCACTTTGAACTTGCAAATTAATCATATCTCTTAATTCAATCTAACATAGAAAGAAAGAAAATTAAAAGTTCAATATGTCATTCAATAACATATATACCTTAAAGTGTAGCCATTGAATGAAAGTGCTATTGTGCTTATCTTGCAGCCACTTTGTTCTCTTTCTAAATTTTGGATAAGTTCTCTTGATGTGGATCATATGTTCTCTACATTGACAAGAAAAAATCAGACATTATGGTCCCTTGTATATAAGATAAGCATAAGGAATAATAATATTTAAAATGGCTACTTAAAGAATAAAACTCATACTTACTCGATATAAGGTAGGACTTCCTCCGTATTCTCTAAGACATACAGATGTGCCTAGTTCAACAAGTCCTGATCAACTAAGCTCACTGTGTAACCTGATAAAGGCTTTGAAACTCCCATCCTTTGGCTTGATGGCACTCCAACTGTACTAACATTAGATAAATGCTCGGTGCAGAACTCTACATCTTCTTCAGCTATGCAATGCAACCTTCAGGACAAGTTCGGTTCTGAACATACTCTTTTAGAACTTTCATATATCTTTCAAACAGATACATCCATCTAAAATATACTGGCCCACATAGACGAACTTCTCTGACAAGATGTACTACTAGATGAACCATGATATCAAAAAATGAAGGGGGAAAGTAATTCTCAAGCAAATACAAAGTAACTACTACATCTTTTTCCAACTTATCTAGCTTGGAAACATCTATCGTCTTTGTACATATAGCATTGAAGAAGAAGCACAATCGAGTTATTGCATACCTTGCAGGCTTCTCCAAAACAGAACGAATTGCCACAGAGAGCAATTGTTGTATCAAGGTATGACAATCATGAGATTTAAGGCCAACAAGTCCTGAATCTTTTAAAGATACAAGATTTTTTATATTTGAAGAATAAGCTTCAGGGACCTTTATACCATAGAAAGAATTGCTAACCGCTCTCTTCTCCGTTCTTGACAAATTCCAAGGCCCTGGAGGCAAGCGAGTACGTTTTTCTCCATACTTGGGTTGCAAATCAATTTTGACCCCCATGTTCAATAAATCTAACCGAGCAACAATCCTATCTTTATTTTTTCCAGGGATCTCCAATAATGTACCAATGATACTATTGGAAACATTCTTCTAAATGTGCATAACATCTAGGACATGCCTCACAAGAAGGTATTTCCAATACTCGATATTAAAGAATTTTGATTTCTTCTTTCAACAAACTCTGTCACCATCATTCTCACCAACACTTCCCCCATTTTTCAAGCCCCATATGTAATTAATAACTTCAACCATATGCAACACTTATTCTTCGGTTAAAAGCTGCACGCTGCCTCCGATATGGATGATTGATTGGTAACCATTTTCTATGCCCAATGTAACACAATTTTGTGGCCATTTTCAACCTGTGACTAGGTGTATCATCGCCGCATATTGGACAAGCTTTATATCCTTTAACGACATAACCAGATAAGTTCTCATAAGCAAGAAAATCATTAATTGTCCACAGTAATACACATCTGAGTGTAAAGTATTCTCCTATGTGTGCATCATACACTCCTCTAATCCCATCCCACAGAGATTTTAAATCATCAACCAAAGGCTCTAAGTAGACGTCTATATCATTTCCGGGTTGTTTAGGACCAGAAATCAATAAGGTCAACATCATGAACTTCCGTTTCATGCATAGCCATGGTGGGAGATTATATGTAACTAAGATAACTGGCTAACAACTGTATCTGCTACTTAAAGAACTGTGGGGATTGAATCCATTAGATGAGAGAGCCAATCTCAAGTTTCTTGGTTCTTTACCAAACTCGGGCCATTTATCATCAATAAGTTTCCAAGCCGGGGAATCCGTTGGATTAGACATATGACCGTCAACTGATTTTCTAGTAGCATGCCAAGTCAAACTCTTAGCTGTCTTATGTGATTGAAACATCCTTTTAAACCTTAGAATTGGAGGAAAAGAAAATACCACACCATCTTTGCTGGCACACCCTCTTTCAAGATTGAATCTTTGCCTTCCTTCTACCTTGAGATAGCACAAGTAGGACAATTAGTTGAATCTTCATAATCCTTCCTATACAAGATGCAGTCGTTGGGACATGCATGAATTTTCTCATAACTCATCCCTAAAGCAGACAAAGTCTTTTTTGCCTCGTACATAGAGGAATGTAGTGTATTTCCTTTTAGAAGCAAATCTCCTTGAAGCATCAATAATTCTGTAAAACAAACATCACTCATCCCATGTTTTGCTTTCAAATTATATAACTTCACCAAAGCCAACAACTTCGTGTACTTATTGCAACCAGGGTACAAGGGTTGATCTCCATCCCCAATCACATTGGCAAACTCATAAGGATCAGATCCAATATCGCCTAAATCATTATCATCCATCCCTAATTCTTCAGAAACAAAACTGAACCTACTTTGCTCATCTTCTTCCACATTTCTACTAGCATTAGTAGTCCATTCCCAAGGTTCTCCGTGCCATGTCCAAATCTTGTAGCTTTGATCAATTCCATTAAAATATAAGTGTTCCCATATAATTCCAACCCCAAACAATCGAATATTCCCACATTTAACACATGGACAACGAATATGAGTTGTATTTCCAAGATTTTCTACAGTAAAATTCAAAAATCCTTCCACCCCTAACTCATATGCCTTCGATCTTCTATCCGCATGCATCCATGACTTATCCATGTCACACACTATAAAATCGTATATATATATATATATATATATATATTAAAGTGAAAAGACCAACAATGAAACACTACTATATTCACATAGCAGAGAATAAATTGAAAATAAAAAATAAAACAAGAATCAGACAACGGTTTTTACGAAAATAATCGTCGTGTAATAGAAGTTCAGATGACGGTATCTCTAGTTACCGTCATCCTTAAGCTACCCAAACCCAAAAATTTGTATTGCTTTTTGAAGAACAAAGTTTTGGTTTTTGGTAGCCTAAAGACGATGGTTAATGGAGAAACAATCGTCTTTAGGTTACCAAATGCAAACTAAAATTCAGATGATGGGAGTAAATGACCAATCGACATATAATAAAAATTTAGATCCATCAACCATTGTCGTGGTTTACAAAAAACCGCAGTCTAAATCTACCATCCCCATTCCTTTTCCAAGAACCCATGGCCAAACAAACATAAAAGAACCCAAATAGAGAGTTATTATTACAAGAATGCAAACACCAAACATAAAAGAACCCATATAGAGCTCCCAATTAAGAACCCATAGCTCCCAAAACATATATTAAGAAACCAAAGCTACCAAAACCAACAAAAACATTTATGGATTTAAGAAGCCCTTCAATATCATTAAATAAAGAGATTAGGGTTTGTACTTACATGGATATTGAGAGAGAGCTGAGAGAATATAACAAGCGTTTGTGGATATATACCTTGGTTATATTTCATCTCTTCAACAAGTTTAGTAATGAGCATAACGGCCCTATTGTTCCGATGGAGAGAAGAACCTACGATTAGCTTTTCGGGAAATTTCCAAACGAACAATTTCAACGAAATCTTTCAATTTCTTATTTTACTATGTTCAACTCTATGTATTCCTCTATCCGTAGAGTACATTGAATGTACAGAAATGGCTATAACAGAGTTTCTGTTATTCGTATTAACAGCTACTCTAGGAGGAATGTTTTTATGCGGTGCTAACGATTTAATAACTATCTTTGTAGCTCCAGAATGTTTCAGTTTATGCTCGAGTTAATTGGTAGAGTTTTGGCATGAGGCAGGGTGGTTAGTTGGTTTCGTAGCCTTTTCAGCTCGAGTTAATAAGTCCTTAGGGGTGTGTGATTTTAACCCTCTTGTGTTGTATGCGTGAAGTTTACCTCACCAGTGAAGGGGCTCATAAATCCGGGAGGTGGTCCAACATAGTCAAAGAAACACATGCTCACCAGTGAAGGGGCTCATATCCACCACTACCACCAGCTCCACTATATCCTTCATCATTTCACCTTCGGTGGTAGGTGAGTCTCCTGATCTTGTACTAGAGCTATCATTAGTATCAGCATGATCTTGTGGTTGTCTAGGATTGGAGGAAGGTGGAATTCCAATGTTTCTTGGTCTTGGGCGCAAAAGTTCTTCCAAAGAGTTAGCGCTGCTAGATCCCACCTCTTCCTCTAATACTCTTTCTACATTTATCCCTTTATTACGTGCTTCTTCAGCAACTCTTGGAGCTGGGCTGCCTTCATCATCATCTAAATGAAGAGGTCTAATCCATTGATAAAGTTGGTTACCCGCTGTATCATCATCTTCAGCAACAATATCAAACACATCTGGTGGGTCACCACGGTTGACATGATCTATTTCTTCTTCCTTATCTCGAATTTGAAGCTTCATGTTGTAGTAGCAATAAACTAATTTTTCCAACCTACTATGAGCCAACCTATTGCTTTGCTTTATGTGTATGAGTGCAAATGTACTCTAATTTCTTTCACAAGCAGATGAGGAAGCTGTTTGTGATAATACTTTGATTGCTAACTTTCTCACAGTTGGTGCATCAATCCCATACATGATCCACCATTCAGCTACAATGAAAAACAATGTTAATAAGTCTAATAACTCCAACAAATTCTATTATAAACTGATAGTGAAATATGTTTACACTCATTAGGAGACATTTTTGTTCGACTAGCAACTGATGTTGGTTCTCCAAAAGTTCTTCTTGCATCTTTAAACCATGTTAGTTGAATTCAATAAATCGTGTTAGTTTAATCCAACAATGTAATTATTATAATTTAAGTAATTGTGTACCTCATTTCCAAATTGGCCAACTGCTGGTGATGCAGGGTCTAATTTAGAGTATACATTGTGTACAGCACGTATATGGGTACCATCATCTCCAACACCGGGTCTGTATTGGTATCGAGGATTCAAATAATATGCTATTCAAAGAAAAACATACTCTAATAAGAGAAATAATACTTATGCAACTAAAGAAATAAATTGCAAATTATGACATAATTTATACCTGCTGCATGCAAATTGTGGTATAATGTTTTATACCATTGGTCATCAATTATGTTTATGACCCACCTTGCACCATGTTTTCCTTCCAAGTCCTCCTTCACTACACGCATCAACTCATTTATTGTCCCCATAGTAGGATACACTTCTGTGTCAACGATCCGTAAAACTTTGTAAAGAGGTTTAAACACTTGGCACACATGTTCTGATTGAGTCCAAAAAGCAGTATCAAGCACTATACTTTCCACCATACGACCTGCATTTGAGCGCCTAAAATTGTGGTTGGCCCAATCATTGCTAGTGAATAGTTGCTTCAACCTTGATTTCTTCTTAAGTAGGCTGTCTAATGCAATATAGTTCGTGGTGAATCGAGTGGTAGCTGGACGAATAATTTCTCCTTTGCAAAATTCACGCGTCTTTGCCAACAACCAACCATGATTGTAAATATAATTTGTGATCGTTCTAGCTCTTTTTACAACATTAGCAATATTCTCTCTCTTCCCCATTGCCTCAAACATGAGATCAATACAATGTGCTGCACATGATGTCCAAAACACATTATGATGCTTCATTAACTTTTTTCCAGCTTTGACAAATGCAGAACTGTTGTCGATCACGACTTGGACAACATTATGCTCTCCCACCTCCATGATTACATCCCTCAATAGTTTGTAAATATACTTGTAGTTCTTTATATGGTCTGAAGCATCAGCGGACTTCAAAAAAATTGTCTTTCCCTTGGAGTATACCATGAAGTTTATGACAGACAATCTAGTCGGGCCAGTCCATCCATCAGGCATGATTGTGCAACCATTAGTTTCCCACTTTGACCTCAACTTGTTAACATACTTGCTAATGTCTTTATACTCCATTTCCAAATATTTGTTCTTACCTCATAGGGAGTGGGAGGTTGTACTCCAACACCGGCCTGTTGACATCCCAATACCATATTTTTGAAATGATGTGATGATGCCTTCTTAGCAAGGACATTTTCATAGATAAAGAACTTGCTAATTAGACGCCCCATTCCCTCCTTCACATTACCTCCAGCGAAATAATTCCAAACACTCTTTTGACGTTCTTTGGATGACTTATATAAACTTGGGGCTATTGGTGGTGTTGGTTGTGATTCTCTAACACTTGCTCCCCGTCTCATTTGTGCCCCACCACTTGTCCCGGAACCTTGTGCTCTATTAGGAAGTTTATGGAGGTGTTCTCTTTCCCATGCTGACTTTTTGGAGGTACGTAATGCTTGTTTGAAATTGCATCACTCTTCAGGTCCCATGCCATCATCACATTCGTCCTTATCGTCATCATCATCACTGTCAACTGCTTGGCCAATGACTTCTCCTCATAGCCCAGCTCGAATATTTTCAATTCCATGTGTTTTCTTTTCCTTCTGGTGTTGTTTTTCTTTTAATAATATGGTGATGAATGTCTTCACTTCTGGGGGGATATTATCGCATCGTTGGACATTATTTCTTCGATCTAATAAACTAAGATTGTACTTAAGTCATGTCACTCTACCACTCTTCATTACCCGACCACAATATTTGCAAATTGTGCCATGTTTGTTTCCGTCTATTGGGTCTCCATGTTCCCAAGCTGGATCACGTTTAGTAACTCCACTGGACATCTTAAACGTACTTATATTTATTTTTCATGGAAATTAGGTAATTATTTTTTGGCCAAAAAATATAGTAGTGACGGTTATATAAGAGAACCTAAATAATAAAGTTATTCTACAGAAGAATTAAATAGGAAGTAAAGAAAATGATTGTAGGAATTTAAGTAATTATAAAAATAATATGGAATAATAAAACCTAATAATGAATAATAATCCAATTCGATATTAAAATATTAAATAACATTAAACATATTAAAATTATCCTAGGGAATAATTATACAACATTACTTAATTTAATTACTTCAAAAAATTAACATGCAAGTATTGGTTCTTAGATCACATGCACGGGTCCACACAAATTTTTTGTTGTTGTATAAATTACAATAATATAAATATAAGTTTGTAAACTTACCTTAAATATGGAACCCTTTGTGTAAAGGCCAAATAGAATCTGCATGGACCAACAATAAAATAGTAATTAAACAAATATAACAAAATGTGATGAAAGCATATAAAGTCTTTAATAATGGATTAAGAGACAATAAACACACATGTAAGTGACCAAATAAAGAATATAAAAATTAAAAACCACATGCCATTGACTAAGTAATTAATTGACACAATTTAAAATATAATACCACAAAATATTTGGAATAGATAATAATAAACATGCAAATTAAATAACAATGATGAATGAGAATAACTTACTATAGTTCAGTTTTTTTTTAACTTGGGAGGAAATTGAGGTTGATAGATGTTTAGAATAACATGAGCACAATGTTTTGTTTTGGAGAGATGTTGAGAAATAAGAGACGGCATGGGACCATTTGATTTTATTTGTATATATAAAAATAGGACTGCCTAACAATTTATATAGAAATATGACTACAACTAATTAGTTAGGTGAGTGGTTGATTGGTGGGGTAAGTGATGTAAGTTGAAACATGGTGAGTAGTTCAAAAGTAGAAACTTGAAAATGAATGGTCAAAGATTCATTCTCATGTGAAAATTTGTTTCTTGCAAAAAAAATTCAAAACAAAACCATGTATATTTATATATATATATATATAAATATTTTAGCATATTTTCACAAAAACATAAGTGATATGGTGGTTAAGGTGTTGAAGGAGTAAAATGGGAGGGGTTCGAATCCCCTTGGTGTTTTTTTAAATATAGAAATTTATCCTAGATAATAAATATTAGCTTGCAGACATTTTAAAGACGTTATAAATATTACACGCCGAAAATACAATCACAAACACATCCACAGTTGAGTTGGATAAGGCGCAGTGGTTGGTTCACAAAGGGTAGGGTTCAAATCCCTCTATGCGCAACAAGGAGACTTGTCAACATTTTTCATGTATTTTTGGGTTTCATATCGCAATATATTGCCCAAATAATGCATGAAAAATGTTGAAATTATCGTCCCCAATATTATCGCAATATTTCGCCGATAATATCGATATTTAATACATTGCACCAGATTAAATACGTTAGGTTCATTTTGTGGTACTTTGTTTCATTTGGTGTCATGTATTTTGAATGAACAAACAGAAGGATTAGGGAACATTTTGTAATTGATCCTCATTGTATTAATATTGCCTATTTATTGAACATATATTGCCATCGTATTGCTCTTGTATTGCCATCGTTTTGCTCTTGTATTGTCATCATATTGCTCCTTTGTTAGGATCGTAGTACCCCTGTATCGCCTATTTTCACGTATGTGTTGGAATAAAATTATAGGGGAGTATGAAGTTTTTGTATTGCCATTGTATAGCCCTATATTGCCTTGGTATTGCCACCATAGAGCCCCAGTATCACCTTTTTTTTCCAAGCCTTTGTTGGAATGAAATTATAGTGGGAATGTGGAGTTTTTGTATTTCCATTGTATTGCTGCCCTATTCCGTTTGTATTGCCATCGTATTGCCATTGTAGTGTTATGGTATTGCCTGGTTATTGCACTTATAGTTGGTTTTTATCACCTGTTTTTTCAAGTCTGTCTTGTGAATGAACTTATAAGGTTATTTTGTAAAAGAAAATGCTAGATTATTATTCATTATCACATAAATAAGGCACAACAACTTATATAAGAATTGAAGAAATATTATTACATAACATTCTATAGTACTATTAGCTACTCTATTTTCACATTAGAAAAATACTAAAAAAAAATTAAAAAAATCACTGCTCTTATCATTGACCTCGAGGGTCTTGCCATCTGTTGGTACTAAGCAATGAATCCCATCCTTTATCTACAATTAAGAATCATAAGAGACATCAACCATACATGCAAAACCATATAGAAAAGCCATACATGCAGAACCATATAGAAAAGTGTTCTCTGAGTTGTAAGTGACATGTTGCAGGACATTCATTGGAGAAGTGTGTAAGCGTTACAAGGTCACACACTCGTTGAACTTGGCTGGGACTCTGAGACAGATACCAAGATCAATTAGAACAAGTATTCAGAAGCTTATACATATGTGATTAAGATATTCTATTTAAGCATTGAAGTCCTAATATAATTAAAAGAGTTGGACATAGTCATCCGGTTACTTGGCGATTAAGTTGAATTATAATAGGATTGTAATGGGAGAGTCCTATTAGAATTACACCAACTAAAGTTAATTATAAATAGGATATATAGGTCCCTGCCTCTGTCAAGCATCGAATCACAAAAGTTCTTGAGCCCTATTGAGATAGAGTGATATACAGAGCTTGTTAAAGAGGTGGAAGACTTGTCTACTGAAACAATGGTTTCTTTTGCAGGTATTTTGTGTATTATTTGTATGTTTGCTAAGATGTTATAAGACTAACACATGGTATCAGAGCTGTAGGTTTTGTCATACTTATAATACCTATAAAGGCAGCAACGTTTGTAGGAGCATAAACCAGATTTTGCAGTTTTTGTTATAGATTTAATGATTACTTTTGAGATTGGTTTACTAACCATTATGCAGGAAATTATACAATCAATCCAAACAGTTTTTCCGCAGCAAAGATGTTCTATATGTTTTGGTATGTGTTACCATAAAATAGTGCATGGCTTATGAAAACTGTTTGAAATTTTTCTACTCAAAAGTACAAAAGTCTCAATGAAAGTCAGTTAGCATGTATCTGTGCATTGGTTTTATGATCAAGTATTGCATATTAGAAATTCGAAACAAATGAATCCTAATATGTTTCCAGTTTTGGGGAAAAGATAATTTACTCTAGCATGTCCTATTCTGCAGCTTTGAACCCATCCTCTGTGAGTCACCACGCAATTGTTCCATTGACTGGGACAAACTTCAAGAAGTGGAAAGAGGATGTGGATATAGTCCTAGGAATTATGGATATGGATCTGGCCCTTAGAGAAGATGAACCAGCAAGACCAGCAGATGGAGCAAGTGCTACTCTGAGATCAAGGTATGAAAAATGGCAAAAGGAAAATAGGGTTGCACTAATGATCATCAAGAGATCTATGACTGATGTTGTTCGAGGAGGTGTTCTTGATCTCAAGGATGCAAAAGCTTATTTGGTTGCAATGGAAGAGAGGTTTCAACGATATGAGAAAGCAGAAATTGGTGTGCTTATGTGTGAACTGACAACAATGAGGTATGATGGAGCTGGAAGTGTCAGGGAGTACATTATGAAATTAATTGAAATCTCCAACAAACTGAAGGAACTAGAGGTATCTCTGTCTGATGCTTTTCTTGTGCATACCACTCTCAATTCATTGCATGCTGAATTCACTACACTGAAATCAAGTTATAATGCTCAAAGAGAGAAGTGGAATTTGAATGAACTCATAGCAATATGTGTTCAAGAAGAAGATAGGATCAGAAGGGAAAAAGTGGATCTCACAGTTAACATGATAACTAAAATCAACCCTCCAAAATCTTTGCCAAATGAGCCTGCTAAAAAGGAGCCAGTCAAGGATGTTCACTTCCCCAAAAAGACCAATGACTTTAAGGCTAACAAAGCATCCAACTTTAAGTGTTTCTTCTGTAAAAGGCCAGGGAAAATGAAGAAAGCTTGTCATAAATACAAGCGATGATTAGAGAAACAAGAAGCTAAAGGTAATCTCCAGTCTTTTGTTTGTTTTGAGTCTAATCTGGTTGACGTTCCTTCTAATTCCTGGTTGCTTGATACTGGTTGTTCTGTCCATGTCACAAATACTTTGTAGGGCTTTCTAAGAAAGAGAACTCCAACAAGGAATGAGGTCAATGTCTTTGTAGGGGACGGAATGAAGGTTGAAGTCAAAGTAGTAGGAGTCATCAATCTTCGGCTAGGATCGAGTCATTGTCTAGAGCTAGATGATATAGTCTATGTACCTTCCATGAGAAGGAATCTTATTTCAATTTCTAAATTAGTTTTGTCAAATTATTCTTTTCAATTCAATAAAGAGGGCTTTAGTTTGTTTCATAATTCAATTCTAGTTGCAAAAGGTTCTGTTGAATGTGGTTTATTTCACTTAAATTCCATTCCATCTGCTCTAAACACTAAAATTATTCCAAATCCAACTCAATCTGCTAGGCTTTGGCATCATAGGTTAGGTCACATCTCTAAACATAGAATCCAAGGTCTAGTTAAAGAACAAGTCCTGCCACCAGTAGACTTCTCTGATCCAGATGTCTGTGTCAATTGTATTAAAGGGAAATTAACTAAGGCAAGAAAGAAAGGCTCACACAGAAGTGGTCAACTCTTAGAAATAATCCATACAGACATTTGTGGCCCTTTTCCCATCCAAACTCTAGAAGGCCACAGATACTTCATAACCTTCACAGATGACTACTTTAGGTACAACTACTTGTTTCTCATTACAGAAAAATCTAGTGCTCTGGAAGCTTTAAAATTTTTTAAACAGAAGTTGAAAGACAGTTGGAACTAAAGATAAAAGTTGTTAGGTATGATAGGGGAGGAGAATATTATGGGAAATTTGATCAAACTGGCAGACACCCTGGACCTTTTGTTAAGTATTTGCAGGAATGTGGACAATACACCAATCCAGAAACTCCAGAGTAGAATGGTGTAGCTGAAAGAAGAAATAGATCACTCAAGGACATGGTGAGGAGCATGATCTGCAATTCACAGCTACCTAATTACCTATGGGGCTTGGCAATAAGGACAACAAACTACATCCTAAACTGTGTACCAAGTAAGGTAGTATCAAAGACCCCATTTGAGCTATGGACTAATACAAAGCCGAGCCTCAACCATTTGCATATATGGGGGAGCAAGGCAGAAGCAAAAGTCTACAATCCACAAGAGAAGAAATTGGATCCCAAGACCATAAGTTGTTTTTTTTTTTTGTAGGTTATCCAGAGAAGACGAAGAGGTACAGATTTTATTGTCCAAATCATACAACAAGGCTTGTGGAAACAGGTAGGGCAGTTTTTCTAGAAAATGTCCATGAAGAAAGAAATGCCACAGATTTCGTTTTTGAAGAGTTGGGTGAAATAGCAATTGAACCAGCAAAGCAAAGTGTGCAAGTTCCAAGTTCCACATATAAGTGAAATACAAGGAGAAGATTATGAAGATATGGAACCTGAACAAGAACATGGGAATGAAATTCAAGTCCAGGAAACTCAAGATGTGAACAATGAAGTAGTTTAGCCACAAGAAGCAGCCCCACAAAGAAGATCTAACAGAAGTAGAAGACCAGCAATATCCCAAGATTATGTAGTGTATTTACAAGAATCAGAGTTTATGGCATCAAATTTTGAAGATCCTTTATCTTTCAATGAAGCCATTAATAGTCTAGAGGTATTGAAATGAAGAGAAACCATGGAAAGTGAATTAGATTCAATGAAAAACAATCAGGTGTGGGATTTAGTGGAGCTGCCAGAAGGAGTGAAGCCAATATGGTGTAAATGGGTGTTCAAAACCAAGAAAGACTTAATGGGCAACATAAAAAGATTCAAGGCCAGATTAGTTGTGAAGGGTTTAATCAAAAAGAAGGAATAGATTACAGTGAAACTTTTCCCCCAATTTCAACTAAAGATGCTTTTCAAATTATTATGATTCTTACTGCACAATATGACCTATTTTTACATCAAATGGATGTAAAGACAACCTTTTTAAATGGGAGACTGAATGAAGAAATATATATGGTGCAACCTAAGGGTTTTATAAAGGAAGGAGAAGAGGATTTGGCCTGCAAACTCAAAAAGTCCATTTATGGACTGAAGTAGGCATCCAGGCAATGGTACTTGAGGTTTGATGAAGTTGTAAGCTCACAAGGCTTCACAGAGAATCCAGTGGATGAGTGTATTTATCTAAAATTTAGTGGGAGCAATTTCATCTTCTTAGTACTCTATGTTGATGATATCTTACTGACCACTAACAATTTGTCTATGTTTGCTGACACAAAGTTTTTCCTTTCATCACATTTAAAGATGAAAGATATGGGGGAGGCGTCTTATGTGCTAGGAATGGAGATACACAAAGACAGAAGTTGGGGTATGCTTGGTTTATCACAGAAGGGATACATAGAAAGAGTGCTTAGAAGATTTAATATGTTATCTTGTGCATCTGGAGAAGTTCCTATTAAAAAAGGAGACAAATTGAGTAAAGCTCAGAGTCCTCAAAATGAGTTGGAGAAAGAAGTGATGAAGAACAGACTGTATGCATCTTTAGTGGGCAACTTAATGTATGCTCAAGTACGCACAAGACCAGACATTGCCTTTGCAATTAGTGTGTTAGGCAAATTTCAAGCAAATCCAGGGAATGCACATTGGATAGCAGCCAAGAAAGTCATGAGATATTTACAGAGGACCAAGAGTTTTATGCTGGTTTATTAGTGACAAGAAAGCTTGGAGTTAGTAGGATATTGTGATTATGATTTTGCAGGTTGTCCAGATGATTTAAAGTCTACATCAGCATTTGTTTTCTTGTTAGCAAGAGGAGTGTTTTCATGGAAAAGTTCAAAGCAAAGCATTGTGATTACTTCAACAATGCAGGCTAAGTTTGTTGCTTGTTATGAGGCCACCATCCAAGAATCTTGGTTGAAGAACTTTATAACAGGTTTGCGTGTGGTGGATTCGATTGCTAGACCAGTGAAAATTTTCTATGATAATAGTACAATAGTATTTTATTCCAGAAACAGCAAGAGGTCAGTTGGTACAAAACAGCTTGAAAAAAAGTTTCTATTAGCAAGAGAGAAGATAAAGCAAGGCCAGACCCAGATTGATCACATAAGCACACATGACATGATTGCTGACCCTTTGAATAAAGCAATTCCCAACAATATATTCAAGAGACATGTGACTAGCTTGGGGATTTTGGCTAGTTTCGATGATGCAGAATAGTGGGAGTACATTTGCAGTTATTAGATATGCACTGAGGTAGAATTTTTATGTTTTGAATTTGCTTAACTATTGAAGTTTCATATTTGGTTGATACAGTTTCTCATTATACTTCAATTAAGTATTATTTTTTTTCATGATTTATTTTCATGAATTGTAGTTTGAATGCAACCATACAGAGCTTCGTTTTAGGAGCCTTAAGGGGACCTGGTGTATGTATATGCATGCAGTTCACATATAAAGAGCAAATAGTGCATCTATTTGACTTTGTCTTGTGGGAGTTTCATGTGCACTACTACAAAAAGTGAAAAAGACGACCAGAAAAAGACGACGGCAGAACATAAAACCGTCGTGGATAAGTGCCTTAAACAACTAAAAAATGGATGTACTATTGAATATTTTTAAAAAGGACGCACACAAATAAAAAACCATCGTCTTTTTAAAAAGGTTTTCTTCAGAGTAAAATCTGACCAAAAAACAACAACAGCAGGAATGAATCCACCGACGTAGAAAATAAAGACGACAGTTCACTAAAAAACCTGCCGTGTTAACTCCTAACTAAACACGACCAATTGTTCTTTGTCCGCGTCGTATAATGTAATGGAATCCACGTCGGTATACTACAACGGTGCCTTCTTTGTAAACCGCCGTCTTAATTTTTTATTTCTTTTTAAGATTTAATAATTTTTTAATTTTGGTAGCCTACGAAAATTAAAATGAGATCCCAAGAGGTATGATATCTTACCATTGAGATCTTTGGATCCTGATCATAATTGAACCACCAAAGTGAGAAAGACAATATTTTAAATACACAAAATCCAAAAAGAAACCCGAACTGAACTGACCACTGCAAACTTTGAGAAAGACAATGTTTTGAAAGTTAATGATGTGTGCATCTTGGTGTCTTTGAGATACACCAAAACGAATACATCATTAACCTCCAAATTATTGTCTTTGAGATGTGAGAGAGAGTGATGATGTATGTGTGCATGTGAGAGAGGAAGACGAGCCTCTAGAGAGATCAGAAGAACTTGGAACCCTAAATGAAAACTGAAACTGAAAGAAAGAGTCAAATTTATACAATAAATCTTTAAAACTCACGGCGGTCCTTATACACATACCGCCGTCTAATTGTAAAAAACCACGTCAGTTATTCTGTAATGGAATCCATGTCGTATAATTTTATGGAATCCACGTCGTATAATGTAATGGAATCCACGTCGGTATATTACAAAAAAAACGACGTGTTAAACAATATACCATGATGCAAGAGATTAATTTATCGACTTATTATTTTGGAGTGTACTACAATGGTACCTACAACATTGCTGTCGTATTTATTTACCACGTCCTAAGTTCAAATTACCGTCGTATTTTTTCTATTTATATGTCTGCCTTTTCTGTAAACCGCCGTCTTATTTTTATTGCTTTTTAAAATTAATTAATTTTTCTTTTATTTTGGTAATATCTTTCTTAACACAAAACAAAATTTAATTCTCAATCCTCAACAACATTTTCGTCTTAAAAGGCAAATCTCTTCGTGTTAAATATTGATCAATATTTACACAATATATGTACACAAATTAGGCAAATACATCGTGGTTTCTTTTCTGCCTTCACCTTTAGCTTGTTCAACTGTTTCTTCCTCTCATATGCAAGCTGGGCCCTCTCCTTCCTCTTGTTCTCAAGCTCCTGCACAGCCACATATCAATATTTAATAGGAGCAATATTTAAAAGGCAAATAATTTCAGATAATCAAATAATTTCCAAAAACAATAATTTCAGTTCACGAAAACTAATAATTTCAAAAAATCAAAATCAACAAAGTGTAAAAAGCTCACTTTAGAGCATCAGGAATGACCATCCTCTTTATCTTATCATAAGGAGCATCAGGAACACCCTTGTATGCCTTCAACCGGGCAAGTGCGGCTGCAAACCCATGCTTGGTCTTGTGAGGAATCATTCTGCAAACCCATGCTTGGTCAAATTTATACAATAAAGCAGAAAACGCAACTAAAAACATTTGCTTCCAGAAAGACAATTTTTTAGAATTTGATGAGACAGAGCCAAAGGCAAGAAGAAGTTGGAACCCTAATTGAAAACTGAGAGTTAAAAAACACGTGAAAAACTCATATTTAAACAAATTATCGTAAATATCCACGTCGATTCTATTATACATAGCGACGTCATATTTAAATAATCAACGTCGTCCTTTTCACTTCTACAAAGAGAACGACGTCGTGTATTACAAACTTTTGTCATGTATTAAAAAGAGAACGACGTCGTGTATTACAAACTTTTCTCTCACCGATAAAATATCTCAATTTCCCTCTCATTTCCCAAAAGCAGCATCATCGTCTGAATCTCGTCATCGTCTTTGTCTTTGTCTCCAAATCACCATTTTCTTACGTCGGAAGGAAACTTTCTTTGCACGCCAAAGGTTTTTTTTCTCAATCTCTTCACTTTTTTTACATTTCATTTGAAAGTCGTCATTTTCTGGAAACAAGATTCTGTCAAATTGAGGAAATCTTTCACTGGTTTTGAATAAATTCATTAGTCCATTAGTCTCACTACGTCAAAAGACGACTGTTTTATCTTGTTTGTGACGATAGAATCGACACACCACGACGGACGTTAAATCCGACCTAATGCAAACTGCACGACGGTGGTTAATAATCGTCATGGTGTGACAATTAATACATCGGAAACAAGATAAAACCGTCGTCTGGTGGGAGAAAAACTGTCTTTTTTCTTGTATCCCATCTCAATAAGATGACGGTTGTATTTTGTGTTTTGACGTTGTAAAGGCTTGTTGCATATGCTCAATGCAATCGAGTTACCTGTGGAAGTGGTTTAGTTAACTTCTTGTTTTGTTTTTAACTTTGTTTTGTGTTGTTTTGCTCGAGGACTAGCAAAATCTAGGTTTGTGGGTATTTGATCAGTTCATAATTGTATATCATTTTGTACCCCTATAGCTTATGATTTAGTTATGTTATTGAGTTAAACTTGTGCCTTTAATCCCTTTTCTGTTTATCATTTAGTTCATTGGGCCTTAGATAGCAATGGTGGCTTTGGATAGGAAAAGATGCAAAATGGTGCAAAAACGAGCAGACTGAGTTAGCAATTTGTTTCGGCCTTAACTTTCTCCTCCCAACTTGTATTGGCCCAATTAAATTGTGGTTGGAAAGAAGAGATTCTGAACTACAAGATGGACTGCTCAAACGTATCAATTGATGAAGCCAAGCCCAATCCATGGGCCAATCAAATGCACACCATGAGTCAATTCCAGTCTATTTTCGGCAGTCAACTTGCAAGGCCCAAAACGTACACTTGTACTGCTCAGATGGGAATACATTCTTCATAAAAGTTGTTCCAATGGGTGTCTATTATGACATATCCAAATTTGAGCCCCATTGGATACAAGGAAGCTCAAGTGTCAGAGGCCAAATCAGTTTTAAAGGCTCAACAAATTGTAGCCAAATCAATTTCAAACGCTCAAAGGGATGAAGCCAAATCAGTTTCAAAGGCTCAAGTGGAAGAAGGAAAATTAGTTCAAAGCAAACCCTCGAAGAGGATGAGATTTTCCTCAACCTCCGAGAAAGACTCGAGCCCAGCCACATTTCTTGAGGAGCCAAAATCCACCTGCGGTATCAACACAATGAGCCGTGTTGTGAAGAGGAAAATTCAAAAGACTAAGCCTGTGGTTGAGTTCAATAAAAGTGGCAGACCACATGGCATATCCAAATTTGAGCCCCATTGGATACATATTGAAACCTCAGGCCTTCCTACACCAAGCCTGGTTCAGAAGAATCTTTTTTCCAGCAACCAAAAGAAAACCCACATGGGTTGGCAGCAAAAGGCAGCCACAATTGAACACCTTTGATAACCCATGTGAAGAAAGCTTGAGGTGTAGCAAAAGAAGTATGGGATGGAATTGATTCCAACTACACTAACATAGACAAGATAGAGTGGGAGTTATGGATTGTATTAAAAGAGGAATGGTGGTGTTGGATTTCATCATGATGTTCCTCCATTTTAGCTCTATAAATAGAGAAGTCTTCAAGCTACAAAATTCACTCCAACCATCCTCCACACTTCCATCATTCCATCAACACATCCAGAAATCATCCTCATACATTCCCACAACCCCAAACACTCTAGCAATCAACCTAATACTCTAAACTGCCCCAAAGTCACCAAAACAGCTCCAGAAAACCTCCCTTCCATTTCCCTACGAATTTCCTCTTTCTCAGCCATCACCACTCACCCAAACTCATCCCAAATCACCTACTAGCTGTCATACATCATTCTAGACATGGGGAAGTTCTTGGAGAAGCATTAGACGTAGAGAAGCACTTGAAGAAGTCTTGGACACCACAAGAACTTCAGAAAAAGGATTTTTCTACTCTTATTGCATTTCTTATGTTTTCTCATTTCTATCTAAGTTTCTTTTCCATTATGAGCAGCTAATTTCATAACTAGGGCTTTGTTTGTGCCTAATAAATCACGACCATGAATCGGCCGAAGGAGCCCCTTTTCTCGGCCCTAGCCCTCGCTCGAAGGACTAGAACGCTGCGTTTTGCCAAGATATTTGGCTCTCCTGAAGACGAAAGAAAAATTGCTAAGGCAGATCATCTCGGGCTAGATGATAGGCCGAGGCCGAGGCCGAACAAAATTACGACCAAAAGCATTAAAGTCAAATCATCACATGATAGCAAGGTCCCATGCTTCATTTAATGAAGTAATGCCCCTGTTTATTGCAGCAAACCCACTGGCCACAAATAAGCATTAAATGCACGAGGGAAGGTGGGAAGTGATTGAAGTCAGGATTTGGTGGCAGGAATCAGAGTGATTAGACGCAGACATTCGCACAAGAATTCTTATAGCTTGAGAAATTGGGTGACTAACTATCAAAGCAATAAATGCGTCCCCACTGCTAGTTGCCCAGAAACCACGATTTGGGCGGCGGCCGAGATTTACCAGGATTTACGGGGTCACACCACCACACTTCACGATCCCAAATGTCGATTGGACCACCCACTTGCTCTGATCAGGCTCTACCATGCAGATTTTCAGCCTCGATTACTCCTTCAGGAACTCTTCCTATAAATACAAGGCTCAAGACTACATTCAAAGGGTTCAAACACCAAACCAAAGCCTCCCACGGAGCAACTTATATTTTTCTGTAATGCACTTTCAATATTTTACTTGCTTTCCTAGGAGTAGTGTTAGTTTGCAAGGAAAATCCGTTCATCAATATATCATACGACCCTTGATTTTCAAGGCGCCGGAGCACCATCCCTGTTATTCGCTCATTCACCCCATATATCATACGACCGTCGCTTACTGAGCAACGCGCCGGAGCACCGCCCGAAACCCACCATCAACACCATCACTAAACGGCCTTGTAGCTCAGGCCGTGGACCTAACGGCCGAGATTAGTTCCTCTCTCGGCCACAATCGTTTGGTCAGAAGTCAAGTCCACACAGGCCCACCACTCAAGCCATTTCCATCCAAACCACATCTCGACGCACGGTAGACCGTGTTGGCACGCCCGTGCACAACCGCACCGCATCCAAAAGCAGGAAGCCGCGTGTCAACGCATATCCCCTCGGCCCGGGACCCCAGGCCATGAGATTTGTGCGATAGATAGGCTTCGATGTAACCTAACATGAATATTTTGGGTTTATAAGTTTCAAGTTTGGAGTTTCAAGTTTGATTCATGATTCATGTTCTTATTCATTATGCTTATCAGTTAATATGCTTGTTTGAATGATTGATCACCATTAGAACTTGTATGTTAGCTATCTTGGTTTGAATCAAGAGTAGACACCATGCTTTGATTCAAATTGAACTATGAATAAGAAGAGTATGTATGGACATTCGACAACAGAGATTAGATACATGCTTGGTTGTTTAAATTGTTCTTCTATGTTTAATGGGTTCCTAATGCTTAATTTTAGGTTAGACAACAGATGATCAAATTAGGGAATTAGGAACACAAGGTTAGAACCAGACACCATGGCCTAATCATACTTTAGCTAGAATCAATCTTTGAATATGAATTAGACTTGTTACTTGATGCCTTATAACCCAGAATTGAATTGTTATGGTGATTCGAATGCCCTAGTCTCCACATCTGTTTTCTAGCTCTTAAAACCACTCTTTGTTACATTTACTTACTTTGCTTTTGTTTGAAATTTCATTTTGTTTCTTTTGTTCAACAATCACAACCACTCTTGCTTTAAATTCTGTTTTAGACATAACCTCCTACTTTCTTGAATTTGGTAATCTAAAGTACATAACTAGTTTTAACTCCTCAGTCTTCGTGGGTACGACCTCGTACTTGTCTTGCTATACTACTAATTGCCCTGTACAATTGCGAGTTAACATAATATTAACAACAGGCGTTTCCCCAACTCAGTTCTTCAATTTGCTGAAACAGCAGAGAGTGAAATTTGGTGACAAATTGAAGGAAAGTGTGAGGGAGGCAGTCAAAGAAGAGACCTTGAGGATTGAGGCGAGGTCAAGGGAAACTATAATGATAGCAATCAGAGCAGAGAGGGAGGCTGTGTTGGCACATTTCCGTCAACTACTTCCTAATTTTGATCCCAGCCTAATGCTCAAAGACCAAAAAATCCAATGTCTGATAAGGCAAGCTGCTCTGGGGCCATTGGTATCAGACCCCTAGCTTTGGGATTAGAAGATCCAAAGCCTGAAGCTGATACTGTTGGAAAACAACAAGAGGACACGGTAAAATCTCTGATATTTTCATTTTTTGCCTTTTAAATTTCGAATAGACGTCGCCCTTTTAAATATCTGACGTTAACATTTGTGAACAACGACGGTATATATTTACCGACGTTGAAAAAAAATAATACGTCTATTTATTCCAAGAACTGTCGTCTTGAGTTAAATACCACGACGCTTTTACTTGTTTTGCAAATTATTGGACATTAAAAATAACGACTGTGTTTTTTTGCCGTCGTGTAATTCGATTATAAACCATCGTCTATTTCATGATTGCATTCACTGCATTTAATTAGACGACCTTTCTTTAGTGTAGCGATGTAATATAGTTTACACAACGACGGTTATGTATTTACCAATGTCTATAACCTTTCCTCCGTCAGTATTTACTAGAAACTGTCGTTTATATTATATACCACGTCTATTTTTTGGGTTTAGTTAGAGTCCTTTATTTTAGTTCACACACAAACTAACTTATATTTCTTTATTTATTTCTTTTAACAGGATCTCTCAAAGCAAGACATGCCACCTCCTCTGTTAGCCTTATGCCAACATTTCCAGATCAAGTTGTTGCGTGGTAACGAGACGCTGACAGTTCACATGCCCCAGGAAGTGTTTGGCTTTGAGCATGATACCTTTGTCGGCTGCGCAAATCTCACGGCCTGGTGCTCCGAGTCGAGGGGATATGCTTTAACACGTGACGTCCTGCTTTTGGATGTGGTGCGGTTGTGCGCGGGCGTGCCAGCACAGTCTACCGTGCGTCGAGATGTGATGTGGTTTGGATAAAATGGTCAAGGGTCGTATGATATATTGATGAATGAATTTTCCTTACAATCCATCACTACTCCTAGGAAAGCAAGTAAAGGTATTGAAAGTGCATTACAGGAAAATATAATTTGCTCCGTGGGAGGTTTTTGGTTTTGGTGTTTGAACCATTTGAATGTAGCTTGAGCTTGGTATTTATAGGAAGAGCTCTTGGAGGAGTAATCGAGGCTGAAAATCTGCATGGTGGAGCCTGATCAGAACAAGTGGATAGTCCAATCGACATTTGGGATCGTGAAGCATGGTGGTGTGACCCCATAAATCCTGGTAAATCTCAGCCGCCGCCCTGATCGTGGGTTCTGTGCCTCTGGCCGTGGGGACGCATTTAATGCCCTGGTCTGGTTGTTGGTGATCTGACCTTTAGTTGTAAGAATATTTGCGCCTAACCACTCTGATTTTTATCACAAAATCCTGACTTTACTCACTTTCCTTCTTCCCTCCTGCATTAAATGCCTTTTTGCGGCTAGTGGGTTTGCTAGTCAGAGGCGTTACTTCATTAAATGAAGCGTGGGACCCGGTTGCCACGTGGCGATTTGACTCTAATATCTTCGGCCGTGTCTCTTTCGTCCTTTGGCCTCGGCCAACAATGTCACGGTCTAGGCCGAGATGATTATGCCTTCGCAACTTTTCCTTTGTTTTTAAGAAGGCGACACATGACGAAACTCCACGTTCCAGCTCATGAATAGGTGCTAGGGCCGAGAGGAAGCCCCTTCGGTCAGTTTACAACCTTCTCCTCGAGGGCTCGTCTTGTTTTAGCCAACGCATCCCTGGCCGTTAAGTAATCATCCAATCGGCTTACCCGGGCCTTTAGCTCAGTCGTCAGACCAAAGATAGTGTCGGCCGGAGTCACAATAAAATATTGGAGGAGGTATTCTAGGTCACCCTTGCTGAAGGGGGCCTTAGCCTCCAATCTTCCTAGGTCATGTTGGTAACTTGGTATCCCTCTCGCTCTGGCTTCCCTGTTTTCCTGGTATACGACCTTAATGGCCGAGTCAGACCCGCTGGTAATGAGGAGCCCCTCCGCCTTAGTGTTTTTGAGGGCCAACTCCACGATTTCACGGTTCTCAGGGGTCATGCCGTATAGGTTGGTGGCCGAGTGGTCTTTATGGAATTCCATGAGAAAGGACAAACCGTTGGCCGAGAAAAGGGGGTCTCTTCCGTGGTAGACGTCGATGACACCCTCGTCTGTTTTCTCCAGGGCCGCGGCCCCTGCTCAATTGAAACGGCCGCTGTTCCACGAGGGTTCTCGTCCTGCCTAGGGCGCCACGTCCTCGGAGGCTTGATGCTGGCCGTCTTCGCTGTAGAGGGGACGATTGGTACGGATGGTAGCCCGTCTGCGATTGCCATTTTCTTTTGGCGTTTGGAACCCTCGGCCTGGGTCGTCTGTATCCTGGCCTGCTGAACCTGTCTCTGCATTCTTCTCAGCTGGGTTTTTGTCAGTGGTTCGGCCCTGCCCCCAGGTCGTGCATGGTACCAATAGTCATCCCGTATGACCGGCGGTTTGAAAGTCTTTACTCGTCTTTGTGGCCCACCGAGGTACTGGGGGTTTGTGCCCCCAGTCGGTAGAAAACGGCTCTGCTGGCTGGTCGACGGTCGTACTGGCCACCGAATTTCTTCACAGTCGGCTGAGAGGGCTCGGCGGCCTTCCTTACTTGCATCGATTGCAAAGTACCTAGTCTGGTTTGGCCAATGGCTCCTTTCCTTTCGCCGGCTGATGAACTTCCCTATATTCGGCTCGGAGTTGGGCGTTGGAGCTTCTTTTCGTCTATTAATTTATGGATGACGTCTCGCAGGACAACACAGTTGTTGGTGTTGTGAGACCAAGAACTGTGGTATTTGCAGAACGTCTTTCCTTTGAGCTCGTTGGGTTTCAGAATTTTATGGCCTAAAGACAATTTGACCTTTTTCTCGGCCAATAGCAGATCAAAGATAGCCTCGGCCCCTGTCAAATCAAAAGTGTAGGCCTTCGTTTCCCGAGCCACGAACTTGGCATCGAGAATTTTTCTGCGGCTATTGTCGGCCTTGACAAGTCCTTTGCAGACGAATGGTTTGTCTATGCTGACTTCAGCTGAGCTCATCTCTACTTCGTCGCTTCGACGTAGTTGATAATGGGATTCCTATAGTAAGTCCCTTTTGAAACCGTCTTCTTTTGCATCTCTTCCTTCAACAAGGATGCGTATCTGTCCACCTTGTTGATCAAGTCATGCATGTCCCGAAATTCGATTCCCTGGAATTTTTTCCGGTATTCAAATTCCAACCCTTCTTCGGCCATCTTGACAAACTCCCTCTCTTGTAGGTTTGTGCGACACCAGTTCCTGCATGTTTTGAACCGCTGCAGGTAGTCGCGAGGTGATTCGTCTGGTGACCGTTATCTCTTGGTTGGTCTGATAGAAATGTTCGTGGATTATCCTTTCCATGTCAGACCAATTCCTCACCGAATTCGGTGGAAGGTTTACGAACCATTAGAACGCCGCGCCGGTCAGAGTGTGAACAAATAAACGGAGCTTTTGGGCGTCTGAATCAGCCTCTCCGCACTGGGCCGTGAAGCAGCCTATGTGTTCAATGGAGGAGGTCTGCCCATCCCCGGAGAATAGCATGAATTTTGGCAACCGATAGTTCCGGTGAAGAGGGGTTCGGTCAATTTCTGGCGAGTACGGCTTTGTATACCTTGGCGCTTCCTGCCTCCTCTGAGCTAGGCCGTCCTCGATCATTCACCAAACGTCTTCGAACCGAAGCCCTTGGGGGGGCGTTTCTTGTTGGGCCACAAACGGCCGTGGGACCTGTTGCACATCGTTCTGTGGCCTTATCTGCTGGGCCATTTGAACAGGGGGCTCGGCCGTTGCGATCGAGCCGGGCGGCACTAGATAAGCGCCATGGGTTTGTCCAGGGTGCGTGTGTGTTACCGTCGGAATGGTCAAACCATACTGAAGGTGGGAGCCCAATGGAAATAACGACGCCTGCAATGGTGGTACAATGGTCGGATTGCTCTGATCGTACAATTGTGATGAAGCAGCGGCCGCGTTGCTTGGGCTAGGATGGGTCCGGACGGCCAAAGTATGAACTGGGCCAAGTTGCTGGATCGCAGAATGCGTGGGGCTACTTTGCCCTAGTGATACGACCAAAGCATGGAGTGGGTCGTACGCTGTTTCAGCCGGGTAGGTTGGTCCGTGACTTGCCTATGTGGGCTGGGACTGCTCCCAGCTACTCGTCGACGGCTGAGAATGGTGGCCGTAGCCTGACGCTTGGGTGCGGGCAGAGGCGTCGAGGCTGTTGCTTTCACCGTAAGGCTCAATCCTCTCACGCTCTTGGCCTCTCTGTCCGGTTCTGGGAGGTGTCGCGGACGAGGTGCCCGGCATCCTCTCCTGAAAAAGCGTCCGCAGCTCCGAGGAAAATCTGTCCATTGCGGCCATAAAAGATGTCTCTATCCTGTAAGCCTGCCTAGACATCAGATCCTCCACCACTGCTTGCTCTTGCATGGACTCGGCTGTGCGATCCGTCGTCACTGGAACGCTGGTCGAGATTCTGACCGCATGTTTGGTCTCGGTGATAGTTATTGGTGAGGTGGACTCAGGAGTCTCGGAAGTCATTTCGACTGTTTTATTCTTGAACTTTGCCTGTGCCCTAGTTTCCACCATGAGTTTTTGACAAGAATCCCACCGAGTGTGCCAAAAGTGTCGGCTGCGCAAATCTTATGGCCTGGTGCTCCAGGCCGAGGGGATATGCCTTAACACGTGACGTCCTTCTTTTGGATGCAATGCGGTTGTGCGCGGGCATGCCAGCACGGTCTACCGTGCATCGAGATGTGATGTGGTTCGGATAAAATGGTTAAGTGGTGCGCCTGTTTGAGTTCGACTCCTAATCAAACGATTGTGGCCGAGAGAGGAACTGATCTCGGTCGTCAGGTTCATAGCCTAAGCTACAAGGCCATTTAGTGGTGGTGTTGATGGTGGTTTTGGGTGGTGCTCCGGCACGTTGCTCAGGGAGCGACGGTCGTATGATATATGGGGTGAATGAGAGAGTAACAGAGATGGTGCTCCAGCGCCTTGAAAATCAAGGGTCATATGATATATTGATGAATGGATTTTCCTTACAATCTATCACTACTCCTAGGAAAGCAAGTAAAGGTATTGAAAGTGCATTACAGGAAAATATAATTTGCTCCGTGGGAGGCTTTTGGTTTGGTGTTTGAACCATTTGAATGTAGCTTGAGCTTGGTATTTATAGGAAGAGCTCTTGGAGGAGTAATCGAGGCTGAAAATCTGCATGGTGGAGCCTGATCAGAACAAGTGGATAGTCCAATCGACATTTGGAATCGTGAAGCGTGGTGGTGTGACCCCATAAATCCTGGTAAATCTCAGCCGCCGCCCTGATCGTGGGTTCTGTGCCTCTGGCCGTGGGGACGCATTTAATGCCCTGGTCTGGTAGTTGGTGATCTGACCTTTAGTTGTAAGAATATTTGTAAGAATATTTGCGCCTAACCACTCTGATTTTTATCACCAAATCCTGACTTTACTCACTTCCCTTCTTCCCTCCTGCATTAAATGCCTTTTTGCGGATAGTGGGTTTGCTAGTCAGAGGCGTTACTTCATTAAATGAAGCGTGGGACCCGGCTGCCACGTGGCGATTTGACTCTAATATCTTCGACCGTGTCTCTTTCATCCTTTGGCCTTGGCCAACAATGCTGCGGTCTAGGCCGAGATGATTATGCCTTCGCAACTTTTCCTTTGTTTTTAAGAAGGCGAAACCTGACGAAACGCCACGTTCTAGCTCATGAATAGGTGCTAGGGCCGAGAGGAAGCCCCTTCGGTCAGTTTATGACCGTGATTTATTAGGCACAAATAACCTTCCTCTTCACTGAAGATGTTTTGCAGTTTGGTTCCATGGTTGAGATTGGAACCACAGTGATATCAGTATACATGAGGTAATTCTAGAAATACCAATTTTTTTTACATTTCCCTTTCTTTTAAATTAAAATCTCATTTAATTGACTTTCTTATATTTAGGAACCTATTTGACTATTTAAAAATGGCAAATATGGTAAACCTTGTTGGCCTCATGGACCCTGGGCTAGTCAGCTCTCAATCTGGAACTATATCAAACCGAATAAAAAACCTGTCAAGCCGCCTGAAAACAGCATATGGGAATCAATTTTTCTTGGTCCCTTATAATCCATGGGTAGTACCATTTAAAGTATTTTCCTAAGCTTGTAATGTTTTTCTTTGTAGTACTATTTAACCTATATGGATCATTATGTGTAGGGGTCGTTGGGTGATGGTAATTGTGAGACCAACAACGGAGACTGCCTATTACATGAATTCTCTGCCAAAACGCTTCGTTGATGATGACATGAAAAATATAGTGAATACGTAAGTTGATTTCTTCTTATCTAATATTTTTTTTCCTTTAAAGCATTTGAATATACGATGGTTTTTTATAATGCCGACGTTATAATGACAATACAATGATGGTAAGTTATTATCGACGTTTTAAATAATTTATTACATCAGTATTGTCTTAAAAATGTCGTGTTAATTTAACTACCACATTGTTTGGGTTTTATTTAAGAACGTTTTAATTTTTTCTGTTCAATTTTTTGTTATACGACGTTTTCCTCTAACCGACGTTATAATGTTACACAACAACGGTAATTTTTTACCGCCGTTTGAAACAAAATACCATGTCGTTTGTTTTAAAACTCCGTCGTTTTGACTGATTTACCACGACGGTTACTATATGTATTTAAATTTTTCATTTTGTCATTAACACCCTTTGTTTTCTTGTAACAGGGCAATTAGAATGTTTAATATTCATATAGTCAAAAATTTACCACATAAACAGCCCATTTAGAAAAATCTACACGGCACTCCTGAACAACCAACAAGTGTAGAGTGTGGCTATTATGTGATGCGATTCAAGAGAGATATAATTCATGATCTAGACCTAGATTTCGAGAAGAAGGTAAAAGGCAAAATTTTACGAGGCATTCTTTCTTTATTTTACTACGTCAAATTTTTCTTTAAAACCGTCGTTTGTATCTTTATAACACGTCGGTTTTTTGGTTTATTTTGCAGTTTGAAAAGAAAAAAGATTGAGTTCAGTACACACAAGAACATATTGACGAAGTTAGGCATGAATGGGCAGAATTCGTGAACAAGTTATTACCGAAAGATATGATGTACATAAATATTTATGAAAAATGTTTAGGTTTATTTTAGTTTATTTAAAATGTACATAAATATTTTTTTTGTAATTAATCGAACAACAATCAAAAAAATTAAAATTTTTGTTAAAATTTGTTTAGTTCCCAAAAACCGACGTCTTATTCTAATTTACACATCTCAATTGTGAACACAATGGTCGTCTTGCTGTAACTGGAAATATAACATCGACGGCAATTCTTAAAAACAACATGTAACAGTCATTAACACGACGGTTTATAATTAATTCATCTTGTACAGATGAATTTTGTACCGATATACTACGTCTGTTAGTACAACCATATCGACGTCTTAATAATATACAAAGGCAGTTATTATTAAAAAATTGACGTCGTATATATAAACAACGTCGGTTATAGAAAATAAAATGACGTGGTAATACAATAACCCACGTCGGTTCTCCAAACAATTGACGTCGTTTTCTATTCGTTTCGACGTCTAAAAAATATATGACGTTAGTTTGTGATGTTTAACGTCGTTGTAAAAGGATACAACATCGGCTAGGTCATTTGGCATTTAATTTTAAATGACTTTTATATTTTATTTAATTCCATATTAAATTCAAAACTAATTCCAAAAATTAAACTGACAACTACCAAGCACTCATTGAAGTATTGTCTATCCCCTAAAGCCTTAAAAAATATAATTTTACAAATATTTTTTTATTGTATTTAATAACTAATATTAATAATATATTCAAAACAAAATCCGAAAAATATACCGACAAATTCTATGCACTCATTGAGACAATATCTTGCCTATTAAGGCCTACAAAATGTAATTTTAGTTTTCAAAGTTCAAATGATAACAAAATTCAAACAAAGTTAGAGACAAAGCACGGTACTTCTTATACTTTACATAACATAACCCTAAAGTTTATGTGATCCATTGGTGCCCATAAATTCAAAATGATGAAATCCTTATTTTAGTCTACTATTATAGAAGGCATTGTTGTAAGGAGTCCGTAGTAATTTTCGGTTCATTTTTCTCATACTTGTGTATTTTTTTAAAATTATTGTAAAATTTAAGGTTTAGGGTTTAGGGTTTAGGATTGAAACGACGCCCGTTTTCTCCTGCTGTTTTTGGTCAACTACGTAAACCCAGACTAATGGAATCGGGTTTACGACGTCGGTTATTAAGTGGCGACATATGTTTTGTTTACAACGTCGATCTTGTGTGAAAACCGCCGTCGTAAGTACATATTAGACGTCTATATATAAGATTTACCGTCGTCGTTGAAAAACGCGGTACTTTAAATTTTTTGACTGGGACCTAAAATTTTCAGAATTTCCCCTCAAATAGTTCATTCTCTCTCTTCAACATAAATTTGTCTGAAAGTTTTCGCTCTCTCTCAAATCGTTGGGTAGATTCTCTCAACTATCTCTCAATATCCATGTAAGTACAACCCTAGTCCCTTTAACCCTAATTCTCTCAAATCTCTCTCAAGCTTTTGTTATATTCTCTCAGCTCTCTCTCAAAGCATTGGGTACGTAGATTCTCCAAGCTCTCTCTCTCAAGCAGTTGTTATATTCTTTCAGCTCTCTCTCAATATCCATGCAAGTACAACCCTGGTCCCTTTAACCCTAATCTCATCTTAAATCCATAAATATTTTCGTTGGTAGCTATGGGTTCTTAATTGGTAGCTGTATTAGGGTTCTTTTATGTTTTTGTGTTTGCATTCTTGTAATAATTACTCTTTGTTTGGGTTCTTTTATGTTTGTTTGGCCATGGGTTTTTTGAAAAGGAATGGGGATGGGATATTTGTAGATTGTGAGATGGATAAGTCATGGATGCATGCGGATAGAAGATCAAAGGCATATGAGTTAGGGGTGGAAGGATTTTTGAATTTTGCCGTAGAAAATCTTGGAAATACAACTCATATTCGTTGTCCATGTGTTAAATGTGGGAATATTCAATTGTTTGGGGTTGGAATTATAACAGAACACTTATACTTTAATGGAATTGACCAAAGCTATAAGATTTGGACATGGCACGGAGAACCTTGGGAATGGACTACCAATGCTAGTAGAAATATGGAAGAAGATGAGCAAAGTAGGTTCAGTTATGTTTCTGAAGAATTAGGGATGGATGATAATAATTTTGCCAATATTGGATCTGATCCTTATGAGTTTGCCAATGTGATTGGGGATGGCGATGAACCCTTGTACCCTGGTTGCAGTAAGTACATGAAGTTGTCGGCTTCGGTGAAGTTATATAATTTGAAAGAAAAACATGGGATGAGTGATGTTTGTTTTACATAATTATTGATACTTCAAGGAGAATTGCTCCCAGAAGGAAATACACTACCTTCCTCTATGTACGAGGCAAAAAAGACTTTGTCTGCTTTAGGGATGAGTTATGAGAAAATCCACGCATGTCCCAATGACTGCATTTTGTATCGGAAGGAGTATAAGGAAGCTACTAATTGTCCTACTTGTGGTATCTCATGGTGAATGGAAACCAAAGATGGGTTCTTGAAAGAGGGTGTGGCAGCGAAGGTGGTGTGGTATTTTCCTCCAATTCCAAGGTTTAAAATGGTGTTTCAATCACATAAGACAGCTAAGAGTTTGACTTGGCATGCTACAAGAAAATCAGTTGATGGTCATATGTCTCAAACAACGGATTCCCCGTCTTGGAAACTTGGTGATGATAAATGGCCCGACTTTGGTAATGAGCCAAGAAACCTGAGATTGGCTCTCTCATCTGATGGATTCAATCCCCACAGTTCTTTAAGTAGCAGATACCGTTGTTGGCCAGTTATGTTAGTTACATATAATCTCCCACCATGGATATGCATGAAGCAAAAGTTCATGGTGTTAACCTTATTGATTTCCGGTCCTAAACAGCCCGGAAATGGTATAGACGTCTACTTAGAGCCTTTGATTGATGATTTAAAATCTCTGTGGGATGGGATTAGAGGAGTGTATGATGCCCACATAGGAGAAAACTTTACACTCAGAGGTGTATTACTGTGGACAATTAATGATTTTCCTGCCTATGGAAACATATCTGGTTGTGTCGTTAAAGGATATAAAGCTTGTCCAATATGCGGCGATGATACACCTAGTCACAGGTTGAAAAATGGCCATAAAAGTTGTTACATTGGGCATAGAAAGTGGTTACCAATCAATCATCCATATAGGAGGCAACGTGCAGCTTTTAATGGGAAACCTGAATATGGCATGCCTCCCGAGCCATTAACCAGAGAAGGAGTGCGGCATATGGTTGAAGATATTAATTACATATGGGGCTCGAAAAATGGGGGAAATGTTGGTGAGAATGATGTTGACAGAGTTCGTTGGAAGAAGAAATCAAAATTCTTTGATCTCGAATATTGGAAATACCTCCCTGTGAGCCATGCCCTAGATGTTATGCACATTGAGAGGAATATTTGCGATAGTTTGATTGGTACATTGCTAGAGATCCCTGGAAAAAATAAAGATGAGATTGCTTCTCGGTTAGACTTATTGAACATGGGGGTCAAAACTGATTTGCAACTCGAGTATGGTGAGAGACGTACTCGCTTGCCTTCAGAGCCTTGGAATTTGTCAAGAGCAGAGAAGAGAACGGTTTGCAATTCTTTCTATGGTATGAAGTCCCTGAAGGTTATTCTTCAAATATAAAAAATCTTGTATCTTTAAAAGATTCAAGACTTCTTGCCCTTAAATCTCATGATTGTCAGACCTTGATGCAACAATTGCTCCCTGTGGCAATTCGTTCTGTTTTGGAGAAGCTTGCAAGGTATGCAATAACTCGATGCACTTTCATTCAATGGCTACGTGTTAAGGTATATATGTTATTGAATGACATATTCAATTTATTATTTTAATTTTCTTTCTTTCTATATATATGTTAGATTGAATTAATATATATGTTTAATTTGTAGGTTCAAAGTGAATTTAATGGGGAAGATTATAATGGCATATCAGAAAATTTGAGATGGTTAGCAGCTGGTCCAAGCATGGTAGTGCCATCATATAGGAGCTATCTTATTAATGGTGTCAAATTTAACACCAAGGCACAAGATGATGTGCGAACTATCCAAAATAGTGGAGTTTATTTACTTGCACATACTATCCAAGTTGCTAGTGCCAAGGATAAAAACCTTATTGTCTCCAATATGGGTTTTTATGGGGTTATTCAAGAAATTTGGGACCTTGACTACTAAAAGTTTAGAATCCCAGTCTTGAGTTGTGATTGGATAGATAACACTTCGGGCCTTGTATTCGACGAACTCGAATTTACCCTTGTAGATCTGAGTAAAATTGGACATAGGAATGACCAATTTATTATGGCTTCTCAAGTCAAACAAGTATTTTATGTTGACGACCCAATACATCGTGGTTGGTCGGTAATGTTATCAATGCCTAATAGAGAATATAATGATGTTATTGGTGATGATGTGCTAGGTGATATTAGAATTGAGTGTGAGCCATTTACTAGAGGGATACCAAATGTTGACACATTTGATGACCTAGTGGTGTGAAGATATATGGATTGATTGATTGTTGTAATGTATGACATTAGTTATGCATTGTAGGTGACTATCGACTATGGGCATCCGAATCGGTAGATTATGTTCTTCCAGATAAATTGTTCGACATCAGCTTCCTTGGTAGAGGATAAAGCTTCGGCCTCGATCCATTTGGTGAAGTAATCCGTGGCGACGATCATCATCTCCTTGTTGGCAGGTGCTGTCAGCATAGGTCCCATGAGGTCGATGGCCCACTGCATGAAAGGCCATGGACTGTTCTGCGGATGGTATTCCTCAGCTGGCAAGCCAGGGATCGACTTATATCGTTGGCATCGATCAACTCTTTGAGCCTATGCTAAGAGCCTTCTGGGCAAGCATCTGCCCCCAGCATGATTTCCACATTCGCCGTCATGTATTTTGCAGAGAACCTCAAGCGTCTGTGGGTACTTCATGCAAGTAAGATGAGGGCCGGAGTATGATCTGCGAACAAGCATGTCACCTTTCATGTAGTACCTCGTAGCCTTCTGTTTGATTTTTCGGGCCTTGGACTTGTCCTTGGGTAAGTTTTCGTTAACCAAGTAGTCAATGATGGGGTCTTGCCAGCTAGGATCCTCGTCAATCTGCATCAAGTTTGGCTGTTCTGCCTCTTCTATGCTTGGCTGGTCAAGGTGCTCGACTGGGATAGAGCGTCTGAACTGGGTATCAAGCGCTGATCCTAGGCTTGCTAGTGCGTCTGCGTGCGCGTTTTCTGCTCGAGGCACTTGTTGGATGGTGAAGGTAGGAAACGCCTTCAACAGCTCTTGGACTTTGTCAAGGTACAAGATCATCCTTCGATGCTTTGCCATGTATTCTCTTGAGGCTTGATTTGTGATCAGCTGGGAATCTGAGTAGATGGCCAGTTTCTTGATTGACAGCTCCTTCGCCAAGCGCATGCCAGCAAGCAATGCCTCGTATTCTGCCTTGTTGTTTGAGGCTGGGAAGCCAAGAGTGATAGCTTGCTCCAACAGGGTTCCATCCGAAGTGATGATGACGACGCCTGCTCCAGCTCCTTTTTGGTTCGACGCTCCGTCTACACGTAACTTCCACATGTCTCTGGGTTGGTCAAGTTCAACGGAGGTCTTGTCTGCTCTCGAACTTTCCTTCTTTTTGCTAACCAGCTTCTCTTCTTTAGCCGATGAGCTTCTCCAATTTTGGGTAGCGAATCTCTGCATCGAGAAGGGCTTTTGACTTGTACAATACCGGATGTTGGGCCCCCAGTTCTTCTCGGATGAGAGCTGAGCTGACGGTAGAGTTGGACACTGCCAGGTACACGAACAAGTCTTCACCAGTAACTGGCTTTGAGAGCAGAGGAGGTGAAGTGAGGTAAGTCTTTAGATTCTGGAAAGCTTCTTCACACTCCTCATCCCATTTATCTCTTTACTGTTGAAGGTGACTTCATCTCTATAATGGCCTTGATTTGGTGTGGGTGTGCCTCAATACCTCGTTGAGTTACTAGGTATCCCAGGAGTCGGCCGAACGATACACCGAATGTGCACTTACTTGGATTCAACTTCATGCGATACTGGCGGAGCAGGCTGAACGCCTCAGTGAGGTTCTTGATGTGGTCTGCTCGCTTAGGGGCTTTGACCAGCATGTCATCCACGTAGACTTCCATGGTTTTGCGGATCTACTCCTTAAAAATTTTATTCACGAGCCTTTGGTAGGTTGCTCCATTGTTCTTCAGCCCAAAAGGCATGACCTTGTAGTAATAGGTCCCTCTCTCTATGATGAAGGAAGTCTTCGCCTTGTCATCCTCATACATTAGGATTTGATTATTGCCGGAAGTTGAATCCACGAGCTGGTCGATTCTCGGTAATGGGAAGTTGTCTTTAGGGCAAGCTTTGTTGAGGTTGGTGTAATCGACGCAAACTCTCCATTTGCCCTTTTCTTGTTTCTCCACCAGTACAACGTTGGCCAGCCATTCTGAGTAGGAGACCTCTTCAACGAAGCCAGCAGCTAGAAGCGTCGATGATCGCAACTTGCTCGGGAGCGAAGTTGGGTCTCTTCTAGACCACGGGTTTGCTGGCGGGGTTGACATGGAGGTGGTGGCAGATGATGTTTGGGTCGATGCCAGGCATGTCAGATGGCGACCACGCTAATATGTCTTTGTTCTTCTTGAGGAAGGTGGCCAGCTCCACCTTCTCGTCTAGGCTTAGGCACGAGCTGATCCGCGCTTTTTTGTCTAGCTGGTTAGGATCGAGGGGTACTAACTTAACGTCTTCCTCAGGCTTCCAACCTTGATTAAGGTAGCCTTCTGGGCGGATTCCCTCGTCTCAATCCTTTTCGTCTGGATTCTGGAGGGATCCGATCTGCGCTTCTTTGTCTAGCGGGCCAGGATCAGGGGGTACTAACTCAACGTCATCCTCAGGCTTCCAACCCTTTTCAGGGGAGTCTTCCGGCGGATTCCCTCTCCTTGATCCTGACTCCTTAATTGCCATTTTGAGGTAGCAACTCCCTTCCCATTCGGGCTTACTTGTATGCTGGGAGTGTTTCTTGCCACGTCAGTAGCCTGCATTACTGGTGTGAACTGTAACTGCTTGCTATTCTTGAGCCCTTGGGCTGTGCATCTCCTCACCATGGCTTGGTCACTGTTGATCTGCCCGATCCCGCCCCCAGGGATAGGGTAGCGGATCTTCTGGTGTAGAGCAGATGTGATGGCTTCGATCTTGCTGATCCATGGTCGCCCCAAAATCCCATTGTAGGGAGAGACCTCGTCGATGACCATGAAGGTTTGCGAGCAGACCACTGGGGGTGAGTGGACGTCTAGGTCTATTGTTCCAACAGTGATTGATGTGGCCCCATTGAAGCCGGTGAGTGATCTGGCAAGTTTGCTGATCTTGGGCTCCAATCTCATCTGTTGGATAACAGATAGTTGTAGGATATTGGCTGCGCTGCCCTCGTCCATGTGAAGTCACTTGATCACAGCTTGTTCGATTTGGATGCAGATTACTAGGGCGTCGTTGTGCGGCAGATCAAGCCTGATCAAGTCCTTCTTCTGAAAGCCGATGATGGGTGTATCTGCAATGACTGGTACGCCCGTTGTGACTTTGGAGACATAAGTTGCATGAGCGATCTTTCTCTTGAGCTCCTTGGTGGTCAGCCCGGACTCCTGGGAGTCAGCTAGAATGGTGTTGATCCGTATGACCTTTTGGAGAGGTTCCTTGGCAGCCGCATCACGATCCTTGATCTGCTGGATGGCCTTCTTTGCTACGAATTCTGTGCAATGACTGTCTCTGACCAGCTCCTCAAGGTGCCTTTTTCATGCGTTGCAGTTGTTTGTGTAATGACCATGCTCCCCATGGAATGCGCAGTATTTACTAGTGTCCCTCTTAGTGGGGTCTCCCCTCATGGGTGGCGGTCTTCTGACCCACGGTTTGTCCTTCACTTGTGCCAGGATCTGGTGGATTGGGATAATGAACTCAGTGAAGGTTCTTGTTTCCGAGCCTCCCTCTTGGGGTCACGATTTGCGCTTGTCTCGGGCTTTGTGCTCGAACTTGTTGCTTTTTTGGTTTGCCTGCCTTGTCGGGTGATCAACTTGCTTGCTTACTGGCATAGCGCTCTTCCGTCACGAAGACCTCTGCCAAGGTTTGGCTTGGAGTTATGACCAGCTCACGGTATAGCTCATGTTCGGTTGGCAAGCCCTTCTTAAAAGATAAGGATGCCACTTGGTCATTGCATCCTATGATGTTCGCCTTCTCAGCCTTGAACCATCTGAGGTAGTCTCGAAGTGACTCATCTGGTTTCTTGTGCAGGTTGAACAAGTGGTCTGCATGCTTTCTGACCATTTTGTAGTAGGTGTACTCCTTTGTGAAGATGAGGGAAAACTCCTTGAAGGTGCCTATCGACGCGGACGGTAGAGTGTGGAACCAGTCTTGAGCTGCTCCTCACAGAGTCATTGCGAACACTTTGCACATCAGGGCATCGTCTGCCTTGTACAGGATCATGGCACTTTTAAAGTGCCTCAAATGGCTCTCAGGGTCGGAGTCTCCCTTGAACGGAGTGATGGATGGCGTTGTGAATCGCTTCGGCGGTGCAACTCGTTCCACCTCGTCTGTAAAGGGTGAGCAGTCGACTCGAGCAATTTCCTTGTGCAGGGCCTCATCCGTGCTTCCTTTACATTGGAGACTTTGGAGTCGGTCATTCACTAACTTCTCAACATCTTCTGCCTGCAGGGCTAGTGGTTCGGGTCGATGTCTTCGGTGTCTCGAGTGCCGCTGGTTAACTTCCTCCTCGGTTCCCAAGGGTCTATCCCCTTGGTTGTTCTGCCCGTGGGGCAGATTAGGAGATTGAGCTTGTGAGGAGTCCTCTACGGCTTGCTGCCGTGTGTTGGTCCTCGAGTGGGCTGGTGAGCATCGATCGTTGCGCTCGTCACGCAATTGTTCACAAACTCGAGCTCCATGTGAGCCCATCCTGGATTGGTTACTTCCTTGTGGGCCCAAGCGAGCATGGACATTGGATTGTGGGCCCATCCTTTCATGTACATTGGTCCTTGGACCTAACCACGAACGGATCCTCGACTGGCTCAGAGTGCGACTTGCAGATATCTGTGTCTCGCCGGCACGATCTCGTTCTCTCCCCTGCCCGCTTGCCCTTGCCTGACCAGCTTGGGACCTCTCGAACTGCTCGGCGACATGCTTGTGTGTCCTCCTCTCCTCGTCACGGGGTCCAAGGTTAGGGCCTTGGTTCAAGTTGATCTACCTGAGTAGCTGGCCAATCAGGTTGTTTGGATCGTCGACTCTTTGTGTGAACTGATCAACCCGTGAGTTAAGGTCCACCTGACCAGAGGTGTGCATTGGGCCCAATGGCATTTGGGCTAGGGCTCCATTAGACGCGTACACAGGTGCATACGTCAAGTGTGGTGGCAGAGGAGGGAGAGGATGGATCTGCTCCAAGACAGGGGCGGCGTCAAAGTGGCCATAGGGCTGTGTAGCAAATCCGGCAGTTGAGTGGTATGGCTGCTGCTGTGCTCCGATAGCAGGAGGGTGCGGCAAAGCAGCTCCGGCCGTTGGCGCTTGCAATTGCAAGGCTGTGGAGGTCCCAGGACCATGCGATGGCTGTTCTGCAATTCCGACAGCTGTCTGCGGATGCTGTTCTGCAATTCCGGCAGTTGGAGGTGGAGGCGAAGTGCTAGGAAGCGGACGCAAGGCGTTGGCAGCCACGATTCTGTGAGGTTGCAGAGAGGCTTCCACCATGAAACCATGAGACGGGCCGGTCGTGGTGGTGTTACTCTTCGAACGTCTTGTATCGACCATGGTTGATTGGAAAAAAGTGTGGAAAATGGATTTGGAGCACGCTTTGAGTATAATTTCGCACTCTCAATGAAAGCACCAATTTGTGGGAGCAAATTTCCTCCCACGAGAATATTCGCCTAAAGATTCCTTCATCTTCTTCGCACCTCTCTCTCCCTGCAAAACAGATCAAAGTAAAAGGACTACACCCGAGGGGTGTTGGCCAAAGGCCCTCCGATGCCTAAGTTAGGTTGGGTATTTCAAGGAAAACTGGGTGGCCGGAGCCTTGTGTGAGAGAGAGAAAAAATATGGTGGCTAGGGTTTGTGAAGGATAATTTCTGCAGAGTTTCAATAGGAATTTAGATGTACCTTAACCCTTATGTGTAGCTACGTATTTATAGGGGCCTCGGAGGCTAGGGTTTCAGAGGAATAATTTCGCAGATGGAAAGGAATTATTCCTCCCCGGTTAGGTGAGATTTGATTAATTAGGGATTTGATTTAATTGATTTAAATCAAATCCCTAATCGGGGTAGGAATCAAATCAATCCCAATTTTAATTAGGTAACTCTCAATTTAATTGGGTAACCCCCAATTAAATTGAGTAACTCCCAATTAGGTCAAATAATCCCCAAATGGAATGAATTATTTGACCTAGGGTGATTTAATTCGGCTCCCACATATGGTAATTGGTAATTATGATTGAATGAGTAAAAAAAAAAATGCTAAAATGAAAAGGATACATAGGTACCCAAAGTCTAAGGACAGAGAAGAAGGAAGCTGAGCAAGAAGATCACAGGAATTTGTTCTTGAGTGCTGCATGGAAGGACTAGATAAAATGGTAAATAAGTTCATTTCCTCCATTAGTCTGAGTGTTCTCATCAGCCCCAAAAAACAACAATCCATCAACTCAAAAAACCTTAAAAAAAAAAAAAAAAAAACCAATCTAAAAATTAGTCACAAAGAGAAAAATGAATTAGTAACTGTTAATTAAAACGTTTCTCTAAACCTTTGGTCTTCACTCAATTTCCAAATAACACAATAATCCCAGCCTTTCAAACCCACAAGGGGCCTAAACCTCTCAGTCATATTTTGCATAATTGCGGCATATCTACAGAGAATTTATTCAATAATGGATATTTTTTTAAGGAACAATCCATCGAATCTCATAATATGCAGAGATAATAATCTTCCAAAAGACACAATAGACCTCAATTTCTGAAATTCTTGTTTCAATAATTTCTCAAAAGCTCCTTCACCCAGCTAGTCATGGCCAAAAGCTCCTCAATAGCCAGGCGTGGCCAAAACCAAAAGTTCCAGCCATCTGTATAAACAGAAACCAAAAGTCATAAAAGTAAGACAATTTGTAACTGATATAAGTGAAAACAATAACCGATTACAGCTAGCCAACATGCTAATCTAATGATTCTAGAGTAAAAAGTAGAATCCAACCACTTTACCCACATGCAAAATAAGAAGAAAAACAGATTCGGATCAAACACTTTCCTCAAATTACACCAACCAGTAGTGACAAAAAAAAAAGACAACGGATTATAATGCAACTGCAAGCCCATTCCCAGATCTTGACTGATATGAAATCCACAGTAAATGAGTCTGTTTGTACCATATTTGACCCTCCACTCATACGGTGACATGTGGAATGGTTAGCTCTCCCAAATCGCCTAAGACAAGCGATCAATCGGCATCAGCTACCGGTGGCTCCTAGCAGAGTCCACAATCGGTACTTACGGACGATTCTACGGAACAAAACCTCGAAGGCCCCGCCCTAAATATCCAAAGACTCGTGTCAACCTCGTAGGACCTTTGCATGAGTCCCACATCGAAATTAAGTACTAAGAGCATACCAAATGCCCTCTATAAATAGGCCCCTTCACTACAACACAAGGGGTAAGACTTTTCAGCTTGACTTTTATGCTAAATACATTGTCAATAGCAAAAGCTCTTAGAAAGCAACTTACTTCGGCATCAGAGGGTCTTAGGCTGGTACCACACCGGTTCCGTAGACCTCACGAGCCTCGGCTTTCTTGATTCAGGATCGGCATCCTTAGACAGGAGGAACCTGCATAACTTGTAAGTTGCACTTATCTCTATCTGTTCAGTTTTAAGCGCCAACTGATTGGCGCCGTCTGTGGGAATCGTCTATTGATCAACCCATATCTCAAACTTTGAACCGAAAAATGAATCCATCTTCGTCCCTTCCTTCTGATGGTCCCATCCTCGGCATCGGTAGCGAGCCAAGCCTCGCTCCCCTGCTTAACACGCCCCGAACATAAACACCTGTTCGGCAAAATACTCTGGAAGCTCGCATGGAGACTCCGCAATGAGAAATGGCAAAAATGCAAGAGCACAACAATATCCTCTCTTCTAAACTTGATGACACCCAGAGGCAGCTTCATGACCAACAAACACACTCAGCCCAGCTGCAGGACGGTCTGGAATGAACCATACAGCTTCGGCAGGAGAAATCATTCCAAAGCGTGCTGAAGCCTAACAATCGGGATAAAAGGCCGGGGGTGCCAAAGGTGGGCTTAGGCACGGGGGTGCCGAAGGCGACACAAAGCTTGCATGTTGCAAGGCAACGTGGTTAGGCACAGGGGTGCCGAAGGCGACACAAGACTTGCATGTTGCAAGGCGATGTGGTCGGGCACAAGGGTGCTGAAGGTATAAAACTTACATGTCGCAAGAGAAGGTGGCTAGGCACGTTGGTACTGAAGGCAAAGGGATGCCAAATACACAAAACTTGCATGTCGCAAGGTGATGTGGCTGGGCAAGAGGGTGTCGAAGGTATAAGGGATGTTGAATGGCACTGAAGAAAGGGAGAACGACAGAAGCCTTTTGTGTCGGTTCCCACAGACGGCGCCAAACTGTTGATGCTCAAAATGGTTTGGCCAAGATTGAGTCCAACTTAGTGATGAGGTGTGGTGGATGATGGGTGAAGGTGAGGACCTTCAGCATGTGTGTGAGGACTTGGGCAAGTGATAAATATATGAAAGACATGATATACATGGTTCACCCTTAATGAATGGGCTACGTCCACGGAGAAGATGTTCTCATTATGATAATGTTTGCATTTGTACAAGGGGATTAGACCCAAAGATAAATGGAAGAAGGCCTAGGGCCTAGGTACAAAGTTAGGAATCTGAAGCCCAGGAGTCAAGTTCCCAGGTCCGGAGACCCAGGACCCGAAGGCCAGACTAGCAGGAGAGTCTTGAAGAGAGAGCCCCTTTCTAAGGGGAGAGTAGTCTTCTTTTATAGGTGAGGGGGAGTGTCCATCTCTTGTAGTTTTCCAACGTGGGACTCCAAGTTGCTTGGTTAGTCACGGTATCAACATATGTATTTGTAGGTTATATTTTCAAATGTGTGGGTAAATTTGGATTGCAGTGGCATTCAGCGTTATTTCCCTTTTAATTTTATATAGATTTAACAGTGTTAACTTAGCCGTTAAATTGGAGTTTGATTTGTCATACCTTAAGTCGTTAGATTATTGGAACGATTGATATGTAATGAAATGCAGGTAAATGCACGGTCATTAAATGCAGAGGCTCGAGATTTGGGGGAGGGGGCAAACTCACACACATGGGAATCATGAGGGTTAAATCTAGGACCACTTGGTAGCACAACAAAGGACTACACCAATCCAACTAATACCCCATTAGTAAATAGAATTTCTTATTTACATGTACGTAAGTGACCCTTGCATCCGAACAATTACACATATAATAGTCATATAGATTAATTACACATATGTGCGTAAGTGACCCTTATTCTACTTAAGACGCAGAGTACAATAATTTTTATATTTTAAATAATACATAAATATAGAGAACTTCGTTTTTATAGATGTGTCCTTTGCATACCAGAACAAGAAAACAGTACCAATAGTTAATGCATTTTATCATACAAATGTTGACAGGACTCGCCCCAAATTTCTCAAAATTCGTGACAAATCCTCAGTATTTCCAACATCAAACTGATGCGGGTCCACTTACTAATGTTAAAGCCTCTTTTCCAAATCTAGGAAAAGTGTTGGTCGTTTCGCGAATCTCACAGCCTGATGTTCCAGGCCGAGGGAATCTGCGTCAACACAAGTCGTCCTTCTTCTAGCGCCTTGTGGTTTGTGCGCGGGCGTGCCAGCACGGTTTACCGTGCGTTTGAGAGTGGTGCGGTTGAGTGAGTAGATGAGTTGCACCTGTTTAAATCTGACTTATTATCAGAGCGATTGTGGTCGAGAGAGGAACTGATCTCGGCCGTCAGGTTCACGACCTGAGCTACAAGGCCGTTGATGGTGGTGCTGATGGTGGTTTTAGGTGGTTCTCCGGTGCGTCGCTGGGTGGCGACGGTCGCATGATATATGAGATGAACGAAAAAAGTAACAAGGGTGGTGCTCCAGCACCTTGAAAATCAAGGGTCGTATGATATATTGATGAATGGATTTTCCTACAAACTGCCACTACTCCTGAGAAAGCAAGTAAATGTATTGAAATGACATTACAAGAATGTAAATGACAATAAGTAAATGACAGGAAAATATAATTTGCTCCTTGGGAGGATTGTGTTTGGTGTTGAACGATTTAAATGTAGTTGGGGCTTGGTATTTATAGGAGAAGTCCTAGAGAGATAATCAAGACTGAAAATCTGCATGATGGGGCTATTTAGAGCTAGTGGGCAGTCGAGTCGGCATTTGGGAACGTGAAGCATGGTGGTGTGACCCTATAAATCCCGGCCGCCGCCCTGATCGTGGGTTCTGCGCCTTGGGCCGTGGGGAAGCATTTAATGCTTGGGTTTGATGGTTGGTGACTTAATCCTTCCAGTTGTAAGACTTTCGCACCTAATCCCTGAATCTACTTGTCATTTTCTGACTTCAATCACATCCCCTTTCCTCCTGCACATTACATGCCCCTACATGATGTGGTGACGCCACTTGACTTTCTTACTCTGGCCGAGTATTTGACGGATTATTACTCCCCTCGGCCTTGGCCGAATAACACTGAGGCCGTGATGGTTCTGCCTTCGCACTCCACTGCTTTTATGAAAGAGAATTAACAACGAGTTGCCATGACTGAGATTTATTAGGGACAAACATTGCCCCCACATCCCCGGATTCTTCGGTGATGGCATGGGCAGAGGCCAAATGAATTCCAGGGGATGGACCCTTTGCATTCCTTTGAAGTGAATGACAGTTGGCTCCTTAAATGCGCGAGTCAGTCGGCGCCTTAAATACGTAAGCACGTCGTTTAGGCTATTATTGCCTTGATTTGCGCAAGCAGTTGCTTCGCCTCGTCAATTGAAACTACAGCCTCTAGGCTTTTAACACGTCTCCGAGTGCTTGAGTGTGTCGTCAGGCCGCTACATTTCTCGAGGAGTGATGCCCTTTCGCTTCAAATTGGAGCGCCAATATAAAAGCCTATCCTTCTTCATTCCTTCCTTACGCTCTCAGAATTTTCAGATGCCCAAACTCTGCCAAAACTTTCTCTCAACTTTCCAGCCTTCTCGAACTTCAAATTTTAGCACTCCTCTCTTTCTACCCAGTTATTTCTTCGTTAGTAACCAATGATCTTCAATCGTTTCCTCTATTCCCCAGCAAGTCTGTCTTTAGGCCCTTTTTTGGGTTTTCAGCTTCTTAGTGTTCTTCGTGTTTATCGTCTTTCAAAACTCTCAACTTTTAATTCGTCCTAATGTCTTCCAGGACACCCGGTCCCAAGTCTTCCGGACCGATTTTGAAGACATCTGCCGAGAAATCCAAGGCTCGGTTCTACCCAACATCATCACGCCTTGGACTGATGACGACGGCGCTGCCAGTGACTCTTGTGTCCTCGGCCCTTCTCTGCAGGGACTACCAAGACTGGAACGTTATCTGGCTGAGGCAACTTGGTGGACCTCTCGGCCTTTGACGGGGGGGACTACCAAGACTGGAACGTTATCTGGCCGCAGTAGCAATGGCCAACTTCGACCCCAGACTGGGAGAAGTGGCTGCCGAGGATGGAGCATTTCTTCGGTCAGCAATTGAGGGATCAGGGGATCTACCACCTAATAAAGCTGTTCAATCGGCCGATTGTCATGGATCGATCGTTGTTGGTTGCGGCTCTTAGCTTTTGGTCATCGGCCACAAACACCATGAATCTTCGATTTGGGATGATGATGCCAACTGTCCTCGACGTGGCTGCCCTCTTCGGCCTTTCCCCCCTCGGCATGGAGGTGAATGCCGTGCATGGCCACGGTCACGAAACTTGCCGGGGCCAAGGCAAAGAACATGCTCAACTATTCCAGCTTGTACAGCAACTTCAGCGTGGAAGATAACGACGATGATGACTCCATCGCTCCCTTGGGCAAGGTTGAGCACGCTGCATTCTTGCTGTACTGGCTATGCAAGTTCGTGTGTTGCACCCAGGCGAATAAGGTAACCCTGGAGTTCGCCAGCTTGGCCGACTATCTCGTGTAGGGCGGAAGACTAGCGCTCAGCTTGGCCACATCTGCCGTACGCTTCACAACGTCGTCACTGATGGGATGAAGTCGAAGCACGGTGGTCCAGTCTGGGCTTTCCAGTTCTGGCTCTAGGCCTACTTTCCAGAACTGAGGGGGTCCCGCCAGGGTAGCCCGCGGTGGTTCCACGGCGACAGCCTCACCGTCTGGTGTGTCTGCGGCAACAGCCTCAGTATTTGGCACCTCTGCAGCTGCTGCCTCGGTATCTAGCATTTACACGGCAGCAACCTCAGCGTCCGGCACAGTCTCCCTTAAAAAAGGGACTTTTCCAAAATTGTTAAACCTGTCAAATCACAATAATATAATCCCAACGGCAGCATGCACAATACAATAGCACACAATTACATAGTAGGCCTCTGGCCTTACATTCAACCTTAGCATGGGCGATAGCAGATTTATTCTACAGAATTTCAGTTTACAAATGCAATAAAGTCCAACGGAAATAAAAACAATTTAACATGGCCCTACAGAAGTTCGGGGCTCGGTAATGCGAGTCTCGGCTTGGCCGCTCGGTTTAAGTCTAGCTATTGCCTCGGGGGGCGGGGGGTATAACAGAAAATGTGTGAGTGGACGAAAACAAAGTTTCACTACTACAAAAAGTGAAAAAGACGACGGCAGAACATAAAACCGTCGTTGTGTTTAAAAAGACGATGGTAACAAAAAAATGGTCGTGGATAAGTGCCTTAAACAACTAAAAAATGGAGGTACTGTTGAATATTTTTTAAAAACGACGCACACAAATAAAAAAGCGTCGTCTTTTTAAAAAGGTTTTCTTCAGAGTTAAAATATGACCAAAAAACAACAACAGCAGGTATGAATCCACCGACGTAGAAAATAAAGACGACAGTTCACCAAAAAACCTGCCGTGTTAACTCTTAACTAAAGACGACCAACTGTTCTTAGTCCGCGTCGTATAATATAATGGAATCCACGTCGGTATACTACGACGGTGCCTTCTCTGTAAACCGCCGTCTTAATTTTTATTTCTTTTTAAGATTTAATTATTTTTTAATTTTGGTGGCCTACGAAAATTAAAATGAGATCCCAAGAGGTATGATATCTTACCATTGAGATCTTTGGATCCTGATCATAATCGAACCACCAAAGTGAGAAAGACAAAATCCAAAAAGAAACCTGAACTGAACTGACCACTGCAAACTTTGAGAAAGACAATGTTTTGAAAGTTAATGATGTGTGCGTTTTGGTGTCTTTGAGATAGACCAAAACGCATACATCATTAACATCCAAATTATTGTCTTTGAGATGTGAGAGAGAGTGATGATGTATGTGTGTATGTGAGAGAGGAAGACGAGCCTCCAGAGAGATTAGAAGAACTTGGAACCCTAAATGAAAACTGAAGTTATTCTTTAATGGCGGTCCTTATACACATACCGCCGTCTAATTGAAAGAAACCACATCGGTTATTCTTTAATGGAATCCACGTCGTACAATGTAATGGAATCCACGTCGGTATATTACAAAAAAACGACGTGTTATTTTGGAGTGTACTACGACGGTACCTACAACACTATTGTCGTATTTATTTACCATGTCCTAAGTTCAAATTACCATTGGATTTTTTCTATTTATATGTCTGCCTTCTCTGTAAACCGCCGTCTTATTTTTATTGCTTTTTAAAATTAATTAATTTTTCTTTTATTTTGGTAATATCTTTCTTAACACAAAACAAAATTTAATTCTCAATCCTCAACAACATTTTCATCTTAAAAGGCAAATCTCTTCGTGTTAAATATTGATCAATATTTACATAATATATGTACACAAATTAGGCAAATACAACGTGGTTTCTTTTCTGCCTTCACCCTCAGCTTGTTCAACTGTTTCTTCCTCTCATATGCAAGCTGGGCCCTCTCCTTCCTCTTGTTCTCAAGCTCCCGCACAGCCACAGATCAATATTTAATAGGGGCAATATTTAAAAGGCAAATCATTTCAGATAATCAGATAATTTCCAAAAACAATAATTTCAGTTCACGAAAACTAATAATTTCAGAAAATCGAAATCAACAAAGTGTGAAAAGCTCACTTCAGAGCATCAGGAATGACCATCCTCTTTATCTTATCATAAGGAGCATCAGGAACACCCTCGTATGCCTTCAAACGGGCAAGTGCGGCTGCAAACCCATGCTTGGTCTTGTGAGTGAAATAAAGCAGAAAAAGCAACTAAAAACATTCGCTTTCAGAAAGACAATTTTTTAGAATTTGTTGAGACAGAGCAAAGGGCAAGAAGAAGTTGGAACCCTAATTGAAAACTGAGAGTTAAAAAACGCGTGAAAAAATTATATTTAAACAAATTATCGTAAATATTCACGTCGGTTCTATTATACATAGCGACGTCATATTTAAATAATCAACGTCAGTTTAAATAAACAAGCGCCATCAAAACTACATTGGAATTCCAAAAGTCGTTAGGCGCGTATAAAAAAGAGAACGACGTCGTTTTCAGAACTCCAAAGTAACCACGTCGGTTTATTAAAATACATAGTCGTTGAATTTTGAATTACAATGTCAGTTTAGATAAACAAGCGCCGTCATAACCACATCGGAATTCCAAAAGTCGTTCGGCAGTTGTGACAACCATGTCAGTTCTGAATTATTTACCGTCGTTATAACTAAATAATACGGCAGTTTTTAATAAAAACGTCGTTGTATTGAACTTTGGGAAAATATATAAACTTTTCGTCACCTGACCTAATGTTCTACGGTTTTCTCTCACCGATAAAATATCGCAGTTTCCCTCTCATTTCCCAAAAGCAGCATCATCGTCTGAATCTTCGTCTTCGTCTCCAAATCACCATTTTCCTACGTCGGAAGGAAACTTTCTTTGCACGCCAAAGGTTTTTTCTTACTCTCTCCCCTTTTACTTTTCATTTGAAAGCCGTCGTTGTCTGGAAACAAGATTCTGTCAAATTGAGGAAATCTTTCACTGGTTTTGATTAAATTCACAAGTCCATGCTCTCACGACGCCAAAAGACGACAGTTCTATCTTGTTTGCGACAATAGAATGGACAAACCACGACGGTCGTTAAATTTGACCGAATGCAAACTACACAACGGTGGTTAATAACCGTCATGGTGTGACAATTAATATGTCGGAAACAAGATTAAACCGTCGTCTGGTGGGAGAAAAACAGTTGTTTTATGTTTGATGTTGCAAATATTAAACCACGTTGGTTCTTAGGATGAGTAACTGACGTGGTGTATACAAATTTACGTCATGAATGATATAAAACCATCGTCTTATTTCCATACATTGTCTCATACTGTTTAATAGGACGTTGCCGTTTAAAAATGAATAGGACGTCAGTTTTTGAATAAAGTAGACGTCTAGATAGAATTAATACGACGGCTTAAATTCCTCTATGAATTGCATTTTTGTTATAACCCTAATTTACTTACGCACACACTCTCCTTCTCTCTGTCTATTTCACTGAAATTTGTGGTGCACAATTTCTGGAAAAGAATGCATATTCCAGTCGGGTTTTTTCACTTCTTCATTAAAATTTACGACAGTTTTATCTCATCTAGACGTTAGAATGTTTATACAACGACAGTAATTTTGTGCAGTCGTATGAAATTAAGTCCTACGTCTATTTGTTCAGTAGTCCGTCGTCTTACTTTAAATACTATGATGGTCTTTGATTTATGTTTTAATATGTTTTATTTTGAATATACGACGGGTTTTTATCTCCCGACATTGTAAATTATAAACAACGACGGTATTTAAATACCGACGTTTTAAATTAATACTACGTCAGTAATTTAAGAAAACCGTCGTTGTTTATAATTTACAACATCGGTTTATTTATCTGTTTTACACCCTGCTCAGTTTCTAACAATCTCTCTTTCTCTCTTTTAGGATGATTTGCAAAAGCAAGTCTCCGAAGGCACTTTGACTATCTCCAGGACCAATGATGTCTTGACTCTTGCTTTGGGAACCACGGAGCATGGTGGGAGAGTCAAAGGAGTTGGTGCTGGCGTTTCCCTAACTCAGTTCTTCAATTCGTTGAAACAGCAGAGAGTGAAATTTGGTGACAAATTGAAGGAAAGTGTGAGGGAGGCAGTCAGAGAAGAGACCTTGAGGATTGAGGCAAAGTCAAGGGAAACTATAATGGAAGCAGTCAGAGTAGAGAGGGAGGCTATGTTGGCATATTTCCGTCAACTAGATCCTAATTTTGATCCCAGCCTGATGCTCAAAACCCCAATTTCTCCAATTACTCCAATTACTTTACCCCCTCAAGATCAAAGCCCAAAAAATCCAATGTCTGATAAGGCAAGCTGCTCTGGGGCCACTGGTATCAGACTCCTAGCTTTGGGATTAGAAGATCTAAAGCCTGAAGCTGATACTGCCGGAAAACAACAAGAGGACACGGTAAAATCTCTGCTATTTTCTATTTCTGCCTTTTAAATTTTAAATAGACGTCGCTCGTTTTAATATCCGACGTTAACATTTAAAACAACGACGGTATATATTTACTGACGTTGGAAAATAATAATACGTCTGTTTCTTCCAAGAAGTGTCGTGTTGAGTTAAATACCACGACGCTTTTACTTGTTTAGCAAATTATTGGATATTAAAAATAACGACTATGTTTTTTGCCATCGTTTAACTCTTTTATAAACTGTTGTCTATTTCATGATAGCATTAACTGCATTTTAATTAGACGACCTTTCTATAGTATAGCGATGTTATAAATTGCACACAACGACGATTATGTATTTACCGATGTCTATAACCTTTCCTCCGTCAGTATTTACTAGAAATCGTCGTTTATATTATATACCACATTTGTTTTTTGGGTTTAGTTAGAGTCGTTTATATTATATTTCTTTATTAATTTCTTTTAACAAGATCTCTCAAAGCTAGATATGCCACCTCCTCTGTTAGCCTTATGCCAACATTTCCAGACCAAGTTGTTGCTTGGTAACGAGGCTCTAACAATTCACATGCCCAAGGAAGTGTTTGGCTTTGAGCATGATACCTTCCTCTTCACTAAAGATGTTTTGCAGTTTGGTTCCATGGTTGAGATTGGAACCACAGTGATATCAGTATACATGAGGTAATTCTAGAAATCCCATTTTGTTTTACATTTCCCTTTCTTTTAAATTAAAATCTCATTTAATTGACTTTCTTATATTTAGGTACCAATTTGACTATTTAAAAATGACAAATATGGTAAACCTTGTTGGCTTTGTGGACCCTGGTCTAGTCAGCTCTCAATATGGATCTCTATCAGAACGAACAAAAAACCTGTCAAACCGCCTGAAAACAGCAGATGGGAATCAATTTTTCTTGGTCCCTTATAATCCAGGGTTAGTATTTAAAGTATTTTCCTAAGCTTGTAATATTTTTCTTTGTAGTACTATTTAACCTATATGGATCATTATGTGTAGGGGTCATTGGGTGATGATAATTGTGAGACCAACAACGGAGACTACCTATTCTGATCTAAGATTTTTTTTCCTTTAAAGTATTTAAATATACTACGATTTTTAATAATACCGACGTTATAATGACAATGTAACGACGGTAGGTTATTACCGATGTGTTAAACAATTTATTACGTCAGTATTGTCTTAAAAATGTCGTGTTAATTTAACTACCACGTCGTTTGGGTTTTATTTAAGAACGTTTTAATTTTTTTTGTTCAATTTTTTGTTATATGATGTTTTCCTCTTACCGACGTTATAATGTTACACAACGACGGTAATTTTTTACCGCCGTTTGAAACAAAATATCACGTCATTTTTTTAAAAAATCCGTCGTTTTGACTGATTTACTATGACGGTTACTATTTTTGTATTTAAATTTTTGTTTTGTCATTAACACCCTTTGTTTTCTTGTAATAGGTCAATTAAAATGTTTAACATTCATATAAACAAAAATTCATGTAAACAGCAGGCCATTTGGAAAAATCTACACGGCACTCCTGAACAACCAACAACTGTAGAGTGTGGCTATTACGTGATGCGATTCATGAGAGATATAATTCATGATCCAAACCTAAATTTCGAGAAGAAGGTAAAAGGCAAAATTTTAGATATACTTTCTTTATTTTACTACGTCAAATTTTTGTTTAAAACCGTCGTTTGTATCCTTATAACTCGTCAGATTTTTGGTTTATTTTGCAGTTTGAAAAGAAAAAAGATAAAGTTCAGTATAAACAAGAGGATATTGACGAAGTTAGGCATGAATGGGCAGAATTCGTGAACAACTTATTACCAAAGGATAATTGATGTACATAAATATTTATGAACAATATTTAGGTTTATTTTAGTTTATTTAAAATGTACATAAATATTTTTGTTGTAATCAATCGAACAACCACCAAAAAAATTAAATTTTTTTAAAAAAACTTGTTTAGTTCCCAAATACCGACGTCTGATTCTAATTTACACATCTCATATGTGTACACAATGGTCGTTTTGCAGTAACTGGAAATATAACATCGACGGCAATTCTTAAAAACGACATATAATAGTCATAAACACGACGGTTTATAATTAATTCATCTTGTACAGATGAATTTTGTACCGATATACTACATTGGTTAGTATAACCATATCAACGTCTTAATAATATACAAAGGCGGTTATTATTTAAAATTTGATGTTGTATAGATAAAAAACGTTGGTGATCTAAAATAAGATGACGTGGTAATACAATAATCCACGTCGGTTATCCAAAAAAATGTCATTTTCTATTCGTTTCGACGTCTAAAAATTATATGACGTCAGTTTGTGATGTTTAACGTCGTTGTAAAAGGGTACAACGTCGGCTAGGTTATTTTTCATTTAATTTTTAATGACTTTTATATTTTATTTAATTCCATATTAAATTCAAAACTAAATCCAAAAATTAAACTGAAAACTACCAAGCACTCATTGAAATATTGTCTCTATCCTAAAGCTTTAAAAAATATAATTTTAGAAATATTTTTTTATTTTATTTAATTACTAATATTAATAACATATTCAAAACAAAATCCGAAAATTATACCGACAAATTCTATGCATTCATTGAGACAATATCTTGCCCGTTAAGGCCTAAAAAATGTAATTATAGTTTTCAAAGTTCAAATGATAACAAAATTCAAACAAATTTAGAGACAAAGCACGGTACTCCTTATACTTTTCATAACATAATCCTAAAGTTTATGTGATCCATTGATGCCCATAAATTCAAAATTATGAATTCCATATTTTAGCCTACTATTTAGAAGGCATTGTTGTACGGAGTCCATAGCAATTTTCGGTTCATTTTTCTCATACTTGTGTATTTTTTTACAATTATTGTAAAATTTAGGGTTTAGGGTTTAGGGTTTATTGAAACGACGCCGGATTTCTCCCGCTGTTTTTGGTCAACTACATAAACCAAGACTAATTAAATTCGTTCTACGACGTCGGTTATTAAATAGTGACGTACGTTATGTTTACAACGTCGGTCTTGTGTAGAAACCGCCTTCGTAAGTAAAAATTAGACGTCCATATAAGTATTGACCGTCGTCGTTGAAAAATACGGTACTTTAAAATTTTTGACCGCGACCTAAAATTTTCAGAATTTCCCTTTAACCCTCAAATAGTTCATTCTCTTTCTTCAACATAAATTTGTCTAAAAGTTTTCGCTCTCTCTCAAATCGTTGGGTAGATTCTCCAAGCTCTCTCTCAAGCAGTTGTTATATTCTCTCAGCTCTCTCTCAATATCCATGTAAGTACAACCCTAGTCCCTTTAACCCTAATTCTCTCAGCTCTCTCTCAAGCTTCTGTTATATTTTCTCAGCTCTCTCTCAAAGCATTGGGTACGTAGATTCTCCAAGCTCTCTCTCAAGCAGTTGTTATATTCTCGCAGCTCTCTCTCAATATCCATGTAAGTACAACCCTAGTCCCTTTAACCCTAATTCTCTCAGCTCTCTCTCAAGCTTTTGTTATATTCTCTCAGCTCTCTCTCAAAGCATTGGGTATGTAGATTCTCCAAGCTCTCTCTCAATATCCATGTAAGTAAAACCCTAGTCCCTTTAACCCTAATCTCTTCTTAAATCCATAAATGTTTTCATTGGTAGCTATGGGTTCTTAATTGGTAGCTATATTAGGGTTCTTTTATGTTTTGGTGTTTGCATTCTTGTAATAATTACTCTCTATTTGGGTTCTTTTATGTTTGTTTGGCCATGGGTTCTTGGAAAAGGAATGGGCATGGGAGATTTAAGCTGTTTTTTTTAACTACAACGGCGATTGACGGATCAAACTGTCGTCCAAATGTTTATTATACGTCAGTTGTTCATTTACTCCTGTTGTCTGAGTTTTAAGCCGCAATTGGTAGCCTAAAGACGACTGTTTCTCCATTAAACGTAGTCTTTAGGCTACCAAAACCCCGTACAAATTTCTGGGTTTGGGTATCTTAATGACGACGGTGAATATAGATGTCGTCGTCTGAATTTATATTAAACGACGATTATTTTGTTCAAACCGTCGTCTTGTCCATGTTTTATATTTAATTTTCATTTTGCTCTCTACTATTTGAATGAGGTAGTGTTTCATTGCTGGTCTTTCCACTTTAATATATATATATATATATATATATATATATATATATGAATTTTATAGAGTGTGAGATGGATAAGTCATGGATGCATGCGGATAAAAGATCGAAGGCATATGAGTTAGGGGTGGAAGGATTTTTGAATTTTGCGTTAGAAAATCTTGGAAATACAACTGAGATTCGTTGTCCATGTGTTAAATGTGGGAATATTCGATTGTTTGGGGTTGGAATTATAAGGGAACACTCATACTTTAATGGAATTGACCAAAGCTATAAGATTTGGACATGGCACGGAGAACCTTGGGAATGGACTACCAATGCTAATAGAAATGTGGAAGAAGATGAGCAAAATAGGTTCAGTTATGTTTCTGAAGAATTAGGGATGGATGATAATGATTTTGCCAATATTGGATCTGATCATTATGAGTTTGCCAATGTGTGGCGATGAACCTTTGTACCCTAGTTGCAGTAAGTACACAAAGTTGTCGGCTTTGGTGAAGTTATATAATTTGAAAGCAAAACATGGGATGAGTGATGTTTGCTTTACAGAATTATTGATACTTCAAGGAGAATTGCTTCCAGAAGGAAATACACTACCTTCCTCTATGTACGAGGCAAAAAAGACTTTGTCTGCTTTAGAGATGAGTTATGAGAAAATCCACGCATGTCCCAATGATTGCATTTTGTAAAGGAAGGAGTATGAGGATGCAACTAATTGTCCTACTTGTGGAAGGAAACCAAAGATGGGTTCTTGAAAGAGGGTGTGGCAGCGAAGGTTGTGTGGTATTTTCATCCAATTCCAAGGTTTAAAAGGATGTTTCAATTACATAAGACAGCTAAGAGTTTGACTTGGCATGCTGCAAGAAAATCAGTTGACGGTCATATGTCTCATCTAGCGGATTCCCCATCTTGGAAACTTGTTGATGAAAAATGGCCCAACTTTGGTAATGAGCCAAGAAACTTGAGATTGGCTCTCTCATCTAATGGATTCAATCCCCGCAGTTCTTTAAGTAGCATATACAGTTGTTGGCAAGTTATGTTAGTTACATATAATCTCCCACCATGGCTATGCATGAAGCGGAAGTTCATGATCTTGACCTTACTGATTTCCGGTCCTAAACAGCCCGGAAATGATATAGACGTCTACTTAGAGCCTTTGATTGATGATTTGAAATCTCTGTAGGATGGGATTAGAGGAGTGCATGATGCCCACATAGGAGAATACTTTACACTCAGAGGTGTATTACTGTGGACAATTAATGATTTTCCTGCCTATGGAAACTTACCTGGTTGTGTCGTTAAAGGATATAAAGCTTGTCCAATATGCAGCGATGATACACCTAGTCACAGGTTGAAAAATGGCCACAAAATTTGTTACATTGGGCATAGAAAGTGGTTACCAATCAATCATCCATATAGGAGGCAACGTGCAGCTTTTAATGGGAAACCTGAATATGGCATGCCTCCCGAGCCATTAACCGGAGAAGAAGTGCTGCATATGGTTGAAGATATTAATTACATATGGGGCTCGAAAATGGGGGAAGTGTTGGTGAGAATGATGGTGACAGAGTTTGTTGGAAGAAGAAATCAAAATTCTTTGATCTCGAGTATTGGAAATACCTTCCTGTGAAGCATGCCCTAGATGTTATGCACATTGAGAAGAATGTTTGCGATAGTATCATTGGTACATTGCTAGAGATCCCTGGAAAAAATAAAGATGGGATTGCTGCTCGGTTAGACTTATTGAACATGGGGGTAAAAATTGATTGGCAACCCGAGTATGGAGAAAGACGTACTCGCTTGCCTCCAGGGCCTTGGAATTTGTCAAGAGCAGAGAAGAGAGCGGTTTGCAATTCTTTTTATGGTATGAAGGTTCCTAAAGGTTATTCTTCAAATATAAAAAATCTTATATCTTTAAAAGTTTCAAGACTTCTTGGCCTTAAATCTCATGAATGTCATACCTTGATGCAACAATTGCTCCCTGTGGCAATTCGTTCTGTTTTGAAGAAACCTGCAAGGTATGCAATAACTCGATTGTGCTTCTTCTTCAATGCTATATGTGCAAAGACGGTAGATATTTCCAAGCTAGATAATTTGGAAGAAGATGTAGTAGTTACTTTGTGTTTGCTTGAGAAGTACTTTCCCCCTTCATTCTTTGATATCATGGTTCATCTAGTAGTACATCTTGTCACAGAAGTTCGTCTATGTGGGCCAGTATATTTTAGATGGATGTATCCGTTTGAAAGATATATGAAAATGCTAAAGGGGTATGTTCAGAGTTGTACTCGTCCCGAAGGTTGCATTGCTGAGCAGTATATAGCTGAAGAACCTGTAGAGTTTTGTACCGAGCATTTATCTGATGTTAGTACAGTTGGAGTGCCTTCAAGCCAGAAGATGGGAGTTTCAAAGCCATTATCAGGTTGCATAGTGAGCTTAGTTGATATGGACTTGTTGAACCTGGCACATCTATATGTCTTGGAGAATACGGAGGAAGTCCTACCTTATATCGAGTATGTATGAGTTTAATTTTTCATATGTAGCCATTTTAAATATTATTACTCCTTATGTTTATCTTATATACAAGGGACCGTAATGCGTGATTTTTTCGTGTCAATTGCAGGGAACATATGATCCACATCAAGACCACTTATCCAAAATTTAGAAAGAGAACAAAGTGGCTACAAGATAAGCACAATAGCACTTTCATTCAATGGCTACGCTTTAATGTATATATGTTATTGAATGACATATTGAACTTATTTTAATTTTCTTTCTTTCTATATATATGTTAGATTGAATTAAGATATATGTTTAATTTGCAGGTTCAAAGTGAAGTTAATGGGGAAGACAATAATGGCGTATCAGAAAATTTGAGGTGGTTAGCAGCTAGTCCAAGCATGGCAGTGCCATCATATAGGAGCTATCTTATTAATGGTGTCAAATTTAACACCAAGGCACAAGATGATGTGCGAACTGTCCAAAATAGTGGGGTTTATTTACTTGCACATACTATGCAAGTTGCTAGTGCCAAGGATAAAAACCCAATTGTCTCCAATATGGGTTTTTATGGGGTTATTCAAGAAATTTGGGACCTTGACTACCAAAAGTTTAGAATCCCAGTCTTGTGGTGTGATTGGATAGATAACACTTCGGGCCTTGTAGTCGACGAACTTGGATTTACTCTTGTAGATCTGAGTAAAATTGGACATAGGAATGACCAATTTGTTATGGCTTCTCAAGTCAAACATGTATTTTATGTTGACGACCCAATGCATCGTGGTTGGTCGGTAATGTTATCAATGCCTAATAGAAAATATAATGATGTTATTGGTGATGATGTGCTAGGTGATATTAGAATTGAGTGTGAGCCATTTACTAGAGGGATACCAAATGTTGACACATTTGATGACCTAGTGGGTGAGTTTGGGAGTAAGAATATTAAAGATGGGTGTGAAGATATATGGATTGATTGATTAATGTAATGTATGACATTAGTTATCCAGTTAATTGTATGACATTAATTAATAGCTCTGTATATCATTTTAATTCTGATCATATTTTCATTTTGCAGGCTTTGGGCACGACAAATCAAAAATTAAAAATAATGGGTTAAAGCTGAAAATACGACGGTCAAGTTACAAAAATCGCAAAAAGAGACGTCTACAAAACAACCAACGTCGGGTTTTCACAATCGACGTGGAATGACAACGCAAAAATGAAATAAAAACCTTCATTTGAAAAAGAAAACACGTCGGTTAATTAAAATTAATTTCAAAACGGTTAATAAATATTTAAAACAGCGACTGTAAATAAAATAATCAACGACGAACAATAAAGAATAACAAGACGGCAGAGCTCAAACCGACGGATTTACGGATATAATCAATTGATGATTAACATCGTAAAAATATTGTTGCACGTCAGTTATAATTAAACAACTCGGAGAATACACACGTCAAAAAAGGTTATAAAAGAGACTTAACAAAGACTAGCTACGTCATGGAATAAACAAATCACCGATGTAGTAAGTTATATAACAACGTCAAATAATTGGACTCTTGGGACATAGTAAAGCTCTAACCACGACCTTCATTTTACAATAACCGACGTCAAATCCGTAATTCAAGGCGTTTTCTTACTTCTTAACGACGGTTAGGCTAAAAGCAATGATGTCTTAGAGATTACACACGTCTAAGTGGCTCACAAAAGAGACTTTTAAAATGCCAACCACGTCAAAGTCTATCAAAACCGACGTTATAAATTACTAACAACGTCCTAAAATGTGACTCCTAGGCCATAGTAAATGGATTAAACATGACAGGTATTTTAATTAACCGACGTGTAATATTAAATCCACGTCGTTTATTTCTCTATTCAAGCCGTCAAAATAATTTTCAATGTCTATGGTGACCTAAAGGGTCATGGTTATTTATTTTTTTACGTCAGTCCAAGTAAATATATGCCATGTTTACTCTTTAAGACGTCACTTTTTTTGACAAAAGTGACGTCTAATTTACCATGTTATATGTTTTAGACGTCAGTTTTTTTATTTAGTGAACATAGTATTTATTAACCACGACGGTTTCTAAGTTTTACACGTCGGTTTTGTTTTAATTAGAGACGTTGATAAAAATATTTACATCGGGTTTGTAGTTTTTTAATATGAAATAACCTCGGAAGACGCTCGGCCGACCGAGTGGTCAAACATCCCAAACTTGGTCAACCGAGCCTGCGGGACCCACGACCTCCGATTTCTAATATGAAAGTTCCTACGGGTTCAACAGAGTTTATTAAGCATGTCCTACAAGTTTGGTCCATATTGAGTGGTCGGATTGCCCGTGACTGCATGATCGGATGGTCACCATTTTACGCAAACTTTGAGTCATTGAATCAGAGTATCCGAGAATCCAACTCTCAATCCACGAATTCCTACACGATCCTAGAGGTACCTAGATCAACATATTTGGAAATGGAGTCGATCCAACAGTCCGAACATATAGAATCCGAATAACGCCTAATATGCGTAAATCTGATCGACTACCAAACAGTACCTTCGTGCTCGGGACAACATGGGGGAATATTTTAGAACCAAATGGGCCACCCAACCATGGCCCATGCGCTTCCACACTCACAGGTATCACGTGGGTGGCTTGAGAAAATTCCGGCAATAGGAAAATTCTCGAAACACCCATCAATACCTATACTTAAGTGATCAGGTCAACTAGTGGAGCAACTTTTGTTCTTGGGTCACGGCCAAAAAGTGCCCGGAACTTGCCGGAAACTCGAGTGGAAAACAGGGCAAAACTTAGGTTGTAAAACAAGTTTCAAAACTTCAAAATTTATCCTAACCAACCCAACTATTAGCTAGATCATGTTGAAAAAATGAGAAAGCATACCTGGATTGAAAAAATCGTGGCCGGAATCGTCGGAAACGATGGCAGAAAGTTTGAGTGAAATCCAACAGTTTTTCGAGCTTTTCTGGCTGCTGAGGTGGCGGGCTACGGCGGGGATAGGGCAAGACGGAGTGAGGGTGACAGGCTAGTTGTTTTGGTACTGACCCCGGCGCTTGGGGTGGCCGGAGGAAGAAACTGTCGTCCAAAATGTGGTCGGCTGGGGGGGTTTGCAGCGAGGAGAGAGGTAAGGGTATTTGGCTTGCAACTTCGAAATAATTACGGTTGTGCCATTGCACTTCCGTTGATCGTAACTTTTTCGTTACAACTCCAATTCGAGCCCACTACATGACTACGAACTCGTATTGATGCGCTCTACTCAATGGTGCCATTCAATTCCCCAAAAGAAGCATCCGAAGGGAGACACAGGACAACCAAGCCATCGTCCATAAGAAGCATCCGAAGGGAGATGTAGAGAGACTGCCTTGAAGCATCCTAAGGGAGAATCAGAAGAGCATCCTTGAAGCAAGTAGTGGGTAAACATTTAAACATCCCAAGGGAAATGTGGAACCAAGGTGCTGCGTCTACCCAAGTGCAAGTAGTTGCACGTAGTAATAATCTTGGAAGTCCAAGTATTGTATCCACAAGGCTCCAGCCAGCCACTCAAGAGATTAACAAGACACAATGCGAATTGAAGTTAAAGAAATAACTGAAGTTTCCATAGTAAAGTCACCAACTGGCCAAGGTTAAAAGAAGATGGTCAAATAAGACAAATTATTGCAAATAGAAAAGCAGATTACAAAGCTTGAGATACAGAATATTATTTTATGGTATGAGTTAGATCAGAATATTTCAATCACAGCGGAAAATAAAATAAAATATTAGATACAAATATTTACATCATTACCAACCCAACAGTTATAAGAGTTTGTGTTCCAAGTAACCAAGTTTAAAAGCAAAGATACAGAATATGAGGAGTTTAAACACAACCCTAAACAAACATAGTACAAGTGAAGAGTGTGTACAAGGTTCACCAAACCCAGTTACAATATATTTCACAAGGAGACAAAAGATGAGTTTCTTGACCTGCAAGTAACGTGAAGCACGAGAAGAATTGACAAGTCTCATATGTCGAGCCATGAACCTAATCAAGGTCTAGGTTGACAGGACCCGACCCAAATTCCACTTTGGAATCTGAGCCAAACCCTGTGCGTGTCTGACACCTAGCAAATGCCGGGCACTCTTGACCAAAATGCCCTTTCTAAGTTTCCAATTTCTTTTTCTTCAAGTTTGACTTCTGCTGAAAATATGGCAGAGTCTCCCCTGTAATTCACTCGATTCCCAAAATTTTTACCTGTATAAAACATGATTTTTACAATCCCAAACGTTCAGTATGCACAATAATAGGCTTCATCCAACCAAACATCACATCAAAATGTCCCTAGGCCTCTTTAAACCAAATAAATCGTTCTACCAACTAAAACTAATCTCAACTATTAGAACATCAAGAGTACGTTAAAAAATCTCAAAATAGCTTAGTGAAACAACCTTTCAAACACTTGAACTTGCGGCTGCACCTAGTAACTTTAGGTTGCCTACATACCCTTCTGAGGGATCAAGCCACATGTAGTTCTTTCACTTTATATATATATATATATATATATATATATATATATATATATATATATATATATATATATATATATATATATATCATTAAGTTGTTACAAGTAAGTAAGAAAACGAGAAAACTATTAAAATAGCACTAACTACAAGAACCTTACCAACGATTTAAGTAAAATATACTCCCCTCTTTCACATGTAAAACAAATCCATTCTTTAAGAGAATATATATCATTGGTAGAAAATCCTTATAACTTGGAAACCTTAAATTCTTGTCTCATATTATCAGAAAATAGATATTAAAACTTCTACTCAAAAATACCAAGATAAAATCATCAGTTTAGTTTAAAGCTCTTAAAATCAAAACGCTCTCCACCTAGCCATACCCCCATTTGTGATCCGTTAATTCCACAAATTTTCCATAAATTCCAATAATGTATCGTCAATTCCATGATTTTCTATTCATTTCCCACATTATACCGTCAATTCCGATAATATTCCGTCAATTCCAAGTATCCTGTTAGTCACATCCTCGCAGGCCTCAGAAACACAAAGTCAAACTAAGTCGCATTCCTCGCAAGACTCAGGGGACCATTACTTAGCCTGAGCCGCATTCCTTGCAGAACTTGGGGGGCATGTAGTCAGCCCGAGAACGCATATCCTCTCACCGCATGGTTAAGGCATCCCCGAAACTCATGGGGCATTATTATAAATGACAAAACTGTTTCAAGGCAACTTGTGGGGGGGAGTAACTCCTGAGGTGGGTTTGAAAACCATATTCTGAATCTTATCTTGAAATTCCATTTATTTCACAAACCATACTTAAATTGTTTTTCTCAACTTTCCAGAAATCAATTCTCAACTACCTTGAAATTTACATTACATACTGTTGAGAACTGGTGTCCATAATTTTGCATTTTCTCTTAGTGAGTATGTATATTAAATATAGATATGCACTTAATAGTAATAAATAAATAAATCAATCAATCAATAACCACAACCCCTAGAGATTTCACCATTTCCAATAATGCATAATCTTCAAATATCGGAAATAACATTTAGGAATACTATAAAGTCCTATAATATAATCTCAAATATCAAAGTAATATAAATATTCACAATTAACAATCTATATATATAAATATATACATATATATATATATATATATATATATATATATATATATATTCATTCCATATTCATATAAACCCATAATGGGTTTCATGGTAATTTAATCAATGAAAAGTAATAACGTTTAAAGGAAATCCCATAACGAATCAATTTCCACTCTAAACCCATTACACAAGAAATTCCATACGATAACATAAGACAAATCCCAAAATCCGTCCAAAATCAACATAGCTCCACTAACAGTCAAGACTTCTTATTAAGGTCGTTCTAGTACTTCTCAAAGGGTGAAGCTACCTCGGACGACTCACGGTCAACTGAGGGGTCAAACTATCCAACTTGGTCAACCGGGCCCGCGGGGCCCACGACCTCCATTTTACGATCCGAAAGTTCCTATAGGTTCCACACGCTTTTCTAAACCTACCCTGCAAGTTTGGTCCAAATCAAACAATCGAACAATTATCGTACAATGCAAACTTTAAATTATTGAATGGGAACATCTGGGGCTCCGATTCACGATCTGTGAATTCCTACATGATCCTAGGAATGCCTAGATCAACATAAATTAAATTGGAGTCGATCCAACAACCCGACTATATCGAACCCGAATAACTCTTAGTATGCGATATCCAATCGATGATTAAACGATATCCAAATTTATATCTGCGCATACCGTCATGCTCAGGACAACATGAGGATGATTTTAGGACTCAATGACTGGCCCAAAAGTGGCCCACGCACAGCCGGCCATCAGAAAATCTCCAAACCGCCAGTCAAGACTTATACCTACATGATCACCACATAGAGTGGAGCAACTTTTGTTTTTGGACCTATCCCAAAAAGTCGACGGAGGTGACCGAAATCAGGGGCCAAAAACCGACAGATTTTTAATCGCTTATTTAACCCCCTAAATGCAGAAATTTTTCCTATCCAACCCAACTAGTAACGTTTCGAGAGGTTGAAAAAGCATACCTGGATCGACGAAAATGGTGGCCAGAAGTGAGAGAACGAGCGGCTGGAATTTTTCTCACAAAAACCAGCCAGTTTTCTACATAATCTGTCGGTGTCGCTGGGGTGGTTGGCATTGGAGAAGAGGTGGGGAAGGACGGTGGAGTCTAGCTGGTCATTTTGGTATCGGTCCTAGCTCCAGGGGGTGGGGTTTGTGCACGACTGGGGAGAGAGAGAGAATCTGGTTTTTAAAGATCCCTTTTTGAAATAATTACGATTTTACCATTGGACTATTTTTTATTGTAACTTCCTCGTTACAACTCCGATTTGAGCCAACTACGTGTATACAGACTCATTTCAACTTTTAAACCATTAAATATTCTCGGGTTAAAATCGCCTTTTTCTTGAATAATTCAATATTTAACTATTAATTTAGGACTGGGTTGTTACATAGGTAGTTGACCTGATCATAATCTACACCAAAAGTAGGGGTGAGCATCGCATACGATCATTAGATTATCAGTTTGAAACACTTGGCATGCTCACACAACTTTTCATAAACAATATTTCGTGATCCTAGTAACTTCATGTGATGACCGGTCCATGAGGCCAACTACTCTTACCAAGTTGTTTAAGGGCCTCAGACTAGCCGGTTCGTGTAACCCCTCCGGAGGTTTAAGGTATCGAAACCTAAGGTCATCGGTACGTGACCCTTCACTCACAGGTCATACTAGTCAGAACACCATCAACACCAAAGGTTGGTGCCCAAAAGAATATCAATCACAAACTATGCAGTTTCATCATGCATCAATATTTAATATAGTAGTACACGCTTGAATCACAAGATGGGGAGTGAGTCCCCCTACATGGAGTCCACAACTTCAGCCAACACAAGCACCTGACTCAACCGTCGTTACGTTCGAGTTCGGCTATTCGAGCTCCTAATTGGACAAGAAGTAACAAGTTAAAATGTGCCTTAGGGACAAACGTCACTGTCTACCGCGCAAATCTCACGGTCTTAAGTTCCGGGCCGAGGGGATATGCGTTGACACGCGGCTTCCTGCTTTCGGGTGTGGTGCGGTTTGTGAGCGGGCGTGCTAACACGGTCTACCGTGAGTCGAGGTTGTTGGTGTGAATGGAGATGGTTGAATGGTGCGCCTATTTGAACTCGTCTTCTGATCAAACGATTGTAGCCGAGAGAGGAACTAATCTCGGCTGTCAGGTTCACGGCCTGAGCTACAAGGCCGTTTAGTGGTGGTGTCGATGGTGGGTTTAGGGCGGTGCTCCGGTGCGCTGCTCAATGAGCGGCGGTCGTGTGATATATGGGGTGAATGAGTGAATAACAAGGATGGTGCTCCGGCGCCTTGAAAATCAAGGGTCGTATGATATATTGATGAATGGGTTTCCCTTACAAACTAACACTACTCCTAGGAAAGCAAGTAAAGATATTGAAAGTGCATTACAGGAAATATATAAGTTGCTCCGTGGGAGGCTTGGGTTTGGTGTTTGAACCCTTTGAATGTAGTCCTGAGCTTTGTATTTATAGGAAGAGTTCCTGGAGGAATAATTGAGGCTGAAAATCTGCATGGTGGAGCCTGATTAGCGCAAGTGGGTAGTCCAATCGACATTTGGGATCGTGAAGTATGGTGGTGTGACCCCCTGAATCCTGGTGAATCTCGGCCGCCGCCCTTGATCATGGTTTCCGCACAACTGGCCGTGGGGACGCATTTATTGCTCTGATAGTTAGTCACCCATTCTCTCAAGTTGCAAGAATTCTTGTGAGAATGTCCACGTCTAATCACTCTGTTTTCTGTCACCAAACCCTGACTTCAGTCACTTCCCACATTCCCTCATGCATTAAATGCTTATTCATGGCCAGTGGGTTTACTGCAATAAATAGAGGCACTACCTCATTAAATGAAGCATGGGACCCTGTCATCACGTGATGATTTGACTTTAATACTTCTGGTCGTGATTTTGCTCAGCCTCGGCCTCGGCTTGCAATCGAGGCCGAGATGATCGTGCCTTGGCATTTCCTCTATTGTTTTCAGGAAGGCCAAACACCTTGGCGAAACGCTGCGTTTCAGTTTTACAAGAAAGTGCGAGGGCCGAGAAAAAGGGGTGCCTTCGGCCAGTTCATGGCCGTGATTTATTAGGCACAAACATTGCCCCCACATCCCTGGATTCTTCGGCCTTGGCATGGGTAAGGGCCGAATGGATTCCAAGGGATGGACCCTTAGCATTCCTTCTGAAGTGATTGACAACTGGGGCATTAAATGCGCAGGCCGGTCGGCGCATTTAATGCTTCAAGCACGTCGTGTAGGCCATCATTGCCCAGGGCGTCGCTTCGTTTTGTCAGAGGAAACGACGGCGTCTGGGCGCTTGACATGTCTTTGCGCCTGTTGAGTATCCTGACAGAATGTTATGTCTCTCTCGAGAGACACGCCTTTTTGTTTCGAATTCTAGCGCTAATATAAAAACCCAGACTTCCTCGCTTTCTCTTTACGCTTTCAGAATTCTCAGACGCCCAAGCTCTCGAACTTCCAAGTTTACCAACGAATCTTGCCTGAACTCGTAACTCCCTTTTACTCTTGAGTTTCCCCCTTTTCAGAACCTGCAAACCCTCACCCTTTTTTGGACCTTCTTCCAGTACACATTCACCCCCTTTTCTCTTCATTTGCCTCCTAAACACCCAGTTTAAATCTGTTCTAATGGCCTCCAGCACCCCCACCTTCGTTGAAGCTCAGTCTCAAGCCTTCCAGAAGGAGTTCGAAGACATTTGCCGAGAAATCCAGGGCTCGGTCCTTCCTGACATCATTTTGCCCTGGACTGATGATGAAGGCATTGCCACTGATTCTTGCGTCCTCAGCCCCTCCATAGATGGTGGAATGCCAGAGAGGTTGGTGGTACACTTGAAGAACAATCTTGTGGACTTCTCGGCCTTTGACGGGGGGGACTTCCAAGATTGGAACGTTGTCAGGCCGCAGTAGCAATGGCCGACCACGACCCCAGATTGGGAAAAATGGCTGCCGAGGATGGAGCACTTCTTCGGCCAGCAGTGGAAAGATCAAGGCATCTATCACTTGATCAAGCTGTTCGACCGACCGCTTGTCAAGGATTGGTCGCTCTTGGCCGCGGCCTTGTGCTTTTGGTCGTTAGCCACCAACACCATGAATTTTCGGTTTGGTATGATGATGCCGACTGTGCTCAACATGGCCGCCCTGTTCGGTCTTTCTCCCCTCGGCGTGGAAGTGAACGCCGCACTCGTTGCTCTCGAGGGTCGCCGGGAAAGAGGCGAAGAACATGCTCAACTACTTCAGCTTCTACAGCAACTTCGGCGTAGAGGACAGCACCGAAGATGACATCATTGCCCCTCTCGGTGAAGTTGAGCACACCGCATTCTTGCTGTACTGGTTGTGCAAATTTGTATTCTGCACCCAGGCGAACAAGGTCACCCTGGAGTTTGCCCACTTGGCTGATTATGTCGCACAGGGCGGCAGGCTAGCACTCGGTCCATTTTTGCTCGGCCACATCTACCGCACGCTCCATGACATCGTCACTGACGGGATGAAGCCGAAGCATGGCGGTCCGCTCTGAGCTTTCCAATTCTGGCTGCAAGCCTACTTCCCTGAGCTGAGAGGGGCGGTCAATATTGCCGACACCGAGCCGCTAGCCAATGCTTTTGCATAAGCCCCCAGGAAGCACAATGCCACGGCCTTCTGCTACAGGTTTTTCTAAGGCTTGACCGAGAGGACTGGTACGCAGTTTTGAGTCTGCCTTACTCGACCATTCCCCTTATTCTTAACTCACGACCTCTCCATCATTCCTGACGGCGAGACGGAGAATGATCTTAAGGAGATTTAGGGCTCCTTCCTGGTCTCGCGCGACCTTCACTGCGGCTTGTCCAAGACTGGGGCTGATGTTTATCTGCCAAACTTCGTGGCGCGGCAGTTCGGCATGATTCAGACGGCTCCACTTCCTCCCTTGTCAACGAACCGGCTATCATCCTGGAGGGCCGACGTCACCCAGCAGCACCCAGCTAACATCTCCTTCCAACTTCAACAGGGGATGACCTTCCTTACCCTGACGCCCTGGCTGCGTCGTAATGCCTATGACGAGGATGGAAGGGTTTGGTACGAGGAGTGCATCTCGGCCAGATTCACTCGGCCTGTTGAAGAGGCTGTGAGGGGGGCCCTGAAGAACGCTGATTGGGACCCTCCCACCCCCAAGGGTACCAAAGTGAAGAAGGTGTCAGCCGGGCCTCCTCGATCGAGTACCCCAGCCGTGGTCGTGACGTCCCCTCCCTTGGCCGAAACAACGGCCGTGACTTCCACCGTAGCCCTACCCTCGACTGCGGCCCCAGCTCCCATGGCGGCGCCTGTGGTGGGGGTGCGAAAGACGCTGGCTCACAGGATCGTGCCGTCTTCCCCGCCGGCTCGACCAACCACTGCCGCTGGTAAGCCTTACTCTTTTATTTATTTAACATTATTCTTTACTGGCCTCTCTGAGCCACTTTCATCCCTGGTCATCTCACCTTCCTCTTCTTCTTTGTACATGTAGCCCCGGGTCGTAAGAGGAGCCGAGAGGCGCTAAGTGCTGAGGGTGCGCCGGCCAGAAGCGCCGTGGTCGAGACGGCGACGGCGGAGCGACCGAGGAAAAGGACCCTCTTTGCTCTTTCGAAGGCCGGAGGTGAGGAGGAAGTCCCTCCTACAATTGTGAGTGAAGCTCCCCCCGTGGCCGTAAGTATTTCTCTTTAGCCTTCTTTTCCTTTCTTTGTTTTCTCGGTCATCTTCTTCCCCTGTTATGCATTTTGGTAATCTGGTTCTTTCCTCAGGGCGTGGTAATAGCCGAGGAGGTTGCGGCCGAGGAGGTGGGAGCCGCAGAAGCGGCGGTTGAGGGGGCGGCCACTGCCGAGGAAGTGGTTGAGGCGTTGGATGCTGAGATTGTGTCCGCAAAAGTACCGCCTGCCGAGGAGGTTGCTGAGGCGACCGCCGAAGAGGCCGCTGAGGAAGCTCCCGAAGAGGCTGCCGACGAGGGCGGAGAGGAGGCCATTGAAGAAGCCGCCGCGGACATGCCTATTGAGCCATTGCCGTCGGCTCCTCATCGCCCAAGCGGCATTGCCTTCCGCTCGGTAAGAATCTGCTTTCCCTATACTTGGCTTTATTGTTCTCTTTTTTAGAACTGCACTATACTCCTGACCGAATCTCTGCTTCCAGCCTCCCCAGTCGTCATCGCCGCTGTCCATGGTTGCCGCGACCATGCCCCCTGCGCCGCCGTCCCAGGATTCGATCATCGTGGCCGAAACGGCGGTAACTGGAGCCACGGTCGTGATCGTGCCGAGTCTCCTACGGACTACTTCGGCAGTCATGACCGAACTTTCCCTTACTGTGAGTATTCAGCCCTTTCTTTTGTTATTTCCATGTTTCCAAGCTGGTTATTTCTCATTCAACCTCTCTCTCATGTCCAAGAGACCACCTCCTTTGATGATCTCGAGGAGCTGTATGCCAGCCTTCATGAGGAAGGAGGTAGCTCGGCCTCGGCTCCCCTGGATGAGGATTCCAAGACCGTCATTGAGCGGCTCCGAGAGTTCCTTCTCCTTGGAGTTCATCAAATGACCACCGCCGGGGCGATTACGGAGTTTAGGTCCTGCTTGGATACGGCCATGGCGCTTGGCCTGTTGGACTCGGCTCAGCTGGATGAATTGCAAGCCCGCTTGGCCGAAGGCAAGGAAATGATCGGCCGATATGCTGAAGCCGTTACGCAGATGGGCGAAGGGAGCTCGCTCAAGCAGGATCTGGTGGAGATCAAAGAACAAGTCCAACCTGCAATGGCCCGATTGAAAGAGAATGACCTCGTTGTCCAACGGGAGAACGAAGAGCTTGCGCAGCTTGAAGCCCAGATTGCCGAGCTCTAGGCTCATCGAGCTCTCATACTCCAGCGCCGGGATGGCGCGGTCGCGGCTGGGAACGCGCTGAAGTCTTCAGACAAGCAAATCCTCAAAGCAGCGACTGAAACGAAGAAGGCCCCGGCCGAGCGGAAGCTGATCCGAGCGAGATGGCAGGCGGACATTGACGGCGGGGACATCGCTTGGAGAAGGATCACCTGCCTGATCTGGGGGATGTTCAGTGAAGGAGTCTAGGCATGCAGCGAGCGGCTGCCCCCCCTTTTTTTGAATTTTTCTTTTTCTGGGATGTAATAATTAACCATACCTAAACATTTTTATTTTATTCGCATAAATATTTTTTTTCTCTTTCCTTTATGATCGCAACCGAATATATGTATACGTTACCGCAGTCGTGACTGGCCGTTCTCTCTTCTTGCAAGTAATGACCCTTTTACCTACCAATAAGGAAAAGGCCCTCTTCTCTGAAAGACTAAATGTATACTTTCCTCTTCTACACAATGGCCACGTCTTTTGTTTAGCCCGTCTGCCTACCTTCCTCTTTTCTTTTTCTTGACTTTTTTGTCATAGGTCCTCGGCGCCATTTTCATTTGAACTTGCGCCGAGTGGTAGGCGTAGAGTTTCGACCGTTTTGAATTCTCTGAACTCCTGGGCATTCTCCTCGAGTAATCCTTCTTATTTCGGCCCTGTTGCCTGATAACTTGAAGAAATCGAACCCTGCGCTTCAATAGTTTACCCAGGTCATGGCCGTTGGCCACGACATAAGGAGCTGTACCCACGGCCGAACCATTTGAGATGCGGCGTGCCCAAAAACCCTTAGGAAATAAATTGTGCCAATCGCTAGGTTCCCTTGATAGGCACGGCCTTGGGTAATCTGGTGCCCCCAACTCACCCTGTATTAAACCGTCTTTCAAGATAGGCCGGATGTCTTCGAACTGAAACCCTCAATACGGCTTGCCTTGCTGCGCAACGTTTCGCGGCCATTCCTGTTGAGCTGTTTGAGCAACGGGCTCGGCCGCTGCGACCGAGCAGGGTAGTTTTAGAGGGACCTCATGGGTTTGACCGAGGCAGGATTGGTCCACCGGCCATCGAGGTATGAGCACCTGGCTCTGTTGGATGGCATCATAATGGGAACCTAGGTGCATCTGCGTTGTCGTCGGAACGGCCGGACCGTGTATTTGTACTGGTAGTGCGGCGGTCAAGCCTTTCTGATCGCATTGTTGTGGTAAAGCTTCGTTCACGTTGCTCTGGCCGAACTGCGCCTGGTTGGCCAAAATATGGGTTGGGTTGTGGACCGTAGACAACGCAGGATTACCCCACCTTAATGCCTTGGCTAAGGCGTGTAGTGGGCCGCATGCTGTCTTTGCCGGATGGGTTGGTCCAGGATTCGTGGGCTGGGGCTGTTTGCCAGCAGCGAAGAATGCTGGTCGTAGCCTGACGCTTGGGTGCGGCCAGAGATGCCGAGGCTATTGCTCTCGCCGGGAGGCTCGATCCTTTCGCGCTCTTGGCCTCGCTGTCCGGCCCTGGGAGGCGTCATGGGCGAGGTTGCCGGCATCCTCTCTTGGAAAAGCGTTCGTAGCTCCAAGGAGAATCTGTCCATTGCGGCCATGAAGGATGTTTATATCCTGTAGGCCTGCTTGGACATCAGCTCCTCTACTACTGCCTGTTCTTGCATGGACTCGGCCGTGCGATCCGTCGTTACAGGAACGCTGGCCGAGATCCCGACCGAATGTTCGGTCTCGACAATTGGTGAAGTGGACTCAGGAGTCTCAGAAGTCATTTCGACTGCTTTGTTTTTGAGGTTTGCCTGTGCCCTAGTTTCTACCATAAGTTTTTGACAAGCGTCCCACCGGGCGTGCCAAAAGTGTCTATCGCGCAAATCTCACGGCCTTAAGTTCCGGGCCGAGGGGATATGCGTTGACACGCGGCTTCCTGCTTTCAGGTGCGGTGCGATTTGTGCGCGGGCGTGCCAGCACGGTCTACCGTGCGTCAAGGTTGTTGGTGTGAATGGAGATGGTTGAATGGTGCGCCTGATTGAACTCGTCTTCTGATCAAATGATTATAGCCGAGAGAGGAACTAATCTCGGCTGTCAGGTTCACGGCCTGAGCTACAAGGCCGTTTAGTGGTGGTGTTGATGGTGGGTTTAGGGCGGTGCTCCGGCACGTGATATATGGGGTTAATGAGTGAATAACAAGGATGGTGCTCCGGCGCCTTAAAAATCAAAGGTCGTATGATATATTGATGAATGGGTTTCCCTTACAAACTAACACTACTCCTAGGAAAGCAAGTAAAGATATTGAAAGTGCATTACAGGAAAATATAAGTTGCTCCGTGGGAGGCTTGGGTTTGGTGTTTGAACCCTTTGAATGTAGTCCTGAGCTTTGTATTTGTAGGAAGAGTTCCTGGAGGAATAATTGAGGCTGAAAATCTGCATGGTGGAGCCTGATTAGCGCAAGTGCGTAGTCCAATCGACATTTGGGATCGTGAAGTATGGTGGTGTGACCCCCTGAATCCTGGTGAATCTCGGCCGCCGCCCTTGATCGTGGTTCCCGCGCAACTGGCCATTGGGACGCATTTATTGCTCTGATAGTTAGTCACCCGATCTCTCAAGTTTCAAGAATTCTTGTGAGAATGTCCATGTCTAATCACTCTATTTTCTGTCGCCAAACCCTGACTTCAGTCACTTCCCACATTCCCTCATGCATTAAATGCTTATTCATGGCCAGTGGGTTTACTGCAATAAACAGAGGCACTACCTCATTAAATGAAGCATGGGACCCTGTCATCACGTGATGATTTGACTTTAATACTTTTGGTCGTGATTTTGCTCGGCCTCGGCCTCGGCTTGCAATCGAGGCCGAGATGATCGTGCCTTGGCATTTCCTCTATTGTTTTCAGGAAGGCCAAACACCTTGGCGAAACGCTGCGTTTCAGTTTTACGAGCAAGTGCGAGGACCGAGGAAAAGGGGTGCCTTCGGCCAGTTCATGGCCGTGATTTATTAGGCACAAACAGTCACTAGCTAGGGTTATGTCCAATTTCGCTCCGTTAACCCAAAGTCGAGGTCGAAACCCTAAGTCAGGGTCATAACCTTGAGACGGAAACCCTAAGTCGTAAAACCTTGTTTCCTACCCTAGAAGTCGAATTAGGGTTAGGGTGTAAGGTCTTGAAATAAGTTTGAAACAAATTTGCGCAAGGATCGATAGTTAGGGTTTAAGTTTGGGACTTGGAAATATTTTCAAAGGTTCAAAATAATTTTTAAATAATTAAAACCAGATTTCCAAAAGTCCAAAATAATTTAAAATCATTACATAAACTTATTTATTAATTATTAAATAATTTTCAAAAATTAAAGAAACAAATAAATGTTAATTATTTAATACAATACAATTTAAATAACACATTAAACAAATTAAGGAATTTATTAAATTAATTAACTAAATTGGAAATTAATTAAATTTGTTAATTAGAACTATTTAAAGTAATTAAATAAGTCTAAAATATTACTGGATACAAAATTAAATTACTTAAAACAAATTAGGAAATAACAAATTATTTCACTAAATTATAAATTAAATTCCAAATAATTAAATTAACTAAGTAAAACTACTTAATTAAACTAAAACAATAATTAAGACTAATTAAACTAGAATAAAAATTAATTAAATCTAAATTAAATAAAACTAGAGAGAGATGGGGGTGTGAGAGGCTCCCAAATCAGAATGGGATCTAAAAATGAGAGTGTTGGGGCATTTATAGGCAAAGAGGAGGAAAACAGATGGTTAGGATTGAACAAATATAAAATTCGGACAAAAAATGGAAGGCTGAGATTAAAGGAAATGGGCGGTGCATTTTGGACCGTTGGATCTTCGCCAAAAATCCGAATGAAAGGTCTAGATTGTGTCAAAAATCGAACCCAAATGACATGTCATACTCTGGAAACGAAATGCAGCACAAAGCAGGGCTCAGATAAGTTGATGATGTCATCTCTACAGCGCAGATCAACCCGGTCAGCGAGACCCATTTAGAAAAGACGTGGATCTTATTTCGGGTCGGGTCTGCTCATGGATAGTTGACGTTGTGCCACGTCAACAAGCATCCTGGCCTTTGATCTCGCTGCATCAACCCTGGTCGACTCCTCCAATCGTCCCACTTGTCACTCCTAATTTAAAATTATATTTACTAGTTTTCTTTATTACTGAATTCACCAAAAATGGCTCCAAGCTCCGAAAAATTCCCTAAAAATTCTTATGGATTAGTTTTCACCTATAGTATTTTGTCGTAGCCTTTACTTGTGCAAAATTCTTCAAAATATTTTCTGGAAAACCCTTCAACACTTGAAATTAATTTGAATAACCTCCATGTTTCTTTTTCCCAAAATACTTCACATTACCACACAATCTCACTTACACACTTGTGAGAACTTCTAAAATTACAAAGATTTTCTTGGGGCTCACACATGCTCTCCTTCATTTCAGACATCCTCGTCTCTTGGCAGATCTACTCGGCCGAGAGCTTGCCAGTCATATCAAAATTTTTCTTCTCCAACTCACAGAGTTGAGCAGAAGTGGGAGCAGCAGCAGATGAGTTTCGGATGGCCTCAACAGCAAAACTACTTCTTTTTGAAGCAAATTGACAACCGCTTCCTTTCGCTTCTCCAAGGAAAGACTTGAGAAAATGCTAAGATTACTAGCCTGATGGATATGATCAACCAGCATCTCCTGCGGAGTTGGACTTGTGAACCTTTGGACTAGCAGTTTGCGTTTCTGAAGAACCGTTCACCCGAGTAGATGACTCTCTACCCTTCTTAGTCGCTGCCATCCTCACCTCCAAAGGATTCAACGACGCCAAATCAGCTCCATGTTTGACTGCTCGTGGCTTGGCAGATGAATCGCAATGTTTAGGTGGAGGAGAAGTCCTCCTAGTTTGATCATCATCCCTTGACTGGTGCAGACGACTCGAACTTCGGGGAGGAATATCAATAGCTCTTTCTTTCTCGGCAGGTAAACCAGTTAGGGAACCGACTTCTTTGCATGGCAGATTGAGGTCTTTGAGCCAATCAGTAGGAGACTTGAGCAAAATGTCCTGAAGATTCCGCATGCCGCCTATCTTCTTGCTATCCTCGCCAACAAGATGCATGACCCTGGCAGACTACGCGACAAGACTCGCCCTGGATTTCCCTTCAGAATCCGTGAAGAACCCTGTTGCCCATCCGATATCTGGCCAATAATTTTGGTAGAGTCTCCTCTGTAACTGGAACATTTCCCAATTTACAGTACCTGCAAACAGGTGCCAGAACAAACCCAACTTCCAGCATGCACAAGGTAACGGCACGCACAATGGTTAATACTATTTAAAAAGGCCTCAAGCTCTCTACTCAAACTTAAAAACGAGCTGCTAAGAGAAACAAAAGATTTAGTTTGCAACCCGGGAAAAATAAAAGGTAGAGAGTGATAGTAGCACACTCATACGGAGCGGACAACGATGATGCCTCGTCGTGGTGGTCTCGACCTCGGATGCCTAGAACTTGGGGGGCGCAAAACAGAAAATGTGAGTGGACAAAAACAAAGAGTTAAACATAATTTATATTCAACATAAATAACCCCCTCCGTGTTAGAAAATAATGCCCAAAACACTATGCAATGGATTTCTTCGGTAAATGTACAGAAATATCATCCAATACTAGAAAATGTTTGAATTTAGTAAAATTTCATATCATGACATACAATAAGGAAAACCATTTAATTAATACTTCTCAAATTATTGGAAAACAATGTAAACTTGTTAATTTATTCCTTATTGTAAAACCGTATATTCAACACCACCAAAGTAAACCCGTTAATATAAAATATAATCATCAAAACACAAAATCCTTTTTCCCGCATCCATACCCTTGCATAAATACAATATGCCAAGTAATCTCCAAATATCCAATCTAAATTCTGAACGTCATTCAAATGTTCATACCTATGCAAAGTATTCTTAATGCACATGTTCAAGAAACCTCAACCTAGAAATAAATCCACACATATATCCATATATCTACACACACACACACACACACACACACATTCACCACACCATCGTCATGTACTGGGGGAAAACAATCCAACACGGGGACTTTTTAACTAGACCACATGGCAGAATCCTCCTTACTCAAGTGACTAAGGACGAGCAGTCCAACCAGGGGACTATTGCTCCCCAGACACGCATGACATAATCCTCAATACATAGGCGGATGAAATAAGTCTTACACGCGCAGACAGCCCTATCAAGGGCTCTACGGTACACCCTGTCAATGGTGCCCGGATCCTAACACCTCCAAAGAGTAACCGTATGTCGAATGTATCCAAGTATCCATCGTATCCAAGGGGAGGTACATGTAATGGTGCAATCTATAATTCCAATTTACAAAAATACGTTTCCAAATTATATATATATATATATATATATATATATATATATATATATATATATATATATATATATATATATATATGTAATGTAAAAAAATAAAATAACACCCATAACCCATAATTCCTTTATGAAAACCATAAAAATCATAAACAAGAAACATGCCAAAACTAAAATAAACCCATTCAATTTCAATAATACCCAAAACACTATATTCATATACTTAGGAAATATAACAACCTCCGAGAATCCCATAAGACAACGATAATAAATCCAATATACCATATTTTAAATTCCAAAACCATATAAACCAAAATCCCATGTTCAAATTTCATAAACAAACCCAAAATCACCAAATCCAAAATCACCATCGTCCGAAACCCAGATCCATATACTTAAGTAGTACTAATAATAATAATAATATCACATTGTAAAAACCGAGAGTAGCATGATAAAAAATCTCATATCACATTTATGCAAGCAATTCCATATTTGAAAAATAATGCTCATTTAAAACTGAAAATTCACTCACAACAAGTCCAATGCTGCTTAACCCTCAGAGGGCTCTTCCTATGGAGTACGCGAAGAATGAATATATATTTGAGAGGATAAACGGACTTAGTTAATAAAAGTACCCCACAACAAACTTTAACTCAAAATTCTAGTTTCTGAGTCTCAAAGTGTGCACAACTGTTTGACTATCAAATGAATATTGCACTTATTATACGATATCTGGATTTGACAGGTTCGGGCTGTTCAATCGGTTCCAATTTTAATTATGTTGTTTCCTGTACCTATAGAATCGAGAATCGGAGTCCCAGATCCTCTGAGTCAATGATTTTAGGGTTGGGCAAACCGATCGTCATTCAATTGTGCGATTTGTTTAGATCTGACTGTTTAATTGAGGCCAAACCTTAGAGACTTGTTTAGTAGACTTTGTTAGACTTATAGGAACTTTCAGATCGGAAATTGGAGGTTGTGGGCCCCAAGGGCACAGTTGACCAATTTGGAAAGTTTGACTGCTTGGTTGACCATGAGTCTTCCAAAAACTCTCTCTACTCTTTCATACTATCTTAGTGAGGGATTACTAGCATCATCTTCTCACTAAGCTCATGATCTTCTTCTCAAGCTCTAGTTGGTGAAAAGGCTTAGAGGTTACCTACTTTGTTGACTTTTTTGGAGAACCTCTCAAGGTGGAGATTTTCAAGGAGACATTCAAGTTTCAACAACTTTGGTGGAATTCGATCATAGGGTTGAAAGCATGCACCCCAAGGGAAAAAGTTCTGTTTTTGAACTCATAGATGCATGCTTAAGCTTCTGTTGCCACGATTTTGTTTTCTATGTTGATGTTCAAATGAAACTCATGATTTTCTAAAGGTTTCCTTCAATTGGTATTAGAGCCAAGGTCAAGTGATAAGTTGTACCATTTTGGGTTTTTGTTTATGAATATGGGTAAAAGTTCTTTCTGGCATAAATGTTATGTGTTGTGATGCCTTGATTGTTTCATTACTTGAAAAGTCTTGTATCTTTAAGTGTTATAGATGTTTTAAGGGAAGGCATTAAAGTTTTGAACAAATGGATAGAAAAGGGGTTTTGGCCATATTGGATTTTTGGGGGTTTTATGATGTTTCAATGCTAGCTTGAGCATTGTAAATTTTCTATGTTGATAGCCATTTTTATCTCCAAGAAATTTGGCACTTGAAAATATGATTTTTGTGTTTTGTGTGTTCTTGAGTTCATATGAATGTTCTAGTGAGTTCATTGGATGAATGCATGTGTTCTAGTTTTTGATCCATTTTGGTGGGATTAAATTTCAAAATTATGTTGGTCTTGATTTGAATGGGGACATTGACCTTGGTTATCCAAGATTCCTTTTCGCCTTGTCCCCCGAGTCAAAGCATGCTCCTCTAGTTTTTCTAGAAAATTAGTGTAATAACCCAATCCTAATTAATTTTTAATTATTAATTTATCCAAGTAAAAAGACGAATTTACCCCCGGAATATTTTAATAGGTTTAAAAGTTGATTTTTTGTTCGGAAAGGAATTTGGGAATTCTATTTACACCATTGTGTAGAGCACGTCGAGATGAGTTGTAACGAAAAAGAAACGATTAAAAATGTCCTAGTGGCAAAATCGTAAATTTTTCAAAAAGGGATTTTAAAAACCTGATTTTTTTTTTCTTCTCTCTCTCTCTCTCTCTCTCTCTCTCTCTCTCTCTCTCTCCCGTCACGAGCCCCTCCCTCTTCGGTTTTTTTCAGCATAGCCCGTGGCTTTTCAAGCCACCAACGCCGCCACAGCTCCCGGCTGGCTACGAGACCGGCCAAGATCAAACCGTCACCGCCTCATCTCCCCACCCCGGCTAGTCCGAGCCGTCGTCAACCGCTCCAGCTGCCGAAATCCACCAGAAATCGCGCCGATTTTGACAGAAATTTCCAGCCATTCGTTCTCCATCCTCCGGCCACCAATTCCAACGAGTGAGGTATGGATTCTCATTTATTTTTCAAGCCCTAGCTGATGGTTGGGCAGGATTGTATCGATTTCTAGCCTAGGTAGTTCGATTTACAACCCTAAGTTTGGCCGGTTTTCAATTTGAAATTCCGGCCACTTGCCGTCCAACTTTGACGTTGCCGTAGTTGAATGAAGTGTTTCACTCATTGAGTAGTAGCTATAGCTGGAAGGGTGGCCCTTGATTTTGAAGTTTTCCGGCCGCTGGTATGACTTTGAAGTTTTCCGGGCGCCGGTATCACTCATCGTTGTAGAGGTGTATTGTATCCCAATCTGATCTGCTGGTTGTCATGAGCGCGTAGGTGTGCTCGGATTCCAGTTCAGATGTCGTTTAAACCTCAAACAGACTTCACCTATTATGCATTATCCGGGTTCGATACGTTTGAACTGTTGGATCGTCTCCGGATTATGAATCAGAGCCCCGGATGTTCCGAATTAATAATTTAAATTTTAAATAATCGATAACCATTCGATCGTACGATCGTGAACAATCCGACCGTTCGATTCTGACTAGACTTGCAAGGCATAGTTATTAAAATATGTTGAACTTATAGGAACTCTCGGATTGGTAATTAGAGGTCATGGACCCCACGGGGTCCCGGGTTGACTATCTCGAGGAATTTATCGCTTATCGAGTCTTGGGTCTTTTCAGACCGTTCTAACCGTCCAAAATGTTAAAATGGGCCTAGGGATTTTCTTAAACTAAATACACGCACTTCTAGAAGTCGGGGGTTAGGGTTTTGGATTAAATGATCATGTTGGGCAATTTTTATTAATTAAATAAGTATTAATGACTATTGCTTTCCAAGCCTAAGTATTTAAATTCAAATATTTTTGGTTATATTATGTTATCTTTAAAATGAGAATGGCTTGGAAAGTAGGAAGGATAATGGCAACAGGATTTAAGAATGGATGAGAAATAGTTTATAATTTTCCAGGAAATAGTTTAAAACCACCGTAAGTACCCATGTTGCCTTTGATTATAATGTTGCCTCGAATATTATGTTGCCTTTGATTAAATTGTTGCCTTCGGATACTATGATGTCTACGGACATCCTAGTTGCCTTCGGTTGAGTCAGCACACATTTGACAATTGCCCCACGAGTCTTAGGGATATCCGGACCATGCGGAGCGAGGAATGTAGATCAGGTGGACTAAATGTCCCCTGAGTCCTGCGAGGATTCTGGCTTGGGTTGACTTTGTGTTTCCGAGGCCTGCGAGGCCTGAGGGAATTAAATATAAGCTCATGGAATTGACGGTTATATATATATAGTGGGTACACTTAGGTGGAAAAGATTTATTTCTTTATAATGTTTTCTAAAAGTCTCGATGTTTTGAATGAATGCATGATAAATAATATATATGTAAATATGCATGTTTTAGGAATTCTTGTACGAGAATATAAAAGGAATAAAATTGAATTTTCTAAATGGTTTTAACAATGGGGTTAGTATGTTAATACTTTATTTTTGTCCACTCACACTTTTAAATGTTTTGCGCCCCGAGGCAGTAGGCATGAACCAGAGCACCACCACCGGGCATTCATCATCACTCTTCCTTCTCTTCCCACTATGTAGGATATATTTTCGTTTCCGCACTTCTTTTGTAATTAAGTAGATTAGTATTGCTCTGAAATTGCCCTAGAATTCTGTAAGGCCTGAGGCAGTATAATTCTATTATTGGATAGGTTGATTGTAAACTTGATGCGTGCTGAATGTTGGGGTTTATAAAATTGTAAACTTGATGCATGCCGAATTTCCGGCAGAAGTCAAACCCTAAAGGAACTTAGGTTTTTGTTAGAAGGGCAATTTGGGCAAGTGTTTCCTTGAAACTTGATAAGGCATGCTGTTTGGGCCAGGTTGAAATTTGACCGGGTCAGGCCCGAGATCCGACAATTAAATTAACATTGAGCCCAATCAGTGGGCCTAATCAATAAGGTCGGATAGAAGCCCAAAATCATAAAGGTGGCTGAATATCTACATGTTGCAGAATATTTACATGTGGCTGCATACATTAATCTGGTCGAGCATATCAATACGGTTGAGAGCATAAAAGTGGTCGAAAGCCTATAAGCGGCCGAAAGTGTAGATACGGTTGAATGACTAAAAACGGCCGAAAGTGTAGATACGATCGAATGACTAAAAGCGGCCGAATACATGAAATCAGCCAATGTTTAAATAAGGAGAGAGATAATTCATAGGAGGATTTTCTCATAGGTTACAATTCAAATATAGAAGGAATTATGCCAGATTGATGGTCAACCGAAGTTATTGTGGGAGAGCTCAAGATGGAAGGAAAATCAAATCAAATATTATTATTCATATTAAATCACATGCATGAGACAAGGGATTGAAGATATTCTGGAGCAATTATGATTGATTTGAAGGCCAATTGACGACCGACCAAATTGAGACGCATCCAAGCCCCTATAAATACCAAGCTTCTGGAAGAGAGAAAGGACCCCCGACACAACACACAACTTGTCATTTTACATTCTCTGCAATTTCTATCCTCGGAGTAGCATAATGTAGCCATAGCCTAGTTCTTATTTTTTCCGCTCCGGTTCCGTAGATTTCAATTATGCCTTTACATTCTTGTTCTTGTTTTTCAATTTTATTTTAATTACAACAATTTCAATTCATGTTATCTTTACTGTTCTTCGTAATCTAGTTTACTTTCCGCCCTTTACTTTACGCACTCGCATTTCAATTATTTAATTTATGCAATTTACATTACGCACTCGTCTTTACATTCTTTAATTTACGCAATTTACATTACGCACTTGTCTTTACATTCTTTATTTTACGCACTTTAAATTACGCACACGACTTTAAATTATTTATTTTTAAGCACTTTACTTTCCGCACTTGTCTTTTAATTATATTTAAATTCAAGCACATTTTACTTTACACACGTGTTCTTCATTTCATTACATTCCACCTTCAATCTTCATCTCCACCCACTCCACATCATTTGGTTGCTCACATAAAACCTTGACTCCGAGGTAGTGAAAGAACCTAGGCTGTGAGGAGGTTCCTTGCTCGGCCGAACAATCGTTTGATTAAAGTCAGATCTCGGAGGCGACACATACATCTACTCACATTCCATTCAAGCCCAAATTCGGGGCTTGGTGGTGGCACGCCCGGCACTCAAAAAAGAAGAAGGACCAAAAACTCCTTCAATCGGCCTACCCGACCGAAAAGAGGGAAACACATGCTTAACCCTTTTATGGGACAAACCAACACTCACATGCATGTCACACACACACACACACACTTCGCATGCCCTGCCCCACCTTGGAATCCTCTTGGGTTCCTCATGCAATTATATTATTTATTTTGGACTTCCTTCGCATGCCCTGCCCCACTTTACTTTGCGGTTTGGTCTTCAAGTCTTTAATTAATTGCATACTTACCCCACATTTTGAACTAGGCCCATATACTAAAAACCTAAAATGTTTAAGTTGCATTCTAAAGTTTAATTATTTTAATTTGATTAAAGTAGTTGAAAGGATGATTATGGACTAAGGCCCAAATTGCAATCGAACTATGTGATTGGGCAAGTATTAATTTGATTGAACCTTGGGATGTCATTTATTCATTTATTGGGCTTGTAATTAATAAGGTTTAAATCTTTTGTTAAAGAGGCTTGCATGTCTCTCGTTTTCTTTTCTTATGTAATTGTTAGAAGGCTTGCATGCCTTTGCTTTTCATATGATGTAGAGAAAAAGAAGAAAGAAGAAGATGAAGTCCAAGGCTCAAGTTAGATGGGCCTCAAGCCCAATTAGGATTGCATGTTTAATTAGTTAAATGCGTAATTAAAATGAATCACCCTCCCTACACCAAGATCCAAAATTTGGCTCATGTTGGATCAAATATTAAAAGTCCATAATCATCCTAAGGGCCTAAGATAACTATATGTCCAAAATTTGAGAATGCAAAATTTTAATTAGTAGTAATAAATACTCCTTGATTTCTAAAACAAATAGCGGGAGTATCATATGCTACTAATAATTGGACCAACAGTTATGATATGACCAATTTAATTTTAATGAGATTGAAATGAATGTTGTATGATGAGATCTAAAACTCCCCCAACTAATAATAATATTAAGTTGATAAACAGAGAGGTATTTTGAATATCTTTTCGTGGCCTTCCACCATTGTGGGCCCTCATCGATTATACTAATACACCCTGCTTCACCCCAATATGGGGAACACAAAGTATGTGTTTATTTTTGAAGGGGCTCATTTCAAAACATTTGATATTGTGAATATAGGCAACGAGTAAGGCCAATATTCTATTATGATGAGGTCTTACTTGAACCCCTACACTCACGGGAATTGTGGACATGACTTAGCTAGTACAATAGTACCTCACGATAACATTTGGGGGTGCACATTTGCTAGAGGCCAAAGTGATGGGTAATCATATCAGGATTTGAATGGGTAAGAACACTCTCTCTTCACCATTCAAGCAAACTAATATTCTATTATGATTTGGAAAGCTGGATGGTGGTGAGCCTCCCATCGCCATTAAGAGTTGAAACTAAAACTCTTGGATTCCATTTGAGGGATATGGAATTTGCCAAAAATAGTGGGAGATGTCATTTGATTTAAAAGACCCGAATCATTGGTTGTCTAAAAGTAATCTAATTTAAATTTCTGTATGTTATGTAGATATTTCTGGAAACTCACTAGCCAAAATTCTTGACAAACATTGCCTTGAGGGGCACAATTTCCCGAAATGGTTTCGAAATCTCAAGATCATTTTGATCAGTGAGAAAATTGCATATGTGCTTGATAAGCCGTTACCTCGTCGACCTCCTGGTGATAATGTCACTGAGGAGGAACGTGCTCAATATGTTAAGCACATACAAGACGACACATAAGCTAAATGCTACATCCTTGCTTCCATGAACTCTGAGCTTTAAAAGCAACATGAGCACATGGATGCTACAATTGATATCATCCTTCATCTACAAGAGCTGTATGGTGAGGGTACTCGTAACAGATGGTTCAGTGTTGTTTATGAGCTTGTGAATACCAAGATGGTCAAGAGAGCAAAAGTCCACCAACATGGGCTGAAGATGATTGGACTTATTGAGCAGTTGGAGGAATTGGCCCAAGACTTTATCCTTGCATCCCTCTCAAACCAGTTCTCCCAGTTTGTTATGAACTACAACATGGGAAAAATGGACAAAACCCTCGCTGAGTTGCTGCACGTGCTGGCCACAGCTTAAAAGAATTTCAAAAGGGAAAGTGGGAGTGGGACTATGGTTGCCTTGTGAGTTTGAAACTTTCAAGCCATGCCTTTACATGGTGGAAGTCCTATCGGAGACGATATGATGTCTCAAAATTGACTTGGAAGAACTTTCAAATGCTTTTGAGAAAACAATTTTATCCAGTTGGCTAAGAAGATGAAAGATGGTATAAGTGGCAACACTTCAAACAAAGATTTGTGTAGCCTGTATAAGAGTATACAACAGAGTTCCACAATCAAGCTATGGTTCTACAGATCGACATCGACGACTAGGATGTTTTCATGAAGTATACTGGAGGTCTTGCTGATTACATACGGAAGGAACTAAAATTGTTCACTGTAGATACTATTGAAGAAGCTACTGTGAAGGCCATCACAATTGAGACGAAAAATAAAAGAACTAACAAGAAGGATGACAAATCAAGGAAGGTCAGACACAGAAGGTCTAATTTGATCACTGTCAAACCAGCAAACATGCCAAAGACAAGTGCTGGATACTGCATCATGAGTTGCGGCCAAAGCACGAGAAAAACAACCAGGGGAGAATTGACAGAAAAACCATCTTAACTACACAATAGGCAGAAGAGCTTCTAGAGTTTACCCTTATGACAAGACTAGCAGATACTGAAGACACGTACAACCGTGAAGAGTTGTTTCATGTGAATATTCAGGTGAAGCAAAGTGTTGTACAAGCTATCATTGACCTTGGAAGTTAGAAAAACTTGATTTCAGAGGCTTTAGTAAGAAAAATGGATATAGACACCACACCACATCCTAAGCTATACATGTTGGGATGGATTCAGAGGGACATTGACTTACAGATCACAAAGCAATGTACCTTCAAATTTGCTATCACCAATCGATATATCGATCAGGTGACATGTGAGGTGGTTCCTTTGGACGTTTTCCAAGTTATATTAAGTAGTCAATATTTATGGGATCGAGAAGCCATTCACTAGGCTTTGCAAGTATCGACTTGTGAAGGATGGGAAGGAGTTCCACATCAACGATTGCAAGCCTCAAGCTACAGATAATTTGCTAATAGCTAACTAAGCCAAGAGGTTAGTCAATTCATGTCGGTGAATCGATCGCAAGATCAGAGTTGTGGAGTTGTGACAATGTCTACTTTGTCTTTATCTCTTATGCAATGCTCAAACATAGGGAAATTGTCGGAGAAGTTCAAGGACTTATTTCAGGATGTCCATGGTTTGCCACCGAGTAGAGTTGTGGAGCATGATATCCCATTGGTAGGAGATTCACCTCTACAAAGGCCAATCAAAAGTTTGAATGGTCGAGAAACCATGAAGAATCTTTCCAGTTGTTGAAACGAAAGATTACAGAGGGCCTAGTACTAGCATTATCGAATCTACATAAACCATTTGAAGTGGAAGTAGATGCATCGAACTATGCCATGTAAGCCCTATTATTTTAGGATGGGAAACCAGTTGCATACCATTCTGAGATGTTTAGTGGATTGGTATTGAACTATCCAACGTATGACAAGGAGCTGTATGCAATGCATCAAGCAATGAAGCATTGGAGAGCTTACTTGTTGGGAAAAGAAGTCATAGTTCACTCAGATCATAAACCTCTTCAGTTTTTAACTACACAGACTAAGTTACAGCAAGCTCGACATATGAAATGGATGTTTCACCTACAACAATTCAATATTGTGATATAGTACAAGAAGGGAGCAACTAATAAATTGGCAGATATGTTATCTAGACCACCTACACCAGTTAGTTCCACATTGCTAGTGGATATGCAAATCCAACCCATTGTTCCTTCTGAATATGCCAAAGGGTATGGCACAGATGTTGATTTCAACTCAACCTCTGCCAAGCTACTACAAAGAAAGACTAGTGAGTTCCAATTGAAGGTTGGACTAATGTACAAGGGAACACAATTGTGCATTCCAGAAGATGGCAACAAATTGTAGTGGATTCGTGAGGCTCATACTTCCAAAGTAGCAGGACATTTTGAAGTTGAGAAGAGTTTATTGAATCTTCGTCGCTATGTTTATTGGCCAAAGATGCATCTTGATGTTTCACGATACATTTGAGGTTGTGTTCTATGCAACACATCGACCTTGGGAGAGTATCTCGATGGATTTCTTAGGTGGATTGCCTAAAACCAAGTCTGGAAATGACTACTTCTTTGTGGTGGTAGATCGTTTCAGTAATATGGTGATTCTCACTCCATGCAAGAAGACCGTTACTGGTGAAGGAGCTGCTAAGTTATTTTTCCAACATGTTTGGAAGCATTTTCGCTCACCTACATCGATTATTTCTGACAGAGGCAGTTGATTCTTAGGCTATTTATTGAGGTCGTTATGGGGAATGATGGATACCATATTGAAAAGAAGCACTGCATTTCGTCCATAGACAGATGGGTAAATGGAGGTCGTAAACCGGACTATGGTACACAATTCCAAGAATCCGAAAACTTGGGATGAAAGTCTCCCTTACTTATAGTTTGCTTTTAACCGAGCAATTCATGGCACTACACTCAAATCTCCATTTGAGGTTTGTTGTGTTATTTACCCCAAAGTCCCTTTGATTTATCATTCACTATGAGTGACTAGCCATTAAGTGGGAAAGAAGAACATATTCGAGCATAGAAATTTCTCAAACGAGTCAGAAAGATTCATACTGAAGGGGAGGCACAACTGAAACGTTCCTAGCAACGATATAAAGCTTGCCATGATAAGCATCGTGTGCCATGTAACTTCAAAGAACGTGACCTAGTATGGTTACACCTTGGAAAGGAGCGGCTAACCGGTGAAGGCAAGAAACTGAAGCCTATTCGTTATGGACCATTCAAGATCATCAAACAAATTGGTGATAATGCCTATTCGTTATGGGTGAACATATGTATACTAAACACAGGTACATGCAAACATCTAAAGGCAACTAGGAACAGGGAAACTGGCCAACCACCTGTGCAGCCAAATCGGGCAGGTGGGTAGGGAAATCCTCTTCAAACAGCTCTACACTAACCACAACAACCTGCAAACATCAGAAGGTAACTGGGAAAGGGTGAAACTAACCAACCAACTATGCAGACATGTCGAGCAGGTGGCTGAGGAAACCTTGGTTGGACAAAAGTGTACTAAGCATATGTGCATGCAAACATCTAAAGGCAATTGGGAATGGGGTAACTGGCCAACCATCTGTGCAGACAAATCCAGCAAGTGGATAGGCAAATCCTGGACGACCACCTATGTAGTCAAATCGGGGAGGTGGCCAAGGAAATCATGGTCAGACACCTGTGTACTAATCATAGGTGCATGCAAACATCTGAAGGCAACTATCAAACGGGGAAACTGGCTAACCACCTAGGCAAACAAATCGGGCAGGTAGCATGGGAAATCTGGGTCAGCCACCTGTATACTAAACACAGGTACATGCAAACATTTGAAAGCACTTGGGGAAGGCGGAGACTGTCCAAATACCTGTGCAGACAAATCGGGCAGGTGACTGGGGAAATCCATGTCAGACACTTGTATACTAAAAACATGTATTGGGAAACTTTTGAAGGCAATAGGGGAAGGTTAAACTAGCCAACTGCATGTGCAAACAAATCGAGCAGGTGGATAGGGAAATCCTGGGCGGACACCTGTATACTAAACACAGGTACATGCAAAGATTTGAAGGCAACTAGGAATAAGGAAACTGGCCAACCACATGTGCAAACAAATCGGGCAAGTGGGTAGGGAAATCCTCTTCAGACAGCTCTACACTAAACACAATTAACTGCAAACATCGGAAGGTAACTTGGAAAGGGTGAAACTGGCCAACCACCTATGCAAACATGTCGGGCAGATGGCTGAGGAAATCTTGGTTTGACAACTGTATACGAAGCATAGATACATGCAAACATCTAAGGGCAACTGGGAATAGGGAAACTGGCCAACCATCTGTGCAGACAAATTGGGCAGGTGGGTAAAGAAATCCTCGTCAGACAGCTCTACACTAAACACCACTACCTGCAAACATAGGAAGGTAATTGAAGAACGGGGAAACTGGCTAACCACCTAGGCAGACAAATCGAGCATGTGGTTTTGGGAAATCCTTGTCGGCCACTTGTATATTAAACACAGGTACATGCAAACATTTAAAGGCAAATGAGGAAGGGGGAAACTGTCCAACTACCTATGCAGACAAATTAGGCAGGTGACTGGGGAAATCCAGGTCAGACACATGTATACTAAAAATATGTATATGCAAACATTTGAAGGCAACAGGGGAAGGGGAAACTAGCAAACCACCTTGACAAACAAATCAAGGAGATGGGTAGAGCAATCCTCGTCAGACAGCTCCACACTAAACACATCTACCTGCGAACATCGTAAGGTAACTAGGGATGATGGAAACATGCCAACCACCTGTGCAGACATCTCGGACAAGTGACTGAGGAAATCTTGGTCAGACAATTGTGTACTAAGCACAGTTACAAGCAAACATCTAAAGGCAACCGGAAACGGAAAAACTGGCCAACCACCTGTATAGACAAATCAAGCAAGTGGATAGGCAAATCCTAGCCGACCACCTGTGCACTCAAATCGGGTAGGCAGCTCGGGAAATCCTTGTCGGCCACCTGTATACTAAACACAGGTACATACAAACATTTGAAGGCAACTGGGAACAGGAAAACTGGCCAACCCCCTGTGTAGACAAATCAGGCAGGGGGATAGACTAGTCTTGACTGGACACCTGCGTAAAACACAAGTACATCGAAAGATTTGAAGGCAACTAGGAACAGGAAAACTGGCCAACCAACTGTGCAGACATGTCAGGACGGCGGATAGACAAGTCTTTGGCGGACGCCTGTATAAAACACAGGTACATGGAAAGATTTGAAGGCAACTAGGAACAAGAAAACTGGCCAACTACCTCTGCAGACAAATCGGGCAGGTGGATAGATAAGTCTTGGCTGGACACCTGCATACAAACCAATGTACATGGAAAGATTTGAAGGCAACTAGGAACTGGAAAATTTGATAACCACCTGTGTAGACAAATTGGGCAGGTGGGTACGGAAATCCTCGTCAGACAGCTCTACAATAAACCCAACTTCCAGCAAACCTCGGAAAGTAACTGGACAAAACACAGGTACATGGGAAGATTTAGGCAACTAGAAAAAGGGAAATTGGCCAACCCCCTGTGTAGACAAATCGGGCAAGGGGAAACACAAGTCTTGACTGGACACCTGTATAAAACACAAGTACATCGAAAGATTTGAAGGCAACTGGGAACAGGAAAACTGGCCAACCACCTGTGCAGACATGTCAGGACGGTGGATAGACAAGTCTTTGGCGGACGCCTGTATAAAACACAGGAACATGGAAAGATTTGAAGGCAACTAGGAACAAGAAAACTGGCGAACTTCCTGTGCAGACAAATCGGGCAGGTGGATAGACAAGTCTTGGCTGGACACCTACATACAAACCAATGTACATGGAAAGATTTGAAGGCAACTAGGAACAGGAAAATTTGACAACCACCTGTGTACACAAATTGGGCAGGTGGGTAGGGAAATCCTCGTCAGACAGCTCTACATTAAACCCAACTACCTGTAAACCTCGGAAAGTAACTAGAGAAGAAAGGGGAAACTGGTCAACCACCTGTGTAGACACGTCGGCCAGGTGGCTTAGGAAATCTTGGTCGAACAACTATCTACTAAGCACGTGAACATGCAAACATCGAAAAGCAACTAGGGAAGAAAGGGGAAACTGGTCAACCACCTGTGTAGACATGTCAGGCAAGTGGCTGAGGAAATCTAGGTCGGAGTCGTACCTACTAAGTACATGTACGTGCAAACATCTAAAGGCAACTAGGAAAAGGAAAATTGCAAACAACCTGTGCTGACAAATCGGGCAGGTGGATAGACAAGTCTTGGGCGGACACCTGTTTAAAACACATGTACATGGCAGGATTTGAAGGCAACTAGGAACAGGAAAATTTGACAACCACCTGTGTAGACAAATCGAGCAGGTGGGTAGGGAAATCCTCGTCAGACAGCAATACAGTAAACCCAACTACCTGTAAACCTCGGAAAGTAACTGGACAAAACACAGGTACATGGGAAGATTTAGGCAACTTGAAAAAGGGAAACTGGCCAACCACCGGTGTAGACAAATCAAGCAGGTGGATAGACAAGTCATGGGCGGAGACCTGTATAAAACACGGGTACCTGGAAAGATTTGAAGGCAACTAGGAACAGGAAAACTGGCCGACCCCCTGTGTAGACAAATCGGGCAGAGGGATAGACAAGTCTTGACTGGACACCTGTGTAAAACACAAGTACATCGAAAGATTTGAAGGCAACTAGGAACAGGAAAACTGGCCAACCACCTGTGCAGACATGTCAGGACGGTGGATAAACAAGTCTTTGGCGGACGCCTGTATAAAACACAGGTACATGGAAAGATTTGAAGGCAACTAGGAACAAGAAAACTGGCGAACTTCCTGTGCAGACAAATCGGGCAGGTGGATAGACAAGTCTTGGCTGGACACCTGCATACAAACCAATGTACATGGAAAGATTTGAAGGCAACTAGGAACTGGAAAATTTGACAACCACCTGTGTAGACAAATCGGGCAGGTGGGTACGGAAATCCTCGTCAGACAGCTCTACATTAAACCCAACTTCCAGCAAACCTCGGAAAGTAACTGGACAAAACACAGGTACATGAGAAGATTTAGGCAACTAGAAAAAGGGAAACTGGCCAACCACCTGTGTAGACAAATCGGGCAGGTGGATAGACAAGTCATGGGCGGACACCTGTATAAAACACAGGTACCTGGAAAGATTTGAAGGCAACTAGGAACAGGAAAACTGGCCAACCCCCTGTGTAGACAAATCGGGCAGGGAGATAGACAAGTCTTGAATAGACACCAGTGTAAAACACAAGTACATCGAAAGATTTGAAGGCAACTGGGAACAGGAAAACTGGCCAACCACCTGTGCAGACTTGTCAGGACGGTGGATAGACAAGTCTTTGGCGGACGCCTGTATAAAACACAGGTACATGGAAAGATTTGAAGGCAACTAGGAACAAGAAAACTGGCCAACTACCTGTGCAGACAAATCAGGCAGGTGGATAGACAAGTCTTGGCTGGACACCTGCATACAAACCAATGTACATGGAAAGATTTGAAGGCAGAAACTGGAAAATTTGACAACCACCTGTGTAGACAAATCGGGCAAGTGGGTAGGGACATCCTCGTCAGACAGCTCTACATTAAACCCTACTACCTGTAAACCTCGAAAAGTAACTAGAGAAGAAAGGGGAAACTGGTCAACCACCTGTGTAGACACGTCGGCCAGGTGGCTTAGGAAATCTTGGTCGAAGAACTATCTACTAAGCACGTGAACATGCAAACATCGAAAAGCAACTAGGGAAGAAAGGGGAAACAAGTCAACCACCTGTGTAGACATGTCAGGTAGGTGGCTGAGGAAATCTAGGTCGGAGTCCTACCTACTAAGTACATGTACGTGCTAACTTCTAAAGGCAACTAGGAAAAGGAAAATTGGCAAACCACCAGTGCTGACAAATCGGGTAGGTGGATAGACAAGTCATGGGCGAACACCTGTTTAAAACACAGGTACATGGAAAGATTTGAATGCAACTAGGAACAGGAAAATTTGACAACCACCTGTGTAGATAAATCGGGCAGGTGGGTAAGGAAATCCTCGTCAGACAGCTTTACATCAAACCCAACTACCTGCAAACCTCGGAAAGTAACTGGACAAAACCCAGGTACATGGGAAGATTTAGGCAACTTGAAAAAGGGAAACTGGCCAACCATCTGTGTAGACAAATCGGGCAGGTGGATAGACAAGTCATGGGCAGACACCTGTATAAAACACAGGTACCTGGAAAGATTTGAAGGCAACTAGGAACAGGAAAACTGGCCAACCCCTTGTGTAGACAAATCGGGTAGGGGGATAGACAAGTCTTGACTGGACACCTGTGTAAAACACAAGTACATCGAAAGATTTGAAGGCAACTAGGAACAGGAAAACTGGCCAATCACCTGTGCAGACATGTCAGGACGGTGGATAGACAAGTCTTTTGCAGACGCCTGTATAAAACACAGGTACATGGAAAGATTTGAAGGCAACTAGGAGCAAGAAAACTGGCCAACTATCTGTGCAGACAAATCGGGCAGATGGATAGACAAGTCTTGGCTGGACACATGCATACAAACCAATGTACCTAGAAAGATTTGAAGGCAACTAGGAATTGGAAAATTTGACAACCACCTGTGTAGACAAATTGGGCAAGTGGATAGGGAAATTCTCGTCAGACAGCTCTACATTAAACCCAACTACCTGTAAACCTCGGAAAGTAACTAGAGAAGAAAAGGGAAACTGGTCAACCACCTGTGTAGACACGTCGGCCAGGTGGCTTAGGAAATCTGGGTCGGAGTCCTACCTACTAAGAACATGTACGTGCAAACATCTAAAGGCAACTAGGAAAAGGAAAATTGGCAAACCACCTGTGCTGACAAATCGGGCAGGTGGATTGACCAAGTCTTAGGCGGACACCTGTTTAAAACATAGGTACATGGAAAGATTTAAAGGCCACTAGGAACAGGAAAACTAGCAAACCACCTGTACAGACAAATCGGGCAGGTGGATAGACAAGTCTTTGCGAGACACAAGTACACGAACAAATGTACGTGGAAAGATTTGAAGGCAACTAGGAATAAGAAAACTGGCCAACCACCTGTGCAGACAAATCGGGCAGGTGGGTAGACAAGTCTTGGCTGGACACCTGTGTAAAACACAGGTACATGGAAAGATTTGAAGGCAACTAGGAACAGGAAAACTGATCAACCACCTATGCAGACAAATCGGGCATGTGGATAGACAAGTCTTGGTTGGACACCTGTATACAAACACAAGTACATGGAAAGATTTGAAGGCAACTAAGAACAGGAAAACTGGGCAACCAGCTGTGCAGACAAATCGGGTAGATGGATAGACAATTCTTGGGCAGACACTTATATAAAACACAGGTACAAGGAAAGATTTGAAGGCAACTAGAAAAAAGAAAACTGGCCAACCACCTGTGTTGACAAATCGGGCAGGTGGATAGAAAAGTCTTGGCTAGACACCTGTATACAAACAAATGTATATGGAAAGATTTAAAGGCAAATAGGAACAAGAAAACTGGCCAACCACCTATTCAGACAAATCGGGCAGGGGGATGACAAGTCTTGGCTGGACACCTGTGTAAAACACAGGTACATGGAAAGATTTAGGCAACTAGAAAAAGGGAAACTGGCTAGCCACCTGTGCAGACAAATCGGGCAGGTGGATAGACAAGTATTGGGCGGACACCTGTATAAAACACAGGTACATGGAAAGATTTGAAGTCAATTATGAACAGGAAAACTGGTCAACTACCTGTGCGGAAAAATCGAGCAGGTGGATAGACAAGTCTTGGCTGGACACCTGCATACAAACACAAGTACATGGAAAGATTTAAAGGCAACTAGGAACAGGAAAACTAGGCAACCACCTGTGCAGACAAATCGGGCTGGTGGATAGACAAGTCTTGGCTGTACACCAGTGTAAAACACAGGTACATGGAAAGATTTGAAGGCAACTAGGAATAGGAAAACAGGTCAATCACCTATGCAGACAAATCTGGCTTGTGGATAGACAAGTCTTGGCTGAACACCTGTATACAAACACATGTATATGGAAAGATTTAAAGGCAACTAGGAACAGGAAAACTGGTCAACCACCTTTGCAAACAAATCGGGTAGGGGGATAGACAAGTCTTGGCTGGACACCTGTGTAAAACACAGGTACATGGAAAGATTTAGGCAACTAGGAACAGGAAAACTGGCCAACCATCTGTGTAGATAAATCGGGCAGGTGGATAGACAAGTCTTGGCTAAACACCTGTATACAAACAAATGTACATGGAAAGATTTGAAGGTAGCTAGGAACCGGAAAACTGGCCAACCACCTATGGAGACATATCGAGCAAATGGACAGACAAGTCTTGGCTGGACACCTTTATACAAACACATGTACATGGAAAGATTTGAAGGCAACTAGGAACAGGAAAATTGGACGACTACCTGTGATGACAAATCGGTCAGGTGGGTTGGGTAATCCTCGTCAGACAGCTCTACATTAAACACAACCACCTGTGTAGACAAATCGGTAAGCTGGCTAACCACATGTGCACACAAATCAGACAGGTGGAAGGGGAAATCCTGGTCTGACACCTGCATACTTAACACAATTACATACAAACATCTAAAGGCAATTGGTGAAGGGGAAAACTGGCTACCCATTTGTGTAGAGAAATAAAGCAAGTGGGTAGAGAAATCCTGACCGAACACTTGTATACTAAACACAACTACAGGCAATCATCTAAAGACTAATTGACGAGCACATCCTAAAACATCTTAAGAAGGGCGCACATAACGTACAAGTCTACAAAATCACTAATACCAATTGATAGGACCTGCTCCGAATACTCCCCTTGGAATCAATGACGAACCTAGTGCATGTCCGACACTTGGCAGGTCTTATGCCCAAATTACTAAAACATCATTCCTCTCATTCTAAAACAACCGTTTGGGTTTGACTTCTACTGGAAAATCAGTTGATTCTCCCTTGAAATTGGCTCTAAACCCAAAATTTACCACCTACAAAAAAAAACACAAATAAATCTCCCAACCATTCAACATGTACAATCGATAAACCACACAAATGAACAAAAATTTCAAAGGACCTCGGGCCCTTTTACACGACATAAATCACTCATCAAACATAATCGAGTCTAAAACCCGCAGAACAACATAGATAAGTTATCAAGATCCTTTCTGACAAATTAAACATACTACTAAAAGCCTAACCTAGTGGCTGCACCTAGATCGACCATAGATTGCCTACGTACCCTTTCTATGGGATCAAGCCACACGTAGTTCTTAAAAAAAGCTTGAGCACAAGAAAACCAAACCAGTCCTCTAATCCATCGATAAGCTAACAACTAGTTCAAACATTCTTAAGCACTAGAAAACTTTCACCTCGAAATAAATTAAATAGAACTATCGCAAAACTGAATAGGTAGAACACGAGCTCAAACTAAAACAACAATATTCTTAAAAACCAAATTCATACCTACATAACACCCAAAACCTTACTTAAATAAGGCATGAATTGAATAATAATCAAATAAAACTTTGGAGGCATTTCAAATTGTAAATCAAAACATCATACTCAAATCACAAAGCCTTAAGCGTCTCAAAACAATTCTCACTAAAACAAGAATACAAAATATAGATATAAAAACAAACAGTCCATTAAATAAGTCCAAAGAGTTTGGCTACGAACCGATGGCCGATCATCGTCCGATCGCACGATCGAACGATCAACAACCCTAACCCTAGAATCGTCGATCCGGAAGATTCGAACCTCCAATTCTAGATTTGTAAGTTCCTACACACTCCAAACGATACAGGGAACCAAATATCAGAAGCTGGGACCGATCCGACCGTCAAATCCGTCCAGATCATTCAATGTCTAATAGGCGAAACTTCGTTCACCTATCAAACGATGAAATCCCACCAATCCAAGCTTATCGTCGTGCTTCGAACGATGTAGGGACAATTACCAAGCAAAGTGGGGAACCACTAAGCGGTTCACTCACCTTCGGTAGCGATTGGTGGCTTGAGGAGTGGCCAAATTGGCACAAGCAATATACCACTAGCATAAGCTCTTCAAGAAGAACAATTTTTACTCTTGGACCCTGGCAAAAAAGTCGTGGCACCGACGACAGCCACTAACAACATCGACTAACTTAAGTGAAATGTACAGGGAGGAGAGTCACACCTTTTCCAAGAGGAGTCATGGCAAAAAGCTCGAAATTCTCAGTCCAAAAAGCCCGAAATTCTCAGTCCAAAAATCCCGAAATTCTCCATCGACTGTAGATAAGCAACATTAAGACAAGTTATCGATTCCTTAAATTGGTTCAATGATCAATTATCCAGATTCAATTCATGAAGATGTTGGGATCATACAGATAATTTCAGGAAGCCAAACCCACATTTAAAAGATGAAAACTATAATGCACAGAATCAATGCTTTTTCACATGAATCAAGCATACATAAATAGCTAGTCATGTAGTCCAAGGGATCATAATCTGCAAGATATTGAGCAGGAAATGTTTGACCAACACAAGAAAACCATCAAAAGAAACAATTTTGGTAATTTGCATTTCTCCACTAATCTTTCATACTTCTCCAGTCCCAACTATAATCGAAATTCATTTCAAGGATATTTCCCTCAGATCCATACTGTGATACAAAAGTATGACTTACATTATTTGATTGCAGGTACCATAGAGATCTGAGCCTATATAGGTTTCCAGCTCCTGTTCATCTTTGTAAACTATAGAAACATTCTGTAAGTATGAAATGGACTTTATTTAGCTTGAGCCATGAAAGACCTTGTGAAATAAATGAAAGGACACATTGTGTAACCCGTTATTTCAGTTTCTAATTTATACAAGCAACTAACAAAGCCGTGCTTAAATGTGATGAAGTGGAAATAAAAACCTCAGAACTTTGCAACCAATACATACAGTTAAAAGGAACACTACAAGAAAAACACCCTTTACTGACGGCTAAAAAGCGTCACTAAAGCCATTAGATGACGGTTCCAAAAGCGTCAGGGACGCCACTGTCAGGAAAGGGTACCACCATACTTGATGCTTATTATCCGTCAAGAAATAGCGTTTCGTGACGGGTAAAAAGCGTCACGAATTAGTGAAAAACCGTCAACGAAAGCTTTTCTTGTCGCTTAATAAGTATCAACAAATATATTTCCTGACATTTGACAAATCTTTCTTGACGGTTCTTAGCCGTCAAGATTTGTATAACTAAAATTTAAAAAAAAAAAAAGAATTTAAAAAAAAGCTTCTTAGACAACTAAAGTTTCAAAGAATTTAGTAGCTAAATGAATATATTAAAAAAAAATAACAAGCTGAAATTTAATATCCACTAAAATAGAATATTTAGATACAAACATTCAAAAACTCGCAATAACATGTTAACTATCTTGAGAAATGTTACTAAAAAACATTAAAAAAATTACATTGAAAACAATAAATGCTGAAATAAACCAAACTATCTAGTATAGTAAAACGTAGAATTTCTAACTTAGAAGCTTGACTTTCCGTAGCACTTGTGTTTGTAGTTTATGCCTCCATATACACATCAATCTTCCAGTATAGGTAAGACATGAATTTAAAGAATTAAGAGATACAACCAATGAACACATCAACCTTGTCCAACACCAATAGAGTCTCATATCATGCACATATTCATTACCAAATATAAATGCCCACTTCTTTTGATTCAAATGCAGAGAAGAACTTGAGAGGAAACTCCAATTTGTGTTGTTTAGAAAGTTATTTGGAATTCTATAATGAGAGGAAACTCAAAATTCTTACCAGCGAGAAAAATTATCAACACAATTAGAAAAAAAAGCATAAATCCAATTCCCTAAGCTTTCTTCTTCATGCAAAAGTTGGGTACCAACACGGACTGGAAAATTAAAAGCCAATTTAAATATTGGCACAAAGAGTATTATAACAACAATAACCTCTACATAAAAGCATTCATTTATGCAAATGCATGAATGTTTCTCAGTAGAAGAGAATGCCAAGTTACAAGAAATGACCCTATTGAGAAATCACAAAACCAGCACAGAATATCATTTAATATGCTTAGAAACAATATAAGGCATATAAAATATTAAAGCATTACCCTAAGTGATACCTAGATTAGCATCTGCATGAATGTCAGCTACAACATTCGCATCATCTGAAATCTGCAAAAAACAAAACAAAAGTGAAAAAAATCTTGCGTTATTAGAATAAAAAATAAAAAGTGGAAAACTTATTCTGAAAGAAAATTAACAGCTCATTGAAAAAATCCCAAAACAGCTACTTTTGCATTTTCTAAAAAGAGCAAACAAGACCAACCGTAATAAACATGAAAATGCATCTTTATCTGTGATACCCAAGGCTTCAGTTGCTTTACAACTTAATTTGAGAGTGAGGGAAATTATATGTAGCCCACACCATCTATCTTGTGTCTGCGATTCTCTCTCATGACCCTATTCCTATTATACCACAAAATGCAAAATCACATACCACACTTAAACAATTTCAATTCTCAGCCATGTACTTGTTGGACCCAACAAAGAATGAAAACTTTGCAAAAAAAAAAGAAAAAAAAAAGAATGAGAACTAAAATTAAAAGAGGAAATGGAACCAGATCTAAAACATAATAAATTGTGAGAAATAAATACGTTTCCTGTAAGGCATTCGGGATTACCTCAAATCATTTCCATAATATTGATTTGTTGCCTTCCCAGCAAGACCTTGGAAATTAAAAAAATAAATAACAGAACTGAAATTCGTGAAAAATATATCAACAACAATAGTACCCAGCATGAAAAGAAGAATCTAACCCCAACTCTGTCCAAAATGAAAAATTAAGAAGAGACATGCATCAAAATGAAAAATTAGTTTTATAAATGATTTGAACAGCAGCCCCTTTTGCAAGCAATAGAACCCTGGATACATAAAAAAAATTGAACACCCATAAACATCGAATTCATATCAGTGAATGAAAGCAGACCAAACATTTCAAGTGCTCTTCCAATTCGGTATAAGAGTCCTCAAAAAGCAGAAATTATGCAAAGAACTAGATGTATACAAATTCAGATAAGTAAAAGATAGAGCAAAGGCTAGATAAGTGTAAATGGCTTCATCTAAAACTGGATGACCGGGAAAAGAATAACAAGCATCACCATTACCACACTCTTCAACTTAAAATCCATAAAAATTAAAAAATGAAACCTAAAGAACAAATCATATTCCCAGAAAAAGACCTAGAAATTCTTTTTTCAGAAACTTCCCCAATTTCTATATAATTCAAAAATAGATATTACAAAAAACATAATTAGGGCTTACAATGGAGGAAGAGAGACTGAGCGAGGGGTGAGCGAGCCACGGAGAGAGCACGAGCGAGCCACAACGATAGAGAAACAGAGGCAGAGCAAGAGTGAGAAAGAAAGAGCGAAAGAGAAGAGAGAAATCGTGAGAGTGAGAAGGAACGAGAGAAAGAGAGAGAGAGAGAGAGAGAGAGAGAGAGAGAGAGAGAGAGAGAGAGAGAGAGAGAGAGAGAGCGATAATGAAAATGAAAGTGAGAGAGCGAGTGAGAAAGAGAGAGTGCTTTTGAAAAATTGGGGAAACTCGTGAAAAATCAGATCCCGCTTTTATTTTTAGTGCCCGCCCACAATCGCTTCTTTTTCTTTTTCTCTTAGCGTTTCCTCTGCTATACTTAATGCTATCTTCATTTTTTATTTTTTATATTTATTTTTTTTGGTATGAGACTAGCTTGTTTACAGTGTCAGCTTTTGTTTTTTCTCTTTTTCTCTTTTTCCTAAGGGTGTTTTTTGGAAAGTGTAAAGTATACAAGGGTTTTAATTGACTTTTTTATAAAACGTCAAGAAAAAGTGATATAGAGTTGACGTTCTTTATTAAACGTCAAGGAAAGTGATATATAGTTGACGTTTTTTGTAAAATGTCATGAAAACCTACTATATAGTTGACGCTTTTTTAAAAGCGTCAAAGCTTCATAGAATAGGTGATGGTTTTGCAAAAAGCGTCAACTATGAAGTGTCAACTAAGGCCCATTTTCTTGTAGTGGAAGGGGCAGAATAGTGCACTAATGAATTATATTAGCCCCAAAATCATACTCTAAAGATGAAGCCTCCCTATGCAAATGGAGACCATTTAAGAAAATCGAAGGGTCCCAATAGCAACAGTTGTCTTTGCTCGTGTGAAGAATGTAGTGATTAAAAATGACAGCATAATTGCACTTAGTCCAAAGAAGAAGTGAATGAACACCACTGTCTTATCACTGTACTTGAAATGATTATCCATGGTACAAACCGTAATAATCGCAAAAGAAACTGCAAACTGCAGAAGAAATCAAACTAAGGAAAAAAAAAAAAAAACCCCACAGAAAATTGTTAGGGATGACAAGCACTGAAAACTCCAACGTTATATTTTCTACTCTTATTCAAATAGAACTTGATCTAGATTACCACCAACGCAACATAACCTATCAATAGACCATCTCCTTCAAACCAAATGGACTCAAATTTCAGAAAAACAAATTAAACATAGCCTCTCCCTCTTCTTGTCTAGTGTACCTAATTATATTCATGACCTAACCTAACACACAATACCTACAGTACATTAACACTACATTGCTTTATCAATCAGAGGAGACACTTCCTTTCTTGCAAGTTGATCAATGCTGATACTCAATCATTGTTCAACAGTGCACATACTAGGGCCATGCAACAATAGTTATCCTACAAAGCCAAAGAACTGAAAGTTTGAAGTATATTTCAAAAATTCTCCAACAAAAACAAGAGCATGCAATGGTGGCAATAATTATTTAAATAATAAATTTATAATATAACAAAATTATAAAAAATGGGGTTAAATTGATTGAATTCTTGCTGAGACTTCTTCATAAATTAAACAAAAATACAAAAGAACAAAGAACCAACCTGCAAATTATTTGCAATAAACCATGAGAGATGGAGTATCCCATCTTCCAGCCCCGTCATATAAAGACCTTCTCTTATCTTCTGTTCCTGAAACATTATGAATAAAAAACAAGTTGCAGTCAGGAACATTAAGGATGACAAACAAATTACTCTCGTCCATAACATTAACCAAGAAAAAAAAAACATAAAGAAATAAACAGAAACCATGAGGTGAATAAGGTAAATCTTGAGCTTTATTTCAAGTAAAATATAATAACAGGTAGCAAACCTTCTCAAACACAGAATAGCTGATCAATCGAGAAATTGGGTGGAGAAATCCCAAAAGATACCTGCTCATCCACATTCCAGAACAACCAAACAGAAAATGTCAATATATTAATGCTAAGAAATATTGATTGTGATCTGAAGATTACAGAAATCGAAAAGCAAAAGAAATAAACAGAAATAAAAAATTCAAGAGATACATACAATACACCCATGACACTTTTTATGATGGACTGGAACTCATCATCAGTGTATTCATGAGTTGGAAATGGGACTATTCGCATGTTTGACGGACCATAACTCGTCCATGGCACTTTAAGAGAGGAAGGTTCGCCAGAGGGCAAAGATGAAGGAAGTTCTATATTTTTGGTGTTAGATTGTTGGGCCGCAAAAATTATAAAGGAATCCAGAACTTGCTGGAGCTACAATAGCATAAAGGCATAAGAAGAATGGACACACATTTTCACAAATATACATGCAGTTTCACCCACAATTTTATTGAAGATAAGGGGCTTATCAAGGCAGAATCAGAAAATATTTTGTGAAACAAAAAAAATTGTGACAATATTTAACAAGGATGAAAGTTAGAAGTTGCACTATTGTTTAATAACAATCATTAAACTTATTAAAGGTCAATACATCAAGTTTCAGAATCATTGAAGATTGGTCTATAAGTGGATATCGTATTAACTTTTGAATCATTCACCATTACAACAAATTTATGAGTCACACTATGAAACACTGAGAGAGTGTCTGAGAATGGACAAGCAACAACAATATCAGACGCCAGTATTGGCATAAATAAACCCTATCCGACCAACATGAGTAAGCCCTATGTTTGGGAAGAAAAAAAAATCATACTTGGCACCAAACTTTGAGTATGACACAAACTACACTTGGCTCAAAATTATGATTCTTTTGGAACAACATATAGAAAGACTCTAAAAAATATACCACGTACTAACAATTTATGTGTTACTAGAGACAGCATGTGATATTATTTCTATTGTGGGATTTACGTACCAAAATTTAAAAAATCAATATTCTGTAAGGGATATTTTTTTTCCCATCGGCATATAGATGAATGAGTTAAGGAAGAAGCCAAGAAAAAAGACTGTCTATGTTAAAAATTAATTATTAAATTACTTTTAACTAGACCCTGAATTATTATTATTTCTATTGTGGGATTTACACTAATCAGTTGGATTTTCACCTTAACATTCAGATTCAGAAAACCATCACCAATGATCTACTTAAACGAATGTTAAAAATTAATTATTAAATTACTTTTAACTAGACCCTGAATTGCATAAAAAGAACTAATAATCCAAAGCCAACTTTTTGTATAGACAAATTTTGGGAACACAACGGGAGAACAAAAAGCTTTTTAGAAAATATAAATATAATTATGACAAAGCTCCATACATCAACTAAAGTAACAAATGAAAGTAAGATATCAAAAATCAATAAGTGGCGAAGGTATGAAGCAACCATACAGTTAAGAAACCGCTGAAGCTGTATTGCATTGTTGGTACTGTATTTACGCCCAGTTCCAAATCATTAAGTTAGGGACCATTTGTGTCCATGACGGATTTAACGTCAGGAAATCCTGAGAAAGCCCATGCATGATTGAGATGTATGCTATAATCAAAAAAATGGGGACCTTGGTCATGAAAGACTACTGCTCCTTTGATTTTTGGATTCCAGCAATTCCTAAACAAATAGTTCAGTTTATTCAGTGACACAGCTAAATTTAATAATGTGACGTCTCATAGAATCAAACAGACTAGCGTTGTTCAAAAAATAGCCATCCGGTGATCACACAATGGCCATCACATAAGAAATACAGTATAGTACAGATAAATACTTTTAAAAAAATTTAAATAATTATAAAATATAAAATAAAAACAAAAGCAAAACACATTTTAATTTGTAAAGTAATTAGAGTGTGTAGATATTAGAACATATCATAACCAATGTAATATCTCCAGCACAGTTATCCACATTATGATAAACATTTAATTGGTGCAGGTATGATTGTTGGCTCCTTTTTTTTTTCAAAAATCATGCATGCATGATTAGACCTCACATTCAATTCATGAAGACGTGTGGATCATACAGATAATATCAGGAAGCCAAAGCCACATTTAAAAAGATGAAAACTATAATGCATTGAATCAATGCTTCACGTGAATCAAGCATACATGAATAGCAACAGTCATGTAGTCCAAGAGATCACTAATCTGCAAAATATTAGGCAGGAAACGTTTGACCAGTACTAGAAAACCATCAAAAGAAACAATTTTGGTAATTTGCATTTCTCCACTAGTCTTTCATACTTCTCCAGTCCCAACTATAATCGAAATTCATTTCAAGGAAATTTCCCTCAGATCCATATTGTGATACAAAAGTACGACTTACATTATTTGATTGCAGGTACCATAGAGATCTGAGCCTATATAGGTTTCCAGCTCCTGTTCATCTTTGTAAACTCTAGAAACATTCTGTAAGTATGAAATGGACTTTATTTAGCTTGAGCCATGAAAACCCTTGTGAAGGAAATGAAAAGATACATTGTGAAACCCGTTATTTCATTTTCTAATTTATACAAGCAAATTCCAACTAACAAAGCCATGCTTGAATGTGACGAAGAGAACCATATGGGAATACAAAGCTCAGAACTTTCCAACTAATACTTACAGTTAAAAGGAAGGGGCAGAAAATAAGATTTTTCTAATAAATAAAAAGCAACACATTCCATGCCTAATAATTAATGGCCATTGGGTCAATCATATGAAACTACTAATAAGAACATATACTACACTTGTTCTTAACCAAAAGGCCGAGAAAGTGCGAGAAAGCCAAGAACTTAACCCTAAATTTTTTTTTATTAGGAAAAAGACAACAATAAAAAAACAGAGCCTAATTGACCATGTCTTTCCCACAATAGTGCGCACTAATGAATTATGTTTGCCCCAAAATCATAATCTAAAGATGAAGCCTCCCCATGCAAATGGACACCATTTAAGAAAATCAAAGCAGGATGGTAACGTTAACAAAACATCTTCTTTTTCAATAGTTTGCTAGAATGAAGACAATACACTCTTGATATCTAATTGAGGGTAACTGGAGTCCCACACCAATATCATCCATTCTATGTAGGGTGGTTAACAAATCTCATATGTGACAAAGACTTCAATGCTTTTAAAAATAAATTTCAAAATAGAGAAGAGGTGTCAAAGTTCAGATGTGCTAAAGAAAAAGAATGTGCCTAGCATGTGCATGAACACACAACTACATACCAAAAGTAACAAAATCAGGCAATAGATAAGAATGGGCACCTTCAAGAGGGGAAATTTAACTGATATTATGTTAATCATTGACCTTGTTTCTTCGGTGTCTGGTGCAAAAGCCAGAAACTCTTCCTTATTCAACAGTAATTCCAAAACTTGTTCAAAGTTTGGTGATATTCCTTTGCCCACTTCCACAAACGTCCCTTTCCGGATATACCTGATCAAGTCTCATTAAACTTAGAACCAATACTTCTCACAAAATGAGAAATTCCACACACAAAAACCTTGCCCAAATCCATGTAGGGTTTTAATTTCATTTGTTTCCTTATTTCCTTCAAATTTATTAAGTATTGGGAGAATATTGCCCAAAGTGAAACATTCTTAAAATATGTAGTACCAAATCAAGTAAAAACCACACACACACACCCTGCCATGCACACACGCACACTATATTACAAACATAAATGAAACACAAAAATTAGCCAGACTTTGTCGCCACTTACGGCTGCGATGGGTGAATCTGAGTATCAACACGCATCCTTATAGCTATTAACAACAACATTACTACTGTGGGGAGTATGCAAGAAAATCATAAAGAAGTTCCAGATTGGTTTCATCAACTTTTTCTTCACAAAAGTGAAGAAAAAATAAATAAATAAGAAAATTATTTTAATTTGAAACAATTATGAATAACACCTAACGAGAAACTGCCACTTAAAAACCAAAATCCAAAAGGAAGACAATAAGTTTTCATTGTTTACTTTTACAATTAAAATGAAGGCACAAACAAACAACTACAACGACAACAAAGCAACTTGCTACAAGAACAAAGACAACGACAACAACTACAAGTCGACAACAACAGCCACAGCAGCAGCACCAGAGCTTGATCCTAACTTTTCGTTAAAGTCACATTCTATCATAACAATCCTAATTACCTATACCCTTGAGAGGATCAAACTCAAAATTCGGCGCCGGCGAAACTCAAAATCGCCGGTCGCCACCTCTGTCAAAATGTACGATGAGAGGATCAAACTTTATACCTGGGCCGACGGTCGATGGTGGCCGGATTTTCCGAAATCTTGCCGGAAAAGCTTCGGTGGCTGTGAAAAATCTCCAGCTTCGATTATCCGTCACCGGTGGACCAATGAGGGGGCTCTTTGGTGGATTAGCTTCCTTCGAGGGTGGGGATCAAAACCCAATAGGTGGCGACGACAACCGCCACCAAAAATAGCTCGAAATCGGCGGCTATTTCTGGGATTTCTTTCGAAGGAGCCACCGTATTCCACTGCGGTAGGATGGGCTTAATTTTGATGGAGAAGGTAGAGGAAAAGCAGCGGAACATTTTGGGACAAAAACGGCGGTCATTGGTGCCCGGACGGGGGAGTAACACCGGCGAGAAATCAACGGCTACTGCAGCGTTGAGGGAAAATCAGAGCGAGAGAGATAGAAAGGTGGGGCCTAGGGCGCTGGGATTGTGACGTCTACAAGTGACGTTTAAACCAAAATTTTCGTTTTTGGTTGGAACTTGGAAATTAAACCAAATTTTTCTAAAATGTCGAAATTGCCATTGAACTTCTTTAAATCACAACTCTTTCATTATAACTTAGATTTTTTGCATTACCCCCTAAATGAGTTGCATATTGTTCATTTAGCCCTTTAACAATTTTTTCAGTAAATTAAAGACTCAAACTTTAAAAATCACCAATTGAGGACCTACCATCAATTTAGCCCCACACACGCATCAACCATGTTGCTCCCAACTCATTAGATCACAGAAGATGTCTCGGAGATTAGATATCAAAACCATCGAGATCGGTGAGACGGTGATGTTTCCTCTAGTTCTTAGACCGTAGTAGAGAGATCGCTTTGTTTCAAACGTTTTGGTTTTGGTTTTGCGAATCACATTGGTTTTGTTTGCAGATCTTGAAGAATTTGTATGTGTTCTTTGTGTTTGGTGTTGTCTCTTTGGGTTTAAAGAAAACAAGGACAACTCCGTTCCAACTAAGGATAGTGTTGTTCCTTGTCGGTTTATTTTCATCCTCAATAAAGATAATTATTTTTGAATATTTAGGCATCAAGGTCTGCAAGTTTGTACGTTTTGGTACAGCCCTAGTTTCCATTCTAGTGTGTTTTGGTGGTCTGAAGCTTTGAAAGGTGCTTAAAATTGTGGTTTCAACAAGAGATGCCATCTGGATTTGTTGTATTTTTTTGTGGGTATCAAGTAATTTTGAGCTGAACATTGGAAATGACTATGTTTTGCAAGGATGGTAAGGGAGGATTGGATAATGGCAAGTATGTGGAGGTTGGGTCAAGGAATTGGGGATCTGTGGTCGATGAGGGTTGATGGAACATCCTGACCTAATTTAATCGATTTAATCCCTTTTTTTTTGTGAAATTACAATTTTTCCCTTAGGAGTAGGGGTGCTTTGGTCACTTTTTAATCCAGAATGATTTTGGAGAAATGAGTGGCACCGTTGCGTAGAGCGAGCTCTCCCGAGTTCGTAGACACATAGTGGGCCCAAATCATAGTTTTAAAGAAGAAGTTGGGGTCAATGGAAATGTAGTTGCACAACCGTATATTTTTTGAAGTTAGATTTTTTAAAAACCAGACCGGTCCTCTCCCCCCCCCCCCCCCCCCCCCCCCCCCGACTGTTCTCTCTCTGTCCTCCCGTTCGACCCCGGCAGTTTCAAACGGTGATTCTGTCGCCGTCCAGCCACGGATTTTGACGAAATTACCTCCAAAATCTTCCTCTCCTCCTCCTCTACCTAGCCCACTAGATTTTTCCAATCGATTTTGCATGGTTTAGCAACTAGAATGAGGAGAACTTTTGGAATTTTTCCGACGTGGGCCACGACGTTTTCAGCAACCAAATCCGTCGAGTGAGGTATGTTTTTCATCCTCTCAACGTTCTCTAGTTGTTTTGATAGTTGGTTTGGATCGATTTGAAGTCATGAGTGTTTGATTAGAAACCTAGGTTTTGTCCGACTTTGGCAGCGTTTTCCAGCCACTTCCCGGCCAATTTGGAGGTAGGCCCAGTTGTATAAATTGCTAACCTAGTTGTCTTGGTCACATATGTGTATGTATTGTTTGGTAATTTGAGAAATTTCCGTCACCGCGAATTTACTCAAGCCACCCACGCCCTGCAGGGGCGTGTGGCGTCACTTGGGCCACTCTGTGGTGGGTTGTTGTATCCTAAAATAATCTCCATGTCGTCCTGAGCACGACGGTATGCTCGAATTCAAATTTGGTTATCGTATGACAATTATGGGGGCTTTTTGGTTCCAACAGCTACAGATGGGCCTAGGCTGCTATAAAGAGAAAATGGCTGGAATTGCCCCAATGTCCGAGTTCAAGAATCAAACCCCAAGAGTGCTTCGAAAGGTTCGTGGAGCCTTATGAAACACCTTAGCTTCCTTCACCAACAAAACCAACAGTTGCTTACAGATAAATATTTAGGCTTTGCATGAGAAGCTTGTGGCATGAAAGTTGAGCATTCGTGAGTTTCGCATGAGAGAGAGAGAGAGAGAGAGAGAGAGAGAGAGAGAGAGGAAGAGATGAGGAAGAGAAATGGGTGGCTTAAGCAAGTTTTCGGCAGCTTGACAAAAGCTTCGTCAGGCTCTGTAATGGCTGGACAGAAGAGAAAAATGGAAGCAATGGAAGAACATGGCTTGAAATCGAAGGGTTCCAGAGGTGAGAGGTGATGTTTGCTCTCTCTGGATGTGTTAATGGGAAAGAGAGGAAGAAGATGGAAGCATGGGTGGCTTTAGCATATTTCTAGCAGCTTGACGAAAGCTTCATCAAGCTCCTAGGTGGCTTGACAGAAGAGAAAAAGGGAAGCAATGGAAGAACATGGCTTGAAATCGAAAGGTTCCAGAGATGAGAGGTGATGCTTGCTCTCTTTGGATGAGGTTGCTTGCCTTCGATGAGTTGTTTTGCTGGGTAGAAGGTGCCTCCTTTTATAGGCGCTAGAAGCTTATTCTTTCCAAGAAACCCTAGCTGGTTCTTCCCAAATCAGCCAAGTCTCCCCCTCAATTTCTCCTCTTCCTTTGATTCATCCCTATTTTGTGAAATCCTTCTCAGTCCTATACCAAGGCTTGAATTTTTTGGGCCTTAACAACAGTCGAATAGATTTACGCCTATTAGGCAATATTCGGGTTCAATACTTTGAATAAATGATTCTAGGGTGGGTCAAAAGTCGAAAGTCCAAAAAAAAAATAAAAATAAATAAAGTTTGATGTTCAATAGCGTGGGTCAAAAGTCGAAAGTCCAAAAAAGGAATGGACTTTGCAAAATAAGAGTAAAATTATTGTCATGGACCTATAAGTGCAGCCCAAATTTGATCACATCCAACTATGTCATCATCTGAATCATCCTATACCAAGGCTTTGCTGAACAAGAGTAAAATTAGGGTGTGTTTGTTACACCGTGCAAGCTGGGATTGGCTTGGTTAAGATTTTATCCCATGTTTGTTTCACCCAATTCTAATTTTCAGTGGGATTAACTAATACTAGGCCCACCAAAAATACCTCATTAGGTGTTCTTAGCAAAACACGTTTGGAGAGGATGAACTAACAGTCCCGACCTAAGCAACGAGAAACCACACCCAATCACCCCACAACAACTGACCCACCAAGCAGCAACCACTAACCACCGCCACCTAAGAAGGAGAAGACAGAATAGAAGAGGAAGAAGAGAGAACATAAAATTTTTGAAAAACAAAACAAAGAAAAGATGAGAGAAACTTTTAGGAAAAAAAAAATAGAGAAGAGGAGAGAAAATTTTTGAAAAAAAAGAAGAGAACAGAAAGGTAGACATAAGAAGAGGAGAGAAAATGGAGGGAAGAAGATGAAAGAGATGTAGAGGGGAAGAAGAAGAAAGAGATGCAGAGAGGAAGACGTGGAAAGAGACGGAGAGAGAAGAAAAGTCAGAAAAATATATTAAAAAAATCTTATTTTGTTATAAAGAATGTGGTGGAGCCCACACAAAGAAAATAAAAAAATGATAGTCAAAAGTTTAATGATGATGTTGGGGGAAGATTTTGGAAATGCATTATACATTTGCAGAGGACCATTCAAATTGGCTACCCCCTCAATTATAAAATACATACCCGATCCAGAGAGAGAGAGAAATTTGAGAGCGTGAGAGCTTTATCTTAGAAGAGTTTATCAGATGAAGAAAGTTCTATCAAATTAAAAACCACAAAAGCTAAATACAATTCTACTCCCAATTTTCAGTGGTACTTTTCATATCCTGATTTTAATTTTAAAACATATTTTTCAAAACAAAAAAAATAGTCCTAGTCCAATCAAACATACACCAAACGCTATACAAGCGTTATCCAGCTTATGCTAGGCCAAGCTAATCCAAGATAATACTAATATTTAATCCAGTCCACGATAATCCCCCGAACCAAACGACCTCTTAGTGCCATATCTCTAATCATCGGATCAAATTGGTTAGTTTGATTCAACTGTTAAGATATATGACCTCATCTAAGACCCTTACTATAGAATTCTACCAGAAATTGAATTCTACTGTAAATGCTTAAGCTAATTTAGGACATAAGTCCTGTCATTCTTGTGTATGGCTTTCTAATTTATCTTATTTTATGTATGTATCTAGATTTTCTGTTGTAACTTGTTTTCTTGATAAACAAATTCACATACGTTTAGACTAGCCCCCAATGACTACAATAGTGAATATTGTATCAATGAGTTCTTTTTATATATATTTTTTCTTCTAGAACAAGGAGGAAAACATAGTCGAAGCAAAATCTCATACAAGGGATAGAAACTACATCTGCAACAATCATTGTAACAACCCAGACCTTAATTAATATTTAATTAATAATTTAAGAGAGGAAAAGACAATTATACCCTTAGAATATTTTATTAGATTTTAAGTTGACTTTTTGACCAAAAAGGAATTTTGGAAATCCACTTGTACCATTGCGTAGAGCACGACGAAACGAGTCTGTAGACACGTAGTGGACTCGAATCGGACTTGTAACGAGTAAATTACGAGCAATTTACGAAAAATGGCAAAATAATAATTTTGGGAAAAATCAGATTTTTAAATCTGATTCTTCCCTTTCTCTCTCCTCACTCTCTCTCTTCCTCGCGACACCCCCCACCCCTCTGATTTTCCAATTGACGCCACCCCTCCTCTCAGCCACCACCATCGACGCCGGCTAGCCCGCCCTCCTTCCAGCCACCACCATCGACGCCGGCCAGCTCGGATCGGACCGGCGACTCCCTAGCCACCCAACCTGACGTCTTTCCTGACCAGCCGCTGCCCTGGTTTGGCCGGAAAAATCAGAAAATCCTGCCGGTTTTGACAGAATTTCGTCGGCTCCGTTCGTCGTCATCCGGCCACCAAATCGGACGAGTTAGGTATGGTTTTTCGACTGATTTTCATGTTCTAGCTGGTGGATGGGTAGGTTTTCAGAGATTTTGAGGTTTGAAGGGTTAATTGTTGATTTCAAATTCTGCCAGTTTGAGAGCTCAGTTTCAGCCACTTCCGGCCACTTGTTGGCCATAGTCCAAGAACAAAAGTGGTTCCAAATAGGGTGTATTACCTGGGATAGAAGTTTGGGCCGACGATTTGGAGAAAGTCCGGCCACCGGAAATTGTTAGGCACACCCCACGCGCGGCCGGCACGTGGATCAGGTTGCAGGGACCACTCTTGGTCCCAGAACGATCCTCGTGTCCTCACGAGCGCGTAAGATTTTGCGGATCTCAATTTGGATAACGTTTAAACCCCGAACGAATCTCGTATAGTGTGCGATTTCCGGGTTCAATACGTTCGGACCGTTGGATCATAGTCAAACTGGAGTATGTTGATCTAGGTAATTTCAAGATTGTGTAGGATTCGACGGATTGTGAATCGGAGTCCCGGATACTCCGAAAAGGCCAACCCTAGGGTTAGTATTACGGGAAATCGTTCACTAGTCCGATCGTGTGATCGTGAGCAATCCGACCGTCCGATCGAGGCCAAACTTTCAGGACATGTGTCCTAGGCCTATTGGAACCTCTAGGAACAATCGGATCGGAATTCTGAGGTCGTGGACCCCACGGGGTCCCGAGTTGACTTTCAGGGACTTTATCGCTTTTGAGTCCCGAGATACTTCTAAAGCGTGTCCACTGAGAGGAAAAGCTAATGTGGGTATAGGATTGACTTTCAAAGTAATGCACGCACTTTTAGGAGCCGGGGGTCAGGGTTTTTAGTTTAATATTATTTTCCTGAGCAGATTTATTAATAAAATATTCATGATGGTTATTCAGGCACCCGGGCACCAGGTGACCCGCAGGAGGGACCTTCAAAGGGTCCAGCTAGCTCAGAGTATCTGTGAGTGAACTATTTGTTTTACAAATGATTTTATACAATTTAATTTCATTATTTGATCTTGAATAAGTTTTACTGAATACAGCTTCCTAGCATGACTTGATAGATTTAAATATTTCTGTTTATTTTTGTGCTGCCTAGTGGAACATTTAAAAAGGGATTTGGAAAGTCAGAACTGAGGTACTATCAGATTTAGTGGTAGCAGGATTTAAGGAATAGTTTTATAAGTGGTTTTATAAACTTTAACCTTTCTCATAATTACATATATATATTTATTTATTTATTTTAAAACCACCATAGGTACCCAAGGTTGCCTTCAGTATAATAAATGTTGCCTCGGAAATAGAGTTGCCTTCGGAATAAAATTATGTTGCCTTCGGTTATATTGATGTCGACGGACATCTAGTTGCCTTCGGGTAAGTCAGCATGCTAGACACCGCCCCACGAGTTTCGGGGACGCCCAAACTGTGGGTGTGAGAAATGCGGCTCAGATGGACCAAGTGTCCCCTGAATCCCGCGAGATTGTGGCTCGGGTGACCTTGTGTTTCCCCGAGGTCTGCTAGTACGTGTCACTTCGGTGGCACGAGTATGGAATTGACAGATTATATGGAATTGAAGGATTATAAGGAATTTACGGAACCTAAAGGAATTGACGGAATTATAAATGGGTACACCTAGGTGGTAGATTAAAAGCTGATTTCAATGCTTTCGAAGACTTAACGTTTTAATCAAGTATGTGATTGATTACATATATATATATATATATAGAGATATGAATGCATTGATTTCAGTACGAGTCATATATAGAAAGAAATGATTTAGTTTTTATTACAGTTTTTACAGTGGGGTTAGTATGTTCATATGCTATTTTCTAAACTTTGTTTTTGGTCCACTCACCCTTTTAATATTTTGCGCCCCCAGGAAGTAAGCGTGCACAGTAAGCCATCACCGGGCCGAGTCCATCTTCCGCTACATCCCTTGACAGCGTAGGGTCCTGTATAATTATTTTATACTTGTAACATAATCTGAGTAAAGCTCCGATATTGCCCTAGAATACTTGTCTAACTGTTAGTATGTAAATTTTTGTATGCTGGTAGTTGGTATATATCTTATATGCATGTTGACAGGTGTAATCTTGGGTTTGGTCCGTTTCAGGGGAGACTCTGTTGAGTTTTCGGCAGAAGTCAAACCCCAGCTATTTTAGAAATTTTTGACTAGAAGGGCAGTTTGGTCATTTGTGCTCGGCACTTGCCAGGTGTTGGACACACACAGGGTTCGGCTCAGATTCCAAAGTGGAATTTGGGTCGGGTCCTATCAATCATGGCCTCACAAAACACATGCCCAATCTTAACCTCAACTAGTCCAACAAGGTGATAGATGTCCTGAGTGATGAGTGTCCTACGAGCATCTCCACCCATAAGGGCTAAGTCTAGAGCAAGGGCAAGCAAGGGTTGCCACTATTCACGTGAATAGTGTCAACCTTGCCATATGTGGTTCCACCCATGAGAGCTCAGTCTAGGGCAAGTCTAAGGCAAATACTATTCATTGTACTTTATTTCCTATTTTTTTATACTTTAAACCATTAATTTTGATAATCTTTTGTAATTAAATTTTCGGATAAGATTTTTGGTTGTCACGTGTCCATTATTTTTCAGAAAAGATTTTCGGATGAGAATCTCAGTTGCCACGTGTCTTATTCCAGATAAAATTTTCGGATATTCATTTAAAAAAATTATAATCTCAGATTTCAGATAAGATTTTCACCCTCTAAAATTGTGTCATGTGTCCCATGTCAAATAAGATTTTCATATATTTTTATATATTGTCATGAAAGGCCACGAATTGCCAATTGCCAATTATGCCTTTGGCGACTCAGGCCCAACATGTCACCCAATAAATATCACATCTTTGGTAATCATTTTCTGTAACCTCTAATGAAACTGAAACAGAATTGGCCATCAAAGGCAACCCAAGCTAATTGAAACGGGATTATCTCTTAAAGGAAAAGAGCAAAAAAACAAAAACAAAAAAACGGAGAGTTCTTCTAATAAAGAAAAGAACAAGCATCTATAAAATATATTCAATTTTTTTGTATATGCTTGAGGGTTTGAGAAATCCCAAATAAGTGGCCCTTTAGAAATATAAAAAAGTGAATATATTTTATAGATGCTTGTTCTTTTCTTTATTAGAAGAACTCTCCGTTTTTTTGTTTTTGTTTTTTTGCTCTTTTCCTTTAAGAGATAATCCCGTTTCAATTAGCTTGGGTTGCCTTTGAGGGAGTTTCACTAAAACACCCAAAATGGGGGCTGAAATTATAAAAAAACCCAACACCCAAAACACTTTATAAACACACCCAAAACCCATCATTACACACACTCAAAACCCATTTATAAACACACCCAAAAAATATACAATTGTTGATTGTGGGCTTGATTTTGGGTGTGTTTCTATGTTTAAATAGTGTTTGGGTTTTTTTATAAATACATGTCTAGGATTGGGTTTATTTATAAATATATCAATTTTTTTCACTATTAACAATCTAAAGCCTGGAAAACTGATAAACAATGCTATACCTGAAGATTATACTTTGATCTTAGGGTCCTGCGGTAGCCACAAGCATAACATGCAACAAAGCATCCCGGTACTCCCAAAACAAGACCCTCAGTCAATAAGCAGCAGACGGTATTAACAAGTGCCCACAAAATAAAATGAGTCATGCATGATCCTATGAATGTCCCAGAACCCAGAAATTCTGCATTCTTTCCGAATAAAAAGCAGGGACAAAATAGACCTATACAACCTGTACAAAACAAAAATCAGCAATTAGATGATCATTGTTGGCTTGCGCTCACAGTGATATTTGTGTAACAGAGCAAAATTCAAATGTTGCTCCCATGTATTATGCGTTATCATGATAAACGAAAAGAAACAAGTCATATTATACTCAGTCCACCTAATCCATTTTCTTCATTTCAACTTTTATCCATATAGATAAAACTTATTCTTCAAACAAGAAAAGCCTACGAACCATTTTAACCAGTCTGCAGATCATTAGTTTATGTGTGGGGACATTATGTTCAAAGCTCAATGAATCACCTCCTGTAATTCAACCTCTACAAACCATTATTATCTCTATATTCACTACTAACAACACCAACTATTTACCAACAGCCAATGCTTTATCTCACATCAGACTGGATTTCATGTCATCAAAATCAGATTTAAATTACTTAAGATGTGAATCTTATAAATAATATTTATCCAAATTTATCTCCAAAAATTCAAGGGGGTTGTAAATATATTAATAAATAAAAATGAGGAGACGAACTCTTTTTTTGTAACTTTATTGTCCCTGCAGTATTGGTGGGTGATGGTAATTATGGGCGCCATGGTAATCAAGGGTAAGACCGCAAGAGAAATTACTCATTGGATACAAGGAAATGGTTAGCTGAATCTTATAGGTTTTCAGAGCTAGTAACACTGGAATGTTAGAAATAAACCAGAAACATTTCTCTTATACATAAACTGCTAAACATGGGGACCAATAAAGAACTATATCACCCATTTAAGGTAGTTTAAATTGGCCCAAACTGGAAACTCAAAATATTGCTGCTTGAATAAGCATGCAAAACCAAACGATATGCAAAGCTTACTAGCTTCTGAGCTACTTATATCTTGATATATAAGTCCAAGCCTTCATTTGAAACTTCTATATTTTATGTAACTTGCACATCGATGATCAAACTAGTATGCTTTAACTTGAGTCAGTTGAATCCTATGGTTTCTTAAAGCTGCTTCCTTTCTTTGTAATGTCTTCTAAATAATACAAACTGAATACCAGCCACAAATTCAGATACAATAGACGTCCACCACATAATGTAGAGTACTCAGAGAACGTTAAGCACATAGCAAGCTAATAACTGAGCATATGTTATTGTATGGTTAGTTAAATAATTGAACTCATATCCTAGCCTTTCTAAGAAAGTTCTACGAAAATGAAGTATGACAAGCACAAGCTAATTTTTTTTTCCCTACTCAAGAGTCACCTTCATTTTTTTTCCTTCTGATAAATCAAGGTCACAAGGCAGAAAGTAGCGTACAGCTCTGCATATCGTTACAGCATGCGCAGATTCCAGATGACCATTGTACAGGCCCATCAACACTGTTTTGCTGCTTGGGAGGGTCTTCATTTCACAAAACAATTGCTAATTAAGAATCCGACATCCCTAAAGGAATGTATGCCGGTGGGGCATAACTGCTTTGGCTCTTCATCTTTCTCTTGTGACCCAAATGATCTGTACCCAGTAACCCAAAGCATAAACAATAGGGAAACTGAGTCAATAAATGTGCAAAGAGACCACAATGGCAATCCCATACATCTCAACCAGCAACAAGTACTCTTCTGTTAAGCATTACCCAATAAGCCCAAAGGGGAAACAAATACAACGCGACATAACATGAGGAACCGTGCCCTCCACAACAAGAGTCTAATGCGAGAGATTTACGATTAACAACTACTTTTAAATGCTAAGATTGAAAACTCTGAATAACAAATTGAACGCAACCAATAAAATCAAGCAGGGCAGAAAAAAAATCGAATTTCAGACAAAATTTGAGATTTAGTTCCCGCTTTTAGATAATAAATCAAACAATGCTATGAAAAAACATATATATACAACACCAACAACGAAGGCAGAAGGAAAACACTATAACAACGCATTAACAGATGGTTTAACAAATTCTAGTAAAGAAAATTGAAAGCGAAGAACAGCAATGACATGTGAAACCATTAAAAGAAAATTATGAAAAATGGTAAGAAATCGAAGAAACAAAGATCCATACCCGCCTTCTCTGTCGGTGAGTGAAGAAAATGGTAGCAGAAAAAGTCACCCTTTCCTGTTGCTGAGAAAGAAAAAATAACGAGAGCAATCCGGGCCCGAGTCGACCTGGGCCTTGGTTAGACATCATCACTGATATGCATATCAGGAATCCATCCGGATCAGGTGAGAACGCTTATGTGAGAACATTATATAAGAATAAATCGCTGCCATTGAAATGCATTTGAACGGTTGAAGAGAAAAAGCGAGCTTACGGTGCATACGGGTAGGCTACAGTTTCCCCTTAGTAGAGGTGTCAAGTCGCGCTTGGTTCGAAAAAATCGTGCCTTTCTTATTCCTGATAGTGGTGCCTTTCTTGTCAATGGAGTTATGAATGAACCCTAGTCATAACACCCAAATACCTGCCAGACATCAAGTTCTCTATTCCTCATCTCTTCTCACAGAAACTCCTTGGTGTACTGTTTCTCTTTGACTTGCTATTCTGTTGTGGCAGAACCTCTGTGATCGAGTAATTCTCATCTGAACGTCTGAATCGGTACGTTTCTGTCGAATTCCCTCCCTCTCTTTGATATTAAAGTTTGCATGTTATACTGCATTCATTTAATTGAAATTGCTTTAGGACTTTAGGGAGGATTTGAGGGCTTTGATTTTCTGGGTAAGAGTAGTCTGTCTCTGTACGGAGTGTTTGCAAAAATATAAATTGGCCTAAGTAATTTGTGTTGTGTTTTGTACTTCGTATTTTTGTTTGCATTCTGATTGTTTGTTGTGTTTTCATAAAATTCGAGGAATCTTCATCTGTTCCTCATTGTAATCCTGCTTTGGCCATGTAGTGGTGTGAGTGCTGGGCATAATTTTAGGGATTTAATGGGGCTTGACAAACAAATAATAATAAGTACCAGTAGAAGTAGAATGCATAAGAGAAAATTGAATCTTAACTCTGAATATGAGATGATTTGGGATGCATAAGGAGCAATGCATCTTGTAGTAGGTATCAATTATGTATCTGAATTTGTTGAAATTAGTGTTTGTAGGTGAAATTATGCAATAGGGTCCAACATTGCTCAATTCAGTGTAAAGGATTTTTGTTTGATAAGTGGTCTAAAATGTGGAAGCGAGCCTGACATAACGTCTACCGGGGAAGATCATAAGTGATTTATGAAAGCACATTTTACCAACAGGAGTCACATTACTGGCTAGGACTTAGAAAATGCATTCCTAAAGTCCGAAAGAGGAAGCGAGGACTCGTTCAAATTGGGATTGCTGTATTATGTGGAGTATGCGATAATAGGTAAACCCCAAAATGTAAAGATAAATGAGGACTACTTACATTTGATTCATAAAATGGATGAATTCAACAAATATCCGTGGGAATCTATATCGTTAGAGTGTCTGCAAGATTCTCTATTGTTTGTTCTCGGGAAGAAAGAGAGATATGAAGACAAGGATGGGCAGGGGAAAGGAGAGAAAAAGTGAAAAAAGGCAGTGCGGAGTTCAGTGAGAAAAGGAAGAGAAACGTGGAGGATGAGAAGTATAAAAGAATTAACAGACCTGTATGGAATATGAAAGGATTGAGCTATGCTTTCCAGGTATGATTTAGTTCAAAATTAGTGTTTGTAAAATTTAAGTTTGTAATTAAGTACTGACTTTGATAATCTATTTGTTGTAGATTTGGGCGTATGAATTAATTACTGAATTGGGAATTCAACCCCTCAGATATTGTAGGTGGATCGAGGAAACTGCATTAGTCCCTCGAATTTGCCAGTGGGAATCCACAGATAAAGTGCTTGAGTTTAGAAAGCTGAACACTTATATATTTCAAAGCAAACATGTGTGTAGTTAATAATTGATTTCAATAGTATGTTGGTTTCATGAGGAAAGCTGTTTACTATTGTATATGACCTGTTAACTGTATATGTTTGACAGCCTGTTATACTGCGGCTTTTACGACCACGTGAATTGGAGATGAGGCAACCATATTGGAGTTGGGGATCAGATGTTCCTGAATGTGATGCACCTAGTGTAGGCCCGGGGGTATGTAAGGACCTTGATGAATTAAACTCTGTTGTGCAGCAGTTGAGGAATGAGGTTGCACTATTGCACCGTGAGAAGGGTGAGCTGGAGGAGAGAGTTTTACGCTTGGAAAAGTGTATCAATCATGCAGACGCCAGGAAGAGTGAGGATGATGGAGATGAGAGACTTAAGATTGAGGATGCTGGAGAGGAGAGACATAAGACTGAAGATGCTGGAGAGGAGAGACATAAGACTGAGGATGCTGGAGAGGAGAGACATGAGACTGAGGATGCTAGAGAGGAGAGTGATAAAACTGAGGAAGGTGGAGTAGCCGAATTGAGAGAGGAGTGTGTACAAAATGCGAAAGAAGAGGTGTAATATACAACCCCGGATATAAATTGGGATGATTCAGATGTGGTGTGTGTCACCCTTGTTAAATTCTTTACGAATCCTCCTCGAAGGATTGACATGTCCACTGCGGAGGGTGAATGTGGCGAAGATGTTATAGTTAGGGTGGGGCGAAAGAGGGGTCGGGGAAGGAGTTAGACGCTTGGTCCTGTGATGAAGAGGCCAAGGGCAGTGGTAAGGGAAACTCCATGGCAAGGTCGGGAGATTCCCAATATTTCGAAGGACCCAATTGCTGACCCCCTAAGGCCTGTTCCTCTTGATTCCCTTCTGGATGTGGCAAAATTCTGCTGGGAATGGGGACAAGAAGTAAAGTTAGTTCCCTTTGTCCGTCCTTAGTGAAATGTAAATGGTTTATTATGATTACCTATTGAGTTACTGGTGAAACGGAATTGATAATAACAATGATTGACAAATATAGTTCACATGTGCGGTTATGTGGAGACGAAGCTATGGAAGGTACGCATAACTTCTTTGTTCGGTTGCTGACCAAGGACGGTTGGTTGGATGACTCAGTAAGCATTGATTGATTTGGGATTTTGTCGATAAGCCGTTGTTATGTAGTAATTGATTGATTTAATAATGGAAACAACCCTTTATGTAGAACATTGACATGGCCTTGCATTTGCTACAGGAGCGGCACAACAGGTCTGGCAAGTGGGCGAGTTCTGACTAGACGATACTGGACACCACTTTTCAGGTCTGTATTATTTCATAAGCATTGTTTGTTTTGAAATTTTGTATCCGTTATGATGCATAACTCGTGTGCCACTATGCAGAAATGTGCTGCCTTAGATTACACGCAAATGAAGTCGTATATGGGAAAGGACGAGAGGCAGCACATCAACGGTCTAGTGGGAATGGTGAAGGGCGAAGGGCACAAGTTGGCTAAATCATGGGGGTCTGTGAATCAAGTTTTTTTGCCCTTCAACCTAAAAAGGCAGAAGCACTGGATCTTACTTGTTATCGATTTAAAAGAGTGTGAGATAAGGGCATATGATTCAAAATTAGATCTGTGCAGAACTCAAGCTATCCAACGGGCTGTGCAGCCGGTGTCCAAAATACTGCTCCAGTTGTTACAAGAAGCTGGATATATTGGCGACGGTCTACTTTGCAAAAGTGAGTGGCCAGTTATTCGGGTTTTGGATGCACCTCAACAAGTAGGCGGGTGAGTCATATTCGACCTAAACACATTGTGTTATGAAAGTGCGCTTTTGTTATACAATGAATGACAGTTGCTTCGCTATGTTTTAGGGGCGACTGTGGGATGTACATTCTCAAATACTGTGAGTTTCTGACCTCCAATGTAGACCTAGCCAATATTTCCCATCATGCCATGCCCTTGTATTGGTTGAAGCTCGCTGTGCAGTTGTTGCAGGGATATTAACGCGTGTGCTTAATTAGGAGAGGCAATATGACATAATTGGGTGGGTGTAGTATACGAACTTGCAAACTTGATTTCACTGACTGGGCGGTTTGTAATTATGTAGGTAACAGTTGTTGAACTGAAGAAATTCATATAGCTTGGTATTGGCTCAATTCGCGAGATAGAACCTTTCTATCATATAAGGGAAGCTCGAAGAGCTTTCTTCGCATGCTTGAGGGCATCTTTCCTGTTTGTACGAAGGTTTTGAAAAGGTAGTTTTGAGTCTTACTTGTTAATGAACAAACTCTTCTTTATGATCCAACTCCCTCTTTTGACTTAAAATTAAAGAATAAGTTATTTTTATTGGGTTCAAATACAACTTGTACGAAACCGTGAACACATGTTGTTGATACTATGCTAAACCATAAACCGTAAATGGTGCCACACTGTGTTTTCAAATGTGGAATAACTAGGAATGTTTCTTGTTTACGGCAAACAAGATTGTGAATTTCAAGATGCAGGCATATCAAATAGTAGATTTGCAAACACTTCTTCATATTTCATAGCTGTCCGGATTAGAAAATTACAAAATATATACTTGAAAAGCCAAAAGAGAACACAATTTAAAAATATATACTTGAAATTGCTTGAAGATTTCCAGACGCAAAAAGTTTTTTACTTCTTCATCACTTCAACTGCCAAATTCAGAAATGATAGAACTAACAACAGTATGAGGATTTTTTTAATGCCCTTCACTATACGGATGACTTCAACAGATGCATTAAGTTCCTTCACATCCAGCTAGTTTTCAATTTGAGATTTAGTTGGCATGTTGCCTCTAGCCACCCATTCCTAGCCATTACACCTTGTAGCTCCCTAAAAAAACATAACAAAGTTACATTTTTCAGTTTCGGATTACAATGTCAGACCCAATTCTTCTACTTTGTAGCAATTTTCGTTGGCTTAGGCAATGGCCGATTTGAGTTAGTGTTATTGGCTCAGGGAAGATAATACTTACATATGTTGTGAAGCACTTCCAATACGGTCTGCCCATATTCCCTTCAGATTTAGAAATTAGCATTACCATCTCAGCATTGCAGTGCCGACACCTCTTTCCTTGAGTGTTTGTTGAAGAATTCGACATGGCTTTGCCCAGAAGGTAAAATGAAGATAACAGAAGATGACAACCCTTCCAAAAATTTGCTCAAAACCCCCAAATAATTTTCCTTAAAATCTGAAAAGGAATTGTATTTTATTTTTTGGGGAGAACTAATATGGAGTTTCAAGTTTGAATTGTCCTGTTTTGGTCGTAACAATCCGTGACTATGAGCGGCGAATTCAAAATTTGCAGGAATGTTTTTTTTTGTTAACCCTAACCCATGAGCGGGAAAAAAAGCATTGGTTTAATATTTTTTAACCCTAAGCACTCCAGTAAACCCTAAACCGTAGGCGGCAAACCCTTACACCCTTCACGTCGTTTAAAAATTGAATATTTAAGTGGAAACGATTACAAAATAGAAAAACTGGCGAGTGGCGACATGGGAATGCGCCGCGTGGCGGTCACGCTTGCAGTCCCCACTCTAGCGCCTCCACTTGGCATTTCTTGTATATTTTATTCAATATTTTTTTTTTCAAAAAATCGTTAAAAATGCATGAAAAATACGGAAAAAATTGGGAAATTTCCTAACTTTGTGTGGGGATGAATACTCCATACGGAAAGAACAAACCCTGGTTTAGGAGCGAGTGAAAAATAAAATTTGGGAACCAACCCTACATTCGGATGATGCAAATGAAAACACTAATACACTTTGTAAACCCTACACTCTCATATGTTCGATCACATTAATCTTGTTTCCAAATTTGTTTGCCTTGCCCTTTTTCCGGATATGTCATCGAAGGAAATCTCGTCCCGATCGCTGAGGAATTTTTCACCCTCAAATTCGATTTTTAATTGAATATTTAAGTGGAAACGATTAAAAAATAGAAAAACTGCCGTGTGGCGGCATGGGAAAGCGTTGCGTGGCAGTCAGGCTTGCAACTCCCCACTCTAGTGCCTCCACTTGGCATTTCTTGTATATTTTATTCAGTTTTTTTTTCCCAAAAATCATTAAAAATGCATGAAAAAGATGGAAAAAATTGGGAAATTTCCTAAACTCTGTGTGGGAATGAATACTTCATACGGAAAGTACAAATTCTGGTTTAGGAGTGAGTGAAAAATAAAATTTGGGAACCAACCCTACATTCGGATGATGCAAATGAAAACACTAATAGACTTTGTAAACCCTACACTCTCATATGTTCGATCACATTAATCTCATATCCAAATTTGTTCGCCCTGCCCTCTTTCCGGATATGTCATCGAAGGAAATCTCGTCCCGATCGCTGAGGAATTTTTCGGGAATTTTTCACCCTCAAATTCGATTTTTAATTGAATATTTAAGTGAAAACAATTAAAAAATAGAAAAACTGTCGTGTGGCGGCATGGGAAAGCGCCGCGTGGCGGTCAGGCTTGCAGCTTCCCACTCCAGCACCTCTACTTGGCATTTCTTGTATATTTTATTCAGTTTTTTCCCCAAAAATCGTTAAAAATGCATGAAAAAGACGGAAAAAATTGGGAAATTTCCTAACTCTGTGTGGGGATGAATACTTCATACGGAAAGTACAAACCCTGGTTTAGGAGCGAGTGAAAAATAAAATTTGGGAACCAACCCTACATTCGGATGATGCAAATGAAAACACTAATACACTTTGTAAACCCTACACTCTCATATGTTCGATCACATTAATCTCGTATCCAAATTTGTTTGCCTTGCCCTTTTTCCGGATATGTCATCGAAGGAAATCTCGTCCCGATCGCTGAGGAATTTTTCGGAAAAAGGGCAAGGCAAACAAATTTGAGAGTGTAGGGTTCACAGCAGTTCCAAGCATCTACGTTGCCCCAGTTTTCGGCCCTGCGGTCCCAGAATTGATACCACTCCCGATTACCCTCACAGTCAATGCATTCTTGAAAAAAACGTTCGTCTGCAATAAACTTTTCAAGCAAAGGAGGAGTTTTGGTGCCAGACATTGTATACCGACCCAGTCGAATGCTTATTGAATCCCTGCAAGCTTGCATGTTCAGTTTCTTTGTTTTGCTGAGATGGCACATAAACTCCATCGCATTCTCCTTGCCCTCGCTAGGGTTCAACGGCCCTAGCAAGCCAACAAGGTAGGAGGCTTCCTTATGCCCTGCCATAGCTGCCACCCTCAGGTTCTTCATGCACTCATCATCTTTCAATAGGAAGAAGTCATGAATAGCTTCTCAGTAAATGATTTTTGGATTCTGATGTTCTTTGCACTTTTGCAAGAACTCAACAATTTTGTCTTCCTCAAACCCGTACCAGTCCTGATGCCACTGGTACTTATCTACTGACACGGTTGTCCAAACCTCAGGATCATTGAGCATTTCTTTAAATAACTTGCAGGTTTCGGCCATGCTGTACAGATCTTCAGAGGACTGCTTTGCAACCGCGAGCAGCACCTTAAACCATGCCAAATGTGGAATATCCATCTTGGTTGTTGGAGAAGAGGGACTGAAAAGGGTCTGTGGAGAAGAGGACTGAAAAGGGTTTGTGGAGAAGAGGGACTACAAAGGGTCTGTGGAGGTTTTAATAATCACGGTGTCATTTGGGGACCAAGAAGAAAGTGCCGCATATAAACCCAACCGGCGTGACCCACTTTACAATGGACGAAGACAAGGGTTTAGATAATTAATTATTGTATTCGTTTCCCAAGCGGTGTGAGTGAAATGACAATTGACAGTCATCGATGAAGGTGGATGGACTGAATTAGTTTCGCGCGCTCCCATATTAAGAGCATTTATGATACCACTTATCACTGGCAACAGTCACAAAATTATAAATGCTTTTCGTGATAATTATTATGCTAAAATCACATCACCACTTATGAAGCAAATGACTTAGTTACATTTGAATATGACCAAGTAATCAGTTTCATTTTGCCAACCTTGAAACTAAATATCAACGCACCATTAACAGTAAAGTAAATGATCACAGTGTATATGATACTAATAATGCAAAAATGACATCAGAGCGAGTGAAGGTAACTTGCATTTTATCATGACCAACTAAGCAGTTGCTTCTTGCCAAATATGGAACTAAATATGAACGTGTATCACCAGTACAGAAAAAGAAAACTGTGTTTATGATACTGATAATGCAAATATGACATCACACGTTCTGAAGGTAACTTACATTTCAACCGTGCCGCGTGAACACTTAAATCTACACAAATATGATACTTAATTTGTCTGATTATCACCTGTAAAGAAAATGAAACTACTGTATCTTATACTAATAATGCAAAGATGACATCACTACGGAAAGTAGGTATCTAAGGTGGCCGCTCCCCAGTCAAAGTGAACAAATTAATTTTGGCGAGTAAAATTAGTAAGGGGACTGCTGTGTAAATAACAAAGTGATATATTTTACCTCACATTGCACCACCAGTTGGTCCAAACAACCCTCAACTCACCATGGGGTCACCTACGAAAATCCCCCCCATACTTATAACAACTCCACCAAAAAATGCAGACCCTATCTCACACAAGAATAAGAACGCTGAAGATGTTCCCTGTAGGACCTGCGAAATCCATAAACTTTTCATCTGAGGACCACGATGAAGCAGGTCGTATCGACCAGATGCGATACGATGCATTGATGACTAAAATAAAACGTCAGAAGATACGTCTAAGATGGTATGAAGAAACATTGGGGGAGGCGAAAAGTCAAGCGAAATTACACTTTCGATCAGTCAAACTAATGAAACTAAGGGTTAGGCTTGCGAAAGGAAAAGGTTATCGAAGGTTCAGGGGGTCGAATGAGGCAATGCAGATGAGGGAAGCAGAAGCACGTAAAGGGTTTGACTTGTTCCGAGAGTATGCAAAATGTGTTGTCCCAAGCTACAACTGGGACGGAATCACCATGGAGTAAACCGTCGCTAGACAACGTTCATTTTGGTTTTTTTCAATCAGTTTGTTTGGAAAAAATGCCTAAAAGTTCATTTTGAAGGTGTAACCATTTTTCTTTGGACACATCAGATGGTATCTTGTATGTATCCAAGCTGTAAGACGTGAAGAAAGAATGAGTGAAAGATATGGGAAACTGCTTTTGGTTTATTATGCGTACTTTTGTAAAGCTAAATGGGTATGCTTTAATTGAAGTGTGTTTACATTATTTTTTGTCAACATATTTAATTTCTCTTTACAAAATGCCTAAAAGGAATGGGATAGTTTTTTTCTTTGATTGGATCTCTTATATGGAGTTGTTGTTCCTAAAATGGTAATATGAGGTTTGCTTATTCGTGCGAAATATATAATATATGATCAATGAAATAACAATAATAATATTCTGTGTGTCATTTGAAAGGAGAAAATAAGACTAATTTTTCCCAATAATTAGATACGAAGCAAATGTAACCGATAGTTGTGTTATTTGAAATTAAATAGTGAACATGAAGGAAATAGAAGGAAAAGGTTTGCAAAACATAATGTTACGATTGAAACGAAAGCGGGTTCAAACCAAATTCCAAAGATGAAGGGTACACTTTGTACTATCACATCTTAGGAAATTGAGTACGAAAGTGAGTTGAAAAAACACTTTCGATGATTTATAGCTTCCCTAGTTGTGTAATGCCATAAGGAGCTGGAATCAATTTTGGGGCATTTTTTTCCGATTTTTCTCCTTGTTATTACCATGTCTTCAGTGATTTTCCCCCACTTGTGTAATGAAAATAACGAAATACAACACATGGCGGGACCTGACCGCATCAACCTTGGGTAGGTGCACACATGCACGTCAGTGACCATTGTGTCACCCTTCTTTTGCAAAAATAGGGATAATATTTCCAAAAATGCTACAACCTCATGGAAAGTTGATACGAGGCTTTAAAATTCGTGTGTATGCTTTCTGTGATTAATACGAGGCTTTAATCCGAATTCACCCTAACTAAATCAAATACTCTCATTACTGAACAAAAAAACAAAACTGATGTGATAGATGGGAAAAGTAGATAAAACAAACTGCGGAATACTCTAGGACATCATATATAAACGGTGTCGTATGGCTATGGGATACTCATTGCCGTAGATCCACATCTTGTTTTCTTCCTCACTCTTCTTTGGAGTTGTGTTTTGTGCATACAATGAATCCCCCAATCTGAAGAAACTGAAGATTTGTGAACATGTCAACCAGTTCAGACGACAATGCAAATCAGGGGGACCCCGATGGGTAATGGGAATATGCCCTCGATTATCCAAGGTCCCCTTTACCACCGCTGCCACTTCCAACCTTCTCGGCAAGCGAGGGCGACTCCGATGATCCTGCTGTGGAAATAAATGATATGAAGAATAAACTGGAACACGACTCCTCCTTGGTCCATTATTGGACTCAAAAGTGTGTCGGAGCTGAGCAGAAGTTGGCGTATTTGAAGCGCCAAGTGAACAAAGCGCGTTACAAAAAAGAGAAGCACAGAATTCGTGGCCAAAGACGAAAGCACAAAGCAGAGGATTTGCATATGACCGAGGAGGATGCTTCGTACGAATCTTTCAGCTTCCACAAAGGAGACGACAAGCATGGCCAGGCAATGTCTGTGGCTTTCAACGAAGGTTTTGAGCAATTCCGACGGTTCGCTGCAAATGTCCACAAAGATATTGACTGGGACGCCATAACTCCATCTGCTGCACAAAAAATCATCTCCGGCGGTGTACACCCACCAGAGCTAGGCCACCAAACAGCACAAGCCAACGATAATGACGGCTGGTAGCCATATCAATCGATAGGCAATCGTTATTTACTTGTTTGTTTTTTGTTAATTCCCCATCTGGGTTTGTGTTTACATGTTTATGCCCGATCTGACTTACATGCAGCTTATTTGGGTTTACATCTGCTAGTACAGTTCAGTTACTAATACTGCTCAAATTTTTGATTTCAAAATTTGTCGGTGGGTCGATAAATGTTTTCAAGATTCTCTGACACAGATATTCGGTTCTTTAACACATTATTGACACATAGTGATGGTTTCAAGATGCCCTAATTGACACACAGTGATGGTTTCAAGATTCCCTTACATAAATATTTCATTTTCCTTGCAACCGTTGTAAAGGTGTATAAAACCCACATTGCATAAATCCTAAACGAATCCTTTCGAACACTGGCTTCACGTTCTGAAAACACCAAAGCCCCGGGATAGACATCCACCTTCAACCAAAGATGGATCCGAAAGTTCGAGTTACGCATAATTATTGCAAGCATGGTGCTGTTCACGAGCGTCCTTATGGGACGTGCAGGGATCTATTCACGGTAGGTCCAGACAATGTTCAATAGTATCGGTCCCCAATCCCTTCTCCCCCAAAGCCCCCCATCTCCCATTGTTTGCATGTGTAAACCCCCAAATTTAGAGTGGTGCCAGGATTGCTACAATGACAAACGCATTCTAGATTGGAAGGAACGTGGCCGCTTTGAGGCAAGTGATGACTCTGATGCTGATAACTAAGTGGGTCTTCAAATAACTTATTGTTGACTTTAATGTAGTTTTTTTAATTTTATTTTTCTATGTCCGTATGTAAGTCATGCGATACGTGTGTGACACTTAATAATTATCGAATACAAAAGTTACTTTGTTTTTGGGCAGTTTCACTGTTGCTGTTCACAAACCTTAGTTCAGTATCAACATGAGGCACTTATATAAGACTCACTAATGGTTCCAGATGGTTTCCAAAATGACGCAAATTGGTATCAACAAATATTCACGCTCCAGGACCGTAAATGAAATCAAACTCTTGCAGAAATGACTCTGTCATAGTAGGTTCCCTGTCTTACGTGCGCTGACTGGGCTGCAAATTGTCATAAACTATAACACCAACTTCTGCATCGGAAGATGAAGAGTTGCAACATCGAAACAAATAAACAAGTCAACAGCATTTCTTGTATAAAATTCAAACCCACACAATTACATATTCACTTACGGGCTCACAAGTTTTGGACAAGTCCGTCTATCATGATTAGTCTTCCTACATTCACTGCACCACCATTTATGTCCTTCAGCTGCCTTCTCTTTTTGTCCTTTCACTCTTCTCACATGCCCTTTTGCTTTTTCTCGATGGGGTTCTTTCATTCTGACTTGGGGAGAACTAGTTTCGACCTCTCCATTGGGTTCTTCTTCGACACGAGCTCTTGATGACAACAACCTTGTAAGCTTCCCACGAATGTCGTTAAATGAATTTTCTAGCAACTCAAAACCTTCATCACACAACAAAGCAGAATCTATCAAATCACTTGCAACTTTGCCAAGTTTCGATCTCTTAACCAAAACCAAACCGTCCACGCAATCTTTAACTTCTTTGTCATTCTTATCATATACTACATCGCACTTTGCACTTTGAAGCCATCATTTCAGTATGTAATTGTCTGGCAAGTGCTCCACCTGCTTCATTCTTAAAAATGCTAGGATGTGTCGGCACGGAACTCCTCAAAATTAAAATCCTTTGCAGCTGCAATAAGCTTTATCGGCATCTTTATCATACACAAGCTCCTTCATCCGTGTCACCCCCGGATTTACCCGCTCACTTACTTTGTACCTGCACTGGGTCTCATCTTGCTCTATAAGTTCGAACAAGCATAAAAGGCTTCTGAAGTCTTCCCTCTCAAACATTTCAAGAATTTCCCGAGTGTAAAGGCGTGCCATTTGATGTTGCTTTGGTGTTCGAAATGGCAGCGGAGGTTTTTCATTGGTATCAACATGATCAGCCATTAACTCCTTGTGCCTCTGTGAACCAAGAGCTCTTTCAAAACGTACAATGAATTCCATCAATGTGTTTTTCCGGTTAATATATTGTTTGAAAAATGCATGACAGCTTTCAGCCCGTTGACTACTTGACATCCCAGCCGAAAACACATGTTTTACATATGATGGAACGCAATTCTCCTGCAAAGCATGAATCGAGCTCAGCCACGGATGGTCTTTCAGCCCATTGCTTGTGATGATTTCATCCCATTTCGCGTCAAATTCTTCTTTCGTGTCCATACCCCATATGCATTTGCACATTTCCGAAAACATTCCCGAGTGTCGGGTTTCTCCATAAAATTATTCAAGATATGCCATATGCAAATCTATGGAATGTTGTTGGGAGAGTTAAAGCAATTGCCTTTGACATGGCTGCATCTTGATCAGTGATGATCATTTTGGGTGGCTCACCTAGCATGGCTTTCTTAAATTCTTCGAACAACCATGAAAATGAATCCGTGGTTTCACTAGTTAGGAATGCACAACCAAACAACACTGTCTGCCTATGGTTATTAACTCCTAACAAAGGCGCAAAGACCATCCCATAACGGTTCGTGTTGAACGTCGTATCAAATACCACCACATCCCCAAAAAACCCATAAGCTCGTCTTGACCTTGCATCTGCCCAGAAAACATTTCCCATCCTTCCTTCCAAATCTACCTCCATATTGAAATAAAGTGAATCATTTTTTCCTTGCTCAACCAAAAAATGCTCCTTCAGCAGCTCTGCATCATGCCCAATCACCTCCCCACGTACGTCCCTTGCATAATTATAGACATCTCTCCTAACAAACCCAACATTTTTCAATCCCCCTACTTGCACCTCAAGAAGGCTTATCTGTTTATGTACAGGGATATTAACTTCGCTCATATGTGCACTATAGGCCTTTGTAGACTCTGTTAAGTTACGGTGAGATCTTAATAGATGGACTTTATCAACTGTGGTCATGTCATGGTTGTGTACCTCATTGAATCCTACAACAGTGTACTTATTCTTCTCTTTTACCTTCAAAATCGTAAGTTTAGCCTTGCACCCAGTTCGAGTACAACCTCACAGTCTTTTCTTACGACTAACAGTGCTTGTCAACGAATACCCTTGTTTACAACATACATATTCTTCCCTTGTTACCTCTCTTGTGAATGTGCACGTTCTCGTTGTAGAACACCGAATGCCAAATCCGGTTTTCGCAGCATACATATTATAGAAATTGAACACATCCACACAGCAATCAAATTCAAGTCCCAATTTTGGTTTCAAGTCCGAACTAACTTCCGGTGTCACCTGCCCTTCGCACTCCATTTCACAGTTCTTGCAATTTAACCCTGAATATCACATCACCAACATCATATATGACATGAAAATCACTATCTGTGAAACATTAAAGGCCTACATACACACTAACGTAACTTGTGCTGATGCCCAATATTTGGCAAATGCTTTCAAACAGCTTTAAAATATATATCAACTAACATATGACATCAAAATGACTCTCTGGTGAAACATTAAAGACATACATATAACCTAATCTGACTCATGCTGATGCCCAATATGTGGCACATGCTTTCAAACAGCTTTAAAATATATATTAACTAATATATGACAGGCAAATCACTCTCTGCTGAAACATTAAAGTCATACATACATCCTAAAGTGACACACGCTGATGCCCAATATAGTATATCGCTTACCTCGTAACTGATTTACAACTTCAAAATTTCAATAAATATGACAACATAACGTAGCTCTTTTAGATCTGGACGTCAACCCCAATCACTTTTCATCTTCCTCAACCCCTGTTTCAGCCACGCTCAACGATTTCAAAACCAACAGAGCAGAACCACAACGGTATGGTCAGAACTTTCCAACTCAACGCCAGTTTTGACGTTGCTCAAGGATTGACGTATGTTCCGACCCTAAAAATCCAACCACAAAGATGAAATTACAAAATCCAGGATTCCTTTGTTTCGCCTGAATAGGAAACCCAGAAAAAATGAGGGTACCGTTTATGTGTTCTTCCTCAAACTGAAAAACGATTAACAGGGGTGCTCTCTCTTCAGTGTTATAGTTCTTCCTTAATCAAAGCTGATTAAAAAATGGCATTCTCATTGAACTCAGTGAACAACTGGTTTAGAGGGGACTTCTGGTTTGGAGGGGATGTTTTGGAGGGAGAAGACAGAAGAAGGCCTCGTTCTAATACAACACTTACACTTACAATTGCTTTTCATACAGCCGTTAGATTAGATCCAATGGTGTTCTCATGTTATGTTCTCACATAGGCGTTCTCACTAGATCCCGACCCTATCAGGAATTCCCGTTTGTACCTGTAGGGGTCTTTTTCTTCTGGCAGCAAGTGGGCTGGGTTGCTGGAAGGAGCAATCTGATGCAAGTGTCCCCTTGTGTCTGAGTTCGAAGCTCAAGCCCCAAGGATGTCTCGAAAGGGTGATGACGCCTCAGGAAACTCCTTGGTTACCTTCACCAATGAAAATAACCAAAAATTACAGATAAATATTCTAGCTTGGCATGAGAGACTTATGGCATGGGAGCAAAAGTTGTCATGGGTTTAGCACTTAAGGAGAGAGAGCTACGGGTTCCTATGAGAGACAGAGGTTCTAATGGAAAGAAAAAGGGGTTCTAAGGAGATTTGATGAAGGGGGAGAAGGGTGGTGAAGAATTATGGGTGACTTTAGTAGTTTCCGGCAACTTGACAGTGGCTCTGTCAAAGTTGTAGCAATCTGCCAAAGAAGGGGAGATGGAGGAAATGGGCAAGTAAAGTACGAAAATTGCTGAGTTTGCAAGTGAGAGAGGAAGCTTGCTCTCTGAAGGATGTGGGTTGATTTGTTGTGTTGGGTAGTAGGGGTCCTATTTATAGTTGCTGGGAATGGTTCTTCTCTAAGAAACCTTAATGGTTTCTTCCTAATCTAGTTAAGCTTTCCTCTCCCTTTCTTCTCCTCCTTCTTGACTTACCTCATGGTGGCAAAGTCAGCTCTGCCCAATCCCACAAAATCAGAGATTTTTGGGAGCTCAATGTTTCTTCCCGCGGCTACCTCAGAGGAGAGCTTTCATTTTCATCCATCTTCTTTCTCCTCTTTCTTCCTCTTTCCATGGCCAAATCTGATGAAGGAAAGAAAATTGGTGCGCCTGCTGGTTTAAGGGATGGCATCCTTCCTTGCGTGCCAAAATCCCTTGGTCTTTTGAATTATTGCACTTGGAACTTGTTCCTTAGGCTCTCAGCAGCCCCTCACGTGTAGATTTCCCAAGCCCCTTCGTGGTTTTGTCTCCTAGCTGAGTGCCAAGGCTTGGGCTGCTTTTTACTCTAATTATATGGGTCTTTTAAGACAACCACATGATCTATCCAATGGATGAGATGGCTTTGTCAAATGTTGGGCTTTTTGGTTGGCTTATTCTAATTGGAGCTATGGGCTATTTTGGTTGGGCTACTTTAGTTGAGGCAATGGGCTATCTTCTCTCTTGTGCTTACCCATGTTTGGGCCTAAGAAAATGGGCTTGAGTCCCGAGTCCCCCAAGTGACCCAAGACTTCCATTTCTTGACCCATCAATGGGCCCCATGACAACTCGTTACCATCTATACCACAACCCACTCAAGCAAGCCTCGAGCATTCGAGTGGCTTGGGCCCACTTAAGCTTGTAGTGCAATTGGGTGTGAAATAATAATTTCCCGCTTGGCATGGCATGTCGTTTGTCATGCTTTTAATTATCACGCTTGATAGGATAATTGGCATGAATTTACAGAGCTAAATGCATCTATATAATTTTAATCTCAATTTCTAGCATGACAGACTTTTATTTGGCATGGCATGCAGGGTGTGGCTTGTGCATGGCAGACTTTCGTGTACTCCAAATCGGGTCTTTTTCCAATAATATATCGTTTTGGGCTAGGAATTTATTCGGGCCCAACCATGGATTTTTTGGGCCTGAACATTAACCACCTTAATTATAAGGGCCATGGATAAGTGCTGGAATGGGCCGAATAATTAAACGTGACCCAAAAATCAAATTGATAAGCTCTAGCAGCTATTTGTGGTTTCCCAGATACCAACTTCCGCCTCCTTCTTTTCCATTTATTATTTCTTCCTTCTTCTCCTTCCTCTTTAGAGTAACCCTCTCCCCATCACCTTCATCTTCTTTTTCCTTTTTCTTCCTCCAACGAACTCAGAGTCAGAGAGAGAGAGAGAGAAAGAGCGAGATCGGGCAACAACCACCTGTTTTTAGCCGCTGGAAGGGAGTTCTAGCCAAATTTGACTCCGTTATGTTCCTATACGAGGAAATCAGCTTGCCGTTGCTGGAAGAGATTGTCTCTGTGTAGAATTTTCTTCCAAAATTCCCAATTCCTACTTTCTTGGTGAATCTGAGGCTATCCTTTGAGGGATTAACGAGGTATGCCCTTTTCTCTTGCAATTTCTTGAATCTATTGAGGGGTTTGTTGGGTTCTTCATGCCCATGGGTTCTGCTCTTTTTTTTGACAGCCAAACACCCACTCTTTTTAACCCATCCATCTTTTGTTGGAGTAATCGTCAGCAAGGAAGGATTTGCGTCAGTTTTTGGGGTTATCTCCTCTTTGATTTCTTTCTTTTTGCAAGCTGCTGGAAGAGTGCGAACTTTGTGAGAAGAAATCGTTGGTATGGATTGCATCCTTTTCTTTTCTCCATTTTTCTTCCCCGTTTTATCATGTGTTGGCCCTCTTTGTGCTTGTGAAAAAGGCTGAACCTTGCACGATGCACTTTTTCTATGTAGGTGTATACGTCTCAGACACAGGTAGGGGGAAGGCAAGTGCTGGAAGCTTTGACGTTTTTGCTGCTGGAACCTTCGAATCCTCTAGCCTTCTAACTTGTATTTTTGGGCTTCTGTTTCAGTCTTTCAGTAAGTGACTCTGCCAATTTGAGCATTTTAGGAATAAGCATAGACTGGTGCTTGGCCTAGGGTTACTCTTAGGGCTGCAATTCGGCCGGATCGGATCGGAAACAGCCATTCCAATTTCCGTCCAAAATCTTTCGGAATTCCTTAAACACTTCCGATTCCGATTCCGAAAAATTCCGGAATTTTTCGGAACTTTCCGATTCCGAAGTTTCAAATTCTTCAAAACAAATTTGTATAATATTGTTCCGATTCCGAAAAATTCTGAATTTTTTTGAAACTTTCCGATTCCGAAGTTTCAAATTCTTTAAAAAAAATTCATATCAATATTATACGTAACTAACAAAAAAAATAATATTAAGATCCCAATTAGGCTTTCTATCAAGAAGCCCAACTAGGCATTAATTAAGAAACCCAACTAGAGACTTCATAAATACTACTAAATAATGACCTGTCGAGCCCACTTAAGATTGTAGGCTGAACTTGAAGTCTATTCAAGTACTGAATTGGGATAAAGATATTTATAAAGAAGAAAACATCTGAAGTCTATGTTTTCAATCGATGTGGGATTCCAACAACTCTCAGAAATGGGACTCCAACAACTCCAATAACTTTCATAGAAAAAGAACACCTATGCATCCAAAACCTATGGATGGTATATCAAAACCAACTATCCTTATTTTATGCGTTTTTGGTTTCAGTCTATGATCAAAGCCCTTCTCCATCAAATGATCAAACAATCCAATCAAATTATATCCAAAACAGTCAAATCTTCTCCTTCAAACATCATCATGCTCTGATCATGTGAATGAAAATTTATTGATTCAAATGCTAAAGATGGATTCACATTCATCAATCAATTGATGCTCAAGTTATAGTCAAGTGACCATCACGTTGGTTTTAGATTCTTGTGGGCATGAACATGTGTAAAGAGTGTTATTGCTCTAGGCAATTGGAATACTACAATTATTAAGATTCACTTAACATACTTATCTTATGTGTTGTATTTCATGTATATATAAAATAATTTTATAATTAAGATAGTTTAAAATTTTTAAAATACATACATACATAGAATACAAAATATAATAGTATGATATGATACTCCCTACATTTACCATATTTGTAGTACGTTTGGATATAACAAGCACACATTATGCATATTTGCCAAATATATATTACTATATTTAGTATATTACTATATATTACCCATAGTCTTAAAGTTATATACTACTATGTTTAGTATATTTTTTTGCCAAGCCTATGTTTAGTATGTATGAATATTTGTATGTGGGTACTAAAATATAACAAATAAGAAATGAAACATATATAAGACCTATAAACTAAAAATAATACAATTTTAATTAGAAACTCGGAATTTTTTGGAATCAAGTTGGAAAAATCGGATCGGAATGGGTTCGGAGAACTTCGGAATTTTTCGGATCGGAATTGCGGAATTTTCGGCATTTATCGGAAATATCGGATTCGGCATTTTCGGATATCGGATTTATCGGAGTCGGATTTTTTTTGGAAATATTCGGACCGGAATCGGTCGGAATCGAATTTTCCAATCCAACTTACACCCCTAGTTACTCTCCTTGTGAACATATGCTTGATTAATTGTAGAGTTTGTTCCTGGCCGCGAGAAGTAGAAGTTGACAGGACGCATGTCTTGCAATGCTTTATTATTATTTTTTAGAGAGAATTTTGTTTGCCATGGGAATTGCTTGTCGATCATGGAACGAGAATTTTGCTTGCCATGGGTAAATTGCGTGTTGCTTGGGCATTTGCTTGAGTGTTTCCTTTGGCATGAGCTTGACTTGCCATGCATGGAGTACAATTTTGTGTGTGCTACGTTCTTGGCCCCCTTCTTAATTGTTGTTGAACTATATGCATCGAGAGCATATGCTTGTAATCGTATGATTAATATGTAAGATCAGAGGCTGTTTGAAAGCTTGAGGAAAGCACAATTGGTTTCTTTTTTATGAGCTTAGAGCTTGGTCATGGATGATCATTTATTTTTTTGGTTTTCTAGGGATATATATAAACATGTGTATGATGGGTCGGCAAGAATGCTGTGTAACTCATTGGGATTTTGTTTTTTTTTGTTTTTGTGAAAAAGGTTACTATGAGGTAAATAGTGTTCAGTTTGTAGCACTTGCTTTGTGAAAAAAGGTCTGCTGGAATGATTGATTGAGCATGGAATGGGAAATTTGCTCATCATGAGGTCGAGTAATAGATTGCATGATGCTTCAAAAATATTTTTTGTTTATGCATTTCGCTTGGCATGAGATAGCTTGCTTTGCTTGGCCTGTAAAGTTCATATGGCTTGCATGCTAGTGTGGAGATTGCTTGGATTTAACATAGAGAACTAGCTTTATGCTTTGCCATTTTTCAGCATATTCTTTGTTGGCGATTCTTGCAGGGATTCATTGCTTGTCAAGACCTGCCATGGCATCCACCAACCCGTCATCAATTATTAGTGACCACCTTTATTCACTGGATGATAAATTGAAGAGGGGAAGACCCCCTCCATTGCTCAAGAATGCTTGTGAACATGTTGCAGTAGGTGAAGAGCCAGTGCCGAAAACTGCTTCAGTGATTGATCCTGCATCTATATCGAGGTGATGCATAGAGAAGGGTTTGTTTCCGGCAGTCCCCTTATTTTTTCAGTATCTGTGCGGCATCAGCAAGGGTTGGTCAGAGTGGGTTGACTGTGAATTGAGGGACCCTTCTACTTGCGACATCCTACGCTGGACTGGGGTGCTGGATGCAATTTTCTTTTCCAAGGCGTGTGACATTCATATTGAAGCCAAGACACTCCGTCATGTGGTCAGGCGATGGAGCAGCAAGACACACACCTTTATCTGTTCATGGGGAGAGTTTACTCCCACACTTGAGGACGTAGCCAATTTTTTCCACCTTCCAATTTGCGGCAGCCAAGATCCTTTCCACATCGCGCTGACTCCAGAAGATGAACTAAAGCTTGAGGCTTTACGAAATGGTGCCCCGACTTCTCCTCGCACCTCTCCGAGGTTTAGCAATTGGATACAGTTTTTTAGAGATGTTAACAAGAATGAGCCATGTTGTCTTGCAGTGCTTATATCATTTTCCTAAGACTGTTTGCATGAGCGGGTGTTTCCTTTGGCCTTAGCGATAGCACGTGGCAGTGTGCTTCCTCTAGCCCCCATGTGCTTGGGACATCCGATGCAGGTGTAGACAATGCCCTGCTCCTTCCAGTAGTGCTGCCTCCTACTCCTCTTCTTCTCTGAACATCTGACATAGCTGCTGGCACTGCTCTGCACCTTCCAGCAGTGTTGCCTCCTACTCCTCCTCTTCCCGGAACATCCGACATGGCCGCTGACATTGCCCTGCGCCTTCCAGCAGCGCTGCCTCCTACTCCTCTTCTTCTCGGAACATCCGACATAGCTGTTGGCATTTCCCTACACCTTCCAGCAGTGTTGCCTCCTACTCCTCCTCTTCTCGAAACATCTGACATGCTGTTGACACTGCCCTGCATCTTCCAGCGGTGCCGCTCGTGGTAAGATTACTGATGGCAGCTACCAGGTCGGTGATGTTTCTACCAACAGTACCTTCATGGGGCATTCATCAAAGAAAAGCTTATCCTGGCAAGATTGGGAAAATTCCTTTATTGCGTTCAAAGCCTTTTTCGATGGTGGTGTCAAGATTCTCCGGTCTATCAACGAACTTCTTCCACTTTGTTACCAATTTGACGAATATGCAATGTTCCAGAGTGCCTTTGTATATCCGGAAACAATTGGAGTTTTGAGGAAGTTCATGGATAAGAATAGGGATTTTATGGATATTACGGGCGTGACTTCATCTTTCTCCAGGAGTGCTACCTTCCGAGCTCTTGGCTTGGTGCTTCACGGGATGGACACCACGTAGCTCTTGGATATCACAGACCATAGGCTTCTCCATTGGCAAGATGCAATCTGCGAGGCTATAACTTTGGGATTTCACGTGGATTTTCTCCTTGACTTAGTGAGGAACCTAGCCCGTGTTGTGTTTGGAGCGTGGGCATCCATAGCATGAGATTGTTACTTGGTCCTGATGAAGTGAAAGTTGCAGCTGAAGCTTTAAACTTTAAGCAACAGGAATTGGAGAACTAGCGCCGGGAATTGCACGCCCTTCTTCTTACCAAAGGTGTCTCTGTTGATGGTGCTAGATGTGTGGCGGAGGCAACAGCTAGGTCATCTCGTAAGGCATCCTCCGTTCTCCTTGGGCATTCTTCGTAATTTCCAGGTGCGTAATACTTCTGATTTTCCATTTCTTTGTCTTTCTTCTCGTCGTCATTTCCTTTATTGTTGGGTTACTTCTTCCAGCACCATTTGTTCTTGATATATGCCCTCATTTTATTTTGCAGGTTGTTTCCTTAGGCTTGTGGTCAGTTGGCTTGGTGCACAGTTCCCATCCTTCTTGAAACCATAGGATGTACTAATCTTCAGCATGTGTAACTTTGTTTTTGCGATGGCTGTGTATTTTTCAAGTACTTTGTAATGTACTACTGAACCGCTGGAACTTGTATTAATTTATGAATGCTTGAGGCAGGTTGTAATCCGCATGTCTTATACATATATATATTGCTTGGTTGGGACAATTCATTCTTGTGAACTTCTTGAGATTTTTTGACAGGTTGGATAGCCTTAAAAACAAGGTACATGCTGCCGAAATTTTGACATGACCTTTAAGCTAAATCTTCGATGCATTGCTCTTTAAAACTTTTGCAAAGCTTGTCTACTCATTTGGCCTAAAATGCACCCTCTTGTCGCGCCTTAAAAGGGTCAGGCCATTGTATGCATGATTTTCAAGAAGGCTCCTCTAAGAATTCCCGGATGTCATGAAGTTTTTTGAGCATTCCGATTGGGAGTCAACGGTTTCGTTATTCCAGCGCCTCAAAATACACTTTTACTGCTTGTTTCTTTGTAATAGCTTGACTTTGCATGCCCCACATCATTTTGCTTAGGCTTGATGCTTGTTTCAGTTCGGGATCCCATCTAAGTGGCTTTGCTTGGTATAGTTACTGCTGAGAGGCTTAGCTTTAATGAAAAGTTTGTTTGTCTATTTTTTTTTTTTAAATAACATGTTTTGGTAAAACAGAATAAGGTAAGAGCAAGGAAGAATTCTAGAGGCTTTTTCTTTTTCCAAAATACTCCATTCTCATTGCAAATATCGTCTTACACCTTGGCATGCTATAATGGTGGTGCATTTTACAAAAGTTGTGAAAGCGTAGGGTGAAAATACATAAGGAGTTCATTTTTTGAAATAAATTTGAAAGGCCAAAAACAAAATGATAGGTGCAAAAGCAATTCAGCAATAATAAGACTTTGAGCCACTTTGCATTGATGAATACTCCAATCAAATCAAGCCCCCAAATAGGAAAGGGCCCAGGGGTGTGCATGACTTGCAATAGCATGAAAACTTGTGGCTTAGGTTGGCATGTATTTGGCATGTGTTGTACTAGGATGCCATGCTCTGCAGAGATATTTAACAGAGCCACAGTTGCTGCTTTGCTTGCCTACAGCTCATAACCCAACTAATCAAAGAGTGATTTGCAGCTCCTAACCCATTGTACTTTCTTCAACCTCTGTGAAGTTATGAGAGGTTACAGCAGCTGCTTCTTGATAATTTTGATGACCAAATGAAGCCTCCGAGTGGCTTTCTTCCAGCATGTCCAATGTGAATACTTCGCTGTTGGAACCATTCTCCCGTCCATTAGCAAGTAGCCATGGGGTGTTATAGCTTGTAGATTTTGAATATTTGCTCCAGTAGGCCTTCTTCATATTTCCACAAGGTTCCCACATAGCCTCCGGTGACTTTGCGTCATTCTTCCACAGGTTGCACAATACGTCGTTGTCGAGCAAGTCATCAGAGCATGTAATGACAGTAGCCATCTACTTTCCCCTTCGTTTTGGCAAGGGGTCCTTGTCAATAGCTTGCCTCTTAGAGTTCCGTCATGTATCTCAGTGTGCAAGATCTTCCTTAGAGTATGGCAAGCAGTGGTCGGATGTTGCAGGTGAAGAATGGATGAATATAGGAAAATACGCTTCCAGCACCCTTTTTCTTGAAAGCTTGACATTGCTTCAAAAACTCTAATTGCTTGGTAAAAGAAACTTCATCTTGACAGCATTTAGGTTCTTCCGGCAGTATCATAGCACTACCTTCGCAATATTTTCCTTCCATTTGCCATGAATTGAGATGTTTTCCTTCTTGAGTAAAGCATAGTACTTGGATTTCTTGGCTAAGTCTTGGGGCTTGATGATGCTTGATTATGGAATTGTGGCAATTGAGACATCCCGATAGCCTTTTGGTTTTGACTCCTAAACTTGGTCATTGGAATGGTCAAGGCTTAGAAAGTGCTTGAGGTGCTGGAGCATATCAGTTATGGCAACTTTGGTATTGTTTGTTGCAGCTGTTGTGAACATGTTTTAGGAACCAAAAGCTCGGGCTTGGCTATTGAAGCTTGAGCTTTGCATGTGGTCACTGTAGCAAATGTGTTGGGTTACAACAGCTTGAGTTCTTTGCAAGTGATGGCAAACTTGGAGGTCACAGTGACATAGTTGGAATTTCAAGGAGATTTTTGGTCTGGGAATAGTGGTTTTGGTAATAATGGATTCTTAAGCTCATTTGGGGTTTTGGAATCGCTGCTGTGGTGATTACAATGAGTTCCTTCCTCAGCCCCCAAGTGCACCATAATCATCATAAAAGGATTTGATGGGCACAAGCTACAAAAACTCTTGCAACGTGGCCTTCTTAGTATTTGTTTGGGTCATTGCATGGCATGATGAACTTAGGATATCCCTTTGTTGCAATGGTGACAATTTGGCATGATACGGTGATAGCATGTGCTTCTGGCAGCGGCTCTTCTAGCGGTGGTGTTTGGATTTCAACGACTGGCTCTGTTCCTCTTCCAGCCACTCCTCCGGCTGCTCTTCCAGTGGTGCTTGAACTTCTATGACTGGAAGTTTAGAGAGGGATTTGTCTGAGGAATGGATGATAATGGCAGTGTGTTGAGATGTTGGGTAGGAAACATGAGAGCATTTGTTTTCTTGTTTGTTGTTTGGAGGCTTGGGTCCTTTGCACATGACCAATATAATGCTGCATGACCAAAGCATACAGTGATTACAAAAATAATATAAGCATTGTAGCTTGCAGATGACTAACATAATTGACATAAGCATGCTGAGCAGGTATGATTTTAGTACTAAGCATGCATAATTGGCATCTACATTGCTATGTGTAACTTGGATTGATCAACACAAAGGTGGATCGATATGAAATGATAAGAAGTATAAAATAAGTTAATAGTGCGTGGAATAAGGCCTTGAGAAATTTTGCTAGAGATGCAAAATTGAAAGGTGGTTTAATATATAACAAGAAAATGATGCAAGCTGGTGCACCATATGAATAACAACTAATCAATTAATCTTTTTTTTTTTTGGACTTGAGCAAACTGAATGCATGTGCTTTTGTCTATGCTTGAGATTGTTCAATGAAACATAAATTTTATGAATGTATTAAAACAACAAACAAGTATATATGCTATATTGAGATCAACAAGGCATGATAATAAAAATCTTATCTTGGTGAAGCCATTCGCAGAGATGATGCTGAAAGCATTGAGCAAGTGTTCCTCCTCCTTCTCTCCCCATATTTTCACAACTCTAGAGAGGTGAGGGCTGCTACGAAGGTGATTTACGACGATGACCAGACTTGCTGATGATGTATTATGGTGGAGAGGTGAATGGCAGAGCTAGCCTCAACAATTGACGACGACGATTAGTGGCTTGCATGTTGGCTGAAGCCCCCAGTCCTCTTACAAGATCTTGTTTGCTTGAGAATGGAGATCTAAGACACAAGCAAAGGGAGCATGTGAGTAATCTATATTATGTTTGTTCTACAAAGTAGATAGCCAACAAAAGGAAAAAGAAAAAGAAAGAGGAAATGTTCTTATCTCTTTATTTCCTCCGGTTCATTGCTTCAGGTCTTCTTCTTTGGAGGCATTGGTGTAGATTGTGGCTTAATCCCCAGTGAAGTCGCCAATTTATGTAGGGGTCTTTTTCTTCTGGCAGCAAGTGGGCTGGGCTGCTGGAAGGAGCAATCTGATGCAAGTGTCCCCTTGTGTCTGAGTTCGAAGCTCAAGCCCCAAGGATGTCTCGAAAGGGTGATGACGCCTCAGGAAACTCCTTGGTTACCTTCACCAATGAAAATAACCACAAATTACAGATAAATATTCTAGCTTGGCATGAGAGATTTATGGCATGGGAGCAAAAGTTGTCATGGGTTTAGCACTTAAGGAGAGAGAGCTGTGGGTTCCTATGAGAGACAGAGGTTCTAATAGAAAGAGAAAGGGGTTCTAAGGAGATTTGATGAAGGGGGAGAAGGGTGGTGAAGAATTATGGGTGACTTTAGTAGTTTCCGGCAGCTTAATAGTGACTCTATCAAAGCTGTAGCAATCTGCCAAAGCAGGGGAGATGGAGGAAATGGGCAAGTAAAGCATGAAAATTGCTGAGTTTGCAGGTGAGAGAGGAAGCTTGCTCTCTGAAGGATGTGGGTTGATTTGTTGTGTTGGGTAGAAGGGGTCCTATTTATAGCTGCTGGGAATGGTTCTTCTCCAAGAAACCCTAATGGTTTCTTCCCAATCTCGCAAAGCTTTCCTCTCCCTTTCTTCTCCTCCTTCTTGACTTACCTCATGGTGGCAAAGTCAGCTCTGCCCAATCCCACAAAATCAGAGATTTTTGGGAGCTCAATGTTTCTTCCCGCGACTGCCTCACAGGAGAGCTTCCATTTTCATCCATCTTCTTTCTCCTCTTTCTTCCTCTTTCCATGGCCAAATCTGATGAAGGAAAGAAAATGGGTGCGCCTGCTGGTTTAAGGGATGACATCTTTCCTTGCGTGCCAAAATCCCTTGGTCTCTTGAATTATTGCACTTGGAACTTGTTCTTTAGCCTCCCAGCAGCCCCTCACGTGTAGATTTCCCAAGCCCCTTCGTGGTTTTGTCTCCCAGCTGAGTGCCAAGGCTTGTGCTGCTTTTTACTCTAATTATATGGGTCTTTTAAGATAACCACATGATCTATCCAATGGATGAGATGGCTTTGTCAAATGTTGGGCTTTTTGGTTGGCTTATTCTAATTGGAGCTATGGGCTATTTTGGTTGGGCTACTTTAGTTGAGGCAATGGGCTATCTTCTCTCTTGTGCTTACCCATGTTTGGGCAATGGGCTACTTTAGTTGAGGCAATGGGCTACTTTAGTTGAGGCAATGGGCCCCCAAGCGACCCGAGACTTCCATTTCTTGACCCATCAATGGGCCCCATGACAACTCATTACCATCCATAACACAACCCAGTCAAGCAAGCCCCAGGCATTCGAGTGGCTTGGGCCCACTTAAGCTTGTAGTGCAATTGGGTGTGAAATAATAATTTCCCGCTTGGCATGGCATGTCGTTTTGCATGCTTTTAATTATGACGCTTGATAGGATAATTGGCATGGATTTGCAGAGCTAAATGCATCTTTATAATTTTAATCTCAATTTCTAGCATGACAGACTTTTATTTGGCATGGCATGCAGGGTGTGGCTTGTGCATGGCAGACTTTCGTGTACTCCAAATCGGGTCTTTTTCCAATAATATATCGTTTGGGGCTAGGAATTTATTTGCGCCCAACCATGGATTTTATGGGCCTCAACAGCACCCAATCTCTATCTCTACGAACCCTCAGAAAATGTCCATTTTGGGCCTTGGTTAGATGCCCAAAAATTTCCATTTGCTTTTGGCACGTCGAGGCTATGAAGGGAGCGGATCCACTGTTCCCATTTTCTGCTTCCCTTCATGTCCCGTGCATAATTTTTTGACACATGTTCAATCACTTAACTCCAGCTTAATACTTGTTGAGGCCCAAAAAATCCAAGGTTGGGCCCAAATATATTTCTAGCCCAGTACAGCACTTAACTTGGGAAGAAACCCAACTTGGGTATGCAAGAGTTCGTCATATGCGCTTGCACATGTGCCACGCCAACCAAATAAGCAACATGCCATGCTACAAACTTAAGTGGGCCCAAGCCACGCGAATGCCCGAGGCTTGCTGAGTGGGTTGTGGTATGGATGGTTACGAGCATTCATGAGGCCCATTGATGAGCCGAGAAGTGGAAGTTTTGGGCTGCTTGGGAGTCCCAACACTCAAGCCCATTTCTTGAGCCCAAATATATGGGTGAGCATAAAAGAGAGAATGTTAGCCCACTACCTTAGACAAATAGCCCATTACTTTAGGAAGTTGGCACATCCCCTTAGTAGGCTAACTCATCACCTTAAGAAAGCCCAGGCAAACCAAGAAAATATCTACAAGCCTCCAACACATGGCTGGAGACAAAAACAACGACAAAACCAAAGCTGTCCATATATATAAGCTGCTGGGAGCCTCCAGCACATGGCCAAAGACAAATCCCAACACAAGCCATCCAAAAAACCAAAGGATACTTAAGAAAAACACCTTTCAAACCAACATGCATACCCATTTCTTTCTCCCTTTCAGATCTAGCCATAGAACAAGGGAGAAAAGAAGAAAGAAAGGTAGCTGAAAGTGGGCATTCTCCCCTATGGCAGCTGCAGGAAGAGCATTGAGCTCCCAAAATCCCCGATTTTGTGAGATTGGACAGAGAAGATTTTGCCAAAATAAGATGAGTCAAAAGAGGGGAGGAGAAAGGAAAGGAAAGATTTGGCCAAATTGGAGAGAATCCATTACGGTTTCTTGGGAAAGGAAAGATTCCAGCGGCTATAAAAGGAGCCATCTTCTACCCATCAAAGCCAACCGCATCCAGAGAGCAAGCACTATCTCTCTTCCTTGAAGCTCTGCAATTTCGTGCCTTATTCATTCATATCCTCCCATTTTTTCTCCTGTTAGACTGTTCCAAAGTTTGACAGAGCTCTCGTCGAGCTGTCGGAAACTGCTCAATACACCCACCTTCCTTCCTTTTTCTCTCTTTCCTCATCAAATCCTCTCAAAATCCCTTCTCCCGTCACTTTAAACCTCTGGTTCTCATAGGAAATCACAACACACTCTCTCTCATGCTAAACTCATGAATGCTTAGCTTCCATGCAACAAGCTTCTCATGCTAGCTAAGAATTTATCTGTAAGTTGTTGTCATTTTCGTTGATATTCGAACTGAGACACAGGGGATAATTTCATCAGTTCGCCCCTTACGGCGGCCCAGCCCATCTGTAGCTGCCGGAAGAAAAAGACCCCCACATAAATTGGCGACTCTACTGGTGATCAGGCCGTTATCTTCACCAATGCCTCCAAGGAAGAAGGGCAGAAGCAATAAACCAGTGAAAATAAAAAGATAAGAACATTTTATCTTGCTTTTTTTTTTCCTTTATTCGGTATCCACTTTACAAAACAAGCATAATAGGAGTTACTGACATGTGCCTTTTTCTTATGTCTTAAATCTCCATTCTCAAGCAAAACCAGATGTTGTACGAGGGATGGGGGCTTAGGCAAATCCATCATTCATGCCATTGAGCGAACTACACATGCAAACTCCAAAATACTTGGGGGCTTGGTGCCAAGCAAATCTGAAAAAAAAAAAAAAAAACAAAACAAAAAAACAAAGGAGTCAAGCATAGGCACTTCAAAGTTTCTAATGCTAAACCAAGCTATACCTCAGTTCTAAGAGTTGTGTGATTCAACATTATTCACATCTTCAACCAAGTCTAAGCTATATACATATATTCATCATTGTTTCCACCACTTCTAATATCTGAAACACTCTCCAAGCACTTGCCTTATTTCAAATCTTCTTAGCCCCTGCCCTATTTACAACATCATGCTAGTGTATATGCTCCTTAACCCCCAAAGCTCAATTTATCCTTGCAACAATTCAACAAACTCATTGCATATCTAAAAGAAAATTCAAAGCAGCCTCAACGACTAGCTTGTTCCCTGTCTCACCCAAAGTCTCTTTGGTCAAGCAATTCAAATCTTCCATAAGCCTTCACATTGCAAATCAAGATGAAAGTAACCAAAAACTCACCTTCATACCATCAAGTTCCTAACAAATCAATCAAAAGATGACATTTCTCATGCTTTGGAACCTCTCAATCAAGCCTGAAAAAGAAACAAGATAGTACATTGGCCAGATCAGGTGCCGGAAGGGAACTCATACAAAGAAATGGGGTGCTGGAAGCATAATCGCTATTGAAGCATAATTTTTTCCAAAGACAAATTGCAAGCAACCAAAGCTCCCTTTGATGCTATCAAATCCTAGAAAATTAGACTTCTCATGCTTTGGAGGTTCTAAATAAGAGAATACGTTAGCCAAAATCAGGCGCCGGAAGGTACTCATACACAAAAGGAGGCGCTGGAAGCATAATTTTCTCAGAGTGCAAGCAAACTCCTCTGTCAAGCATTCAGCAAATTCACAGGGCGTAATACCAGTCCAAATGCTAAGAAATTTCATTTCATTCAAGCATTCCAAGCAATTCGGGCATTTCAAGCAAATTGAAGAACTCATGCTCTTGCGACAATACCATACAACATCAAGCTCTCACGAAAATATTGCTCAAGATCATCCTCTAGCAATGCCCATATCAGCACTCAATGCCAAGAGAAAGGACATGCTAAATCCTCAAACAAAAGCAACATGCCAAGCAAAACTTATACACAAGCTTCCACTACTACAACAAGTGAAAAAGATGACCAGAAAAAGACGACGGCAGAACATAAAACCGTCGTTGTTTTTAAAAAGATGACAGTAACAAACAAACCGTCGTGGATAAGTGCCTTAAACAACTAAAAAATGGAGGTACTGTTGAATATTTTTTTAAAACGACGCACACAAATAAAAAAGCGTCGTCTTATTAAAAAGGTTTTTTTCAGAGTTAAAATCTGACCAAAAAACAACGACAGCAGGTATGAATCCACCGACGTAGAAAATAAAGACAACAGTTCACCAAAAAACCTGCCGCGTTAACTCCTAACTAAACACGACCAACTGTTCTTTGTCCGCGTCGTATAATATAATGGAATCCACGTCTGTATACTACGACAGTGCCTTGTCTGTAAATCGCCGTCTTAATATTTATTTCTTTTTAAGATTTAATTATTTTTTAATTTTGGTAGCCTATGAAAATTAAAATGAGATCCCAAGAGGTCTTACCATTGAGATCTTTGGATCTTGATCAAAATCGAACCACCAAAGTGAGAAAGACAAAGTTTTGAAAGTTAATGATGTGTGCGTTTTGGTGTCTTTGAGATACACCAAAACGCATACATCATTAACATCCAAATTATTGTCTTTGAGATGTGAGAGGGAGTGATGATGTATGTGTGTATGTGAGAGAGATCAGAAGAACTTGGAAGCCTAAATGTTTTGAGAAAGAAACCAGATCCTGATCATAATCTAACCACTGCAAACTTTGAGAAAGACAATGTTTTGAAAGTTAATGATGTGTGCGTCTTGGTGTCTTTGAGATACACCAAAACGCATACGTCATTAACATCCAAATTATTGTCTTTGATATGTGAGAGAGAGTGATGAGAGAAGAAGACGAGCCTCCAGAGAGGTCAGAAGAACTTGGAACCCTAAATGAAAGGTGAAACTGAAAGAAAGCGTCAAATTTATACAATAAATCTTTAAAACCCACGGCGGTCCTTATACACATACCACCGTCTAATTGTACAAAACCACGTCGGTTATTCTTTAATGGAATCCACGTCGTATAATTGAATGGAATCCACGTCGTATAATATAATGGAATCCACGTCGGTATATTACAAAAAAACGACATGTTAAACAATGTACCATGACGGTACCTACAACACTACTGTTGTATTTATTTACCACGTCCTAAGTTCAAATTACCGTCGTATTTTTTCTATTTATACGTCTGCCTTCTCTGTAAACCGCCGTCTTATTTTTATTGCTTTTTAAAATTAATTAATTTTTCTTTTATTTTGGTAATATCTTTCTTAACACAAAACAAAATTTAATTCTCAATCCTCAACAACATTTTTGTCTTAAAAGCCAAATCTCTACTGATCAATATTTAAAAGGCAAATCTCTACTAATCAATACATCGCGGTTTCTTTTTTGTCTCAGCTTGTTCAACTATTTCTTCCTCTCATATGCAAGCTGGGCCCTCTCCTTCCTCTTCTTCTCAAGCTCCTGCACAGCCACAGATCAATATTTAATAGGAGCAATATTTAAAAGGCAAATAATTTCAGAAAATCAAAATCAACAAAGTGTGCAAAGCTCACTTCAGAGCATCAGGAATGACCATCCTCTTTATCTTATCATAAGGAGCATCAGGAACACCCTCGTATGCCTTCAAACGGGCAAGTGCGGCTGCACCATGCTTAGTCTTGTGAGGAATCATTCTGCAAACCCATGCTTGGACTTGTGAGAAATCATTTTGCAAACCCATGCTTGGTCTTGTGAGTAAAAAATAGCAGAAAACGCAACTAAAAACAACTGCTTTCAGAAAGACAATTTTTTTGAAGTTGATGAGACAGAGCCAAGGGCAAGAAGAAGTTGGAACCCTAATTGAAAACTGAGAGTTAAAAAACGCGTGAAAAAATCATATTTAAACAAATTATCGTAAATATCCACGTCGGTTCTATTATACATAGCGACGTCATATTTAAATAATCAACGTCAGTTTAGATAAACAAGCACCATCATAACTACATCGGAATTCTAATAGTCGTTTGGCGCGTATTAAAAAGAGAACGACGTCGTTTTCAGAACCCCAAAGTAACCACGTCGGTTTATTAAAATACATAGTCGTTGAATTTCGAAGTACAACGTCAGTTTATATAAACAAGCGCCGTCATAACCACATCGGAATTCCAAAAGTTGTTTGGCCGTAGTGATAACGATGTCGGTTCTGACTTATTTACCGTCGTTATAACTAAATACTAGGGCGGTTTTTAATAAAAACGTCGTTGTATTGAACTCTGGGAAAATATATAAACTTTTCGTCACCTGACCTAATGTTCTACGGTTTTCTCTCACCGATAAAATATCTCAATTTCCCTCTCATTTCCCAAAAGCAGCATCATCGTCTGAATCTCGTCATCGTCTTCGTCTCCAAATCACCAATTTCCTACGTCGGAAGGAAACTTTCTTTGCACGCCAAAGGTTTTTTCTCACTCTCTTCCCTTTTTTTACATTTCATTTGAAAGCCGTCGTTGTCTGGAAACAAGATTCTGTCAAACTGAGGAAATCTTTCACTAGTTTTGATTAAATTCAACAATCCATACTGTCACGAAGCCAAAAGACGACAGTTCTATCTTGTTTGCGACGATAGAATGGACACACCACGACGGTCGTTAAATTCGACTGGATGGAAACTGCACGACGGTGGTTAATAACCGTCATGGTGTGACAATTAATACATTGGAAACAAGATTAAATCGTTGTCTAGTGGGAGAAGAACAGTCGTTTTGTTTTTGATGTTGTAAATTTTAAACCACGTCGGTTCTTAGGATGAATAACCGACGTGATGTATACATATTTACGTCATGAACGATATAAAACCGTCGTCTTATTTCCAAACATTTTCTGAGAGACTGTTTAATAAGACGTCGCTGTTTTCATATTATCGTCGTGGTATTGTATTTACAACAACGTGGTTGTTTTACAACCGTCGTCCGAATGAGATATCACGGCTGTATTTTAGGACGTTGTTTCTTTATTATTACGTCATTTTTTTTTAATAACCGACGTTGTTTTCCTTGCAGATTAATTAAAAATGGTTTCGAAATCTCAAAAGAAGGAAGCTCAAGCGTCAGAGGCCAAATCTGTTTCAAAGGCTCAACTAATTGAAGCCAAATCAGTTTCAAAGGCACAAGGGGATGAAGCCAAATCAGTTTCGAAGGCTCAAGTGGAAGAAGGAAAATCAATTCAAAGCAAACCCTCGAAGAGGATGAGATTTTCCTCAACCTCCGGGAAAGACTTGAGTACAGCCACATTTGTCGAGGAGCCAAAATTCGGCCGCGGTATCAACACAATGAGCCATGTTGTGAAGAGGAAAATTCAGAAGATTAAGCCTGTGGTTGAGTTCAATAAAAGTGGCAGACTACATGGCAAGGCTGCTATTGAGATGCAGTCTTACATTGATGTTTTGGCACGCACTAGAGTCCCTCTTATGGATAAGAAATGGACTCAATTGCCCAAGGACGTGAAGGAGCAGATTTGGGAAGCTGTTCAAATGGCCTATGTTATTGGGGATGCGTGCAAGAACATGGTCTTGTCGTCTGCCGCCAAAAAATGGAAGGATTTCAAGTATAACGTAACTGGACAGTATATCCTTCCATTCACACATGACAAGGAGAAGTTAAAATAACCCCCTGAGCTTTATAAGTTCATAGAGAAATCGCAATGGGATGCCTTTGTAGCTTCAAGGTTATACCCAGATTTTGAGGCTGTGCATTCTGAGCAGAAATTGAGGAGGGAGAAATTGGAGTACAACCATAGGTTGTCTAGAAAAGGGTATGTTGGTTTGGAGGACAAATTGGTAGAAACCATGCCTGATGAAGAAATCGATCGAGCTCTTCTATGGAAGAAGGCAAGAGAAGATAAAACAGGAAACTTCCTTGATCCAAAGGTTGCAGAGAAGGCAAAAATAATCGTAAGTCTCACTAACTCTGTTCTACATTTGAAAAACAGAGTGTTTTATTTTCGTATAGACGTCGCACGTTTAAATAACCGACGTTATAAAATAAACACCACGACGATTTTTATTTGCCGCTGTTGTAAAATGAATAGAACGTCGATTTTTGAATAAATCAGACGTCTATATAGAATTAATACGACGTCTGTTTGTTCAATTGTCCGTCGTCTTACTTTAAATACTACGACGGTCTTTGATTTATGTTTTAATCTGTTTTATTTTGAATATACGACAGGTTTTTATCTCCCAACGTTGTAAATTATTATCAACGACGGTATTTAAATACCGACGTGTTAAATTAATACTACGTCAATAATTGAAGAAAACCGTCGTTGTTTATAATTTATAACGTCAGTTTATTTATCTGTTTTACACCCTGCTCAGTTTCTAACACTCTCTTTCTCTCTTTTAGGATGATTTGCAAAAGCAAGTCTTCGAAGGCACTCTGACTGTCTCCGGGACCAATAATGTCTTGACTCTTGCTTTGGGAACCCCTGAGCATGGTGGGAGAGTCAAAAAAGTTGGTGCTGGCGTTTCCCCAACTCAGTTCTTCAATTTGCCGAAACAACAGAGAGTGAAATTTGGTGACAAATTGAAAAAAAGTATGAGGGAGGCAGTTAGAGAAGAGACCTTTAGGATTGAGGTGAAGTCAAGGGAAACTATAATGGAAGCAATCAGAGCAGAGAGGGAGGCTATGTTGGCATATTTCTGTCAACTAGTTCCTAATTTTGATCCCAGCCAGATGCTCAAAACCCCAATTTCTCCAATTACTCCAATTACTTTACCCCCTCAAGATCAAAGCCCAAAAAATCCAATGTCTGATAAGACAAGCTGCTCTGGGGCCACTGGTATCAGGCCCCTAGCTTTAGGATTAGAAGATCCAAAGCCTGAAGCTGATACTGCTGGTAAACAGCAAGAGGACATGGTAAAACCTCTGCTATTTTCTATTTCTGCCTTTTAAATTTTAAATAGACGTCACTTTTTTTAATATCCGATGTTAAAATTTAAAATAACGACGGTATATATTTACCAACGTTGTAAAACAATAATACGTCTGTTTCTTCCAAGAAGCGTCGGTTTTAGTTAAATACCACGACGCTTTGCTTGTTTTGCAAATTATTGGACATTAAAAATAACGACTGTGTTTTTTTCGTCCTCTAACTCTTTTATAAACCGTCGTTTATTTTATGATACCATTAACTGCATTTTAATTAGACGACCTTTCTATAGTGTAGCGACTTTATACATTCCACACAACGATGGTTATGTATTTACCGACGTGTATAACCTTTCCTTCGTCAGTATTTACTAGAAACCGTCGTTTATATTATATACCACATCTGTTTTTTATGTTTATTTAGAGTCATTTATTTTAGTTCACACACAAACTAACTTATATTTCTTTATTTAGTTCTTGTAACAGGATATCTCAAAGCTAGACATGCCACCTCCTCTGTTAGCCTTATGCCAACATGTCCAGACCAAGTTGTTGCCTACTAACGAGGCTCTGACTGTTCACATGCCCGAGGAAGTGTTTGGCTTTGAGCATGATACATTCCTCTTACCTGATGATATTTTGCAGTTTGGTTCCATGGTTGAGATTGGAACGACAGTGATATCAGTATACATGAGGTAATTCTAGAAATCCCATTTTGTTTTACATTTCCCTTTCTTTTAAATTAAAATCTCATTTAATTGACTTTCATATATTTAGGTTCCTATTTGACTATTTAAAAATGGCAAATATGGTAAACCTTGTTGGCCTCGTGGACCCTGGGCTAGTCAGCTCTCAATCTGGAACTATATCAGACCTAATAAAACACCTGTCAAGCCGCCTGAAAACAGCATATGAGAATCAATTTTTCTTGGTCCCTTATAATCCAGGGTTAGTACCATTTAAAGTATTTTCCTAAGCTTGTAATATTTTTCTTTGTAATACTATTTAACCTATATGGATCATTATGTGTAGTGGTCATTGGGTGATGGTAATTGTAAGACCATCAACGGAGATTGCCTATTACATGAATTCACTGCCAAAACGCTTAGTTGACGACAACATGAAAAATATAGTGAATACGTAAGTTGATTTCTTCTGATCTAAGATTTTTTTTTCCTTTAGATTTAAATATACGACGGTTTTTAATAATACCGACGTTATAATGCCAATATAACGTCGGTAAGTTATTACCGACGTGTTAAATAATTTATTACGTCAGTATTGTCTTAAAAACGTCATGTTAATTTAACTACCACGTCATTTGGGTTTTATTTAAGAACGTTTTAATTTTTTCTGTTCAATTTTTGTTATACGACGTTTTGCTCTTACCGACGTTATAATGTTACACAACGATGGTAATTTTTTACCGCCGTTTGAAACAAAATATCACGTCATTTGTTTTAAAACTCCGTCGTTTTGACTGATTTACCACGACGGTTACTATTTGTATTTAAATTTGTGGTTTCGTCATTAACACCCTTTATTTTCTTGTAACAGGTCAATTAAAATGTTTAACATTCATATAAACAAAAATTCATGTAAACAGCAGGCCATTTGGAAAAATCTACACAGCACTCCTGAACAACCAACAAGTGTAGAGTGTGGCTATTACGTGATGCGATTCATGAGAGATATAATTCATGATCCAGACCTAAATTTCGTGAAGAAGGTAAAACACAAAATTTTAGATATACTTTCTTTATTTTACTACGTCAAATTTTTGTTTAAAACCGTCGTTTGTATCTTTATAACACATCAGATTTTTGGTTTATTTTGTACTTTGAAAAGAAAAAAGATAAAGTTCAGTATAAACAAGAGGATATTGACGAAGTTAGGTATGAATGGGCAGAATTCGTGAACAACTTATTACCGAAGGATAATTGATGTACATAAATATTTATGAACAATGTTTAGGTTTATTTTAGTTTCTTTAAAATGTACATAAATATTTTTGATGTAATCAATCGAACAACCATCAAAAAAATTAATTTTTTTTAAAAACTTGTTTTGTTCCCACAAACCGACGTCTGATTCTAATTTACACGTCTCATATGTGTACACAATGGTCGTCTTGCTGTAACTGGAAATATATTTTCGACGGCAATTCCTAAAACGACATGTAATAGTCATAAACACGACGGTTTATAATTAATTCATCTTGTACAGTTGAATTTTGTACCGATATACTATGTCAGTTAGTATAACCATATCGACGTCTTAATAATATACAAAGGCGGTTATTATTAAAAATTTGACGTTGTATAGATAAACAACGTCGGTGATCTAAAATAAGATGACGTGGTAATACAATAATCCATGTCGGTTATCCAAAAAAGACGTCATTTTCTATTTGTTTCGACGTCTAAAAATTATATGACGTCAGTTTGTGATGTTTAACGTCGTCGTAAAACGATACAACGTCGGATAGGTCATTTTTCATTTAATTTTTAATGACTTTTATATTTTATTTAATTCCATATTAAATTCAAAACTAAATCCAAAAATTAAACTGAAAACTACCAAGCACTCATTGAAATATTGTCTCTATCCTAAAGCTTTAAAGAATATAATTTTAGAAATATTTTTTTATTGTATTTAATTACTTTAATTTATAATATATTCAAAACAAAATCCGAAAAATACACCGACAAATTCTATGCACTCATTGAGACAATATCTTGCCCGTTAAGGCCTGAAAAATGTAACTTTAGTTTTCAAAGTTCAAATGATAACAAAATTCAAATAAATTTAGAGACAAAGCACCGTACTCCTTATACTTTACATAACATAACCCTAAAGTTTATGTGATCCATTGGTGCCCATAATTTAAAATTATGAAATCCATATTTTAGCCTACTATTGTAGAAGGCATTGTTGTAAGGAGTCTATAGTAATTTTCGGTTCATTTTTCTCATACTTGTGTATTTTTTTAAAATTATTGTAAAATTTAGGGTTTAGGGTTTAGGGTTTATTGAAACGACGCCGGTTTTCTCCCGCTGTTTTCGGTCAACTACATAAACCAAGACTAATTGAATTCGGTCTACGACGTCGGTTATTAAATAGCGACGTACGTTATGTTTACAACGTCGGTCTTGTGTAGAAACCGCTGTCGTAAGTAAGAATTAGACGTCTATATAAGTATTGACCGTCATCGTTGAAAAACGCGGTACTTTAAAATTTTTGACCGCGACCTAAAATTTTCAGAATTTCTCTTTCACCCTAAAATAGTTCATTCTCAGTCTTCAACATAAATTTGTCTTAAAGTTTTCGCTCTCTCTCAAGCAGTTGTTATATTCTCTCAGCTCTCTCTCAATCTCCATGTAAGTACAACCCTAGTCCCTTTAACCCTAATCTCTTCTTAAATCCATAAATATTTTCGTTGGTAGCTATGGGTTCTTAATTGGTAGCTTTTGTTCTATTCTCTCAGCTCTCTCTCAAAGCATTGGGTACGTATATTCTCCCGTCGTTTGCCTCAAGCAGTTGAGATATTCTCTCAGCTCTCTCTCAATATCCATGTAAGTACAACCCTAGTCCCTTTAACCCTAATCTCTTCTTAAATCCATAAATGTTTTCGTTGGTAGCTATGGGTTCTTAATTGGTAGCTATATTAGGGTTCTGTTATGTTTTGGTGTTTGCATTCTTGTAATAATTACTCTCTGTTTGGGTTTTTTTTATATTTGTTTGGCCATGGGTTCTTGGAAAAGGAATGGGGATGGGAGATTTAAGCTGCTTTTTATTTTTTTAACTACGACGACGGTTGACAGATCAAACCGCCGACCAAATGTTTATTATACGTCAGTTGTTTATTTACTCTCGTCGTTTGAGTTTTAAGCCGCAACTGGTAGCCTAAAGACGACTGTTTCTTCATTAAACGTCGTCTTTAGGCTACCAGAACCCCATACAAATTTCTGGGTTTGGGTATCTTAATGACGACGGTGACTATAGATGCTGTCGTCTGAATTTATATTAAACGACGATTATTTTGTTCAAACCATCTTCTTGTCCATGTTTTGTATTTAATTTTCAATTTGTTCTCTGCTATTTGAATGAGGTAGTGTTTCATTGCTGGTCTTTCCACTTTAATATATATATATATATATATATATATATATTTATATGAATTTTATAGAGTGTGAGATGGATAAGTCATGAATGCATGCGGATAGAAGATCGAAGGCATATGAGTTAGGGGTGGAAGGATTTTTTAATTTTGCATCAGAAAATCTTGGAAATACAACTGAGATTCGTTGTCCATGTGTTAAATGTGGGAATAATCTATTGTTTGGAGTTGGAATTATAAGGGAACACTTATACTTTAATGGAATTGACCAAAGCTATAAGATTTGGACATGGCACGGAGAACCTTGGGAATGGACTACCAATGCTAGTAGAAATGTGGAAGAAGATGAGCAAAGTAGGTTCAGTTATGTTTCTGAAGAATTAGGGATGGATGATAATGATTTTGCCAATATTGGATCTGATCATTATGAGTTTGCCAATGTGATTGGGGATGGCGATGAACCCTTGTACCCTGGTTGCAGTAAGTACACGAAGTTGTCGGCTTTGGTGAAGTTATATAATTTGAAAGCAAAACATGGGATGAGTGATGTTTGCTTTACAGAATTATTGATACTTCAAGGAGAATTGCTTCCAGAAGGAAATACACTACCTTCCTCAATGTACGAGGCAAAAAAGACTTTGTTTGCTTTAGGGATGAGTTATGAGAAAATCCACGCATGTCCCAATGACTGCATTTTGTATCGGAAGGAGTATGAGGATGCAACTAATTGTCTTACTTGTGGTATCTCAAGGTGGAAGGAAACCAAAGATGGGTTCTTGAAAGAGAGTGTGGCAGTGAAGGTGGTGTGGTATTTTCCTCCAATTTCAAGGCTTAAAAGGATGTTTCAATCACATAAGACAGCTAAGAGTTTGACTTGGCATGCTGCAAGAAAATCAGTTGACGGTCATATGTCTCATCCAGCGGAATCCCCGTCTTGGAAACTTGTTGATGAAAAATGGCCTGACTTGGTAATGAGCCAAGAAACTTGAGATTAGCTCTCTCATCTGATGGATTCAATCCCCACATTTCTTTAAGTAGCAGATACAGTTGTTGGCCAGTTATGTTAGTTATATATAATCTCCCACCATGGCTATGCATGAAGCGGAAGTTCATGATGTTGACTTTACTGATTTCCGGCCCTAAACAGCCCAGAAATGATATAGACGTCTACTTAGAGCCTTTGATTGATGATTTAAAATCTGTGGGATGGGATTAGAGGAGTGTATGATGCCCACATAGGAGAATACTTTACACTCAGAGGTGTATTACTATGGACAATTAATGATTTCCTGCCTATGGAAACTTATCTGGTTGTGTCGTTAAAGGATATAAAGCTTTTCCAAGCCTCGTCTTCGTAGCCCACTGAGATACTGGGGGCTTGTACCCCCAGTCGGTCGAAAACAGCTCTGCTGGCAGGCCGACGGTCGTACCGGCCGCCGAATCTCTTCGCGATCGGTTGAGATGGCTCGGTGGCCTTCCTCTTATTCTCCTGTAGTCTGGGCTGACCGACCACACATTTGCATCGCTCGCAGAGCACCGGCTCTGGTTCGGCCAATGGTTCCTTTCCTTTCGCCGGCCGACGAACTTCCCTATATTCGGCCCGGAGCTGGACGTAGACCATGTTGACGACAGGTGGAGGGAACGGCTTGGAGTCAACCTGCATGGCCGCCTTCTCCGGGAACTGGAGCTTTTTTTCGTCTATCAACTTCTGGATGACGTCTTGCAGGACAACGCAGTTGTTGGTGTTGTGGGACCAAGAACTGTGGTATTTGCAAAACGTCTTCCCTTTAAGCTCGTCAGGTTTTAGAATTTTATGGCCGAAAGACAATTTGACCTTTTTCTCGGCCAACAGCAGATCAAAGATAGCCTCGGCCCTTGTCAAATCAAAAGTATAGGCCTTCATTTCCCGAGCCTCGAACTTGGCGTTGGGAATCTTCGTGCGGCTATTGTCGGCCTTGACAAGTCCTTTGCAGACGAATGGTTTGTCTATGCTGACTTCGGCTGAACTCATCTCTACTTCGTCGCTCTCGACCCCCGCGTGGCCGTCTGCTTCGGCATAGCTGACAATGGGATTTCGATTGTAAGTCCATTTTGAAGCCGTCTTCTTCTGTATTTCTTCCTTTAACAAGGACTCGTATCGGTCCACCTTGTTGATCAAGTCATGCATGTCCCGGAATTCGATTCCCTGGAATTTCTTCCGGTATTCGAATTCCAATCCCTCTTCGGCCATCTTGACAAATTCCCTCTCCGGTAGGTTCATGCGGCACCAGTTCTTGCATGTTTTGAACCGCTGCAGGTAGTCGCGAGGAAATTCGTCTGACGCCTGGCTCATCCTTGCCAGCTCGGCGACCGTTATTTCTCGTTTGGTCTGATAGAAATGTTTGTGGAATATCCTTTCCATATCAGACCAATCCCTTACCGAATTCGGCAGAAGGTTTATGAACCATGAGAACGCCTCTGAGCTAGGCCGGTCAAAGAGTGAACAAATAAACGGAGCTTTTGGGCATCCGAATCGGCCTCCCCGCACTGGGCCGTGAAGCGGCCTATGTGTTCAATGGAAGAGGTCTGCCCGTCCCCGGAGAATAGCATGAATTCTGGCAACCGATAGTTCCGGGAAAGAGGGGTCCAGTCAACTTCTGGCGGGTACGGCTTTGTATACCTTGGTGCTTCCGGCCGCCTCTGAGCTAGGCCGTCCTCGATCATTCGCCGAATATCTTCAAGTCGAAGCCTTTGGGGGGCGCTTCATGTTAAGCCGCAAACGGCTGCGAGACCTGTTGCGCATCGTTCTGTGGCCTTATCTGCTGGGCCACTTGCGCTAGGGGCTCGGCTGGTAAGACCGAGCCGGGTGGCACTGGGTGAGTGCCATGGGCTTAACCCGGGTGAGTGTATGTTGTCGTTGGAATGGCCGAACCATACTGAAGGTGGGAGCCCGACGGAAAGAACGACGCCTGCAATGGTGGTACCACTGTCGGATTGCTCTGGCCGTACTGTTGTGATGAAGCGGCGGCCGCATTGCTCGGGCCGGGATGGGTCTGGACGGCCAAGGTATGAACTGGGCCGAGTTGCTGGATCGTGGAGGGCGTGGGGCTGCTTTGCCGTACGCCGTTTCTGCCGGGTAGGTTGGTCCGGGATTCGCCCATGTGGGCAGGGACTGCCCCCAGCTATTCGTTGGTGGCAGTGAATGCTGACCATAACCTGACGCTTGAGTGCAGCCAGAGGCGCCGAGGCTGCTGCTTTCGCCGTAAGGCTCAATTCTCTCACGCTCTTGGCTCCTCTGTCCGGTCCTAGAAGGTGTTACTGGCGAGGTTGCCGGCATCCTTTCCTGGAAAAGCATCCGCAGTTCTGAGGAGAATCTGTCCATCGAGGCCATAAAAGATGTTTCTATCCTGTAGGCCTGCTTGGACATCAGATCCTCCACCACTGCTTGTTCTTGCATAGACTCGGCCGTGCGATCCGTCATTACTGGAACGCTGGCCGAGGTTCTGACCGCATGTTCGATCTTGGTGATAGTGATTGGTGAGGTGGACTCAGGAGTCTCAGAAGTCATTTCGACTGTTTTGTTTTTGAGCTTTGCCTGTGCCCTAGTTTCCACCATGAGTTTTTGACAAGAGTCCCACTGGGCGTGCCAAAAGTGTTGGCTGCGCAAATCTCACGACCTGATGCTCCGGGCCAAGGGGACATGTGTTAACACGTGGCGTCCTTCTTTTGGGTGCGGTGCAGTTGTGCGCGGGCGTATCAGCACGGTCTACTGTGCGTCGAGATGTTAATGTGGGTAAAATGGTTAAGTGGTGCGCCTGTTTGAGTTTGACTCCTAATCAAATGATTGTGGCCGAGAGAGGAACTGATCTCGGCCGTCAGGTTCACGTCCTGAGCTGCAAGGCCGTTTAATGGTGGTGTTGGTGGTGGGTTTTGGGCGGTGCTCCGGCGCGTTGCTCAGGGAGCGACGAACGTATGATATAAGGGGTGAGTGAGAGAGTAACAGAGATGGTGCTCCGGCGCCTTGAAACTCAAGGGTCGTATGATATATTGATGAATGGATTGTCCTTACAATCTAACACTACTCCTAGGAAAGCAAGTAAAGATATTGAAAGTGCATTACAGGGAAATATAATTTGCTCCGTGGGAGGCTTTGGTTTGGTGTTTGAATCCTTTGAATGTAGCTTGAGTTTGGTATTTATAGGAAGAGCTCTTGGATGAGTAATCGAGGCTGAAAATCTGCACGGTGGAGCCTGATCAGAGCAAGTGGGTAGCCCAATCGACATTTGGAATCGTGAAGCATGGTGGTGTGACCCCATGAATCCTGGTAAATCTCGGCCGCCGCCTTGATCGTGGGTTCTGCGCTTCTGGCCGTGGAGACGCATTTAATGCTCTGATAGCTAGTGACCTAATCTCTCAAGTTGTAAGAATTTTTGTAAGAATGTTTGCGCCTAACCACTCTGATTTCTATCGCAAAATCCTGACGCTAGTCACTTCCCTTCTTCCCTTTTTCCCTCCCATTTTTTCTCCTGTTAGACTATTCCAAAGTTTGACAGAGCTCTCGTCGAGCTGCCGGAAACTGCTCAACACACCCACCTTCCTTCCTCTTTCTCTCTTTCCTCAACAAATCCTCTCAAAATCCCTTCTCCCCTCACTTTAAACCTTTGGTTCTCATAGGAAATCACAGCACTCTCTCTCTCATACTAAACTCATGAATGCTTAGCTTCCATGCCACAAGCTTCTCATGCCAAGCTAAGAATTTATCTGTAAGTTGTTGTCATTTTCGTTGGTGAAGGTAACCAAGGTGTTTCCTAAGCCTTCACTACCCTTTCGAGACATTCTTGGGGCTTGATCTTTGAACTCAAACACAGGGGATAATTTCATCAGTTCGCCCCTTATGGCGGCTTAGCCCATCTGTAGTTGCCGGAAGAAAAAGACCCCCACAATACTGTTAACTTAATAAAACTTTTTTCAAAAATAAAATTGAAAATTGAAAGAAAAATAAAACAAACAGCCACCAATATGAGCACCCACAGCCTTAGCTACCGCAAACCAGCCACTCACCGCATCCCAAACAAACCTCCAATTTCCATGGCCGTGAGCTCCTCCCTCTCTTATGCCTCTCTTCCCCTTTTTTCTCCCTCACACTGCCCCGTCCCCTGAATTCTCTTCGATATCCAATCCATACTTATACAGTGCATTTGGATGAGGAATTTTAAAAGTACAAAGGAATTTATAAATGATGGAATTTAAAATGACGGAAATTAATGTTCTAGAATTTGTAGAATTTGTAGAATTTCTTGTTTGGGTGACAGATTTAAAATACGGAATTTAACCTTTATTTGTGAAGTTATCTTTTTTAAAAACCCAATTTCTCTTGGAATTTGAGAAATGACGATTTTTAGATAGAATTTAAAGTTGGGATTTATGACCTCCAAATTCCATGTTTTTTCCCACGCGGAATTTCTAAATTTCTATGTTTTTTTATCCGAACACGGGAATTGGTTCACGTCAATTTAGAAATTCTGACTTTTATCAAAATCCCAAGTTTATTTCCCTCATCCAAACACACGGATAAAGACCTTTTTAAGTGAGTGACTTTTATAGAGTTGATAAAAGTCACTAGTAAATTGGAAAGACTTTTGCTATTAACAATTAGCCTTAAAAGTATGGAAAAGTCATTTATTTAATAAGCTTTTTAAAAGTCATTAACTTTTTGGATACTACCAAACTTTTAAAGACTTTTTAAGAGTCACAATTGAATATCACCAAACTTTTAAATACTTTTAACTACTTTTTAAAAATCACAATTGAATACCACTAAAATTTTAAACACTATTTAAAAGTCACTCTTGAATACCTCTAGACTTTTAAACTCTATAGAAGTCTTAAAAGTTAGAATTGGATACACCCCCTTAAAGTTAAAAATTATGTTGAAACATTTAAAGGGTAACCTAGAATAAGAAATTAGGGATTTGATTCCTTTTAGTTCTATGCAAGTTGATCCAAATTTTTTTACTAAATTCTTGGATTGTGACGCTATTATGTTTCTATGTATTTGTTTTGTGAAATTAGTATTTCTGCAATGGTTATCACTTCGTTAAGAAAGAAAGTGCCTTTCAATAATCGATATCTTTGTGCTAATAGGGATGCTTTGATGTGCAACGCTTGCGATGAACAAGGGAGGAGGGAGGATGTGGTGGCATTCGTTGGGTTGTGGTGACTACTACAATGTTGTTTGTTTTTAGATTTTAGATTTTTATTTCTATTTATTTTATATCTTGCGAGGGACACGAAGGGACATACTTTAACATTGTTAATTGGGGATTAAGTTAATAGATACGTGTCAAAAAATTATGCCAGGGACATGAAGGGACACATAATATGGGGATAGCGGATCCGCTCCCGAATGGGAGATGTAGAATTTGGGGTACTGTGCAATTCATAATTATTAGATTAAAATCATAATAATTTGAATAAAATTATTATTAGAAAGATAATAATAAATTAGTTGTGAGATTTAATCTGACACTACGTCTTTTACAAAAGTGATTGGGGGATCGGAGTTTCGAACCCCTAGACACATAGATAGAAGTGGAAGAACTCAACTAAATGAGCTATACCTACCGGCCAACTATTTTTATCTTTTGAGTACCATGCTCAAATATTTTTTTTAAAGCAAAATGAAAAGTATATCCATTAATAAATAAAAAAATATCACAAAGGCTTAATGACATGTCCAAAAAATAAATTGATTCATTAGGCATCCAAACTGGACACTCACACTGTATCATGAACTCCACTCACCATGCTCTCACCTAACTTCACCTCTTTCTCTAATTCCCTAATACATTATGCACTTTTGTTTTTAGGCTGATTTACTGTAGTGCCCCCTAAAACTATGGTAAAATCTCATATTGCCCCTTGAAAGTCAAAGTCACTCACTTTACTCACTTGACCAAGGTTTGATATTCCACATCGCTCCCTACCGTTAGCTCCATCCAAACATCTGTCAAATTTGATGATATGACAAGGGTGTTTGAGTAATTTTATACATTTGAGATATGTACAAACTAATTTGGGTGAATGATGTGCAATAAAAACAATACAAATAACAATACAAAACAAAAGGAAAATTTGTAAGAGTCTAAATTAAGAAAACATAATTTGTTTTTTTGAAAAAAAAAATTCCAGTGGCCCCATCTTCTCCTTAAAAAAAGCCCTGGGTTCATTTTATGAATTAATTATAAAAATTAAAAATAAAATAAAATAATATGTAAATCCCAAATAAAACGACGTAGTTGTGGAGGCTGATTTGGGTAGTCTTGTTCTCGAATATGGTGACCATGGTGACGGTGCATGATGTGCACCATTACAGGGACTTTTTAGTTTGAGGAGATTTGATGAATTCGCAAAAATAAATGAAAAAGATGAGAAAGGGAGAGGGGGAGTATTCAATCCTATGGCTTCCATGGCCAACCCATTCTATATCTCCAGTTCTTCTAAATCAACACGGAAAGCTTCAGTCTTCACGCCCAACAACTTGACCGAGCTATCTCAAGTGAGATCGATGGGTCCTATGGCTCCCACCATTGCGGACGTCCATTTGGGTAATTAGAGCTATCCAATTTACCGAGGATGAGGAGATGAGGATGACGGTGGTTGCGTTGAGAGAGAGAGAGGCTGGGGGCTGAGTGAGTGAGGCTGGGATAGGTTTTTTTTTTTAATTTTTCTTTCAATTTTATGCTATTTTAATTTTTTTTATCATTTATTTTTAACTTTTAAAGTATTTAAATGTAAATAATTTTTTTATTAATTTTTTGGTCTATGTTGGTGGGTAAATAGCTAATATGTACAAAATTACTTAAACATCCTTGCCACGTCATCAAATTTGATAGACTTGTGCATGGAGCTAACCGTAGGGGGGCCAATGTGGAACATCAAACTGTGGTCAAGGGGCCGAAGTTGGTCACTTTAACTTTTAAGGGGCAATATGAGATTTGATCATAATTTTAAAGGGCACTACAATAAATAAGCCTATTTGGATGTGGTCTCCAAATCCAAGCTAAGTCAAGTGGTCTCCAAATCCATACTTTAGAAAAATGAAGGCAGGGGGCACTACAATGGTTGGATGATCTTCAATTTTGGCTATGTTATAAGCAACACAATTTCGAGCAAATTTCGTGAAGCAATTACAATCATCCGAGAATCATAGATTAAAATCAAATGCAGAAACCGAATCTGCAGAAACTTACCAACCGTGGATGAACAGAAAAGCTGAAAACCCGTTTTGAGGCATCAGGAAAATTCATAAAAATCTACAAATTTCACGGATTTTAGTCCTCAGGTAGACGAACAACTTTCATGAAGGAAGTTTTCTGATTGGAGCTTCCGAAATATGACTTCTGGATTTCTAAACAGTACCCTCGGTTTTGGGTCTTGAAGAAGAGGGAGGAAGAAGAAAATGAGGAAAAGAAATGCAGCCAGCACCAACTAGATATATATTAGTGTAAACCAAAAAGGGAGGTTTTGAACTTGGCTGAAGAGATGGTTTGGACATGAGAAGACCTACGTGGGTTTACTTTGGTTTTCCCAAACTTGGTCGGCCGGAGTATTTGATCTCTTTGCAAATTAGGTTGCAAGTTTTTGGGTTGGAATCCAATTGTCTTTTTATTCATATGAATGAATGCAAAGTTGCAGCCGAAAGTGGTGTTTTGTTAACTAACAATTGGACAAACGAAGCAGCAAATCACGTGGGAAAAGCTTGGAATGTTGGTGTGGAACAGCAAGTGGAGCAAATGCTGAAATGTTTGATTCAAATATGCTTTGGGTGGTTTTGGCATTATTTTATGGGAGGAGTTTTAATTGGTCTGTGACATGTGTACCATAACATGTGTGAAAGAACTTTGGGTTCTTTCTTTAGCCGTTGTTGTTGTCCATTTTGAGAAAGAAACCATTCTTTCTTTCTCTTTGTTTATTGTTTCAAGTGGATGCGGTGCTTTATGTCAACAACAATGATGACTTCCTATGCGAAGAGGATGCGGCCGGATAGATGTGGGCGGATTTTTGATGGAGTCGCAGCCGGGTTTCCAATCATAAAGTTGGCCAAAAGAAAATGCGGTTGAGCTTTGGTTATTCTCCAAAATTGGGGCTGAAAAGTTTGCAAGGAAAAAACTGATTTCATATATATAAGTAAATAAATATAATAAGTGGGCTGAAGAAAAGTTGGCTGAAGGAGAGTTGGCCAAAAAGTAGGCTGAAGAAAAGTTGGTTGAAGGAGAGTTGGCTGAAGAAGAGTTGGCTAGAGAGGTAGCGGCTGGAGGCATTGGAGGTTTGCAAAAAGAAACAATGCAAGTGCGGCCAAGTTTGGATGTTTTTTGAGAAGATGGGCCAAAAGTTATTGTGTCCTATTATATATGTATAATAGGTGGACGTATGAGAAAAGCATGGCTGGAGCAGTGGGAGGGTCTGCCAATATGGCTGAAAAGTTCTTTGCTTAATATATATATATATATATATATATATATATATATATATATATAAAGTGAATGAATGAATGTTGCCAAAGTTTGGAGTTTATGGAATTGGTTTGGCCGAAGAGTTTTTGCAAAGCTTGGAGTTTTGTCCTATTACATATATATTTATAATAGGGAGATGAATGCAAATTGCAAAGGTGCGGCTGGAGCAGGCTGAAGAGTTTGTTATTAAATTAACAGATTGTAAGTGGTGGAATTCAATGATGGGAAGACTTGTAGCCAATACCAAGACTTATTGCATCTCATATCAAGGGGAGAGTTTTCACAATCCCAATGATATTTTGGGCAGTTCATGCCTAGAGCTCCGGAAGACATTATTGTTGGAAGGATTTCAAGACAGAATTAGTTGTAGACATTTAATGGCCAACTTCTGTGAGCTGAAGGGAGCTCTATAAATAGGTTGTCAGAAGAAGAGAAAGGGACCTCCGACTGAACACACAAAACCTATCTTTTTATCCTATAACTTTCAATTCATAGTCTAGGATTTTATCTTTCAAGTTCTTCAGATTATCCAAGTTCTTCGTTTTCCTAGTGTAAGCTTACTTTCTTGCAATTTAATTTCAATTGTCTTTACATTCAAGTTTAATTCAAGTCTTTATCACTTTAATCTATTTTATCGCATTTACATTTCTGTCATTTCGTTTACTGCGTTTACATTTCTCGCACTTAGAATTTTGTCATTTCGTTTACTGCATTTACGTTCATTGCACTTGTCACAAAAATCCTAAAAATAGTCATACAAAGCTCAATCACCCTTGATCTCAAGGAAGAAAAAGAACCTAGGCCAAGAGGAGGTTCCTTGCTTGGCCGATCAATCGTTTGATTAAAAGTCAGAAGCGCAAACGCAATCACACGATCTTTCCATCCAAGCCATCAAGTGGCTTGGTGGTGGCACGCCTACGCATCTCAAGAGAAGGAGGACCAAAAACTCCTTCCATCGGCCTACCCGGCCGAAAAGAGGGAAACAAAGCCTTTGTTTTTTAATAGTGTGCGGATGGATATAACAACACAAGTCACTATACAAGAATAACTCATGCACCTAGAACGGATTGAATGGCGTTGGCATTATACGGTTTCACATAACCACATCAACCTTGCGGGTATTCAAGAAAAATATTTTAAATAAGTAATGTGAGAGCAAATATTTACAGACCAATGGTAGGGGACGTCCATACAAACTAAATTAGCCCTTCCGAGGGGTGGGACAAATTTATCCGCATCTTGGCATGCATTAATTAAGAGTAGTGATTATTATTACTTGGAGTTGGCACATGTTGTTTCCTTTGCCAGGATATCTTAAAGAGCTTGGGCCATGAATGGGACCACAAACAAACTCGAAGAGCCTAGCAAGGCACAAGAAAGATCAAATTCGTTCGAGGTCAAATGCCTAGTAAGCCTTAAGCAAGGTTTGGTTTGGCTCAAAGGAAGAAGTCTAGCATAATTCTTCCTTAAGAAGCATGCCTTTGGTAAATTAGCCTAGACCCTCAAGATCTTCTTATGTATTATGACGTCAATAAATAAGGGGATCACATTCATCCACTTTGGGTAATTGTTCCATGCACCCTAAGTCAAATGGCTAATTGACTGGATGTGCAGGTGAACGGGTCTTAATGCCCAATCAATGTTCATCATGCTGCCTCTCAAGATGATCAAACTACAAAGACATAGTCTTACATAAACCAACCTTTGTCCCCTGGAGAAGGTAACTGTTCTTTCAACTAAGAAACTATGTTGTGCTCAACGCTTATGACAAACTTTAGCATAGAGCTAGCAATGCATCATGTCGTGTTGGGATTTTAAGGGAGGTGTATTCAACTGAGATTTTAAAAGACTATCTTGGGATAATAAGCCCTTTACCACAAAACTGAATATCATTCAATGAATTTACAAGCATGAGATTAGGGTTTGTACTTACAGGTAGGCAGAGCTCACAGATTATGGCCAACTTTGATTCGACGGAGTTGTAAACTTGGCCAACTTGGATTTGACGGAGAGCCCAACTTTGAATTAGAGTTGAAGTGAGAGAGCGGAGCGAAATGTTTTAGGTCACAGACTATGGCCAACTTGGTTCAGGGTTACAAGTATAAGAGTTCTAGCGAAATCTGAAAATTTTTGGCCGCGGTAAAATTTTTAGAAAGCGCACTTTTTAAAAAACATCAACGGAAACAAAAAACAACCGTCATTAAAAGTTCAACCTAAACATGACGCTTATTTAACAAATGACGTCGTTGTAAATATCCTTACGACGCAAAAACAAACTACCGTCGTTAAAATGTTAAAAGAAATATGACTCCTATTAAAATAATTGGGTCGTGGTATCTCCATACGTCATAAAAAAAAACAGACGTATTAGAAAATTAAATAGACAAATATGCCCTAAACCCTAAACCCTAAACCCTAAACCCTAATAAATAAAACCTAAATTATATATATTTTTTTAAAAAAGAATTTTTCAAAAGGGATTAGGGTTTTATGGCCTAAAATATCTCGTCCATAAAACCCTAAACCCTAATAAATAAAACCTAAATTATATATATTTTTTTAAAAAAGAATTTTTCAAAAGGGATTAGGGTTTTATGGCCTAAAATATCTCGTCCATAAAACCCTAAACCCTAATCCCTTTTCTAAATTTATTTAAACTCTAAACCCTAAACCCTAAACCATTAAAGTATAAGTGATGTTGTGACTCATGAAAATATTTTTCTTTTTGGTGGTAATTTTAAATTTGTATAACTCAAACTTAATTTTTTAAAGCTTACGGGGGAAGAAAATATCTCAATGACTTTATAGGAGTTGACGTTGCATTTTTTGGAGTTATTTTAAATTTATTATGAATATTTCGAATTAAATAGAATAAAATATTATTAATAAAACCCACAAACCACGTCGGCGTTAAGAAATTAACGACGTTGTAAACCATAATAAACGACTTAATTTTAAAACAAACGTCGTTTAAAGTTAAAACCATGGCCATTTTTACATAGAAAACGACGTACAAACCATATTCTACGACCTAAACTCTTAACCTCTCGCCGTCTAATGACAAGAAAACAACGTCGTCTATATAACCAATAGCATCGTTAGAAAAACATCGTACGTCACTTTTTAAAAAACTATGACGTTGTTACGTGTGTACAACGTCATTTTAAAGAAACCACTGTTTAGAAATGCGCTCTTCGTAAATCATCGATGGAAAATAAAAAACCGTCGTTAAAAATATGAATAAACATGACGCTTATTACATACCCTAAACCCTTAACCCTAAACCATAAAATATAAACCCTAAATTATATATATATTTTTAAATAATGTTAGAAAAGGGTTTATGGTTTTACGGCCTAATATATATTAACCATAAACCCTAAACCCCAAAAATAAACCTTTATCCCCCTAAACCCTAAACCCTAAACCATTAAAGTATAAGTGATGTTGTGACTCAGTAAAATATTTTTCTTTTTGGTGGTAATTTTAAATTTGTATAACTCAAACTTAAATTTTTAAAGCTTAAGGGGGAAGAAAATAACGCAATGACTTCATAGGAGTTGACGTTGCATTTTTTGGAGTTATTTTAAATTTATTATGAATATTTCGAATTAAATAGAATAAAATATTATTAATAAAACCTACAAACCACGTCGGCGTTAATAAATTAACGACGTTGTAAATCAAAATAAACGATTTAATTTTAAAACAAACATCGTTTAAAGTTAAAGCAACGTCGTTAATTTCTCGCCGTATAATATCAAGCAAACAACGTCGTCTATAGAACTAAGAGCGTCGTTTGAAAAACGTTTTACGTCGCTTTTTAAAAAACTGTGACGTTGTTGTGTATACAACGTCTTTTTGAAGAAACGACGATTTTTCACAACATGAAAACCTCAACAAATTTGGTTCAGCATGATCTTGGGTTTTTCACAACATGAAAACCTCAACAAATTTACAAGGAGGTTGACGGTGCATTTTTTGGATATATTTTAAATTTATTATCTATATTTTGAATTTAATAGATATAAAGATGACGGTGTTCTATATAATTATGTCGTTGCAAGTTTTATTACACGTCGGTCACACAATTTCCGTTTTTTTTAAAATAATGAAAACCTATTTGAAATTCATAGGGAAAAAAAGAATGTACATTATACATAAAATTTGCACAAAAACTTGTCTAATTCTAACCAATTTTGTACAAAAACTTGTCTAATTCTAACAAAATTTGTACATTTTATAAAAATGTTTAAGTATTCTAAAATTCCTCTACTCCATATGAATACAAACAAACTCTGCCCATTCTTTCCTAACTTCTTCAATGGCTTCTTGGGGGTATGGCGCTTGATCATTTCCCTTCGCAAACTGCAATCCATAAACAATGATTATTCTAACAGACAACGCTATTTTTCATTTAATGACGTAGTATATATATTCAACGACGGTATTTTTAATTTACTGTCGTTGATAATATAAAAACCACATAATGATAAATCTGAAAATTTTCTTCTTACCATCTTCTCAAATTCCAGGGAAGGGTCCAAGATGATGTCTCTCATAAAGCGCATGACATAATACCCGCATTCTACACTGCTTGGTTGCTTTGGTGTGCCGGACAGAGTTTTCCAAAGAGGTGTTTTACGGCCTACTTTGCCTATGTGTGAATTATACATTTTTAAAGCACTGTTCACTATGTTTTTCCCATCCTCATCCACAACTCGATTTCCAGGCAGTGGATCCAGAAAATAGACGGTCTCCTTCTTTGCTCTCACAATGATCAAGACCCAATGACGACTGCACAAAATAAATATAAAGGTTAAATAGTTTTATATGTAGAGCATCATACAAACAAAATCCTGTTTTTTGTTTGGAGACTAACCCTGGATTGTAAGGCATCAGGAAAATCTGTTCACCATCTGTTTCTTGAAGTCGATTGGCTACGAGACGAGATCTTTCAGTTAATGAACCAGCGTTGGCACTAACTAGAGTAGGGTCAATAAAGCCAACCATGTTCATCATATTTGCAGCTTTCAAATGATCAAATAGGCACCTACATATATGAATTGAAACCATGAGTGTTTTTTTTTTTTCAACATAAAGGAGAGTGTCAAATGAATATTTGATAAGGACAAACCTCATATATACTACAACAAGAGTAGCCCCAATTTCTTCCATGCCAGCAAATTGGGTAATATCTTCATGCAAGACGAAGGTAGTACGATCTATGCCAAACACCTCCTTCTCAATTGTAAAGGTCATAGCCTTCTCCTGAGGCTTTAGTGTCGTTTCCACATAACTACAAAGGGATTGTAAAGAAGATGGCAACTCCAGCTTTGAATAATCTGGTACTTCGGTATTCTGTTTGAAGAAATAAAGCAACATAAAGTGACGTGGTAAATCAATAAACACGACGGAATAAATAAAGTGACGTTGTCTGAAAATAAGTTACACGACGGGGGAAAAATAACGTCGTAATGAATACTTTATTACGTTGTTTAAATAAAACCAACGTCTAATTCAAATGCAAAATTCATAATTAATGAATTTACCTTTTCAATTTGCTTTTCTCCAACACTGGATTGCTGTTTTAATAAATAAAGAGAGATATATATATATATATATATATATATATATATATATATATATATATATATATATATATATAAGAAAGCTTGTACAACAATTTAAACATTCAATTAAAAAAAACTGCCGTGGAAATTTAAAACAAACGACGGTTTAAAGAAAATATAGACGTATGAAAAAGGCAAAGTTATGAGAATTTACCTTTTCATCTTTCTTTTCTTCAATCTTTTCTACATCCCCAGATTTCTGTTATAAGAATAGAAATAAAGAAATATATATAAGACATTGTACAAAAAGTAAAAAAAAATTAAAAAGTAAAAAAATTAAATTAAACCGTCGTGGTACTGAATAACAAACGACGGTATGTAAGAATTATAGACGTCTAAAACTAATTAAACGACGGTAAATAATAAACGTCGTGGTAATTCATGTATTACGACAGTTATGAGAATTGAAAAACATATGAAAAAGGCAAAGTTATGAGAATTTACCTATTCAACTATCTCAACTATCTTTCCTTCTACTCTCTTTTCTACTTCCCCGGATTTCTGTTTAAAAAAATAAAGAAATATATAAATGACATTGTACAAAAAGTAAAAACAAGTAAATAAACCGTCGTGGTAAAGTATAACAGAAGACGGTGTGTAATAATTACAGACGTCTAAATAACATCAAACGACGGTTTAATAAAAAATTCGTTGTGGTATAACTTTTAACACGGCGGTAAATACAAACAGAGAAATATAGAATTCAAAGTTTAGAGACGTTACCATATCTTCCTGCTTTTCCCCATTCTTGGCTGTATCCTCCTCAAATTGTAGGGCTCTAACATCAAGTGCCCCAGAGCAGCTTGCTTTGTCCGACATTGGATTTTTGGGACTTTGCCCTTGGATTTGGGACATTGTATTCAGTTTCAGCACACTTGGATCAAAATTGGGGATGAGTTTGGAAAGCTGACTCAGCAAATTTTCCCTCTCAGCTTCTACCAATTGCTTGGTCCTAGCCTCCATCTTTACACTCTCTTCCCTTGATCTAGCCTCCATTTTCAAAGTATCTTCTTGAAGGATAAGTCTTACACTTTCCTTCAATTGATCGGCAAACCTTACCTTCTGTTGTCTAGGTAAATTGAAGTATTGCTTAGGGAAATCCCAGCCCCTACCCCTCTAACTCTTCCTGGATGCTCGGGACCCAAAGCCAATGTCAACACATCATTGGTTCCTGACAGAGTAAGAGTGCCTTCAGAGACTTGCTTTTGCAAATCATCCTAACAAAAAGACATAATAAAAAGTCAGCATAAGAAAACACACGACGGTTATTTATAAAGAATCGACGTAATAAAATATTTCACACGACTCAATAACATAACAATCGACGTAATATATTATTTCAGACGACGCTACCTAAATACCGACGTTATGAATTTATTAACACGACGTCAATAATAAACCACCGACGTCTTATGATATAATTACAAAAAACAAAGTAGTGATTCCAGATTCAGACCTTTAACGACGTGTTTTAAAATATTTCGACGTAGTAATATTTTTCACACGACGCAAAAATATAACAGCAGACGTAATAAAATTTTTAAAACAGAGTGAGTAGGCTTACAATTAATTTTGCTTTCTCTGTAGCCTTTGAATCCGGGATGTTACCATGTTTGTCTTCTCTAGCTTTTTTCCATAAGGTAGATCGATCAATATCTACCCCAGGCATGATTTCCACCAAGTGCTCCTCCAAACCAACATATCCCATTCGAGACAATCGATGATTGTACTCAAGTTTCTCCCTCCTCTATGATTGTTCTTCATGCATAGCCTCAAATTTTTCAGATAACCTTGAAGCTACAAAGGCATCCCATTGAGCTTTCTCTATGAATTTGTATGTTTCAAGGGGTTGCCTTAATTTCTCCTTCTCCTTGCTGAATGGAAGGATATGAACCCTCGTTAGTGTAGACTTGAAATCCTTCCATTTCTTGGCAGCAGAAGATAACACCAATTTCTTGCCCCCTTGACCAACCACAAAAGCCATGTCAACGGCTTCCCAAATCTGCTCTTTTATATCCTTGGATATTTGAACCCATTTCTTGTCCACAAGTGGGACTCTGGAGCGTGCCAACACACCAATGTAGGACTGCATCTCACTATGTGCACGGCCACATGGTTTCCCCTTGGAATTGTACTCAACAACAAGCTTGATTTTCTGAAATTTTCTCTTCATACACGGGGCATTGTGCTTATACCCCGACCTGACTTTGGCTCCTCAAAAAATGTTGTCGTGCTGGCTGGTTCTGTCTCAGAAGATGAAACAAACTTCATCTTCTTCGAGGACTTGGCTTGAGGATTTACAACTCTAAGCTCCTTACATTCATTTTTTTTTCAAGCCAAACTCCTTACTTTGGGATTCAGAAACCATGGTTACAGACAAATCAAACCTGCAAGTGAAAATACTTCAGTGAAATTAAGAAAAAACACGACGGTTATTTATAAAATACGACGTATTATAATACTTCAAATGACGTAAGAACAAATTTTCACGACAGTAATTAACCACCGACGTGATAAAATATTTCAACGACGTCAATAATAAACAATCGACGTCTTATGATATAATCACAAAAAACAGAGTATTAAATATTACAACGACGTTAATAATAAAAATTCGCCGTAGTATTGAAAATAAAACGACGTAAATATTAATATACCGTCATCTATACCACAAAAACAAATTAGGAAAAACGTAAAATATTTTCAACAGAAAAATAATTAAAAAGATTTTCAAAACAAAAATCATTGTTCAGATAAATCAAACCTGCGATGAATATATCCTTAAAAATCAAATACAAAAAAAGAATATCATTTTAAAAAACAACGAGAACACTTTCACACGACGCTAGGGTGACTGACGAACCGTCGTGGTCTAGAAATCTAACCACGTAAATAACAAGCCACCGTTGTCTTATTTAGTTGAAGTAAAAGAATCAGAGTAGTGTTCAAACTTGGAAACTTTCCGTGTTTATCTGCAAATTTTATCAAACTTGGAAAGAAAAAATGTAAAAAGATTTAAAAAAATGAAAATGATATGAGCATGCAAAACAGGAACAAAAATCCTTCCAGACATGCTTACCCTTTGCATGCAATGAAAGCTTTCTCCTGGAGTTTGGTGTTTCAGTTCAGAGGTGAAGATGAAGAGGAGAGGAAGACGAAAAGTTTTCTCTCGGAGATAAGCTTGAAAGTATGAAATAGCGCTTTGAGAATGAATAATGAGAGAGGCTTGAAAGTTTTTCTCGAGTTTGGAAACAGTGCAAGTATGGGTCAGGTAGGCGAAAAGTTTAAAATAATAACAAACCGTTTCATAAAACGACGCTGTTAATAGAAAGCGCCCTAGTATGAAACATTATACGGCGCTATAGGTTCAAACCGCCCTATAACATGAATTTACACGACGCAAGGTTTTAATGAACCGCTATTTTTATATATAATTACACGACGCATTTTTCTTCAAAAAGATGAATCACGTCATTTCCAATTTACCCAACGACTTTATACTCAATAATAACGACGTTAAAAATTTATACCACGTCGTTTTAATTACTCATACCGACGTGTAACTTTTTTAATTACACAATAAATTAGTTTTCCAAAAAAATTACAACGTTGTTTGTATATAGCGTCGTTGTTAATTAATTTATACGACCTTATTTTAGTTTTAAACGACGTTTATGTTTTCATATAAACGTCGATAATTTAAAAAAATGACGTGGTATATAAGATTTGTTTATAAATAAGGGGTTTTCTGTCTTTCTGTCGTCTTCATTTTTCAATTAGGGTTTCAACTTTTTCTCACCTCTCTAGAGGCACATCACCTCTCTGTCTCACCTTGCTTTCATTTTTCAATTTGGATGTTGATGTGTGTGCGGGTTTGTGTATCTGAAAGACACAAACAGGCACACATCATCTAAAAAATTGTCTTTTTGCACAGAAGGAGAACAAGGTCTGCATCAGCCCTCTTTCTCAGCTCCTCCATGATGGGGTTCTCTGGGTTGATCTCCATGGTCTTCTTGCTCGACATGTACCTAGCCGCTCTGTTATCCCTCAAGGCCTGAGCCTTCATGATTCTTTCCATGTTGGCAGTCCTGCCATACTCGCCTGTCACCAAACAGCAGGGAGAGTCTACAACACGGTCAGACACCACAACCTTCTCCACTCTGTCACCCGAAACATCCTTCACAACCTTGCCGAGTCCCTCAAACTTCTCCTTCAACTGTTCCTTCTTCTTTGCCTCGTCTTCACTCTCATCAAGCTTGAGACCTTCCTTGGTGGCTGAGACAAGCTTCTTGCCCTCAAACTCCTTGTGAGAGTAATTGGCACATCATCCACTTCTAAAACATTGCCTTTGTTCATTCTTGTTCGATTATGATGAGGAACAATGGTAAAAAACGAATAATGGTTCGATTATGATGAGGAACAGAGTTCATTCTGGTAATGATAGACGAATAATGGTAAAAAATTTGTACGTCGTTAATTTAACAAACCGTCGTGGTTAGTACAATTATGCGACAGTAGAGTTATGGATATCGTCGTAGTATAGTATAATTAAAAAGTCGATAAATTTATATTTACAGTCGTGGTAACTTAATTTAAATCGGCAAATTTTTTTGTAATTAACCATGGTAGATTCTTTTGAATTTATGCGTCGCGGACTAAGAAAATTGGGTCGTGTTTATTAATCAGTTAACACGGCGTCTTATTTTTATACTGTCGTCTTTACTTTCTACGGCGGTGATTTCATAGATGCAGTCGTTGTTTTTAGGTTCAGATTTTAACTCTGAAAAATACGTTTGTAATAAGATGACGCTTTTTTAATTTGGTGCGTCATGGTTTTAAAATATCTATACGTGTACCGGTTTTTTAGGTGTTTAAAGTATGTTTCTATGACAGGTTTCTATTACCGTCGTCTTTTAAAAACCGACAACGGTTTTTTGATCTAACATCGTTGTTTACTGGTCGTCTTTTGCCCTTTTTGTAGTAGTGTATGCTTTTCTAACCACCTCTGGTACCTTGTGCAGTTCCTTTTCATGTGTCCAAATTTTATGCAGAAATAGCATTTTAATCCAGTTGGTTTTCCCTCTTTTATCTTGGTAGTTTCCTTATCTTTCTTTTCTGCAAAATTTCCCTTCTTTTTTTTTGAATTGTTTGACACGATAATCTTGTACAATATTCACAGTTTTTTGACCCATTTCCATGATGATGTTATTTTCTTCTTGAACACTTATTGTTATGAGATCATCTAGTGTCCAGCTTTCCTTTTGAGCTACATAAGAACTCTTGAGAGTTTTGAATTCCTTTGGCAGTGAATTCAAAGCAAAATGCACCATCATATCGTCATCTATAGTCATTTTTAGTTCCTTTAACTTATGTGCAATGTCTGCCATATTCATTATGTGAGCTCTTACACAACCTCGCCCATCGTACTTCATCTTAGTCAATTTGTTCAGCAAAGCACCTTTCTCTCCTTTCTCAGATTCCTTAAACTTCTGACCAATGGCAGCAAGATAATCCTTAGCACTTTCTGATCTTGGAATGCTTCCTCTCAAAGAAGGTGTCATGGTTTTCAGCATAATCAATATAGCCATCCTGTTGGCCTTCTCCCATCTTTCATATTTCCTTTTGACATCTACAGTTGCTTCTGCAGCAGGTTCCTTAAGTGCATCCCATTTAAGAGTTATGTCATAGTTCATTAGCCCTAGTGAAATTTCCAGCTCTTCTTTCCACTTTAGATAGTTTGAACCGGTCAAGATTTCGATGGAGTTGTAGCTTGTAGCATTCACTGTAATTTCAAGAAAACATAAATACAAATCCCCAACAACCTTAATTAAACATTATTGATTTGCACCTGTAGGTCACAAATCAAACATGTTCCATGGTCTTAGAACAACAAATTTGTAGAAGCAGTCTTGAAACAACGAATGACTCCATATATGTGGATAGAGGAACTCTCATTGTTTGCTCATACAATCTGTTTTTCTAAACCGTTCCATTATAATCAATCCTTCTTGCACAATTCACATCTGTGGACAGAGATTTGTACAAAAGAGATAGAATATAATGCAATTTTGATCAAAAACCTTGAATGAAGAATTTCCCGCATTGATTAAGTTGTTGTGGCTCACTTAATCGATTCAAGATCCTCCCCAAACTTTGATCAATCAGTCTTTCAAGTATGATTTAAGCAGAGAACTTTATGCTTAACTCATACCTTAACAAATAAGATATGCAATCAAAACATACATGCTATAATGACTAGTTTAAAAGACATATAAACCATATTTTAATCCTTTAATGCGAATTTTATTTTGTAATTAGGTTAAGAGCATATAAACCTGGCTCTAATACCAAATGTAAATCTTTATTAGGTTTATATACTCAAAACACATACCTTGATCCAACATTGTGACAATTGATTTCTTGTACTGGAAGAAACTAGAATTCTACAGCAGGCTCTAGTTCACCGGTTTAGGCAGATTTGCAATAGGGTAGTTTCTCCATGCTATATGGCTCCTGAATCTCTTCTTGATGGGGTAGAATGATATGAGAATGTGTAATAGCCGTTAGCATAGGGACCTCCCTTTTATAGGTATAGTATAAGAATCCTCCTTATCATGGATTACTTTAACTCCTTTAACCAAAAGGATTAGATATCTCAATCCATATAGGAAACCTTAAGCACTTGTATTTATCTGAAATAGTCATATATCAAGCCTTAAAATTAATCGATCCATTTAATCCTAATTGACATTGAACTAGTTATCCTTAAGTGATTAGAAGACCATCTTTAGTGTTTGTATTTGAATGCAAATCTTACATGACTTTCATCCACAAACATGTTCAACAAGTTCTGAATAAACCGCATGCAACCAGATTCAGTTCTGAAATCTGCCATTAAATCCTTGACTGTTTTTGTTCGTGTAATGCAATCAAATTTACCATTGCTGTGTTTCTGTAAAGCCACAATGACAGAGACCCTTCTCACATCATCGTTCCCAACCCAATCAGATAAATTTTTAAGAAAATGTTGCACAACTTTATAGAGCCAAGAATCCTTCGTAGAAAGTACATCAACCATGCACTGAACAAGTTTGGCAGACAGACTAATCGGAATAAAAGATGCAGGCAGGCATGAAAGGAGAAGAAGCAGAATATCAAAGGCCAAGTGTTTGCGGTCATGAGATGATGGGAGAAGGGATCCCTCAATAATCACCTCGCAGAAGCACTGGAAGTTCTTTGCAATCTCTTCGTCAGAAGAGCTAGACTTTCAATTCTTTTTATGCTTCTTTAAGGGATTTGAAACAGACATTGCATCTTCAGCCTGCAAAACTCTATCAGGTAAAAGAATGTTTACCAGAACAGGCCACACATTGTGTTCACGAGGCTGACAAAAAGTTAATTCCTGCCATTAAAAAAAACAATGATCAGGACTTGTTTTCATTAAAAGTTATCATTTCCCCAATAGTGATATCTACACCATGCACGTGTATGGATCACAGCAACAAAACCCACACCACCTTCAAGCAATGAGGAAGAGAAGCCAGATGGTCAGCAGCAAAAAGTTTGTTGGGACTGAATGGATCTAGCAAAAGTTTCCCAAGTCTTGCACTGTCAGCAGAAACTTTTTCTCTGATTTTCAGAGCCAGAAGCAATGCATCAGGATTTCCAACTTCAATAGCTCCTTCAAACCACTCATGAAGTCCTGGGGTCTCTAGAACATGGTTCAGCAAGAGTTCTGAGTGCAACTGCAAAAATAGAATACGCAAAACTAAAAGTATTAGGACATGATGATGACTTAATGACCTATCTATTTAAAATTCAATCCAATCTGTTAAAAAAATTAAAGGGAAGGAGCCAAAACTAAGCAATGGAAACAGAACCAAGAACGCCATATCTCTGCACATAGAAAGACACATGCCATAAGGGGAAAAGCTTCTATCCCTCAAAATGGTGGCATGATACAAGTGCCACAATTTTTCACTGGAAATTTTGCATACAGAGATTTATTTCTCTCTGACTATTTTTTTTTTGGGTGAGATAGGGGCCAACAAGGCCAGAACAAAAAGAACTAAACAACCACTACTCTAGGCTCTCTCTGACTATATTTGAATAAAGAATGGTTTCCTTTTTCTGGGAAGCCTTCTAGTTCTTATCATTTACAATAGTTGAACTTTATTAAGCTACAAGCATAAAAGTCCTGTTAGAGAGGACAAAGAGCAGAGATTCACAATCAAGCTGTACAATGTAGACTTCATAACATAGAACACACCAGTTGAAACCAGTGCTTCAGATGCTGTCTAAATTTTATAATATTAACCAATCCTCGTACCAAAGCATGATTTATAGTCAAGTACCAAATTTTGGGTACTAAATTGCCTTGAGGTGTGTACAAAATTGTCTTGAGAAGGTGTTGTACAAAGGAAGGCCATATTTAGAAATACAAAATCACACGAAATACAATTTATTTAACAGTTAATACTATCAGCGGTGAATACTTTAATAAAACAACGTAGGTGCTGTTATAAATAATGCAACTAACATATAAAGTCTGCAATTGTGAGTGAAAGCAAATGAGACAACCTTCAACACTAAATGCAACCTTCAATAATGATAAGAAATAAAAAGACACAATTTTAATTACTTCTCTCTTCTAAAATAATTGGATATCGAGAAACAGTAGACTAGTCTACAAACATGTGCCATAAACAACATGGCACTCAGTGCTCAAGTGCCCAAGTCCAAGAGAAATTAATCTACATCAAAAGCTTCTGCAACTACGTCACCAAATCAAGGGATTCGAATATAATTTTACAGGTTCAACCAAGGAGCAAGTACGTGGACAAATGCTAGAGTGCTCATTTACAATCATTACATGGGGGAGGGGCTGGAGAGCACAATTCGGTGGATGCGTACATTTACATATATGAGAATCTAATTTAAACCCAGACTATTATAAAATAGTGCATAACTGGTTTCCAAGATAAGACGAGGTATTTGGTTAACTTTAAACACCACCTAGTACGTGTGTTGATAAATTCAAACCCAAAGAATTGATGCAAAGTTATCTGCAGACCAACTAAATTCATGGATTGGTTGGCAACAAGTTGAAATCATCATTGTTATCTGACAAGGCTTTAATAAAGAGTAGAAACTTTCCCACAAGCAAACCAAGATTTTATTTATCAGGAGAATTTACCTTTTCAATCAAGTCTAAAATAACCGAACCAGCAGGCTCTTGCAAGTATCGCTTCTTTGATGCAAGGGCAATGAGAAGCCTAGTGAATTCCTTTATGAGTGGAGTATTTCTATCAGAAACCCACTCCTCAGTAAAGAGAATATCACTCCGGTTCATCCCAGGAAATCAGTCGATTCCCCCAAATCAGACTTGACAGATTCCTCCTCTCAAGACCAACGGCATATTAGCTAGAATTGATTCATAACATATGTGAGATTATTGTACTTACCATGTATTGCTTCTTTCTGTAAATAGACTTGAGAAAGTCTACTCTCTGTACATTATATACGGCTGCAATACAGAGACCAAAACATCTTGGTTGATTCAATTACTCTCCTCCTCTATCTCTCATCTCCCCTCTCCCCCTGAACTCTATTTCTTATATGGTATCAGAGCTCTTCGGAGCCAAAGCTCACGTTTTTCGATTCTACCCAATCAAATGGCAAACACACCCAAGTCTGGAGAATCAAGTCATATTGATATGACAAGGCTGATTTCTGAAATGTCAAAGCTTGCCTCACCCTCATTCTCATTCCCATCCTTACCCACCTCATTCAACATCTCATCTTTGTTCCCAATTCCCATGGACAGAACCAACTATTTGAGTTGGAAATCACAATTTGAAGACGTATTGGAGATGCATGGCCTTGCAGAGGTCATCAAGAAAACCACAGACCCACCCAAAGTGCAAGAAGATGGCTCTGTGCATCTTGAGTTCGCCAGAGACAAACTGGTCCTGAGTTGGATCAAGGCGACTTCCTCCTCTTCCATAAAGATTCTACTCATCCCGTGTACCACCGCCTATCAGGCTTGGGATCTTCTGGGCAAGCGCCTCTCACCCCTTGCAGGTACCCGTGTGCGGATCCTTCGAGATCAAATTCGCACCCTCAGGAAGGACAACACCACAACTGTGACTGACTACCTCAACCATGCCAAATCACTTCTTGATTCCCTCACACAAGCTGGTGCAACAATGGATGATGATGAATTCGTTAGCTATGTTCTAGACGGACTTGGGCTTGAATACAAGGAGTTAGCCACCACACTCCACTTGCACCCAGATATTGGTTTTGACCAGTTTTATGATCTCGCTCTCAGAGAAGAACATTTACAGAAACGCATGTCGCTCAACGTGCACTACTACAAAAAACGAAATAGACGACGGTAATCCACCGTCGTGTATCATGGTTTACAACCGACGAGAAATCGACCGCCGTCTTTTCATACATGAAATAACGACGGAAAATAACCGACGTAGTTAATATAGTACACGTCAGTAAAATACTAAAACCGACGTAGATTTCATACATAAAACCTAAAAAAGAAACCTTTCGACTATAATAGACGACGGTTTTAGTAAAACACTGACGTTGAAATAATGTTAAATGTCAAAAACAACTACAAAACCGACGTAAATATGTTTATCGACGTCTCTAAATACACAAAAACCGACGTGTAAAACTTAGAAAACGTCTTGGTTAGTAAATACTACGTTCACTAAATGAAAAAACTGACGTCTTAAACATATAACATGGCGTATATTTACATAAACAGACGTAAAAACAACAATAACCACGACCATTTATATCACCACAGACGTTAAAAATGATTTTGACGGCTTGAACACAAAAAAAACGACGTGGTTAATATAGAACACATCACAAAAGAACTAAAACCGACGTCGATTTGGTACATAAACGCATAAAAAAGAGACCTTTCGACTATAATAGACGACGGTTGTATTAAAACACAGACGTTTAAATAATTTTAAATGTCAAAAACAACTATAAAACTGACGTAAATAGTTTTATCAACGTCTCTAAATTAAATAAAACCGACGTGTCAAATTTACAAACCGCCGTGGTTAATAAATACTACGTTCACTAAATGAAAAAACTGACGTCTTAAACATATAACATGACATATATTTACTTGAACAGACGTAAAAACATAAATAACCACGACCCTTTATATCACCACAGACGTTGAAAATGATTTTGACGGCTTGAACACAAAAAAAACGACGTGGTTAATATAGTACACGTCACAAAAGAACTAAAACCGACGTCGATTTGGTACATAAACGCATAAAAAAGAGAAGTTTCGACTATAATAGACGACGGTTGTATTAAAACACAGACGTTTAAATAATTTTAAATGTCAAAAGCAACTATAAATCCGACGTAAATAGTTTTATCAACGTCTCTAAATTAAACAAAACCAACGTGTCAAACTTAGAAACCGCCGTGGTTAATAAATACTACGTTCACTGATTGAATAAACTGACGTCTTAACGATATAACATGGCATATATTTACTTGAACAGACGTAAAAACAACAATAACCACGACTATTTATATCACCACAGACGTTGAAAATTATTTTGACGGTTTGAACACAAAAAAAAACGACGTAGTTAATATAGTACACGTCACAAAAGAACTAAAACCGACGTCGATTTGGTACATAAACGCATAAAAAAGAGACCTTTCGACTATAATAGACGACGGTTTTATTAAAACACAGACGTTTAAATAATTTTAAATGTCAAAAACAACTATAAAACCGACGTAAATGGTTTTACCTACGTCTCGAAATAAAACAAAACCGACGTATAAAACTTAGAAACCGCCGTGGTTAATAAATACTACGTTCACTGAATGAAAAACTGACGTCTTAAACATATAACATGGCATATATTTACTTGAACAGACGTAAAAACAACAATAACCACGACGATTTATATCACCACAGACGTTGAAAATTATTTTGACGGCTTGAACACAAAAAAACGACGTGGTTAATATAGTACACGTCAGTAAAAAACTAAAACCGACGTCGATTTGGTACATAATCGCATAAAAAAGAGACCTTTCGACTATAATAGACGACTGTAATAGACGACGGTTGAAATGAATTATAATGATATACAGAGCTATGAATTAATGTCATACAAAGCTTGCAGAATGAAAATGTGATCGGAATTAAAATGATATACAGAGCTATGAATTAATGTCATACAATTAACTGCATAACTAATGTCATACATTACAACAATCAATCAATCCATATATCTTCACACCCATCTCTAATGTTCTCACTCCCAAACTCACCCACTAGGTCATCAAATGTGTCAACATTTGGTATCCCTCTAGAAAATGGCTCACACTCAATTCAAATATCACCTAGCACATCATCACCAATAACATCATTATATTCTCTATTAGGCATTGATAACACTACCGACCAACCACGATGCATTGGGTCGTCAACATAAAATACTTGTTTGACTTGAGAAGCCATAACAAATTGGTCATTCCTATGTCCAATTTTACTCAGATCTACAAGGGTAAATCCAAGTTCGTCGACTACAAGGCCCGAAGTGTTATCTATCCAATCACACCTCAAGACTGGGATTCTAAACTTTTGGTAGTCAAGATCCCAAATTTCTTGAATAACCCCATAAAAACCCATATTGGAGACAATAGGGTTTTTATCCTTGGCACTAGCAACTTGCATAGTATGTGCAAGTAAATAAACTCCACTATTTTGGACAGTTCGCACATCATCCTGTGCCTTGGTGCTAAATTTGACACCATTAATAAGATAGCTCCTATATGATGGCACTACCATGCTTGGACCAGCTGCTAACCATCTCAAATTTTCTGATATGCCATTATAATCTTCCCCATTAAATTCACTTTGAACCTACAAATTAAACATATATATTAATTCAATCTAACATATATATAGAAAGAAAGAAAATTAAAATAATAAATTGAATATGTCATTCAATAACATATATACCTTAACACGTAGCCATTGAATGAAAGTGCTATTGTGCTTATCTTGTAGCCACTTTGTTCTCTTTCTAAATTTCGAATAAGTGGTCTTGATGTGGATCATATGTTCCCTACAATTGACACGAAAAAAACACGCATTACGGTCCCTCATATATAAGATAAATATAAGGAGTAATAATATTTAACATGGCTACATATATATGAAAAATTAAACTCATACGTACTCGATATAAGGTAGGACTTCCTCCGTATTCTCCAAGACATATAGATGTGCCTGGTTCAACAAGTCCATATCAACTAAGCCCACTGTGCAACCTGATAATGGCTTTGAAACTCCCATATTCTGGCTTGAAGGCACTCCAACTGTACTAACATCAGATAAATGGTCGGTACAAAACTCTACAGCTTCTTCAGCTATATACCGCTCAGCAATGCAACCTTCGGGACGAGTACGATTCTGAACATACCCCTTTAGCACTTTCATATATCTTTCAAACGGATACATCCATCTAAAATATACTGGCCCACATAGACGAACTTCTCTGACAAGATGTACTACTAGATGAACCATGATATCAAAGAATGAAGGGGGAAAGTACTTCTCAAGCAAACATAAAGTAACTACTACATCTTCTTCCAACTTATCTAGCTTGGAAACATCTACCGTCTTTGCACATAAAGCATTGAAGAAGAAGCACAATCGAGTTATTGCATACCTTGCAGGCTTCTCCAAAGCAGAACGAATTGCCACAGGGAGCAATTGTTGCATCAAGGTATGACAATCATGAGATTTAAGGCCAAGAAGTCTTGAATCTTTTAAAGATACAAGATTTTTTATATTTGAAGAATAACCTTCAGGAACCTTCATACCATAAAAAGAATTGCAAACCGCTCTCTTCTCTGCTCTTGACAAATTCCAAGGCCCTGGAGGCAAGCGAGTACGTCTTTCTCCATACTCGGGTTGCAAATCAATTTTTACCCCCATGTTCAATAAGTCTAACCGAGCAGCAATCCCATCTTTATTTTTTCCAGGGATCTCTAGCAATGTACCAATGATACTATCGCAAACATTCTTCTCAATGTGCATAACATCTAAGGCATGCCTCACAGGGAGGTATTTCCAATACTCGAGATCAAAGAATTTTGATTTCTTCTTCCAACAAACTCTATCACCATCATTCTCACCAACACTTCCCCCAATTTTCGAGCCCCATATGTAATTAATATCTTCAACCATATGCAGCACTTCTTCTCCTGTTAATGGCTCAGGGGGCATGCCATATTCAGGTTTCCCATTAAAAGCTGCACGTTGCCTCCTATATGGATGATTGATTGGTAACCACTTTCTATGCCCAATGTAACAAATTTTGTGGCCATTTTTCAACCTGTGACTAGGTGTATCATCGCCGCATATTGGACAAGCTTTATATCCTTTAACAACACAACCAGATAAGTTTCCATAAGCGGGAAAATCATTAATTGTCCACAGTAATGCAGCTCTGAGTGTAAAGTATTCTCCTATGTGGGCATCATACACTCCTCTAATCCCATCCCACAGAGATTTCAAATCATCAATCAAAGGCTCTAAGTAGACGTCTATATCATTTCCGGGCTGTTTAGGACCGGAAATCAGTATAGTCAACATCATGAACTTCCGCTTCATGCATAGCCATGGTGGGAGATTATATGTAACTAACATAACTGGCCAACAACTGTATCTGCTACTTAAAGAACTGTGGGGATTGAATCCATCAGATGAGAGGGCCAATCTCAAGTTTCTTGGCTCATTACCAAAGTCGGGCCATTTTTCATCAACAAGTTTCCAAGACGGGGAATCCGCTGGATGAGACATATAACCGTCAACTGATTTTCTTGCAGCATGCCAAGTCAAACTCTTAGCTGTCTTATGTGATTGAAACATCCTTTTAAACCTTGGAATTGGAGGAAAATACCACACCACCTTCGCTGCCACACCCTCTTTCAAGAACCCATCCTTGGTTTCCTTCCACCTTGAGATACCACAAGTAGGACAATTAGTTGCATTCTCATACTCCTTCCGATACAAAATGCAGTCATTGGAACATGCGTGGATTTTCTCATAACTCATCCCTAAAGCAGACAAAGTCTTTTTTGCCTCGTACATAGAGGAAGGTAGTGTATTTCCTTCTGGAAGAAATTCTCCTTGAAGTATCAATAATTCTGTAAAGCAAACATCACTCATCCCATGTTTTGCTTTCAAATTATATAACTTCACCAAAGCCGACAACTTCGTGTACTTACTGCAACCAGGGTACAAGGGTTCATCGCCATCCCCAATCACACTGGCAAACTCATAAGGATCAGATCCAATATTGGCAAAATCATTATCATCCATCCCTAATTCTTCAGAAACATAACTAAACCTACTTTGCTCATCTTCTTCCACATTTCTACTAGCATTGGTAGTCCATTCCCAAGGTTCTCCGTGCCATCTCCAAATCTTATAGCTTTGGTCAATTCCATTAAAGTATAAGTGTTCCCTTATAATTCCAACCCCAAACAATCGAATATTCCCACATTTAACACATGGACAACGAATCTCAGTTGTATTTCCAAGATTTTGTAACGCAAAATTCAAAAATCCTTCCACCCCTAACTCATATGCCTTCGATCTTCTATCCGCATGCATCCATGACTTATCCATCTTACACTCTATCAAATTCATATAAATATATATATATTAAAGTGGAAAGACCAGCAATGAAACACTACCTCATTCAAATAGCAGAGAACAAAATGAAAATTAAATATAAAACATGGAAAAGACGACGGTTTATAAAAATAATCGTCGTTTAATATACATTCCGACGACGGCATCTATAGTCACCGTCGTCATTAAGATACCCAGACCCAGAAATTTGAACGGTGTTCTGGTAGCCTAAAGACGACGTTTAATGGAGAAACAGTCGTCTTTAGGCTACCAGTTGCGGCTTAAAACGTAGACGACGGGAGTAAATGAACAACCGACGTATAATAAACATTTGGACGACGGTTTGATCCTTCAACCGTCGTCGTAGTTAAAAAAAAAAAACAGCTTAAATCTCCCATCCCCATTCCTTTTCCAAGAACCCATGGCCAAACAAACATAAAAGAACCCAAACAGAGAGCAATTATTACAAGATTGCAAACACCAAAACCCTAATATAGCTACCAACGAAAACATTTATGGATTTAAGAAGAGATTAGGGTTGTACTTACATGGATATTGAGAGAGAGCTGCGAGAATATAACAATTGCTTCAGAGAGAGCTTGGAGAATCTACGTACCCAATGCTTTGAGAGAGAGCTTGGAGAATCTACGTACCCAATGAGAGATCTTGAAAAATCTACGTACCAAATGCTTTGAGAGAGATCTTGGAGAATCTACGTACCCAATGCTTTGAGAGAGAGCTGAGAGAATATAACAAAAGCTTGAGACAGAGCTGAGAGAATTAGGATTAAAGGGACTAGAGTTGTACTTACATGGATATTGAGAGAGAGCTTGGAGAACGAAAACTTTCAGACAAATTTATGTTGAAGAGAGAGAATGAACTATTTGAGGGTTAAAGGGAAATTCTGAAAATTTTAAGTCGCGGTCAAAAATTTTTAAGTACCGCGTTTTTCAACCACGACGGTCAACACTTATAATGACGTCTAATAATTACTTACAACGGCGGTTATAATACATTTACGACGTTGTAAACACTAAAGACGTCGCTATTTTATAACTGACGTCGTCAACCGAATTCAATTAGTCTTTGTTAATGTAGTTGACCAAAAACAGCGGGAGAAAACCGGCGTCGTTTCAAAAAACCCTAAACCCTAAACCCTAAACCCTAAACCCTAAATTGTAAAATAATTTTTAAAAAATACACAAGTACGAGAAAAATGAACCGAAAATTGCTATGGATTCCTTACAACATTGCCTTCTACAATAGTAGGCTAAAATATGGATTTCATAATTTTGAATTTATGGGCACCAATGGATCACATAAACCTTAGGGTTATGTTATGTAAAGTATAAGGAGTACAATGCTTTGTCTCTAAATTTGTTTGAATTTTGTTATCATTTGAACTTTGAAAACTAAAATTACATTTTTCAGGCCTTAACGGGCAAGATATTGTCTCAATCAGTGCATAGAATTTGCCGGTATATTTTTCGGATTTTGTTTTGAATATATTATTAATATTAGTAATTAAATACAATAAAAAAATATTTCCAAAATTATATTTTTTAAAGCTTTAGGATAGAGACAATATTCCAATGCTTGGTAGTTTTCAGTATAATTTTTGGATATAGTTATGAATTTAATATGGATTTAAATAAAATATAAAAGTCAATAACAATTAAATTAAAAATGACTTAGCCGACGTTGTATCCCTTTACAACGACATTAAACATAAAAAACCGACGTTGAAACTATATTTAAGAATATACACAGGATGAATTAATTATAAACCGTCATTTTAGTGTATATAACGGACGTTGTTTAAATATATAAAGGCGGATATTTAATAATATCCGCCTTTGTATAATATTACAACGTCGTTAATGTTATACTAACCGACGTAGTATATGAATACAAATTCATTTATAAAGGATGAATTAATTATAAACCGTCGTTGTTACTAATATTAAACGTCATTTTAGTGTATATAACTGACGTTGTTTATATATATAAAGGCGAATATTTAAGAATATCCGCCTTTGTATAAGATTACGACGTCGATAAGGTTATACTAACCGACGTAGTATATGAATTCATATTCTTTTATGCAGGATGAATTAATTATATACCGTCGTTGTTATTTCTATTACACGTCATTTTGTTGTATATAGCTGACGTTTTTTTTTTATACAAAGGCGGATATTTAGAAATATCAGCCTTTGTATATTATTACGACGTCGATAAGGTTATACTAACGGACGTAGTATATGAGTACAAATTCATTTATACAGGATGAATTAATTATAAACCGTCGTTGTTTTGACTATTACACGTCGTTTACTGCAATACAACCATTGTGTACACGTATGAGACGTGTAAATTAGAATCAGACGTCGGTGTTTGGGAACTAAACAAATTTTTAAACAAAATTTAATTTTGTTGATTTTTGTTCTCTTGATTACAACAAAATATTTATATACATTTTAAATAATCTAAATTAAACATTGTTCATAAATATTTATCTACATCAATTATCCTTCGGTAATTGCTTGTTCACGAATTCTGCCCATTCATGCCTAACTTCGTCAATATCCTTTTGTGTATACTGAAGTTTATCTTTTTTCTTGTCAAACTGCAAAATAAACCAAAAAACCGACGTGTTAAAAGAATACAAACGACGGTTAAACAAAAATATGACGTAGTAAAATAAAGAAAGTATATCTAAAATGTTGCGTTTTACCTTCTTTTCGAAATTTAGGTCTGGATCATGAATTATATCTCTCATGAATCGCATCACGTAATATCCACACTCTACACTTGTTGGTTGTTCAGGAGTGCCGTGTAGATTTTTCCAAATGGCCTGCTGTTTACGTGAATTTTTGTTTATATGAATGTTAAACATTTTAATTGACCTGTTACAAGAAAACAAAGGGTGTTAAATACAAATAGTAACCGTCGTGGTAAATCAGTCAAAACGACGGAGTTTTTTAAACCAAGACGTTATATTTTGTTTAAAACGGCGGTAAAACCTAACCGTCGTTGTGTAACGTTATAACGTCGGTAAGAGTAAAAAACGTCGTATGACGAAAATTGTGCAGAAAAAATTAAAACGTTCTTAAATAAAACGCAAACGACGTGGTAGTTAAATTAAAACGACGTTTTTAAGAAAATACTGACGTGGTAGTTAAATTAAAACGTCGGTAATATCTTCCCGTCGTTATATTATATAATAACGTCGGTATTAGTAAAAACCGTCGTTTATTTAAATACTTTATAGGAAAAATCATAAATCAGAAGAAATCAACTTACGTATTCACTATATTTTTCATTTCGTCGTCAACCATGCGTTTTGGCAGTGAATTCATGTAATAGGCAGTCTCTGTTAATGGTCTCACAATTACCATTACCCAATGACCCCTGCACATAATGATTCATATTAGAAAGAAAAATATTAGAAGCCTGGATTATAAGGCAGTGAATTCATGTAATAGGAAAATACTTTAAATGGTACTAACCCTGGATTATAAGGGACCAAGAAAAATTGATTCCCATCTGCTGTATTCAGGCGGTTTGACAGGTTTTTTATTTGGTCTGATATTGATCCAACTCCAGAGCTCACTAGCCCAGGGTCCACGAGGCCAACAAGGTTTACAAGATTTGCCATTTTTAAATAGTCAAATAGGAACCTAAATATATGAAAGTCAATTAAATGAGATTTTAATTTAAAAGAAAGGAAAATGTAAAACAAAATGGGATTAGGGAGAATTACCTCATGTATACTGATATCACTGTGGTTCCTATCTCAACCATTGAACCAAACTGCAAAACATCCTCAGTGAAGAGGAAGGTATCATGCTCAATGCCAAACACTTCCTTGGGCATGTGAATTGTTAGAGCCTCGTTACCATTAGGCAACAACTTGGTCTGGAAATGTTGGCATAAGGCTAAAAGAGGAGGTGGCATATCTAGCTTTGAGAGATCCTGTTTAAAGAAATTAATAAAGAAATATAAGTTAGTTTGTGTGTGAACTAAAATAAACGACTCTAACTAAACAAAAAAAACAGACGTGGTATATAATATAAACGACGGTTTCTCGTTAATACTGACGTTGTATTGAATTTATAACGTCGCTATTCTATAGAAAGGTCGTCTAATATAAATACAGTTAATGAAATCATGAAATGAACGACGGTTTATAAAAGCGTCGTGGTATATAACGAAACACGACGTGTCTTGTAAGAAACAGACGTATTTACCGTCGTTATTTTAAATTTTAACGTCGGCTATTAAAAGGAGCGACGTCTTTTTAAAATTTAAAAAGCAGAAATATAAATAAGCAGAGATTTTACCGTGTCCTCTTTCTCTTTTGCAGCAGTATCAGCTTCAGGCTTCGGATCTTCTAATTCCAAAGCTAGGGGTCTGATATTAGTGGCCCCAGAGCAGCTTGCTTTATCAGACATTGGATTTTTTGGGCTTTGATCTTGAGGGGGTAAAATAATTGGAGGAATTGGGGTTTGGAGAATCTGGCTGGGATCAAAACTAGGAACTAGTTGACGGATATATGCCAACAAAGTCTCCCTCTCTGCTCTGACTGCTTCCATTATAGTTTCCCTTGACTTCGCCTCAATCCTCAAGGTCTCTTCTCTGACTGCCTCCCTCACACTTTCCTTCAATTTGTCACCAAATTTCACTCTCTGCTGCTTCGGCAAATTGAAGAACTGAGTTGGGGTAACGCCAGCACCAGCTCCTCCGACTCTCCCACCATGCTCCGGGGTTCCCAAAGCCAGAGTCAAGATATCATTGCTCCCGGAGACAGTCAGAGTGCCTTCGGAGACTTGCTTTTGCAAATCATCCTAAAAGAAAGAAAGAGAGATTGTTAGAACCTGAGAAGGGTGTATGACAGATACATATACCGACGTTGTAAATTATAAACAACGACGGTTTTTATTAAATGACAGACGTGGTATTAATTTAAAACGTCTATATATAAATACCGTCGTTGTTTATACTTTACAACGTCGGTATATAAAAATACGTCGTATATTCAAAATAAAACAGATTAAGACATAAATTAAAAACCGTCGTATATTCAAAGTAAGACGACGGATTATTAAACAAACAGACGTAGATGTACAATTCCATACGGCTGCACAAAATTACCGTCGTTGTATAATCATTCTAACGTCTAGATAAGATAAAACCGTCGTAAGTTTTAATGAAGAAGTGAAAAAACTCGATTGAAATATGCATTCTTTTCCAGAAATTGTGCACCACAAAATTCAGTGAAATAGACAGAGAGAGGGAGAGTGTGTGCGTGAGTAAACTTAAAACAAAAATGCAGTTCATAGAATAATTTAATCCGTCGTATTAATTCTATCTAGACGTCTACTTTATTCAAAAACCGACGTCCTATTCACTTTTAAACGTTCGTAAATTAAGCCTGTCGTGGTGTTCACTTTATAACGTCGCTTATATAAATATAAACGACGTCTATACCAAAATAAAACACTCTGTTTTTCAAATTTAGAACAGAGTTAGTGAGACTTACGATTAGTTTTGCCTTCTCTGCAGCCTTTGGATCAGGGATGTTTCCTGATTTATCTTCTCTTGCTTTCTTCCACAGAACAGCTCGATCGATTTCTTGACCTTCGGGCATGGTTTCTACCAATTGGTCCGTCAAACCAACATACCCTTTTCTAGACAACCTATGGTTGTACTCCAATTTCTCCCTCCTCTCCTTCTGCTCAGCATGCTTAGCTTCAAAATCTGGGGTTAACCTTGAAGCTACGAAGGCATCCCATTGCGATTTCTCTATGAACTTATAAAGCGCAGGGGTTTCTCTTAACCTCTCCCTGTCATGTGCGTAAGGAAGGATATACTGCCTAGTTACGTTATACTTGAAATCCTTCCATTTTTTGGCGGCAGACTGCAAGACCAAGTTCTTGTAACGATCCCCAATAACATAGGACATTTGAACAGCTTCCCAAATCTGCTCCTTCACGTCCTTGGGTAATTGTTTCCATTTCTTGTCCACAAGAGGGACTCTGGTGCGTGCCAAAACACCAATGTAAGACTGCATCTCAACAGCAGCCTCGCCATGTGGTTTGCCATCTTTATTGAACTCAACCACAGGCTTAACCTTCTCAATTTTCCTCTTCACAACACGGCTCATTGTGCTGATACCGCGGCCAGATTTTGGCTCCTCAACAAATGTGGCTGTGCTCGAGTCTTTCTCTGAGGTTGAGGAATATCTCATCCTCTTCGAGGGTTTGCTTTGAGTTGATTTTTCAACTTCCACTAAACCTGTTTTGGGTTCATCCCCTTGTGCCATTGAACCTGCTGTGGCCTTTGACGCTTCAGCTTCCTTGTTTTGAGATTTCGAAACCATTTTTGATTAATCTGCCAGAAAAACAACGTCGGTTATTAAAAATAAACGACGTAATAATATAAAAACAACGACGGTTTTATATATTTCATGACGTAAATATTCATAAACTACGTCGGTTATTAAATTACAAAACTAGTGTACTTCTCTCACTAGACGACGGTTTTATCTTGTTTCCGACGTATTAATTGTCACACCATGACGGTTTTTAGCCACCGTCGTGGTGTGTCCATTCCATCGTCGAAAACAGGACAGAACTGTCGTCTTTTGGCGTCGTGAGGGTATCTACTTATGTATTTAATCAAAACCAGTGAAAGATTTCTTCAATTTGACAGAATCTAGTTTCCAGACAACTACGGCATGCAAATGAAAAGTAAAAAAAGGGAAGAGAGTGAGAAAAAACCTTGAATAACACCGGCGTGCAAAGAAATGTTTCCTTCCGACGAAGACGAAGACCAAAATGGTGATTTGGACGATGAAGACGATGATTCAGACGATGATGCTAGGTCAGGTGACGAAAATGGTGATTTGGGAAATGAGAGGGAAACTACGATACTTTATCGGGAAGTGAAAACCGTAAAATATTAGGTCAGGTGACGAAAAGTTTATATATTTTCCCAGAGTTCAATACAACGACGTTGTCATTAACAAACCGCCGTATTATTTTGTTATAACGACGGTAGATAATTCATAAATGACGTGGTTATCACAACTGCCGAAAGACTTTTGGAATTCCGATGTGGTTATGACGGCGCTTTTTTTCTCGAAACTGACGTTGTACTTGTAATTTCAACGACTGTGTATTTCAAAACGACGTTGTAGTTCTGAAAACGACGTCGTTCTCTTTTTAATACGCGCCAAATGACTTTTGGATTTCCGACGTGGTTATGACGGCGCTTTGTTTCTCTAAACTGACGTTGTACTCTTAAATTCAACGACTGTGTATTTCAATAAATCGACGTGGTTACTTTGGTTCTGTTCTCTTTTTAATACTCGCCAAATGACTTTTGGATTTCCGATGTAGTTATCTTTTTAATACGCGCGAAATGACTTTTGGATTTCCGATGTAGTTATATCTAAACTGACGTTGATTAGTCAAATATGACGTCGCTATGTATATTAGAACTGACGTGGATATTTACTCCATTTTGTTTAAATAGGATTTTTTTACGCGGTTGTTAACTCTCAGTTTTCAATTAGGGTTACATAAATTGTCTTTCTGAAAGCAAATGGGTTTGCAGAATGATTCCTCACAAGACCAAGCATGGGTTTGCTACATCCTCCTGTGTAGCAAGGGTGAAACCAGCTTGAGAACCCGCGTGGGTGTTCCTGATGCTCGCAGAGACGGACTCAGGTGGTGGCTGTAGCTGGGAGTGGGCTTGAGGTTCAGAATGAGTAGGTGGTGTCTATTCATTCTGAACCTCAAGCCCACTCCCAGCTTCACCCCAAAGGCACAACCCACAACAGGTTCTAAGGCTGGTTCCACCTTGCTACACAGGAGTTTTGAAGTTGATCACTGTGGAAAAGGGGACTACAATGTAACCAGGAATCGAGGAGTGAGGGTTCACACTTTGTTGATTTTGATTTTGTTTTTCAGGAATCGAGGCTGTGCAGGAGCTTGAGAACAAGAGGAAGGAGAGGGCCCAGCTTGCATATGAGAGGAAGAAACAGTTGAACATATATTTGCCACGATGTATTTGCCAAATTTGTGTTCATATTTAACACGAAGAGATTTGCATTTTAAGATGAAAATGTTGTTGAGGATTGAGAATTAAATTTTGTTTTGTGTTAAGAAAGATATTACCAAAATAAAAGAAAAATTAATTAATTTTAAAAAGCTATAAACATAAGACGGCGGTTTACAGAGTGGGCAGACGTATAAATTGAAAAAATACGACCGTAATTTGAACTTAGGACGTGGTAAATAAAAACGACAGTAGTGTTGTAGGTACCGTCGTAGTATACTCCAAAATAATAAGTCGGCGGTTTACAGAGAATGCACCGTCGTAGTATACAGACGTTGATTCCACTATATTATACGACGTGGATTAAGAACAGTTGGTCGTGTTTAGTTAGGAGTTAACACGGCAGGTTTTTTGGTGAACTGTCGTCTTTATTTTCTACGTCAGTGTATTCATACCTGCTGTCGTTGTTTTTTGGTCAGATTTTAACACTGAAGAAATCCTTTTTTAAAAACGACGGTTTTTTATTTGTACGCGTCGTCTTTTAAAAATATTGAACAGTAAATCACTTATCCACGACGGTTTTTTTTTATACCGTCGTCTATTTAAATACAACGACGGTTTTATGTTATGCCGTCGTCTTTTTCTGGTCGTCTTTTTCCATTTTTGTAGTAGTGGTGGCCTCAGGTGTTGCTATGGCTTCTGATCGAATGCCCAAAGAGCGAAAACCTCATTCACACTCCGCTGGTCGCCATCACAACCCCTATCACGGATCTGGACGAGGACGTGGACGTGGCAGAAATTGGATTCAAGGGCACAATGGGCAAACAGATCCGTGGAAATCAACCCAAGGAAATTGGCCACAAGGACACAACACTCAGCCTCGCGACCAGCAGATTGCACCATCTGCCCCTTCTCACGCAACTCTTACAGATGGACGCCCACCACTCCTTCCAACACCACCTGGCAATTCTCCAAATACCCAGCGCTCAGAAGTCATTTGTTATCGGTGTGATAGGCCTGGTCACATAGCCCGCTTCTGTCCAGATCGTAAGCCTCATGCCTACGTGGCTGAAAATGCTGTCAACCTGTCTCCTTCTACTGATGATATAGCAAACCTCAATTGGTGTCTTGACTCCGGTGCTACTCATCGCATGACCGCCCACACCGCTTCTCTACCGCATGCCCAGCCTTACACAGGTACTGATACAATTGTTGTTGGCAATGGGAATCAGTTAGCAATAACACATATTGGCAATACTAAAGTGGCCGGGTTACATAAGTCCTTAAACCTTAATGAAGTGCTATGCGTACCTGCAATACGAAAGAATTTGATATCTATTCGTCGTTTTTGTCGTGATAATGATTGTTTCTTTGAGTTGGATGCTAATGGTTTTAATGTCAAGGACACCAAGATGGGGACGGTACTTCTTACTGGCAGTAGTTCTGATGGGCTTTATCACATTCAGGCAACCCCACATCTTGCTCGTCAACTTGCATTCTATGGAGAGCGCACGACACAGGAAGTGTGGCATGCACGCCTTGGACATCCATCTCATTCACTTTTTACAACCTTGTTGAATAAGTACCATTTACCTCTTAATGGTACCATTATATCAAATAAAAATTGCCATATTTGCCCATTGGGAAAATCTTGTAGACTGCCTTTTGAATACAGACAGCTTCATGCTCAATCCCCATTAGCACTTTTACATCTTGACGTATGGGGGCCCGCGCCGGTCTCCTCAAATTTTGGCTACCGTTATTATTTGTCCATTGTTGATGATCACACTCGGTTCACTTGGTTATATCCTTTGGCTAAGAAATCAGATGTCTTTCCTACATTTATTACCTTCAAAAAGATGGTGGAAAATCGGTTTAGTTCTAAAATCAAGCAGTTGCAGGTTGATGGTGGGGGTGAATTTATCAACAACTAATTCCTCACATTTTTACATGATCATGGAATATCGCATCAAATTTCTTGTCCATACACTCCCCAACAAAATGGAGTGGTGGAAAGGAAACATCGCCATATTGTTGCAATGGGTCTCTGTCTGCTAGCCCAATCGCGATTGCCTCTTAGTTTTTGGGTTGAAGCCTTCTCCAGTGCAGTTTTTCTGATCAATCGCTTACCAACACCGCAGCTTAATAATCTGTCTCCATATGAAAAGCTCCTTCACCGTTCACCAGATTACAAATTTCTCAAAAGTTTTGGATGTGCCTGCTTTCCCCATCTGGTGCCATACAATAAGCATAAGTTATCTTTTAAATCTCTTCCATGTGTATTTCTTGGTTATGATGATCACTATAAGGGTTATCGCTGTCTTGATCCTTTTTCAGGTCGCGTCTATACATCTCGGAATGTGACCTTTGATGAAACAACCTTCCCTTACAAGCAGCCCCAGCTTACATCTCCTTTGCACTCAAATGGGCTTCAACCTCTCTCTCTTGCCGACCAGCCCATATCTCTTGGGCCCTCTGATTCTCTGGTTAGCCCTTCTCCCTCATACCCCTCATCTCTTAATCCCATAGGCCCATCACTTCCCCCTATTGCTTCTGACCCTATCAGCTCCCCCAATTCCTTCGACACCCCCTTGTTCTCCCCTCTGTCCTCTTCTTTATCCCCAACATCACTGACCACGAACCCAGCCGATCCTTCTCTAGTATCCAGCATCGCCCCTTCGTCACCCCTTTCCACTGAAACCTCGCCACCCCTTTCCATAGAACCCTCACCGCCCCTTCCCACAGAAACTTCGCCGCCCCTTTCCACAGATCCATCGCCCTCAATTTCCCTAGACCTATCCTTCGATTCTGACGGAACAACCCCACCCCCTACCCCACCTCCCACTACTTCACCTCTTGACCCATCGATTTTCCCTAACTCTCCAGATACACCCAATCCTCCACAAAAATTCAAGAGTCTCCAAACCATTGTCCCATTTGGTCCAGAACCCAAACCCCTCTACTCTAAAACCAGCCCCCATCCCTTACCCCTTGCCCTTTCTGCTGAAGCTTCTGATCCCATGTCCCTTGAACCTACCAGCTTTACCCATGCTTCCAAACACAGCCACTGGCGCGATGCTATGCACGATGAATATGCTTCACTTATGAAGAACCAGACTTGGTCCTTAGTTCCTGCCACCTCCCGCATGAATATTGTGGGGTGCAAGTGGGTCTTCAAAGTTAAACGGAGGGCGGATGGCTCAATTGACAGATACAAGGCTCGTCTTTTTGCCAAGGGATTCAATTAGAAGGAAGGTTTTGATTATGTAGAAACCTTTAGCCCGGTGGTCAAACCGGCTACCATTCGCACTATATTGTCTTTGGCACTTTCCTACAATTGGCCTCTTTAGCAATTGGATGTTCGTAATGCCTTCTTGAATGGGTACTTGCAAGAGGAGGTCTACATGAAACAACCCCCTGGTTTTCATGATCCCTCTCACCCTCAGTATCTTTGTTGGCTCCACAAGGCTCTGTACGGCCTTAAGCAGGCACCTCGAGCTTGGTTCCAATGTCTTAGTGCTTTTCTCCTTGCCTAGCAATTTGTTCACAGTCACTCTGATGCATCGCTCTTTATTCGTCGCTCCTCTTCCTGCATGGTGTATGTTCTAGTGTATGTGGATGACATCATTGTTACTGGCTTTCCCTCACCAAGTGTAAACCACTTCATTGATCAACTATGTTCCACTTTTGACAGCCGACGTATGGGTGAGCTCAACTTCTTCCTTGGCATGGAAATTAATCGGTTTTCTGACCATTTATTTCTCTCTCAAACTCGCTATGCAGTGGATTTATTGACCCGGTTTAATTTGACTGAATGCAAACCGTCTCCTATCCCTTTGCCCTCTGACACTCGGCTCTCTTGTCTGGATGGTGATCCCTTGCCTGATCCATCCACCTATCGGAGTATGGTGAGTGGCCTCCAGTATCTTACCTTGTCCAGACCTGATATTTCCTTCGCTGTCAACCAGGTGTGCCAGTTTATGCACAACCCTCGAACCTCTCATCTTCAACCAAGATGTTTTGAATCAACCAAGATGTTTTGGTCTCTGTATTGCAGCCGTATATAATGTACAGAGAGTAGACTTTCTCAAGTCTATTTACAGAAAGAAGCAATACATGGTAAGTACAATAATCTCACATATGTTATGAATCAATTCTAGCTAATATGCCGTTGGTCTTGAGAGGAGGAATCTGTCAAGTCTGATTTGGGGGAATCGACTGATTTCCTGGGATGAACCGGAGTGATATTCTCTTTAGTATTTACTAAAATAGTTAAACCTAACACAAAACCTTGTCTTGCGCACGGCAAAAGCAATACAAACCATGCATATAACAAATTTAGTCAAACAAGTTGCATTAGAAATTAGCTTCTCAATTTTATTTCAATAAAATGAAATTGCGTACATAAACTTATAAAGGCATGCATTCGTGTTTAAAATCATGCACCATTCCAGGATGTTCGAAGGTTTTCAAGTTAATACCAGAACACATTGATTTACACACCAAATGCCAGATGAAATAAATTCAACAAAATTTATGGATTGCAAGTTGAATCAGTAAGATGTTCCATACAGTCTAAAATGCCATGCCACAACTTACATAACTAGAATTTATAAACTCTCAAATACAGTCTCTAACCAGGCTCCAGGGCAAAGTGATACTATGCTATGAAAATCTGCAGCATGTACTGATTCAAAAGCAAATTACATTTTTAGATTGCAAGGAACAAACAGTAGAACGATCCACAGAATTCTCTACACATTTAAGTGAAAACTAACTTCTTTTTTCTTCAACTTCATTCCACTTTCAAAGTTAGCCCATAACTTTCTAGTCTGGCATTACACAGATTCTTAAGAATTTTGGACAACCTTCTGGGTTATTAATATTTAATATTCAGTTATTATCTAGCTCAGCAAGTGGTGTGATGGAACCCATTCCAAACAAATTTTATGTCAGAAAAGACTCAATTTTTTTTTAAAGGGATGACAGTACGTGGTTAATCAAACACAACTAATCAACACCAAGAGACACTTGGTTTTGAGTTAGAAAGTTATTGATAGAAATGAAGGTTGCTGACCAATACGCATCCACCATTTCCAGGTTTGGGTTTTTTAAGGCAACCTAGATTCAAGTTGATAAAAGAGTCTGAAGTTTTAAGCTCTCCATCTAATTCCATGTTCAACTACCGAAATAATACTATCTTACTTACAAATTATAACATAAACTTTTTAATAGTTTTTTATGCTGCTAACATTTGCAGACAGAGACAATACAACCAGGCAGGTTTTGGTACCCCTAAACCAAATCGCTTGTATGCAACCCATAGACAGCTGCAAACTTCTAATAAAAGAATTATATATTAAATACATTAAACACAAATGAGATTCTGGATAGAATAACAAAAGATGCTTCTGGTTGAATATTAGTGAGGTCTTTTTAATAAACTTAACATAAAAAAAATATTTCACCTTTACATCACAGAATCTAATTTTAAGATTTCAGGCTTTAAAATTAAAAAGAATTATAAAATATAAAAACTAACACTTTACATTCCAGAGAGTCCGAAATCACATGATAATACCACAGCCTATTACAAAGGTCAAAGATGATTAATTTCGGTATATCAAAGCTCAAGGAGCTCAGATTCCTAAAACACTGATACTTCCAAGACTTCCATACAAATATGTTCCATTATATATCAACGCTCCAGAAGCTTAGATTCCTAAAAACTCTCACACTTCCAAGACTTCCAAAAAATATGTTCCAATATACACTCTTAAAAGGCACGAACAATGATTCAAGGGTAGTTATCACACCAATATTATGCAACATTCACAAAAACAAATGGGACAAAACAGAAGGGAAACCAAACTTCTCTTGAGGAAGAAACACCCTGAATGAGTCTCTGCACAGCATATCTCAACGAAGGCGCACAATCATTCAACCCATCATCCTTCTCAGCCTCCAACTTCACTCCACCTTCAACCAACTCTTTATTCTCAAGCACTCTCTGCGCTTCCAACAACTCCATAGCCAAAGCTTCCGCTGCAGCTTCTCTAAAAGACCCATAAGCCGATTGTTATGGGCTTGGCTTCTTTGGGTTCTTTGAGTTTGGTCTCTTCAGTGTGGTCGCCTCACTTCATTTATATTACATTTGTTATAAATATACAAATAATGGATGCCCACCATACCTAACTATTGGTGCTATATAACTCATCAATGATGTATGTATCAACTTGCCATTGTAATATTATAAGGAACTATTATGACTATAAATAGGCATATGAATTAATAAGAAAGATACAAGAAGAAACCATGAGAACATTGCTATGGCTCTTTCTCCATATTCATACTCTCTTAAATCCTCTCTTGATTCCCTCAGTTTTATATAACATGTTATCAGCATGAATTCGCTTTCAAAAATACCAGTTGAATTCTCTGATGAACCTCATCTGCTTCATTACCTTTCTATCTTAAGCTTTAGCTGCTAACCTCTGCAACTACAAATATCCTCTCTGAAATATATCTACAGACATACAAAAGAAGAAAAGGTTAAAGAAAACACAATCTAGATAAACACCACCTGTGCTCAGAACAAAGAACATTCGTTACACACCTCGTGTCAGCGACTCATTACCTGACTCCGTTAAATTAGATGAAGGAAGGCGCAGTCAATCCCATAAAAGACCCAAGGAAGCTATTGTCTGCTAGAAAGAGAGAGAGATGCTTGTTGAAGTATAAATTGTTTCCAGGTTTAAATTGTTAGTTAGCTAGGTGTATGGCTCATACTCTATCACATTTTGTTGGACTTACAGGTCCAGATTCATGCCAAGTGTACAGCTCACAGGCTGGTACGATTGTGTATTGGCTGAGTCATTTTTGTATTGGTTGAAAGATATATATTGACAGTGGAATGAGATCACACACAGAGTGCGTGCATGATTACAATCATTGCCTACCAGATTCTCTCTCTCTCTCTCTCAACGTCTCTCTTTTTCTCACTGAAACATTCTCTCATAAACTTTCTGTGCAAGTAAATCTGCTACTCTGTAAAATTCCAACATGGTATCGAGAGCCCAGGTTACGATCTGAGACTGGGCGTTGTGGAATTGCAGAAATCCAGCTGAAGAAATCTCTATCTAGTCTCACATGGCTGGATCTGGAATGGGTGAGCTTCGTGCCCCCATCTTCGATGGAAGCAACTATGATTTTTGGAGAATAAAGATGTGCACGATCTTCAAATCTCACAAGCTGTGGGATATGGTTGCAAATGGGTATGAGCAACCTGTGAAGAAGGAAGAAGGAGAAGCTCTGATTGCAGCTCAAAAGCCGGCTTTGGAAGAGAATGTTGCAAAGGATGCTAAGGCTTTGGGACTGATACAAGGTGCAGTTTCTGACGACATTTTCCCATAATTGCATTGAAGGAGTTAGCCAAGGAAGCATGGGAAATCCTGCAGGAAGAGTTCAAAGGAGATAAGAAGGTGAGATCTGTAAAACTTCAAGCTCTTAGAAGAGAATTTGAATACACTCGCTTGCATGATGATGAATCGTTATCTGGGTATGTCACTAAACTGCTTGAGCTAGTAAATCAAATGAAGGCATATGGTGAAGAACTAACTGAGCAAAGAATAGTTCTGAAGCTCTTGATTAGTTTGTCTAGAGAATATGACTATTGCTGAAGTCATAAAAGAAACAAAAGATACAGAGTCAATAGGGATTCAAGAGGTTATAGGATCTCTAAAATCTCATGAGCAACGATTGCTAAGGCATTATGAGAGAGTGACAAAAAAGGCATTTTCCAGCCTAAATGTGAGTTCTAGAGACCAATCAAACACAGGGCAAGCAGGTAGTTCCAAGTCTAAGAAGAATTGGAAATCTCAGAAAGGGAAGAAGTGGGATTCAAAGTCTGACAATAATTCCAAGAAGGAAAATCAGACTGAAGGAGCAAAGGTTCCCTGCAAAACTTGTGACAAGTTGCACTATGGTGTTTGTTGGTTCAAAGGCAAGCCAAAATGTTACAAATGTGAGAGGTTTGGTTATATAGCAAAAGAATGCAGAGGAAAATTTGATCAAACTGCTAACTATGCATCACACAAGGAGGAGGAAGGTATCATGTTCTATGCTTGTCAAGCTGCTACAGTAGTTAAGAATAATGGTGTGTGGTATGTGGATAGTGCATGTAGCAATCACATGACCTCACATGTATCTCTCCTAATCAATATTGATACTAAGGTCACTGCAAAAGTGAAAATGGGCATAGGAGACTTGGTGCAAGCAACTGGTAAAGGCACTTTGGTGATTGACACTAAAGCTGGGCCTAGTAGAGCATGGTTACTATCTAGTTTTTGGCAATTCCATGGTGGAGATATTTGATGACAACTCCATGGAAAATTTAGTGGCAAAAGTTTCCATGACAAGAAACAGATGTTTTCCACTCTCACTAAAATATGCAAACTCTATAAACTTCGTGGCTATGAAAGCAACAGTTGAAGAATCCACTTGGTGTTGGCATAGGAGGTTTGGTCATTTGAATATGCAGAGCTTGAAGTTGTTACATCAATAGGAGTTGGTCTATGGATTGCCTGAAATTGGCAATGCAGAGAAAATTTTCCAAGAGTGTGCAATTGGAAAATCACACAAGGAGGTTTTTGGTAAAGAGAAAACTTGGAGAGCTAGTGTACCATTGGAACTGGTTCATTCACATGTCTGTGGACCAATGCAGACTACAACAATAGGTGGGAACAAATACTTCTTGACTTTCATTGATGACTGCACCAGGATGTGCTAGGTGTATTTCATGCAGTTTAAGTCAGAAGTGTTTAACATTTTCAAGAAATTTAAGGTTATGGTGGAATTACAAAGTGGCTATAAAATCAAGAAACTTAGAAGTGATAGAGGTGGAGAATATACTTCCACTGAATTTCTGCATTTTTGTGAAGAAATTGGTTTGGAACGCCAACTAACTGTGGCCTACTCACCTCAGGAAAATGGAGTTTCTGAGAGAAAGAATAGGACCATTGTAGAGATGAGCAAGACAATGATGAATGAGAAGATGCTACCATACAAGTTTTGGGGAGAGGCAGTGAATACAGCTATCTATATTCAGAATAGATGCCCCACAAAAGCTTTAGATAATATAACTCCTTTTGAAGCCTTTAGTGGAAGAAAACCTGGAGTTAAGCATTTGAGAGTGTTTGGCTCTATCTGTTTCTGTCATGTGCCTAGTCAATTGAGGTCTAAGCTGGAAGATTTAGCTGTAAAATGCATCTTTGTTGGCTATGGCAAATGTGAAAAGGGGTACAGAGTGTACAATTTGCAAACCAACAAGATCACTGCATCCAGAAGTGTGATCTTTGATGAGAATTCATTATGGGATTGGGACAAGCAAACTGTTGATACTATCTCAATTCCAATGAGGGTTGAAGACACTTCTAGAAGTTCTGAAGAGGAATATGAAGTCACAGCTTCATCTGTACCAGAAACAATGATTGACAACATCTCCAGCCCAAGTAAGGTGACTACAGATGCTGCTAATGCTGATTCATCAGGTGACTCACCAAGCTCTACTCTTGTGAAGCTCAGAGACATCACTGAGATCTATGCTTGATGCAATATAAGAATCATTGAGCCAGAAAACTTTGCAGAAGCTTCAAAAGATAAGGCTTGGCAAAAAGCAATGGAGATAGAAATGGAGATGATTTAGAAGAATGAGACTTGGGAACTAGTTGACAGACCAAGTGATAAACCTGTGATTGGTGTTAAATGGGTTTATAAAACCAAATTGAACCTTGATGGCTCAATACAGAAGCATAAAGCTAGGCTGGTGGTCAAAGGCTATGCACAAAAGCTTGGAATTGATTTCAATTAGACTTTTGCTCCTGTGGCCAGATTAGACACAATTAGAACTCTCATAGCTTTGACAGCTCAAAAGGGGTGGAAACTATACCAGTTAGATGTCAAGTATGCATTTCTAAATGGTGTGCTTAAGGAGGAAGTTTATGTAGATCAACCTGATGGATTTGTGATTACACACTATGAGGATAAGGTGTACAAGTTGAAGAAAGCCTTGTATGGCTTAAAATAGGGTCCAAGGGCCTAGTATGAGGAAATAATGCCTATCTCATTAGCTGTGGATATTGCAGAAGCACAAGTGAGGCTGCATTGTACTGCAAGACTAAGGAAGACTCTGGAACTCTAATTGTCTCAATCTATGTTGATGACATTGTGTACACAGGAAGCAGTGAAGAATTGATTGCAGAGTTCAAGTTTGAAATGACTGACTTAGGTCTGTTATATCACTTTCTTGGTATGGCAGTGGTTCAAACTGAAACTTGGCATTTTCATAAATCAAAAGAAATATGCACTAACATTATTGAGCAAGTTTGGTTTGTAACAATGTATACCAGTTAGCACTCCTCTTGTGACAAGTAAGAAACTATGCAAGGATGATGGAAGTGATCCTACAGATGAGAATGAATACAGGCAGATTGTGGGTAGCTTATTGTATCTGACAGCTACAAGAGCTGACATAATGTTTGCAGCTAGCCTATTAGCTAGGTTCATGCATTGTCCAACAAAGAAACACTATGGAACAGCTAAGAGGGTGTTGAGGTATATCCAAGGCACCATTGATTTTGGTATTGAATATCAGAAGGGAAAAGAAGTTATCCTAATTGGATATTGTGAAAGTGATTGGAGTGGAAGCCAAGATGACATGAGAAGCACTTCTGGCTATGCTTTCTCTTTTGGCAGTGGATTGTTTTCTTGGGCATCAGTCAAGCAACATAGTGTAGCTCTCTCCACAGCTAAAGCTGAGTATGTCAGTGCAAGTGAAGCTACTACATAGGCTATATGGCTAAGGTTTGTGCTAGAGGACTTTGGAGAATTGCAGACTGATGCAACTCCATTAATGGTGGATAATACCTCTGCCATTGCAATGACAAGAAATCCAGTTTTCCATCAGAAAACCAAGCACATCAACTACAGGTATCACTTCATCTGAGATGCATTACAAGATAGGGTAGTGGACTTGAGGTACTGCAAGTCTGAAGAACAAGTGGCTGACATTTTCACTAAAGCTCTGCCTAAATATCAGTTCAACTATTTGAGAGGATTGCTTGGTGTTAAACCAGTTAACAATTTAGAAGGGAGTATTGAAGTATAAATTGTTTCCAGGTTTAAATTGTTAGTTAGCCAGGCAGGGACGGACCTATAGTTTGGCAAACCTAGGCTATAGCCCAGGTGGCTTCTTTTTTCCAATCAAAAAAATTACAATCCTAGTAGTAGTACGAGGGGGGCCCTGGGCTATAGCACAGGTGGCTTCTTTTTTCCAGCCAAAAAAATAGAATCCTAACTCACCCAATTTAAATAACCTAACCTAACCTCATCTAGGTGGGGTGTGGGGAACTCACACACAGCACAGCAAAAGAAAAAAAAGAGAAAAAATAAAATAACTCACATGCAGCATGTAGAAGAGAAAAAGAAAAAGAAAACGCTCTTGTTGCTGCTGCACTCACCTTCAAGACTTAATTCAAGTGAACCAAGTTTCTATATTCATCATGTAAGCTTCTCTCAATTTCTTGATGCTTTAATTTGAGGATTTTTTTTGGAGTTTATGAAGCCTCAATTAGGATTTGCAATTGGGGCATCAGTTTCAATTTATGAGTTATGAATTATCAAATAGGATTTGTAATTGATTTTATTGTTCTTGCTGTATTTTTTTTTTCTTTTTGTTATCAATGAAATCACATGGTAATGTTAAGTTTTCTATCTACTTAGTACCTAAATTTAGCCCACCCCATTTTAAAATCCTAGGTCCGTCCCTATAGCCAAGTGTATGGCTCATATGCTATCATATTTTGTTGGACTTACAAGTCCAGATTCATGCCAAGTGTACAGCTCACAGGCTGGTACGATTGTGTATTGGCTGAGTCATTTTTGAATTGGTTGAAAGATATATATTGATAGTGGAATGAGATCACACACAGAGTGTGTGCATGATTACAATCATTGCCTAACAGATTCTCTCTCTCTCTCTCTCAACGTCTCTCTCTTTTTCTCTCTAAAACATTCTCTCATAAACTTTATGTGCAAGTAAATCTGCTACTCTATAAAACTCCAACAATGCTGACTATCATGAGAGAGCTGCTGGGAAGGGATTGTTGACAAGAATGGAAGGGAAGTTTATTTTGTGACCACCCATGAGATAAACTATGTTTTCTTTATCTTGTTTATTGGTTATATTATTGTAACTAAAATTTACATCATTCATCATGCTAACCATCCAAACTAGTATAGGCGTGTTGGAGCAGATGTATTGGAGCTTGTGCAGGTAAAAGGAAGAAAAGCAATAGAATTGGGCCATCCTGATTTCCTGTTTCCACTAACATATAATATATAATATAGTATATATATATTGCAGGTGCGTTGTGGGAGCAAATTTCGTCCCACGAGAATATTCGATCGATTGATTCCTCTTTCTTTTTCGTCGTCTCTTTCTCCCTGCAAAATAGATTGGAATAAGAGGACCACACCTGGGGGGTGTTGGCCAAAGGCCCTCCGATGTCTAAGTTGGTTCAATTGATTCGTAGAGAAACAATAGCTAAAAAAGGTACGGAGATATGTATGGTGTGAACCAGGTAGCAGGAGCCGAGTGTGGTGGCCGGAACCTTGTGTAAGGGAGAGAGAGAGAGAGAGAGAGAGAGAGAGAGAGAGAGAGAGAGAGAGAGAGAGAGAGAGAGGGCAACAAGGAGGGAATTCTTGTGAGCTTAGAATGGCTTACCTCATGCCTTGCATAGCCTCGTAGGGTTAGGGTTTGGAGAAAAATAATCCTTATTGGGAAAGGAATTATTTTTCTGATTTTAGGAGATTGAAATCAATTAGGGATTTAATGAGAATCAAATCCCTAATTCAAGGAAAGAATCCTCAAATGGAAGGAAATATTTGACCTAGGGTTTTGCTAAAATTCGGTTCCCACACTGGTGGCAAGTGGAAGGCAGGAGCAAGCGTGATATCTAGCTTTCTTTGCTTGCCTGATTATATATTTTATATAATATGCTATATAGTTCATATATTAGTATATCAATATATTATATAACCAATTTATATATATATATATATATATTAACAATCACTTATATAATTTATGTATATATACCTATATATATATATTAGGTGGTAGTTTTATCCCCCACATTTATTTTATCACATATTTACTTTTATTTAAAGTATGGTGTAGAATTAATACCCATACAAGCACATTTATTTTACCACACATTTACTTTTATTTAAAGTGTGGTGTGGGTTTATCGTCCATACTAGCAATTTATAGAAATTTATTTTATGAATTGATTGTGTGATATGACAAGTTTTATAGTATATGGAGATCATGACCAGAAAGTTCCTTGATCCTCATCATACAACTACATCAGGACCTGAAGATCCTTGATGATGATAATGATATGAGAGTGGCAGTCTCTCCAGTACTATTTTTGTAAATAAGTGATCGGACTTGAAAGATCCTTGATCCTTGATATGTAAATAAGGACCTAAAGTTCCTTGATAATGTAACAGTATCGTATATGTGAAAATGCCATACACATGAATATTAGATGTACTGCCAAATGTATTATGAATAGTAACTGAATATGTGAATGGTGTCGTACACATGAATGATAATTGTACTGGCAAACGTACTGTATGCATGAACAAAAATCGTATTCATGAATTGATGAATAGTATCGTATACATGAATAGTGACATATGCATGAATAGTAACCATTTTGGGTAAACCGTCACTATATATAAAAAGGGACATGCAGTTCCTTAAACTCATGGATGAGCAACTAAATGGGATGCCAGAAGTTCCTCAAAATATGGACAATTATGTAAAGGCCTAAAGTCCCGAAATATGTACAAGAAATTATAAGAATGTTCATACCATGAGAATATGTGATTTTGGTCTGAAGTACAAAATCTAACAGTGTTGAGAACCAGAAGTTCCAAAAATTAAATGGACAACCATTGAGGAATTATTATGAGTTGGGGCATACCACATATTTCCTTGGCATAAGAAATGATGAAGCTCGATTTTATCACAATTGACACCTCAAGGAAGAAATATATTTTGTGAATTCCGGTTGTTAAGAATACACCGTGAAATGAATAATATCAGGAAAAACCTCAAAGGATGAATTGAGGCTCTCCACATATTTTGTTATTTACATGATCTGGCCCGGAAGCCCAAGGATCTCAATATATCAGAAATCCCGAACCTGCAGTTCTGGGTATATGGTAGTTAATGCTCTTCACTACTATATTACAATATTATGACTTTTCCTCAATTTATAGTTCATGCAAATTTGAAAAAGGCAGTTAAATTATGAGGTTGTGTTTAACCTGGGCCAGAAGTTCTGGGCACACATGCATTGAAATATATAATTTGATAGATTTGATCTGGCTATTTGAACCTATATGGCACAAGGTTCCAAACCATCATTTTGAAAAGACATGCAAACCACAGGTGCAAGTTAAGAATTTGCCCAATTATTATAACAGGAAAAGAGCATACAACATATAGATTCTTTTCACCCGCAAGGAAAGAGTAGGCTCTGTTAAAATCTATAAAATTCCATTATGTTCTGGAAGCCTCTGGAGAAAGAGGATGGCGCCTCTTAAGCTTAGCCATGAGCTCTCTTGGTCTTCCAAAATTTTTTCATTGGAAATCTGCAGCATGTTAAGCCTTGTCTACGTATCAATGGAGTATGAACTCACCAGTTCCAACAAAGCCTTATTTTTCCTTTTTAAGGATTTCAACCTCTTGCTGAGACTCATGAAGCATTCTCCGAAGAGATGAATTTTCAGTATTCAGCTCCTGAATCTCGTTTGCTCTAGCACGCAAACGATCACCCATGTTAGATATAGAAGCAGAACTTTGAATGCTAAAAGCCATTGAGTCCTCAATAAATTTTTCCTCGGACCTTCCTGTTAAAAGTATTTCATCCATAGGAGTAAGGAAATTCTTAGCTAATATGATAACAGTTGTATCATTCATCATCACAGAATCATTAACCGTGAGATGACGATTTTGGGATACAAAGGATGGACGCTAGACTTTCGCATCACGAGTTGTTTTGGGAACAACATTTAAATCGAAACGTTTTGGGCGGGAAGAAGAAAAAGCCATTTTAAAAGTTTCGAGGAAAGTTCTCAAAAGAGTTGAACTTTCAGAAAATGGAAGGAATTTGAGTTGAAACACAGTTACTCCAATCAAGCCTTACAAAAGCAATATCTATAGACGGAAATATGGCAAAGTTTCCAGGATCCCAATATTTTCTCAGATCCCCATATTCTCCTTTTCTTTTAAATTTCAAAACTTCATGCGGCCTCCATTAATGTCTGTCAGCAGTTTAGGGGTTTCAAGGACTATTTTTGTCAAAGCCGATCTTGCTTTCATAGATTTCATAGAGTCACTTTTTTCAAAAGCATCTCGAGTACCTCACAAATTTCTATAGTTAATTTGAGATTCACGGGATCAAACTATTCCTCTAATTTGTATATTACTAATGAAATTTTCTTTGCAAAATACATCGAGTTTTCTCCATATCTAGGGATGCAATATCCACTTGTTTTTCCTATCAGTGAGCACTCGATGTGCTTGAGAAGCGAGACTATCTCTGATCATCCATTTAGAAAGCGAGACTATCCATGATCACGTTTTTGCTAGATCAGGGAACTGTAAGGACGACCCCATGCTTTAATCTCCTGAAGTTCTTCTAGGCTTGGAGAAACGAGAGTTTGTTGTCTGTTACCTCACTAGTTTCCTTCCCTGATTGCTTACCTACCTTGCAATCAATATCACAATTCTTTGTATATTTTGTTTCTTTTTATAACTCTCTGTTCATAAGGGATTTTGTTTCTTTAGAACCATCAGCTGAAGAACAAATCCATGTAGTGAACCTAACACTGAGGGTTATTTTGTTTTGACAGAGAAAAGAATTGTGATTTTTGCTCTTGCAAGATATAACTAGATCATCCAGTGTTCCATTATATTTGCTAAGCCGATACGAGCTTGAATGATATTTGAGCAAAGTTTCTCCCACCTACGGATGTAAACAATACTTGCATTATTTCATGCTTGTACTCTTATTTTGATATTTTGTACAACATCTTCACTAGTAACCGAATGGGGAGATAAGACCATTCCAGAAGAACGCCTTGCAAAGGATCATTCCAAAAGAACGACTTGTATTATGACCATTCCAGAAGAATGGCTTGTATTATCCTGATATGTATTCATGAATTATTAATGCAAATTTTACAAATTGCAATTTGAATACATTGATAATACACTACCAAGGTTTGGCTTGGAGTTATGGCCAGCTCACGGTATAGCTCGTGTTCGGTTGGTAAGCCCTTCGTAAAAGCTGATGATGCAACTTGGTCATTGCATCCTATGATGTTCGCCTTCTCAGCCTTAAACCGTTTGAGGTAGTCTCGAACAGACTCGTCTGGTTTCTTGTGCAGGTTGAACAAGTGGTCGGCATGCTTTCTGACCGTCTTGTAGGAGGTGTACTCCTTTGTGAAGATGAGGGAAAACTCCTTGAAGTTGTCTATCGACGCGGATGGTAGAGTGTGGAACTAGTCTTGAGCTGCTCCTCGCAGAGTCATCGCGAACACTTTGCACATCAGGGCGTCGTTTGCCTTGTACAGGATCATGGCACTCTTGAAGTGCCTCAAATGGCTCTCAGGGTCAGAGTCTCCTTTGAAAGGAGTGATTGATGGTGTTGTGAACTGTTTTGGCGGCGAAACTCATTCCACCTTGTCGGTAAAGGGCTAGCAGTCGACTCGATCAATTTCCTTGCGCAGGTCCTCCTCTGTGCTTCCTTTAAGTTGGAGTCCTTAGAATCAGTCATTCACTAACTTTTCAACATCCTCTGCTCGCAGGGCTGGTGGCTCGGGTCGATGTCTTCGGTGCCTTGAGCGCTGTTGGTTAACTTCCTCCTCATCTCCCAAGGGTCGATCCCCTTGGTTGCTCTGCCCATGGGGTAGATTGGGAGATTGAGCTTGTGAGGATCCCTTTGAGGCTTGTCGCCATGTATTGGTTCTCGAGCAGGCTGGTGAGCGTCAATCATTGCGCTCATCACACGATTGTTCACGAATTCGAGCTCCTTGTGTGCCTAGCCTAGATTAGATACTTCCTTGTGGGCCCAAGCAAGCACAGACATTGGATTGTGGGCCTAGCCTCTCGTGTACATTGGTCCTTGGACCTAACCTCGAACATATCATTGACCAGCTCAAAGTATAACTTGCAGACGTCTATGTCTAGGATCTCTCGTTCTCTCCCCTGCTTGTTTATCCCTGTCTGACCAGCCTGGGATCTCTCGAACTACTCACTAGCATGCTCGTGCGTCCTCCTCTCCTCATCAAGGGGTCCAAGGTTAGGGCCTTGGTTCAAGTTGATCTGCCTGAGTAGCTGGCCAATCAGGTTGTTTTGATCATCGACCCTTTGTGTGAGCTGATCAACCTGTGAGTTAAGATCCACTTGACCAGAGGTGTGCGTTGGGCCCAATGGCATATGGGCTAGGGCTCTATTAGACACGTACACAGGTGCATACGTCAAGTGTGGTGGCAGAGGAGGGAGAGAATGGATTTACTCCAAGATTGGGACAACGTCGAAGTAGCTGTGGGGCTGTGCAGCAAGTCCGGCAACTGAGTGGTGTGGCCACTGCTATGTTCCGACAGCAGGATGGGGTGGCAAAGTAGCTCCGGCCTCTGGCGCTTACGACTGCAAGGCTGTGCAGGTCACAGGACCATGTGGCGGCTGTTCTGCAATTCCAGCAGCTATCTGCGGCGCCTGTTCTACAATTTCGGCAGTTTGAGGTGGCTGCAAAGCGGTAGGAGTCGGCCGCAAGGTGTTGGCAGCCATGGTTCTGTGCGATTGCAGTGAGGTTTCCACCACGAAACCATGAGATGGGCCCGTCGTGGTAGTGTTACTCTTCGTACGTCTTGTATCGACCATGGTTAATTGGAAAAAAGTGCGGAAAATGGATTTGGAGCATGCTTTGAGTATTATTTCGCGCTCTTAATGAAAGCACCAATTTGTGGGAGCAAATTTCTTCCCACGAGAATATTCGATTGAGATTCCTCTTCCTTTGTCGCCGTCTCCTTCTCCCTGCAAAGTAGATCGGAGTAAAAGGACTACACCCGGGTGTTGGCCAAAGGCCCTCCGATGCCTAAGTTAGGTTGGGTGTTTCAAGGAAAACCGGGTGACCGAAGCCTTATGTGAGAAGGGAGAAAGAATATGGTGGCTAGGGTTTGTGAGGGATAATTTCTGCAGAGTTTTAGTAGGAACTTAGACGTACCTGAACCTTTGTGTGTAGCCAAGTATTTATAGGGGCCTCGGAGGCTAGGATTTCAGAGGAATAATTCCGTAGATGGAAAGGAATTATTCCTCCCCAATTAGGCGAGATTTGATTAATTAGGGATTTGATTTATTTGATTTAAATCAAATCCCTAATTGGGGTAGGAATCAAATCAATCCCAATTTTAATTAGGTGACTCCCAATTTAATTGGGTAACTCCCAATTAAAGTGAGTAACTCCCAATTAGGTCAAATAATCCCCAAATGGAAGGAATTATTTGACCTAGGGTGATTTAATTCGATTCCCACACTAATCATTGCCCCACCTCCGAAATTAAGCAGAAGGTCTACATCGCTCTAGGACTTCAATTTTTTTGAGTCTTGGGCTTGCTTCATTGATTCAGGCAAAGAAATTTACACGGAAGGATTTAATATTCTTTTGTAGTTCATTGTAGTAACCAAAAATATGTATAGAAAAAATTGGCTTGTTAAAGCTTGCCTCAACCCTCTCTCCCAGGAAAAAAATGCTCAGTCATTTTCCCCTGTAAAATTGCATGTCCAAAACACCCGACCTTGAAGTTCTTGAGCTTTACCAGCTCATATTACCCTCACCAATGTACAACACTGGGGTATTGACCACAACAAAGTTGTAAAAATATGTCTGTACATGAGTTAGACGACAAGGAACCGGGGGCATCCTGTCTCTTCCTTCTCAACTTAAAACTTCCCCCCCACCCCCCAGGGCAGTTAGAAGAGGTGAGTTTCCCAGATCAGTGCACATAGCGGTAAGTTTCTGGAGCATTTTTGTCCCGCAAAATGTATTCTGATAGGACTCTATCTTTCAACCTTAGAATATTAGCCAAGAACAGAGAGAACCCAAAGAATATTTTATGTATATTTCTCAACATGATCGTACAATGGCTCCTCCAATTGGTAATAAAGCCACCGTAGAGGATACAACAGTAATTGCAACAAATTCTCAACTAAAACTTGACACGTTGCTAACTAACTAACCAAAACTGTTTTACAGTTTTGCCTCCAACTCCTAATTCCTATCATTACCCCTCCCTTTGAAACTAAGTTTACAAGTATTAAAAACTTAGTACAACGAAAACAGAGGTGCTACAGAAAACGCAACTTGAGTCATCTGGAATTGAAAGCAGCTTCAACCTAAGCAATGAAATCTGGAAATCTGGCCTTGAGGTCATTGTAGTCCTCCCAAGTGGCATCCTCTAGTGTGTGACTCTTCCAATGCACTAAGACATCCACCCCTGCAGCATTTCCACGTTTGACGAGCTTCCTTTCCAGAATAGCCAATGGCTCAACTTGCACAATACCATCTTCAGTAATTCGAGGTAATGTTAAAGAAGGAGCCACGTGAGTTCCCAAATGCTTCTTCAAACAAGACACATGAAATACAGGGTGGATCTTACAACCAGCAGGCAATTTGAGTTTGTAAGCCATTGGTCCCAACTTCTCCAGTATCTCATAAGGTCCATAAAATTTGAGCAAAAGTTTATGGTAGGAGTGAGCAGCCAAGGATTGTAACCTGTAAGGTACCAATCGCAAATACACCATATCCCCAACCTGAAATTCCCTTTCAGATCAATGTTTATTAGCTTGAGTCTTCATTCGATTCTGTGCCGTAAGGAGATTAGATTTTAGCAAGGTCAACATTCTGTCCCTTGCAACCAAGCTTCTGTCAACATTGGCAAATCTTGTAGCACCTGGCTCATATGGTGTAACAGTGGGTGGGGGCTGACCATAACGACTTCAAATGGGGTTAACTTAGTTGATGTATGATAGGCTGTAATATAGCTAAATTCTGCCCAAGACAACCAAAGCAACCATTTTTTGGGTTGAGCTGCAGCAAAGCACCTCAAATAGGTCTCCAAACACCGATTAACTACTTCAGTTTGGCCATTAGTCTGTGGATGGTAACCAGAGCTCATCCGTAATGCTACATCGTGCAATTTGAAGAATTCTTTCCATAAGTCACTAACAAATATTGGATCTTTGTCACAAACAATAGAGCTAGGCATACCATGTAACCTAAACACATGATCCACAAAGATCTGAGCAATGGTAGCAGTTGAATAAGGATGGGATAAAGCAATGAAATGGGCATACTTGCTTAGACGATCTACTACCACAAAAATGACAATTTCCCTTGGCAAGGGGGCAACCCAACAATAAAATCCATTGAGATGTCAGTCCACACCTGAATTGGTATAGGCAGGGGTTGTAATAATCCAGCAAGAGACACAGTTTCATACTTGTGTTGCTGGCAAGTGTGACATTCAGCCACTATTCTCTACTCATCATGTTTCATACCCGGCCGATAAAAACTCCGAGATAATCTTTGATAAGTCTTTAAGAAATCAGCATGACCAGCTGTAGGAACTGAGTGATGAGCAACAAGACTTTGGCTTTCCAAACTGAATCAGGACTGAGGACTATTCTGGAGTTATATTTGAGGAGACCATTATCAATGTGAAATTTGAGTAAATGATTCGTTGTTGAAAGAGAATGTGAAGGAGATAATTGTGTAGGACTAGCGACAGCTAGAATTTGTTGCTTTTTACTGATAATCCAAGGATCACCCTCATTGTACCTTCGTAAATCATCCATCCACACTACTACAAAAAAGGAAAAAGACGACCGGAATTCACCGTCGTGTATTGGGTTTTCAAACCGTCGTAAAATCGACCGACATCTTTTGCAAAGTCAAACCACGACGTGAAATCACCGTTGTTGTTATAACAAACAACGTCATTAACAAAAAAAACCAACGTCTGTATACTGAAAAATGAACCAAAAAATTGTCGTGGAGAAGAATAGACGACCAATTTTATAAAAACTCCACCGTGTAAATAAATACAATACGTCTTTAAATAAATAAATTACGACGTTATTCAAACATACGACGTCCAATATTTTCATATAACCGTCGTGAAATAATTTTTCCACTTCGTTTTTTCCATTAATATTGACGTGGAAATAGCGGTTAGGGTAAATCACCGTCGTTGTTACAACAAACAATGTCACTAACAAAACAAACCGACGTCTGTATACTGAAAAATGAGCCAAATAATTGTCAAGGATAAGAATAGACGACCTATTTTATACAAACACAGTCGTGTACATAAATATACTACGTCTTTAAATAAATAAAATACGACGTTATTAAGATATACTACGTCGCATATATTTTTATAACCGTCGTGAAATTGGTTTTCCACTTCTTTGTATATAAAATAAACGACGTGGAAAATATGATAGGCTCATGACTTACAACATATTTATTTCTATCAACGTCGTAGTATTTTATATACAACGTCGTGATCATGCAAAAGACAGCCGTGTTTCTCTATTTATACGTCGTCCTTACCAAATTAGTAATCGTCTAATCCATCTGAGACGGCGAAGGTTTCCAGCCAATCAACGTGGAAAATGTGTTTAACGATAGAAGAATAAAAAAAGAGACGTGGATATTCCATATAACGTTGTTTTTGTAAAAGAACAACATCCAAATATCTTTTTACGTCGACAAATTTACCTCTGGATATCAAATTACGTCGTGAATTGTTGTTTTTTACTTCGTTTTTGATATAACAAGCGACGTGGTAAAATTTTAAGACGACGTTTTTTGATTTGTTACGGACGAGTTCATGATCTAAGACGTCGTCTTTTATATCGTACAGGTTCGATATCTATCCTTTTAGACGTCGGAATTATGGTACTGGAGTCGTATTATTTGTAATTACATGTCGGCTCTTTATGCTTATCCGACGTGATATCATTAATAACTGTTTCACAATACCGTCGTCTTTCTCCCATTTTACTGCTCTTTTAGACGTCGGTAAATTCAATGCCGTCGTTGAATGCTCTGAAACGTCGTTTTTTATTGACAATTTTATGAAAATAGACGTCTATTTTTCATAGTTTTATGAGGACCATCGTTTTATAATACTGAACTAGTATTTAATGTACTGATTGTTTTGTGGCCAAAACCTGCATATTAAAAGTGAAGAAAACACATTACAATTTATTACAAAATTAATGTCATACAGTAGTGCTGTTTAGGGCATAAGTAATTTCATAAATTACAAGAGCATCATTCAATCCATATATCTTCACACCCATCTCGAATATTTTGACTCCCAAACTCACCCACTAGTTCATCAAATGTGTCAACATTTGGCATCCCTCTAGTAAATGGCTCACACTCAATTCTCACATCACCTAAGACATCATCACCAATAACATCATTATATTCTCTATTAGGCATTGATAACACTACCGACCAACCAGGATGCATCGGGTCATCAACAAAAAATACTTATTTGACTTGAGAAGCCAAAACAAATTGGTCATTCCTATGTCCAATTTTACTCAAATCTACAAGGGTAAATCCAAGTTCGTCGACTACAAGGCCAGAAGTACTATCTATCCAATCACACCTAAAGACTGGGATTGTAAACTTTTGGTAGTCAAGGTCCCAAATTTCTTCAATGACACCATAAAAACCCATATTTGAGAGAATTGGGTTTTTATCCTTGGCACTAGCAACTTGCATGGTATGTGCAAGTAAATAAACTCCACTATTTTGAACTGTCCGCACATCATCTTGTGCCTTGATGTTAAATTTAACACCTTTAATAAGATAGCTCCTATATAATGGCACGGCCATGTTTGGACCAGCTGTTAGCCACCTTAAATTTTCTAATACCCCATGATTGTCTCCCTCATCAAGTTCACTTTAAACCTGCAAATTAATCATATCTTAATTCAATCTAACATAGAAAGAAGAAAATTAAAAGTCCAATATGTTATTGAATAACATATACCTTGAAGTGTAGCCATTGAATAAAAGTGCTATTGTGCTTATCTTGCAGCCACTTTGTTCTCTTTCTAAATTTTGGATAAGCGGCCTTGATGTGGATCATATGTTCCCTACATGACACGAAAAATTCAAGCATTACGGTCCCAAACATATAAGATAAACATAAGGAATAATTTAAAATGGAAACTTAAAGAATAAAACTCATACTCGATATAAGGTAGGACTTCCTCTGTATTCTCCAAGACATATAGATGTGCTTGGTTCAACAGGTCCCGATCAACTAAGCTCATTGCGCAACCTGATAATGGCTTTGAAACTCCTATCTTCTGACTTGATGGCACTCCAATTGTACTAATATCAGATAAATGTTCAGTGCAAAATTCTACAGCTTCTTCAGCTATATAACGCTCCGCAATGCAACCTTCGGGATAAGTACGGTTCTGAACATACCCCTTTAGAACTTTCATATATCTTTCGAATGGATACATCCATCTAAAATATACTGACCCACATAGACGAACTTCTCTGACAAGATGTACTACTAGATGAACAATGATATCGAAGAATGAAGGTGGAAAGTATTTTTCAAACAAACACAAAGTAACTACTACATCTTCTTCCAACTTATCTAGCTTGAAAACATCAACCATCTTTGCACATATAACATTGAAGAAGAAGCACAAACGAGTTATTGCATACCTTGCAGGCTTCTCCAAAACAGAACGAATTGCCACAGGGAGCAATTGTTGCATTAAGGTATGACAATCATGTGATTTAAGGCCAAGAAGTCTTGAATCTTGTAAAGATACAAGATTTTTTATATTTGAAGAATAACCTTCAGGGACCTTCATACCATAGAAAGAATTGCAAACCGCTCTCTTCTCTGCTCTTGAAAAATTCCAAGGCCCTGGAGGCAAACGAGTACTTCTTTCTCCATACTCGGGTTGCAAATCAGTTTTGACCCCCATGTTCAATAAATCTAACCGAGCAGCAATCCCATCTTTATTTTTTCCAGGGATCTCCAACAATGTACCAATGATACTATCACAAATATTTTTCTCAATGTGCATAACATCTAGGACATGCCTCACTGGAAGGTATTTCCAATACTCAAGATCAAAGAATTTTGACTTCTTCTTCCAACAAACTCTGTCACCATCATTTTCACCTCCACCTCCCCCTTTTTTCGAGCCCTATATGTAATTAATATCTTCAACCATATGCAGCACTTCTTCTCCCGTTAATGGCTCCAGAGGCGTGCCATATTCAGGTTTCCCATTAAAAGTTGCACGTTGCCTCCTATATGGATGATTGATTGGTAACCATTTTCTATGCCCAATGTAACAAATTTTGTGGCCATTTTTCAACCTGTGACTAGGGGTATTATCGCCGCATATTGGACAAGCTTTATATCCTTTAACAACACAACCAGATAAGTTTCCATAGGCGGGAAAATCATTAATGGTCCACAGTAATGCAGTTCTGAGTGTAAAATATTCTCCTATGTGTGCATCATACACTCCTCTAATCCCATTCCACAAAGATTTTAAATCATCAATCAAAGGCTCCAAGTAGACATCTATATCATTTCCGGATTGTTTAGGACCAGAAATCAATAAAGTCAACATCATGAACTTTCGTTTCATGCACAGCCATGGTGGGAGATTATATGTAACTAAGATAACTAGCCAGAAACTATATCTGCTACTTAGAGAACTATGGGGATTGAATCCATCAGATGAAAGAGCCAATCTCAAGTTTCTCGGCTCATTACCAAACTCGGGCCATTTATCATTAATAAGTTTCCAAGACGGGGAATCCGCCGGATGAGACATCTGACCGTCAATTGATTTTCTAGCAGCATGCCAAGTCAAATTCTTAGCTGTCTCATGTGATTGAAACATCCTTTTAAACCTTGGAATTGGAGGAAAATACCACAACACTTTCGCTGCCACACCCTCTTTCAAGAATCCATCTTTGGTTTCCTTCCACCTTGAGATACCACAAGTAGGACAATTAGTTGAATCTTCATACTCCTTCCTATACAAGATGCAATTATTGGGGCATGCGTGGATTTTCTCATAACTCAGCCCCAGTGCACACAAAGTCTTTTTTGCCTCATACATAGAGGCCAGTATTGTATTTCCTTCTGGAAGCAACTCGCCCTGAAGTATCAATAATTCTGTAAAACATACATCACTCATCCCATGTTTTGCCTTCAAATTATACAACTTCACTAATGCCGATAACTTAGTGTACTTTCTACAACCAGGGTACAATGGTTGATCTCCATCCCCAATCACATTAGCAAACTCATTAGGATCGGATCCAAAATCACCAAAATCATTATCATCCATCTCTATTTCTTCAGACACAAAACTGTACCTACTATGGTCATCATCTTCTTCAACATTTCTACTAGCATTAGTAGTTGGTTCCCAAGGTTCTCCATGAAATGTCCAATTCTTATAGCTTTGGTCAACTCCATTAAAGTATAAGTGATCCCTTATAATTCCAACCCCAAACAATTTCGAATTCGCACATTTAACACATGGACAACGGATATGCGTTGTAGTTAGAAGATTTTCTACAGAAAATTGCAAAAATGCTTCCACCCCTAACTCATATGCCTTCGATCTTCTATCCGAGTGCATCCATGACTTATCCATCTTGGACACTATATCCTATTATCTATAATAAGGTGAAAAGACAAGCAATGACTATCACTATAGCAGATTATATAAGGTTTTAATAGCAAATAATAAAGTATACAGACGACAGTTTTTAAACAATAACAGACGTATTACACATATATAGACGACGGGTTTTAAAACAACGTCGTCTAATGCTAGCAAGAAACAGACGCCAGCGAACTTAAACCACGACGGTAGTTAAAACAAGCGTCGTGGTATATATTTACAGACGACGGTTTGTTAAAAAACCGTCGTCGTATGCATAAAAAAAGATATCGAAATCCCAGTTTATTTTCAAGAACCCAAAATATATTCAGAACACAACATATACATTAATTTTTATGTAGGGTATTAAGAACACGTATACTAAGCACGAAACCAACAAATACTAAGCATGAAAACATTAAATCCATTCCCGATTCATAATAACAGAGAGTGATTAAAAGATCCGACAACATTAAATCCATTCCCGATTCATGAAAACATTAAACATTAAATTCATTAACCCATACCGTAGACAACATTAAAAAATCACAAAACCCTTTACCACAGAACTGAATATCATTCAATGAATTTACAAGCATGAGATTAGGGTTTGTACTTACAGGTAGGCAGAGCTCACAAATTATGGCCAACTTGGATTCGGCGGAGTTGTAAACTTGGCCAACTTGGATTCGATGGAGAGCCCAACTTTGAATTAGAGTTGAAGTGAGAGAGCGGTGCGAAATGTTTTAGGTCACAGACTATGGCCAACTTGGTTCAGGGTTACAAGTATAAGAGTTAGAGCGAAATCTGAAAATTTTAGGTCGAGGTGAAATTTTTAGAAAGCGCACTTTTTAAAAACCATCGACGGAAACAAAAAAACAACCGTCGTTAAAAGTTCAACCTAAACATGACGCTTATTTTAAAAATGACGTCGTTGTAAATATCCTTACGACGCAAAACCAAACTACCGTCGTTAACATGTCTAAAGAAATATGACGCCTATTAAAATAATTGGGTCGTGGTATCTCCATAAGTCGTTAAAAAAAAACAGACGTATTAGAAAATTAAATAGACAAATATACCCTAAAAACCCTAAACCCTAATAAATAAAACCTAAATTATATATATTGTTTTTAAAAATAATTTTTCACAAGGGATTAGGGTTTTATGGCCTAAAATATCTCGTCCATAAAACCCTAAACGCTAATCAGTTTTCTAAATTTATATAAACCCTAAACCATTAAAGTATAAGTGATGTTGTGACTCATGAAAACATTTTTCTTTTTGGTGGTAATTTTAAATTTGTATAACTCAAAATTAATTTTTTAAATCTTAAGTGGGAAGAAAATATCGCAATGACTTCATAGGAGTTGACGTTGCATTTTTTGGATTTATTTTAAATTTATTATGAATATTTCGAATTAAATAGAATAAAATATTATTAATCAAACCCACAAACCACGTCGGCGTTAATAAATTAACGACGTTTTAAATTATAATAAATGATTTAATTTTAAAAAAAACGTCGTTTAAAGTTCAAACCATGGCCATTTTTACACAGAAAACGACGTACAAACCATTTTCCACGACTTAAACTCTTAACTTCTCGCCGTCTAATATCAAGAAAACAATGTCGTCTATATAACGAATAGCGTCGTTTGAAAAATAATTTACGTCGCTTGTTAAAAAAATATGACGTTGTTATGTGTGTACAACGTCATTTTAAAGAAAAAACAGTTTAGAAATGCGCTCTTTGTAAATCATCGACGGAAAACAATAAAACTGTCGTTAAATATGACATTTATTACATCTATACCATAAACCCTAAACCCTAAACCATAAAATATAAACCCTAAATTATATATATATTTTTAAATAATTATAGAAAATGGTTTATAGTTTTACGGCCTAATATATATTAACCATAAACCCTAAACCCCAAAAATAAACCTTTATCCCCCTAAACCCTAAACCCTAAACCATTAAAGTATAAGTGATGTTGTGACTCATGAAAACATTTTTCTTTTTGGTGGTAATTTTATATTTGTATAACTCAAACTTAATTTTCTAAAGCTTAAGTGGGAAGAAAATATCGCAATGACTTCATAGGAGTTGACGTTGCATTTTTTGGATTTATTTTAAATTTATTATGAATATTTTGAATTAAATAGAATAAAATATTATTAATAAAACCCACAAACCACGTCGGCGTTAATAAATTAACGACGTTTTAAATTATAATAAACGACTTAATTTTAAAAAAAACGTCGTTTAAAGTTCAAACCATGGCCATTTTTACACAGAAAACGACGTACAAACAATTTTTCACGACCTAAACTCTTAACTTCTCGCCGTCTAATATCAAGAAAACAACGTCGTCTATAGAACCAAGAGCGTCATTTTAACAACATTTGACATTGCTTTTTAAAAAACTGTGACGTTGTCATGTGTGTACAACGTCTTTTGGAAGAAACTACGGTTTTTCACAACATGAAAACCTCAACAAATTTAATGGGACTTTGACGGTGCATTTTTTGGTTATATTTTAAATTTATTATGAATATTTTGAATTTTGATAGATATAAAGACGACGGTACTCTATATAATTATGTCGTTGCAAGTGTGATTACACGTCGGTCACACCATTTCCGTTATTCAAAAATAATGAAAACCTATTTGAAATTCATAGGGAAAAAAAGAATGTACATTATACATAAAATTTGCACAAAAACTTGTCTAATTCTAACTAATTTTGTACAAAAACTTGTCTAATTCTAACAAAATTTGTACATTTTATAAAAATGTTTAAGTATGCTAAAATTCCTCTACTCCATATGAACACAAACAAACTCTGGCCATTCTTTCCTAACTTCTTCAATGGCAGCTTGGGGGTATGGTGCTTGATCCTTTCCCTTGGCAAATTGCAGTCCATAAACAAAGATTAATCTCACAGACGACGCTGTTTTTCATTTACCGACGTAGTATATAAATTCAACGACGGTATTTTTAATTTACCGTCGTTGATAATATAAAAACCCACATAAAAATAAATCTGAAAATTTTCTTCTTACCATCTTCTCAAATTACAGGGAAGGATCAAAGATGATGTCTCTCATAAAGCGCATGACATAATACCCGCATTCTACACTGCTTGGTTGCTTTGGAGTGCAGGGCAGAGTTTTCCAAAGAGGTGCTTTACGGCCTACTCTGCCTATGTGTGAATTATACATTTTTAAAGCACTGTTCACTATGTTTTTCCCGTCCTCATCCACCACTCGATTTCCAGGTAGTGGATCCAAAAAATAGACGGTCTCCTTCTTTGCTCTCACAATGATCAAGACCCAATGACGGTTGCACAAAATAAATATAAAGGTTAAATAGTGTTATATGCAGAGCATCATACAAACAAAATCTTGTTTTTTGTTTGGAGACTAACCCTGGATTGTAAGGCATCATGAAAATCTGTTCACCATCTGTTTTTTGAAGACGACTGGCTACGATACGTGATCTTTCAGTTAATGAACCAGCATCGGCACTAACTAGAGCAGGGTCTATAAAGCCAACCATATTCACCATATTTGCAGCTTTCAAATGATCAAATAGGCACCTAAATATATGAATTGAAACCATGTGTGTTTTTTTTTTCAACATAAAGGAGAGTGTCAAATGAATATTTGATAAGGACAAACCTTATATAGACTGCAACTACAGTAGCCCCAATTTCCTCCATGCCAGCAAATTGGGTAATATCTTCACACAAGACGAAGGTATTACGTTCTATGCCAAACACCTCCTTCTCAATTGTAAAGGTCATAGCCTTCTCCTGAGGCTTTAGTGTCGATTCAACATAACTACAAAGGGATTGTAAAGAAGATGGCAACTCTAGCTTTGAATAATCTGGTACTTCAGTATCCTGTTTGAAGAAATAAAGCAACATAAAGTGACGTGGTAAATAAATAAATACGACGGTTTAAATAACAAACCGTCGTCTGAAGTTAAGTTAAACGACGAGAAAAAAAATACCGTTGTAATGAATACTTTATTACGTCGTTTAAATAAAACCGACGTCTAATTCAAATGCAAAATTCATAATTAATATGAATTTACCTTTTCAATTTGCTTTTCTCCAACACTGGATTGCTGTTTTAATAAATAAAGAGATATATATATATATATATATATATATATATATATATATATATATATATATATATATATATATAAGAAAGCTTGTACAACAATTTAAACATTCAATTAAAAAAAAATGCTGTGGAAATTAAAAAAAAAACGACGGTTTAAAGAAAATATAGACGCCTGGAAAATGAAAAACAAATGAAAAAGGCAAAGTTATGAGAATTTACCTTTTCATCTTTCTTTTCTTCAATCTTTTCTACATCCCCAGATTTCTGTTATAAGAAATAAAGAAATATATATAAGACATTGTACAAAAAGTAAAAAAAAAATAAAAAATAAAAAAATTAAATTAAACCGTCGTGGTACTGAATAACAAACGATGGTATTTAAGAATTACAGACATCTATATTTAATTAAACAACGGTAAGTAATAAACGTCGTGGTATTTCATATACTACGACGGTATGTAAGCTTGTACAATAATTTAAACACTCAATTAAATAAAAACTACCATGGAAATTTAAAACAAACGACGGTTTAAAGAAAATATAGACGTCTGAAAATTGAAAAACAAATGAAAAAGGCAAAGTTATGAGAATTTACATTTTCATCTTTCTTTTCTTCTATCTTTTCTACTATCTTTTCTACATCCCCTGATTTCTGTTATAAGAAATAAAGAAATATATATGACAAACGACGGTATGTAATAATTACAGACGTGTAAAATTTATTAAACGACGTTAAATAATAAACGTCGTGGTAATTCATTTATTACGACGGTATTGAGAATTTACCTGTTCAACTATCTCAAGTATCTTTCCTTCTACTCTCTTTTCCACTTCCCCGGATTTCTGTTTTAAGAAATAAAGAAATATATAAATGACATTGTACAAAAATTAAAAACAAATAAATAAACCGTCGTGGTAAACCTTAACAGAAGATGGTATGTAATAATTACAGACGTCTAAATGACATAAAACGACGATTTAATAAAAAAGCGTCGTGGTATAACTTTAACACGGCGGTAAATATAAACAGAGAAACAGAGAATTCAAAGTTCAAAGATGTTACCATTTCTTCCTGCTTTTCCCCATTCTTTGCAGTATCCTCCTCAAATTGTAGGGCTCTAACATCAAGTGCCCCAAAGCAGCTTGCTTTGTCCGACATTGGATTTTTGGGACTTTGCCCTTGGATTTGGGACATTGTATTCAGTTTCAGCACGCTTGGATCAAAATTGGGGATGAGTTTGGAAAGCTGACTCAGCAAATTTTCCCTCTTAGCTTCTACCAATTGCTTGGTCCTAGCCTCCATCTTTAAACTCTCTTCCCTTGATCTAGCCTCCATTTTTAAAGTCTCTTCTTGAAGGACAAGTCTTACACTTTCCTTCAATTGATCGGCAAACCTTACCTTTTGTTGTCTAGGTAAATTGAAGTATTGCTTAGGGGAAATCCCAGCCCCTACCCCTCTAACTCTTCCTGGATGCTCGGGACCCAAAGCCAATGTCAAAACATCATTGGTTCCTGATAGAGAAAGAGTGCCTTCAGAGACTTGCTTTTGCAAATCATCCTAACAAAAAGACATAATAAAAAGTCAGAATAAGGAAACAAACGACGGTTATTTATAAAAAAATCGACGTAATATAACATTTCAGACAACGCAATAACATAACAATCGACGTAATATAATATTTCAGACGACGCTACCTAAATACCGACGTTATTAATTTATTAACATGACGTCAATAATAAACCAACGACGTCTTATGATATAATTACAAAAAACAGAGTAGTGATTCCATATTCAGACCTTTAAAGACGTGTTTTAAAATATTTCGACGTAGTAATATTTTTCATACGACGCAAAAATATAACAGCAAACGTAATAAAAATTTTTAAACAGAGTGAGTATGCTTACAATTAATTTTGCTTTCTCTGCAGCCTTTGGATCCGGGATGTTACCATGTTTGTCTTCTCTAGCTTTTTTCCATAAGGTAGATCGATCAATATCTACCCCAGGCATGATTTCCTTCAATTGCTCCTTAAAACCAACATATCCTTTTCGAGACAATCGATGATTGTACTCAAGTTTCTCCCTCCTCTGTGATTGTTCTTCATGCACAGCCCCAAATTTTTCAGATAACCTTGAAGCTACAAAGGCATCCCATTGAGCTTTCTCTATGAATTTGTATGTTTCAGGGGGTTGCCTTAATTTCTCCTTCTCCTTGATGAATGGAAGGATATGAACCCTCGTTAGTGTAGACTTGAAATCCTTCCATTTCTTGGCGGCAGAAGATAGCACCATTTGCTTGCCCCCTTGACCAACCACAAAAGCCATGTCAACGGCTTCCCAAATCTGCTCTTTTATATCCTTGGATATTTGAGCCCATTTCTTGTCCACAAGTGGGACTCTGGTGCATGCCAACACACCAATGTAGGATTGCATTTCACTATGTGCAAGGCCAAATGGTTTCCCCATGTCATTGTACTCAACAACAGGCTTGATTTTCTGAAATTTTCTCTTCACAACACAGGGCATTGTGCTTGTACCCTTACCTGACTTTGCCTCCTCAGAAAATGTTGCCGTGCTGCCTGGTTCTGTCTCAGAAGATGAAACAAACTTCATCTTCTTCGAGGACTTTGCTTGAGGATTTACAACTCTAAGCTCCTTAGATTTATTTTTTTTCAAGCCAGACTCCTTACTTTGGGATTGAGAAACCATGGTTACAGACAAATCAAACCTGCAAGTGAAAATATATCAGTGCAATAAAGAAAAAAACAAAACGATTATTTATAAATTACGACGTATTATAATATTTCAAACGATGTAATAACAAAACAATCGACGTAATAATAAATTTTCACGACGGTAATTAACCACCGACGTGATAAACTATTACAACGACGTAAATAATAAATAACCGACGCCTTATTATATAATCACAAAAAACAGAGTATTAAATATTACAACGACGTTAATAATAAACATTCGCCGTGGTATTGAAAATAAAACGACGTAAATATTAATATACCGTCGTCTATACCACAAAAACAAATTAGGAAAAACGTAAAATATTTTCAATAGAAAAATAATTAAAAATATTTTCAAAACAAAAACCATTGTTCAGAGCAATCAAACCTGCGATGAATATATCCTTAAAAATCAAATACAAAAAAAGAACATCATTTTAAAAAACAACGAAGAACACTTTCACACGACGCTAGGGTGACTGACGAACCGTCGTGGTCTATAAATCTAACCACGTAAATAACAAGCCACCGTCATCTTATTTAGTTGAAGTAAAAGAATCAGAGTAGTGTTCAAACTTGGAAACTTTCCGTCTTTGTCTACAAATTTTATCAAACTTGGAAAGAAAAAATGTAAAAATATTTAAAAACACGAAAATGATATGCGCATGCAAAACAGGAACAAAAATCCTCCAGAAATGCTTACCCTTTGCTTGCGATGAAAGCTTTCTCCTGGAGTTTGGTGTTTCAGTTCAGAGATGAAGACGAAGAGGAGAGGAAGAGGAAAAGTTTTCTCTCGGAGATAAGCTTGAAACAGCGCTTTGAGAATGAATAATGAGAGAAGCTTAAAAGTTTTTCTCGGAATTGGAAACAGTGCAAGTATGGGTCAAGAAGGAGAAAAGTTTAAAATAATAACAAACCGTTTCATAAAACGACGCTATTAATAGAAAGCGCCCTAGTATGAAACATTATACGGCGCTATAGGTTAACATTGCCCTATAATATTACTTTACACGACGCAAGGTTTTAATTAACCGCCGTTTTTATGTCTAATTACACGACGCATTTTTCTTCAAAAAGATGAATCACGTCATTTTCAATTTACCCAACGACCTTATACTCAATAATAACGACGTGAAATAGTTTTAATTACTCATACCGACGTGTTAAGTTTTTAATTACACAATAAATTATTTTTCCAAAAAATGACAACGTCGTTTTTATATAGCGTTGTCGTTAATTTATTTATACGACCTTCTTTTAGGTTTAAATGACGTTTATATTTTCATATAAACGTTGATAATTTAAAATAACCGACGTGGTATATAAGATTTGTTTATAAATAAGGGTTTTTCTTTTCTTATTTCGTCTTCATTTTTCAATTAGGGTTTCAACTTTTTCTTGCCCTTGGCTCTGTCTCACCTCTCTAAAGGCACATCACCTCTCTGTCTCACCTCGTTTGTGCATCTGAAACACACAAACACGCACACATCATCTAAAAAATTGGCTTTCTGCACCCAGAGGTCCTTCACTGACTTGTCATTCTTGTCTCAAACAGAAGGACAACAGTCTCGAACAGAAGGCGAACAAGGTCCTTCACTGACTTGTCATTCTTGCCTGCATCAGCCCTCTTTCTCAGCTCCTCCATGATGGGGTTCTCTGGGTTGATCTCCATGGTCTTCTTGCTCGACATGTACCCAGCAGCTCTGTTATCCCTCAAGGCCTGAGCCTTCATGATTCTTTCCATGTTGGCAGTCCAGCCATACTGATCGCCTGTCACCAAACAACAGGGAGAGTCTACCACACGGTCAGACACCACAACCTTCTCCACTCTGTCACCCAAAACATCCTTCACAACCTTGTAGAGTCCCTCAAACTTCTCCTTCAACTCTTCCTTCTTCTTTGCCTCGTCTTCACTCTCATCAAGCTTGAGACCTTCCTTGGTGGCTGAGACAAGCTTCTTGCCCTCAAACTCCTTCTAAAACATTGCCTTCGTTCATTCTGGTTCGATTATGATGAGGAACAGAGTTCATTCTGGTAATGATAGACGAATAATGGTAAAAAATTTGTACGTCGTTAATTTAACAAACCGTCGTCGTTAGTAAATTCTAAGGACAGTAGAGTTATGGATACCGTCGTAGTATTGTATAATTAAAAAGTCGATAAATTTATATTTACAGTCGTGGTAACTTAATTTAAATCGGCGAATTTTTTTGTAATTAACCGTCGTAGATTTCTTTGAATTTATGCGTCGTTGACTAAGAAAATTGGGTCGTGTTTATTAATTAGTTAACACGACGTCTTTTTTTTTTTTCGTCGTCTTTACTTTCTACGGCGGTGATTTCATAGATGCCGTCGTTGTTTTTATGTTCAGATATTAACTCTGAAAATACCTTTGTAATAAGACGACGCTTTTTTAATTTGGTGCGTCGTGGTTTAAAAATATCTATACGTGTACCCGTTTTTTAGGTGTTTAAAGTATGTTTCTACAACGGGTTTCTATTACCGTCGTCTTTTAAAAAACAACGACGGTTTTTTGGTATACCGTCGTTGTTTACTGGTCGTCTTTTGCCCTTTTTGTAGTAGTGCCAACTGTGATAAGGATATGTAATTGCCAAATTTTCAATATTCTGCTCAGCAACATCATTTCCAGTGGCCACAATGTCTATGGCAAAGACTTGGACTGCGTCAGTAGAAAAACCGTGACTGATAGGAAATCTAAACAGAGCATCAGCTGCTTTATTATCACTCCCTTGCCTATATTGTATCTCATAATCATAGACCAAAAGCTTAGTGACCCATTTTTGCTGAAAAGGAGTGTGAGCCTTGTGGTTGAGAAAGTATTTAAGACTATGGTGATCGGTCTTAATGATAAAGTGTCTTCTCTCCAAGTAATGATTCCACTTCTTAACGGCATGAACAATTGCCATGATTTCCCTCTCGTAAGTAGAAAGGGCCTGGTTTCTAGGACCAATGCCAATGATAGAACTCTATCTTTCAACCTTAGAATATTAACCAAGAGCATAGAGAACCCAAAGAATATTTTCTATATATTTCTCAACATGATCGTACAATGGCTCCTTCAATTGGTAATAAAGCCACCATAGAGGATACAATAGTAATTGTAACAAATTCTCAACTAAAACTTAACACGTGGCTAACTAACTAACCAACACTGTTTTACAGTTTTGCCTCCAACTCCTAATTCCACTACTACAAAAATCGAAATAGACGACGGTAATCCACCGTCGTGTATTCGGTTTTTCAACCGTCGTAAAATCGAGCGACGTCTTTTCATGCATAAAACCACGACGGTAAATCCCCGTCGTCTATTATTTGTAAAGACGACGTTTTTTTTTATAAAAAGGGTCGTCTATTATTAAGTAAAGACGACGGTTTTTTATAAAAAGGGTCGTCTATTACATGTAAAGACGACGGTTTTTTTATAAAAAGGGTCGTCTATTATATGTAAAGACGACGATTTTTTTATAAAAGGGGTCGTCTATTATATGTAAAGACGACGGTTTTTTTTATAAAAGGGGTCGTCTATTATATGTAAAGACGACGGTTTTTTTATAAAAAGGGTCGTCTATTATATGTAAAGACGAAGGTTTTTTTTAAAAAGGGTCGTCTATTATATGTAAAGACGACGGTTTTTTTAAAAAAGGGTCGTCTATTATATGTAAAGACGACGGTTTTTTTATAAAAAGGGTCGTCTATTATATGTAAAGACGACGGTTTTTTATAAAAAGGGTCGTCTATTATTAAGTAAAGAACTATGTTTTATTATATCCAAAGACGTCGGTTTTGTTAAAAAGCCATCATCTATTAAATGTGAAGACGACGATTTCTTGAAATATTGTCGTCTATTAACTCTAAGACAATGATTTTTTAGTAAAACCGTCGTTGATTGTATATAAAAATACGTTATGGTGTTAAAAGAGGTCATTGATAATATATACAGATGACGGTTTTTCCAATAAAACCATCGTTTTATTATCTTTAGCTTTTTGAAGAGTCAATAGTTATTACATAGTCAACCAATCTTTATTCTATTACATACATACTTCCTACCTATAATTAGAAATAACGGAGCTCACAAATTCTATTAATTTGATTTTAACTTCATCAATTTGTTCTTGGGTTGACTTAGCTCTGCCTTCTTGCACATTTTCCAAGTTGTTGGTGTCGGAAAAGGAAAGACCTACACGAAAGAGACCCCAATACTCTTAAACATAAACTTGTTTAGCAGTAACCTAACCTTAGCAAAAAGATCTATGCAGCTCTAGAATGATAGCAGAACACAATTGGCATAATTGGCAAAGTACCTGTTCTTGTGGTGGCACCATAACAAATGAAAAATCAGAGATTCAGAAAATTAACAATGACATTCCAAAATAATTAAAGTAAACAACAAAAACAAAAAGTATTTTGGACCTGATGATGTTGTCGGTCCAAAAACAAACGGATCTTGTGAGGGATGGGTATGTTTTGCCTCATCTTCTTCGTCAGCTTCTTCTTGATTACGAAGGCCTTGTGGGACGGCTGTGCATATTTATAAAAAACCCAAATGAGAAACTCACTTAAATCCCACGAAATTAGCACAATACATGAACAAACATATATATATATATATATATATATATATATATATATATATATATATATATATATATATATAGACCGATCTAGATCGAGTCGCTGAGTTTGATGAGCGAGTTGAGTGCTTGAGAGCGAGATCTTCTTTGAAGAAAGTGAAGGTCGAGATCTTTCAAATCAAACCATTCAACCAGCTTTGATTCTCAAATACAAAACCTCCCTCTACATCTTATGGATCTGCGAAGACCTCAATCTCTCAACTCCTTCATTGATATCGATTTTTTGATGATTTTGTAGAGAGTTTCATGAGGGTGTTTTAGAGAGTGCAGAAGGGTTTCAAGGAGGGAGAGATAAGGTTTTCAGAGATGGGGGGAAATCTGAAAATTTGTCGACCAATGCCAATGATAGAACTCTATCTTTCAACCTTAGAATATTAACCAAGAGCAGAGAGAACCCAAAGAATATTTTCTATATATTTCTCAACATGATCGTACAATGGCTCCTTCAATTGGTAATAAAGCCACCATAGAGGATACAACAGTAATTGTAACAAATTCTCAACTAAAACTTAACACGTGGCTAACTAACTAACCAACACTGTTTTACAGTTTTGCCTCCAACTCCTAATAACTGTGATAAGGATATGTAATTGCTAAATTTTCAATATTCTGCTCAGCAACATCATTTCCAGTGGCCACAATGTCTATGGCAAAGACTTGGACTGTGTTAGTAGAAAAATTGTGACTGATAGGAAATCTAAACAGAGCATCAGCTGCTTTATTATCACTCCCTTGCCTATATTGTATCTCATAATCATAGACCAAAAGCTTAGTGACCCATTTTTGCTGAAAAGGAGTGTGAGCCTTGTGGTTGAGAAAGTATTTAAGACTATGGTGATCGGTCTTAATGATAAAGTGTTTTCCCTCCAAGTAATGATTCCACTTCTTAATGGCATGAACAATTGCCATGATTTCCCTCTCGTAAGTAGAAAGGGCCTGGTTTCTAGGACCAATGCCAATGATAGAACTCTATCTTTCAACCTTAGAATATTAACCAAGAGCAGAGAGAACCCAAGGAATATTTTCTATATATTTCTCAACATGATCGTACAATGGCTCCTTCAATTGGTAATAAAGCCACCATAGAGGATACAACAGTAATTGTAACAAATTCTCAACTAAAACTTAACACGTGGCTAACTAACTAACCAACACTGTTTTACAGTTTTGCCTCCAACTCCTAATTCCCTATCATATTCACCGTCAAGTAGATATTCAATCTGTGTCTTCAAATCCGCAACCGTTGTTGGAAAGTTAAGCTGCTGGCCAAATCAAAACACAAACAAAATTTTCCCTCAATCTTTCCTTATTCATCTTTTTTAAGTAAACTCATCGGGTCCTCTATTTAACAGAGTCAAAGCCGCAAACCTATTTTAATTATTAGTTCTTCTTCCTTATTGGCAAGAAGACATCCCACCCCGTATGGTATGGCACAACCCATTATGGCATGCCCACACATGCTTATCTATAAAGACAAATAAAAATAAAAGGTGTTTTTTCACCTGTTGGTGCAGTTCATTCACCAGAAGAGTGTGACTCAGCTCTTTCCGAAATTTCATTATCCGAACCATAGCAGCCCTAATCTCCAATACATCACGCAAAGAAAAAATTTCAATCAAAAAGACCACAAACCATTTTCTAATAGGATGGGAAGCATGTGATATTGCGAAAGTCTGGGACATAAACAAAGGTCAACCCGGTATGTGTGTTCTCCAATTACTGTTTCATGGACCATGGTGCTCTCCTCCACTGTTTCCTTCATTTTGAAGGCATTTAACTACACGAATCAAAATAATTTAGGCTTCGTAATGTGACTGGCTATCCAAAATGGTGCAACTCTAAAATAAGGTCACCCTCTAGTGGACATGAGCAAAACTTCAGAACTACAAATTCACTTTTAAAACTAATCAGGCTTTAGTTCTTATGCTAGCTTGAGGCCTTCTGATAATCACTGTTATTTTGTTATGCTAGCTGGACATACAAACCAGTGTACCTTCACACGGTTGCGTTTATCAGTAAATTTGTCGTTATACTCGAATAAATCGTCATCCTCCACTTCTCTACCTCTGGGAATCTGTAGCACATATTTATAAGACCCAGCATTTCCAATTATGTTGCAAATAAAGATTTTACATACAAATCAGGTAATGCATGAAACCACCCAGGCACCCACCTTATTCAAAATGCGAACTTTTCCACATGCAAGGGACTGCAGAGTTCTTCTCAGCTCCTTGTCCTCAATGCCAGTAGAATCCTTAATATCTTGAAAGCTTTGCATCTCAGCATCATTAAACAGCATCAGGACAACAGTCTGGCAAGGAAACCAATTAGTATTCATCCACTTAAACAAGTGAAATTTAAAGAGTCCCCCGGGTAGTAAACAGAAGCATAACTGACGTAGAAGTGACCAACCTGAAAAAGAGAAGTTTGAAGCTCCTTTTTGCCATTAGGAAATGCTGCTTTCAACACCACATTCACCAAATGAATTTAGCCACGTTAAATTTCTGTCCTCGTGCCTTCTTGATAAAACTCCTTGAAAATATCCTATTGAACAAAGCAAAATGATACAGTCACGCAACTTTACAAAGCCCATTAACATCACCAGTAACAAAAGCATCTATCGGGTAGCATGTTCTTAACCTGGCTTTCATTCAATTCATGAGGAAGTCTAACATTCACATGGGGATATGTTGGCCAATTCCTGTATACGTCCCAAAACACCAATTAAACACCTTGGGAACATGGAAGATAGCGCACAAAATACAATTAAGGCAGGACTTAGGTAAAGTTACTTGTCTCAGTTAGGTTCCTTGGCCTCTCTTAATAAAATCTATAATTTCAATGACAGATAATATGTGCTAAAAACATAATGCATTCACAAAAAATATATATATATATATACCTTGTCTAATTGATTAACTGTACAAGAATTCAATTAGGAATTACCTATAATTTAAACCAAACACCAGACTTTATGAATGGTAAGCGAGAGTATATATCTTGTTTAGTCAATACATATTAGGAGGGGGGAATTTTTTGTTAAATTCTCCTAAATTGCCCTTTCTTAAGGAAAAACAAATTTAAAAAATTTAAAAAAAAAAACATAATCCAATCTGTTCACATTTTTTATAAATAAAAAGTCAGTAAAAATAGGCGATTAGCACACACTCTATCAAGTGTGCAAGAAGAATTCAATTGGAAATGACCTGTAATGTAACCAAATCTCACCAAACTTCATGAATTGTTTGTAAGTAAAATATAGATATTACGAGAAAAGTGAGAGTTGAGAACTTGACATTAAAATGTCAAATTTTCTTGAAAGGGGTTCACTTTCTGCAGTGTTAACATATTTGAGGAAAGCCATTGAACACAACAAAACGAACCAAACCAACACTTCTGATATTACGTTAGAAATTTGGTACATACCACTTTGCAAGGACATCAACCTTCATCCTAAAGCATGTTCGGAGTTCTGTACTGGGCTGGAATGATTGTTTGAAGGACTCTTTTATCTCTTTAGACAATTCAATATCCTGAAAAAGTGTAGATGCAGAGCATACAATTAAACATACCATTTTAAACAATCCATAGAAAACTTCGCACAAAAATTCAAATGGTGAATCACAAATCCATGCTTTACATGAAGTGATAAAGATTACTCCCAAACTAACTACATGAAGTAATATGGGAAATACGCCAACCTCAAACATTCTTTGGCATTTCCTCGTAAACTCATTGCCACACTCAGTCTTCAGCTACACAGATATAAAATTGTGTTAGTTCACTAAAACAACGGAGAGTTCACAAGTACACAAATCATAGAAAAGAAAACTTCATCATTAACCTTGGAAATCATAGACATCTCCGCATCCACAGAAGCACTTATGCCTTTTTTGCAAGATCCCTTATATAAAATTCTTGAAACAGATCCTTACCCTGAATTAGCAAGAAAGAAACTCTAATCGTTATCATTTTGCAGTCATACATGAGCAACTAAGTAACAAAACATTTGCAAACACAAACCCAGAACATGTGCAAAGGAGCTGTTGGTTAAGCCAAGACAGTCAATGTAACACCCCGACCCTAATTTAAATAATTTAATTATGAATTTACAATTTTGCCCACGGGATAGGGGTATTTTGGTCACTTTTTAATCTGGAAAATTTTGCGGCAGTAAATGGTATTTTTACATACATCGTACCGAGATGAGTCCGTAGACATGTAGTGGGCTCGAATCGGAGTTGTGACGAGAAAGTCACGATCAAAATACACGTAGTGGCACAATCGTAATTATTTCGAAATTGAATATTTATAAAAACAGATTTCTCTCTCTCTCTCTCTCTCTTCCCGCGAGCAGCCCCTCCTCTTCGAAATTTTCAGTTCAGCCGGTGGCTTCCAAGAGCCACCGCCACCGCCACAGGCCACGGTTGGCCACAGGATCGGACCCAAAGTGACCGCCACCTCTCCCTCTTCCTTTCCCGACTGATTTCAGCCCCGATCCGCTGCTGGTATCGCGGGAAAAACGTCAAGAAACGGCCGGATTTTTCGTGATTTTTCGGGAGCTTGTTCGGACGCCTCCGGCCACCAAATCTTGCGATCCAGGTATGCTTTTTAACCTCTCGACGTGCTTTAGCTGCTGGTTGTCTTAGTTTTGGGAAATTTCTTCGTTTTGATAGTCGTTTAAGCGATTGAAAATCTGTCGGTTTTCGGCCTCCGATTCCAGCCACTTCCGTCGACTTTTTGGGGTAGGTCCAAGAACAAAAGTGGCTCCAATTGATGTTCTGAACCTAGGGTAGGAATCTTGGCCCTTGATTTTGAGATTTGTCCGGCGATCATTATCGCTTTGGCCACCCACGCGACCGTGGGGCTGCGCGTGGGCACTGTAGCAGAGGGGCATTGTGTCCCGATGCGATCCCCTTGTTGTCACGAGCGCGTAGGTACTTTCGGATTCCAATTCGAGTATTGTTTGAACCCCGAACGGATCTCGCCTATTGTGCGATTTCCGGGTTCGATAGGTTCGAACCGTTGGATCGTCTTGAATTTAATATATGCTGATCTAGGCATTCCTAGGATCATGTAGGAATTCGCAGATCGTGAATCGGATCCCCGGATGTTCCGATTCAATAAATTAAAGTTTGTGTTTTACGATATCCGTCCGATCCTGTGATCGCGAGCGATCCGACCGTCAGATTTGAACCAAACTTGCAGGACGTATTTCCTAAACCATGTGGAACCCATAGGAACGTTCGGATCATAAAACGGAGGTCTTGGGCCCCGCGGGCCCGGTTGACCAAATTTGGAAAGTTTGACCCTCGGTTGACCGTGAGTCTTTCGAGGTAGTTTCACCTTTCAAAAAGTATTAGGATAATCTTGTAAACGAGTCTTAACTGTTATTTGAGTTTTGTTGTCTATGTCGGGTTTTTGCGATGGTTTTATAATATCATATAAATTCTTAGATTATTAGTTTGATAATTGAAGTTGTGGAATGGTTGAGTATGAGACACTTGATCTATGGGTTTAGAAAGCGAGTCTAGGGTCTCGGCTTTGACTATTGGTATTTAAGTAGACGTTTGGCTATAGGAGTGTTTAGTTCTTTTATTATGGAATTTAGGTGAAAACAAGTGTTGACTTCTATTTAAATTGTTTTAGGATCTTTATGAAATTTATGCTCATGTGAATGATCGTTGGTTTAAAATAGCATTATTCTCATTGATTAAATTACCATGCAATCTACTATGGATTTATATGATCATGGAGTGAATATGTATACATATATAAGTATAAGTAGATCGCTAGAGTGTGAGTGGACTTTGTTTTTACGTGTGCATTATTTTCAGTAATTAAATGAATATGCATGAAATATAGTTCGAATGAAAATTTGGGAAATTTAAATATATTTGTATTAGTATTATTTAATTGTTAATTTGGTTTATCTTGAGATTTGAGAGCTTGAATTGCTTTGGCGATGAGTTTTATGTTGAGGTGTTCAAACTATTTGTGATGAGATTTGGTTGAATTACGAGGAATTGGGTTAATAAATAATGTTGATTATTTTGGAAATTATATAGTTACACTACGTTAAGTACCATCCCTTAGATACTAGACTTCCCACACGTGGCATTGGAAATTTTCTGGCGTGCGAGACCCTGTGATTTGTTATGAATTATCACACGTGGTGTTGAAGAATTCCGGCGTGTGATAATGGATTTCCCACACGTGGCGTTGGAAATTTCCGGCTTGTGGGAAAGGTAAGTGATTATCGGGTCTCACATGTGGCATTGGAATATTCCAGCGTGTGAGACACTGTGATTATGTTATTAGCTTATCACACGTGGCGTTGGATTATCCGGCGTGTGATAGAGGATTCGTTTACTTGGTTTACTGAAACTTTACTACACGTGGCGTTAGACTCTCCGGCGTGTAGTAAAGTAACAGGGAAAGGAAAAAGGGACTATTATACTATGTCGGGGATAGTTTAATTTAGTCAATTGGATCTAATCTTACTTCTTTTGGTTTTTGGTTAAGTTTGGTGCCGACCTTGTCGGTGGTTTTTTTTAAGGTTTGATTGAATGAATATTCATTTTACCGTTGGACTAAGTGAGTGTTGTTAAAGTGTGGTTATGGTAAAGACAAGTTTGAACCCGTTTTGGATTGTTATACGATTTGGGCCAAGTGCTTAAACTACTTATGATTGTGTTGGGTTGTTAAACATTGCTTGATGGCTATGGAGAAGTTGTTTTAGGTTGTTTAAGGTGGGCATGCATAATTTAGTTTGAGTTCATTAATTGCATCGTACTATCTCATTTTTTTGACCTAAGAGCTTCACTAGTGGTTCTGTTTGAAATTATTGACGGTTAGAGGCCTTTGTTGTAAACTATTAACTTGTTTTGAATGTATGCTACCAGTTGGGTTATAAACTGTGATTTTTTTTACAGGTGGAAATTTGGGAAAAGTCTAATTACAGATTCTTGATGAGTGCAAGAGCCATATAGCTGCAGAATTGGAGTTTCTAGTTCACTATCAAACGCCAAATTCTGAAGCTTTCCTATGTTGTGTAGACACGTGTTGGCAGGCTCATTCTGTCCAGATGTTGTTGATACATCGTATTATGGGTTCAAGCTTAACTCCTAGGGTAGAAGGGAAACCAATGCCAAAGTTGCCTAAACTGCAGGACATGGGGTTGCAGCTTTTCCGCGAACATCTTTTTCGATCTCCACTCAGTCTATTTGTGAGGTTTCTCGGCTTAAGATGGGAGCAAGTTGGCTTCATGAACACAATTTACCTTTCTAGGATACAATCGGTAGAATACAATTTACCTTTCTTTATCGACCATCCTTAAAAGGGCAATGACGATACCATGCTCAACTTCCGGAGATCGAAAAAGATGTTCGTGGAAAAGCTACAACCCCATGTCTTGCAGTTTAGGCAACTTTAGCGTTGGTTTTCCTTCTACCCTAGGAGTTAAGCTTGAACCCATAATACGATGTATCAACGACATCTGGATAAAATGAGCCTGCCAGCACGTGTCTACACAGCATAGGAAAGCTTTAGAATCTTGCATTTGGTAGTGAACTATACACTCCAATTCTGCAGCTACATGGCTCTTGCACTCATCAAGAATCTGTTCATGAAGCCAACTTGCTCCCATCTCAAGCCGAGAAACCTCACAAATAGACTGAGTGGAGATCGAAAAAGATGTTTGCGGAAAAGCTATAACCCCATGTCCTGCAGTTTAGGCAACTTTGGCGTTGGTTTCCCTTCTACCCTAGGAGTTAAGCTTGAACCCATAATATGATGTATTAACGACATCTGGACAGAATGAGCCTGCCAACACGTGTCTACACAGCATAGGAAAGCTTCAGAATCTGGCGTTTGGTAGGGAACTAGACACTCCAATTCTGCAGCTATATGGCTCTTGCACTTATCAAGAATCTGTTCATGAAGCCAATTTGCTCCCATCTCAAGCCAAGAAACCTCACAAATAGACTGAGTGGGAAGAGAAAAATTTGTTTTTTCATAATGCATCCAAGTTGCAAAAGGCTATTGTATTTTACACAAATAGAAATGTGGTTGATTCTACCTCAATAAAAGGCAAGCAATCAAGAGAGTCGAGAGCTGCTTCTTTCTTTAAGAATATCTTCGAAATGGCCGACTTAACCTCCGCCCAAATTTTCCCTTCAAAATTTTCTAGTAAGGGGGGAAAAAGCTGTATGGAGGCATAAATGGAAATGAAATGTGTCATTGACAACTATAAAAGAGTACTGTAAATTGAAACTCTGTCATAATAAAATTTTCAACTACTCTATTAACAACTTCTAACATTGAAAAATAGTTGTGTTGGTTGGCCAAAAGTTATTAGGCATGTAAGACAAAATCAATAATTAAGACGTGAAGTATAATATATCACTGTAAGTGACATATAATTTTCAGGTTTGGTGTAAGGATTTCGACCCTTAAAACATAGTTATTATCTATGTTGCACTGACACTCCAAACTGCTGGAGTGTCGGAGTGTCGGACACGCCGACACGCCGACACGCCGACACGCCTCCGACACGCATTGGACACGGTCAACGGCTGGGACACGGTCAAGACACGCAGCCGACACGGTCAAGACACGGCAGGGACCATATTGAAATTTTGAAAATAAAAGTTGGGGTCTAAACATAATTTTTGAAACTTTGATGGACTGATTTGAAATATTTTTAAAAAGATGGGTTAAAAGTGAAAAATGACTTTTTTAAACTCATGTGAAGATTTTTTATTTTTTTTATTTTTTTTGAAGAGAAACACAACAAGAAGGACGATTCTTTCTTGCAAATCGTGACCAAGAAGGACGATTCCTTCTTGCAAACTCAGGTTAGGCTTCACAGATTTTTAGTTTTGTTTCTCTGTTTTGATGTGTTTTTTGTGTGTGGGTATTTTGTATGATTGTATCTGTTTGGAGCTTTTTTTATTTTTAATAAAAGTCTTGTTATTAGTTGTTGAGTATATTTGAATTTGTTTTATTAATTGGGTATTAGACTATTAGACATAATGAATGTGAACCATGTTTTATTTTGTTTCTCTGTTTTGATGTGTTTTGTATCTTTGTATGATTATATATGTATTTGGTTTTTTATTTTTAATAAAAGTCTTGTTACTTAGTTGTGGAGTATATTTGAATTTGGTTTATTAATTGGGTATTAGACATAATGAATGTGAAGTTGAACCATGCTAAATTTTTTTAGGGAAAGATGAGTTACTCTAATGCTAACTCTAGTGGGGATTCCTCTTATGCTCAATCAATTGATGATAGTGCTCCACTGTGAAAGTATGTTACAAAGGTTGAATCCAGTAAGAAAGTTGGAGGATGGATTTGATACTATGAACTTGAAGAATGCGGGTGTACTTGAAATTGCAAACCTTTTACTTGATGAACCAAATTAGAGGGCGTGTTGTTTTCTAATAACAACAATGAAGACATAGATGATTGAAGAAGATTGAGAGTTAGATCATTTATGTTTTATTTTGTGGTGTATTAATTATTATGTATGGATAATGAACATGAGTTATTTATTTTGTTTTATGGAATTATGTGACATTGAAATATTGAGAATTAATTATTATTTTAATTGCCGTGTCCGTGTCCTACTTTTTTGAGATTTTCCGTGTCGCCGTGTCGCGTTCCCGTGTCCCCGTACCCGTGTCCGTGCAACATAGGTTATTATCAACATATCAAGTACGTGAATAATATAACTTTTAATTTTGTGCGGCATTTGATGGTTTCACAATTATTTACGATGATTGTGAGTTAGCATATCTTATGAATTTAAAAATAAATAAAATTTTGGTATAGTCTTCATATATTTTGAGAATTCCCTTAATTTGTGGGGGTGAGAATTTCCTTAACTTTGTGGGTAATTGTTGGAATTTTTGTGGGTATTTCAAAATACAAAATTAATTTCAATACTTATTTTATATTGAATTTAATTTTCCAGATTTTGAGTGGTTTAATTACCTCTTTAAAACTGAAGTTATTTTGTATATTTGTTATATAAGTTTTGATATCTCTTTTATTGGGATTTATCTTATTTTGTTTTAATTAGCCCTCAAATGTTTACGTTATTTTCTTTTGATAATAATAATAATTATTATTTATTTTAAAACCTGTAGAACTTTTGTGGGAGTTGATTTTTTTCTCAAAGGGAACTTTAATGCTATAATTTTATGTGTGGCTAATGTTGAGTAGTTTTGTTTTATGTTGAAAAACGTTAGACTCATTTAATGTATTGCTTTAGTGCCATAGTGTTTTTGGAGTTAACCAACAATCATTTAATTAAACTTCTTTCTTTCAAAATAATAATAATAATAGTAATAATTAATCAAATTATATAAACTCTTCTTGTTAATTGGTGAAATGGAGAAATCGCGCAATTCCCTTCTCACTTCTCTTTCCCACAATTTTGTGTGTGTTTGCAATTTCTTTATGCTCTCGTGAGAAAGATTCATTATATTCATTTAGTGACATAATAATTTTTATATTCCCTTGGCAAACATGTTGTGTCTATGTGAAATTTCTTTTCATTATGAAAGTTTATTATGAGACTAATTTGTCTTCAATTTTGATATGAAAAAATGTGCAACTAATGATGATCTTGGTATAGAATTTTAGTGGAGACTTCTTATTGTTTTAAAAGATCAAACTGAGAATCGAGAAGATACAATGACCACTTGGATATGCGATCATGATTTCAGCCATTTGGAGTGCACAAAAAGGGAGTAAGAGTATCTTGAAATACTTAGTATCTATAGTTAAATTTAGGAGTACGTACCCAAACCCCCAGAAAACCTATAATTTACCCCCATCGTTACACAAATTGTTAGTTTATCTGTTAAATGCTTACTTGTCAAATGTGCTCAAGACGTGTCTGATATGCTTAAGATGAACTTTCTGTCAAATCCATCCACTTGTGCTAAGCTTGGTTGATCAAATTCGTTAGGCTGGCGATCTTGGTACTTTCTTAAGTCTTTCCTAGGAAAAACAAAGGGAATCAACATTTCATCTGCTTCAAAAAGGAGTAGTTTTTGCTGATGTGACTATCCGGAACTCTTCTGTTGTTGTCCCCTCTTCTGCTCAGCTTAGCTCAGCGAGTTGAAGAAAAAGAATACCAAATTGATTAGCAAGCTTTCTGCCGAGCAGACTCGTTATGAGAAGAAGACATCTGATTTATGGGCGATGATATCTGAGCTGAAGAGTTCACTTGCTGAGAAGGATTCTGAGCTTAGCTCTTCTAATGCTGACTTGGCTAGTCGAAAAGATGCTTACTTCCATCTTAAGTGCAAGAATGCTGACATCTCTCTTAGCTATGACAAGCTCCTGGCCAGATTTCACGCCTATCACAAGTCTGTTGAAAAATCCAAGTTCGAAGCTACCATGGATGCATACAAGCTAGGCTACTTGGACTGCACAAGGAAACGATCCCCTCTATGCCATTGGAGATGGAGACATCAAGATGCTCTGTCCTGACTTGCTCCCTATGCAAAGTGAGCAGGTTAATGCTGTGAACATGGAAGGAGCTGAAGAGCACGCGACGGAAGAGGCAGTAGCTGAAGAGGATGGAGCAGAGGAGGATACAGCTGATGAGGTGGTGGCAGACGTCGCAGATCAGGCAGATGGAGCTACTGAGAGCATGGCTGATCAGGCGGACGCCGAAGAGGCTGTAGATTAGGGATCTCCTGCTGGCGTCTCGGAGTAGATGAAGACTACTTTATTTCTTTTCTGCTTCTCTAGTCTGCTTTCTTGTTTAAAATAATTGGTCTTTTTTAACCATCTTCTTTTTGTTGAACTCGGCCGGTTGGTCACTTTGCTATGGAAATTTCAATTATTTTTTCAACTTCGATTTGCATCTTGTCTTGTGAACTGCTTGAGTAACCAGCTAGTGTCTTGGCTGTGCCTTTCCCTTAGGATATTGACGAAAGCCAAGGTCCCTCTTTGGGAGACTCCGAGTGTCTTCTACGTCTCTCAAAGGATGCTTTGGTCGTTGCCCTGTGTCTCCCGAAGGACACTGCTTATGGGAAACTGTATGGCTATCATGTCCCCCTTTAAGAAACGGATAGGAACCTGGATACCCACCTTAAGAAATTCATGGGGCACCTTGCGTCTCCCTGAGAATGCTTCTTGCGGGCTGCGTCTCCTGAAGGACGCTGCTTGTGGGCAACTGTATGACTATCATGCCACCCTTAGGAAACAGATAGGAGCCTAGATACCTCCCTTAGGAAATTCTTAGTGCACCCTACTTCTCCCGAAGGACGCTCCTTGTGGGTTGTGCACCCCGAAGGACGCTGTGTGACCATACTACCTCTCCTAGGAACCTGGATACCTCCCTTAGAAAATTCCTAGCACATTCTATGTCTCCCTAAGGACGTTTCTTGAGGGGCTGTGTCTCCCAAAGGACGCTGTTTATGTGCTTGTATGACTATCTTGCCTTCCTTCGGAAATGGGTAAGAACTTAGATACCTCCCTTAGGAAATTCCTAGCACACCATGCCTCTCCCGAAGGACGCTCCTTGTGCGTTGCGCCCCCCGAAGGATGCTATGTCACCATTCTGTCTCCCTCAGGAAACGGATAAGAACCTGGATACCTCCCTTAGGAAATTTCTAACGCACCCTGCGTCTCCCAAATGACGCTTTTTGAGGGTTGTTTCTCCCGAATGACGCTTTTGGTTATCACCCTACGTTTCCCTTAGGACACTACTTATGGGCAACCGTCCTTTTTTTTTTTTTTGGTACATTATGGAATGAGAAACTGGACTTGTATTGATATTCATGAGATTACATTGCTTTATTCGACATGAGATTACATTGCTTTATTCGACATGAGATTACATCGCTTTATTCTACATGACGTCCTTCGGAAATATCAGTAGTTGCTTCTCTTCATCAGAAATATATAGTGCTCAGTCATCTGCTTAGAGCTAAACAGGTAGGAGGAAGTGTCATGGATAATATCTTTGGAGGTGGCAAGCATTCCATTATCATGGAATTTCCTTTCCATCCATGGTGTCAAGCATATAACTTCCTTTCTGGCTGATCACGTAAGGGCCTTCCCAATTGGGTTTCATCTTTTTCAACCCTTGTCTTTGTGCAGTAATGAAGGTCTTTCTCAGCACAAGGTCGCCTGGTTGAAACTGTCTGATTTTGGCTCTTTTGTCATAGTAAGACTTCAACCGCTGCTGATAGGAGGCGATTCGGACAATGGCCTTCTCTAGCTCGCCTTCAAGTAAGTCAAGATTGAGCCTCATTTGATCAGAGTTCTGCTCAATACTGCCCACTTCAATGCCTATGGAGGGGACAATGACGTGAGGATGAATGATTGCTTCAGTTCCATAGGTGAGGGAAAATGGGGTATCGCTGATTGATCTCCTTTTTGGTGGTTCCATAAGCCCATAGTACACCAGGGAGCTCATCTACCCATTTCCCTTCGGTGCCTTCTAACCTTTTCTTCAAACAATCCAGTATTATTTTGTTGGATACCTCGGCCTGACTGTTGCCATGAGGATATCTCGGGGTAGACAGATGCTGCTTGATGCCATATTTTTTTAAGAAGGCGGTGATCTGCTTGCCGATGAATTGTGAGTCAATATTTGTAACTAGTGATTGTGGACAGCCAAATCGGCAAAAAATATTTCTCCAGATAAATCGTTCCACATTGGCTTCTTTAGTAGAGAATAAAGCTTCGGCCTCGATCCATTTAGTAAAGTAGTCAGTGGCAACGATCATCATTTCTTTCTTGGCAGGTGTCGTTGGCATAAGGCCTACTAAGTAGATGGCCCATTGCATGAAAGGCCACGGACTATTCTGCAAATGGTAAACTTTGGCAGGCAAGTTAGGAATTGGTTTGTACCGTTGGCAACAATCACATCTTTTGACATATTCGGTGGAGTCACGGCGCATAGTGGGCCAAAAATAGCCTACGTTTAGAGCCTTCTGGGTAGAGGACCTCAAGTGTTTGAGGGTATTTTATGCAGGTGAAACCAATGTACTCTTATGTCCCTGATATAATAAGATAATATCCGAGTCAAGCCTTTGACTTCAACCCAAGCCGTTCTCGAAACATAAGATTATAAAACGGAATATGTATGAATGACTTTAAAATAATCAACCTATATATACATATATACAAATATGTAGTTATATACATATAGACTACGATAACTCATACTATATAAATATATACCCCATTCCCATAAGTATACGAATAATATAATATATAGAAATATTATAGTATCACACCGACACAAGTACCGAGGGAACGATCCAACATGGGGATTGTTTGACTAACCAGCAAGGTTTCAACTTTCTACCCTGCGTCTATGGATGAGCTGTCCAATCGGGGGACTACCACTCTACAGGACACACGCTGGAAATTCCAAAGCCAAGTGTGGCCAAATCCAACCACTAAGTCCTACGCGTGTAGACTACATTATCACACGCTGGATAACCCAGCGCCGCGTGTGATAAGTTACTATCATAACAAAATGTGCCCACACGCCAGATAATCCAACGCCACTTGTGGGTATAGTAACTAGGGGAGGGTACTTAGCATGGTGCAATCGCATATTCACAAAACAATCAACAAAGTACCCTAATTCATATTAATCCCTTCCCCAAATATTTAATCACAGAGTGAATAACCATTTCTCAGAACATATAATCCATATTCAAAAACAATTATAAACTTTAAATATCCAAATAGCCGAATTTCCCATAATCAAACAATATATCTATATATATATATATATATATATATATATAAATTCCATAATCAGAATAATCCATTTTTAATGCATGGTAATTTAATCACTAAAAATAATGCATTCTCAAAACAAAGTCCACTAATAAGAAGTCCGATGATGCGTGACCCTGATAGGGTCCTGTTTGACGAGTACGGGGTGTACCGGGGTACCTATTTAAGAGTACAAAGACCATATTAATTTAAATACTTCAAACGAGAACTTTAAAATAAATTCCTAGTTTCCGGGTGTTGAGGCCCAAAAAATCCATGGTTGAGCCCGAATAAATCCCTGGCCCAAAACCATATATTGTTGAAAAAAGATCCGATTTGGAGCACATGAAAGTATGACATACACGAGTCATACTCCGCACGCCATGCTAAATAAAAATCCGTCATGCTAGGAATTGAGATTAAAATTATAAAATGCATTTAGCTCTGCAAATCCATGTCAATTATCCTATCAAGTGTCATAATTAAAAACATGCCAAGCGGGAAATTATTATTTCACACCCAATCGCACTACAAGCTTAAGTGGGCCCAAGCCACTCAAATGCCCAGGGCTTGCTTGAGTGGGTTGTAGTATGGATGGTAACAAATTGTCATGGGGCCCATCGATGGGTCAAGAAATGAAAGTCTCGGGTCGCTTGGGGGCCTCAGGACTCTAGCCCATTTTTAGGCCCAAACGTCGGTAAGTACAAGAGAGAAAATAGCTCATTGCTCCAACTAGAGTAACCCAACCAAGATAGCCCATTGCTCCAACTAGAGTAACCCAACCAAAATAGCCCATTGCTCTAATTAGAATAAGCCAACCAAAAGCCCGACATTTGATAAGATTATCCCATCCATTGGATAGATCATGTGGTTGTCTTAGGAAGCCCATATAATTGGAATAAAAAGCAGCACAAGCCTTGGCACTCAACTGGAAGACAAAATCACGAAAGGGCTTGGGGAATCCACATGTGAGGGGCTGCTGGGAGGCTAAGGAACAAGCTCCAAGTGAAAGCATTCAATAGACCAAGGGGTATTGGCATGCAAGGAAAGATGCCATCCCTTAAACCAACAGGCGCACCCATTTTCTTTCCTTCGTCAGATTTGGCCATGGAAAGAGGAAGAAAGAAGAGAAAGAAGATGGGTGAAAATGGAAGATCTCCTCTGAAGCAGCCGCTGGAAGAAGCATTGAGCTCCCAAAAATCTCTGATTTTGTGGGATTGGGCAGAGCTGATTTTGCCACCATAAGGTAAGTCAAGAAGGAGGAGAAGAAAGGAAGATGAAAGCTTGGCTAGATTGGAAAGAAATCATTAGGGTTTCTTGGAGAAGAACCATTCCCAGCAGCTATAAATAGGACCCCTTCTACCCAACACAACACAACACACAACCTTCAAAGAGCAAGCTTCCTCTCTCACCTGCAAACTCAGTAATTTTCGTGCTATCCTTGCCCATTTCCCTTATTTCCCCTGTTTTGGCAAATTGATAGAAGCTTTGACAGAGTCACTGTCAAGCTACCGAAAACTGCTAAGGTCACCCAAAACTCTTCCACATCCTTCTCCCTCTTCATCAAACCTCCTTAGAACCCCTTTCTCCTTCCATTAGAACCCCTGTCTCTCATAGGAACTCACAGCTCCCTCTCCTTAAGTGCTAAGCCCATGATAATTCTTGCTCCCATGCCATAAGTCACTCATGCCAAGCTAGAAGATTTGTTTGTAATTTGTTGTTATTTTCATTGGTGAAGGTAACCAAGGAGTTTTCTAAGGCGCCATCACCCTTTCGAGACATCTTTGGGGCTTAATCTTTGAACTCAGACACAAGGGGACACTTGCATCAGATTGCTCCTTGCAGCAGCCCAGCCCACTTGCTGCCGGAAGAAAAAGGCCCCTAAACCGGGATTCAAGGTGTGTGTGTGCGATGAACGAGATGTTCCTAAGGCTGAACTACGTGTTTCGAACAGTGGGATAGCCTCGGAAGACACTCGATCAACCTAGTAGTCAAACTTTCCAAAATCGAACAGTGGGCCCACGAACTCCGATTTCCTATCCGAAAGTTCCTATGGGTTCCAAAAGGTTTATTATACATGTCCTGTAAGTTTGGTTCGAATCGAATGGTCGAATCACTCGCAATCGCATGATTGGACGGTTACCATTTAACCTAAACTTTGAATTATTGAATAGGAGCATCCGAGACTCCGATTCTCGATCCGCGAATTCCTACACGATCCTAGAGGTGCCTAGATTAACATATTTGAAATTGGAGTCGATCCAACTGTCTAAACATATCGAACCCAGATAACACCTAATATGTGTAATCTAATCGAAGTCAAACGATAACCAAATTCAAATCCGAGCATACCACCATTCTCGGGATGACATTGGGATCATTTTAGGACCAAATGGGTCACCCAAACAGTGCCCACGAGCTGTCGCAACACGTGGGTGTCTTGAGAAAATTCCGACGACCGAAAAATTCTCAAAACACCCGACAATACCTATACCTACATGTTCGTGACAAGTAGAGGAGCATTTTTGGTGCTTGGACCATGGCCAAAAAGTAGCCAGAGATACCTGGATGGAAGCCGAAAATGCACGATTTTGACCGAAATTTCCCAGCCTCGATACGGCAGTGACAGCCACTAACGCCGTCGCACAACCTAGGAAAAAGCAAGAGGGAAGAGAGGGCTACCTGTTCCAAGTGACGAGGTGGCCGAAAACGTCACCAGTGACGGCGGCAGTTTCTGCCCATTTTTTCCTTCCAAACTACCGCGAATGCCGGGTTTTTGGTCAGAGAAAAGGGATGGGATGGGTAGAGGAGAGAGAGAGGAAGAGTTTGCAAGTGGTCGCGCCGGAATTGGTGGCCGGACGGCGGCGATATCGCCGTTTGAAAAACCGATGGTGCGCCTGAGGAGAGAGAGGCTTGTGAGATCGGGGGGGTGGTGGGGACCGTTGACTACTAGACGCCTGAACTTCGAAATGTTTGCGATTTTGCCACCTGGCTTCCGTTGATCGTAACTTCTTTGTTACAACTCCGATTTGAGCTCACTACGTGTCTACGGACCCATCTCGATGCTATCTACTTCATGGTGCCATAAATTACCCCAAAATCCTTCCGGATTAAAAAGTGACTAAAGTGACCTTAATCCTGGGCGCAAAATTGTAATTTTATAGTTAAATTAAACGAATAATTAAAATTGGGTCGGGATGTTACAAGCCTAGTGTGATGGCTTGTTCTAGTAAAGTTCCGTTTGGGGTGATTATGACGACGCCTACCCCTGCTCCCTTGTGATTTGATGCTCTATCTACACGCAGTTGCCACATGTCATTAGGCGAGGGAGGTGTCGTCTACTCTCGAATTTTCCTTGTTTTTCGTGACCAGCTTCTCGTATTCAGCTATCAAAGAAAACTCTACAACAAAATCTGCTAAAGCCTGAGCTTTTATAGCAATCTTCAGACGATAGAAGAGGTCGTATCGACTGAGTTCGATAGCCCATTTCACGAGTCGCTGAGAAGCATCGGCGCTGTGAAGGATCGATCTCAATGGAAATTCTGTCATGACAATTATCCGGTGAGCTTGATAGTAGGGCCTTAGTTTTCTCGCGGAAACCACAAGTGAAAAAATGAGCTTCTCCATTTCTAGATAGCGAGTCTCTACGTTGAGGAGAGCTTTTGAAGTGTAGAATACCGGATATTGTGCCCCCAGCTCTTCTCAGATGAGAGCTGAGCTGACAACTGAGCCGAACACCACCAGGTAGATGTACAAATCTTCGCCTGGTATCGGTTTTGAAAGTAGGGGAGGAGAAGTGAGGTAAGTCTTCAAGCTCTGAAAGGCTACTTTGCACTCTTCGGCCCGCTTGTCCTTTTGCCTTTTCTTTAAGGCTTTGAAGAATGGCTTGCACTTGTCGGTAGATCTCAAGAGAAATCGATTGAGAGCTGCCGCTCTACCCATTAGACTTTGTATCTCCTTTGTTGTGGCAGGTGACTTCATGTTGAGTATAGCCTTGATTTGATTCGGATGTGCTTCAATTCCTCTTTAGGTGACCAATATCCCAAGAATTGGCCGGATGAGACTCCAAATGTGCATTTGCTTAAGTTCAACTTCATGTTGTATTTTTGGAGTAGGTTGAATGCCTCCACAAGGTTTTTGATGTGGTGTGCTCGTTGGGGAGCTTTGACTAGCATGTCGTCTATGTAGATTTCTATAATCTTGCCGATTTGCTACTTGAAAATTTTGTTTACTAGCCTTTGGTAGGTTGCTCCGGCGTTCTTCAACCCAGAAGGCATGACTTTGTAGCAATATGTACTCTTTTTGATGATGAAAGAGGTCTTTGCCTTGTCGTCTTCATGCATCATGAAGCTTAGCAGTCGATTGCTAGAAGCTGAATCGATTCGTTGATCAATTCTTGGCAGTGAAAAGTTGCGTTTAGGGCATGCCTTGTTGAGGTCGATATAGTGGACCAAACTCTCCACAAGCCCTTCTCTTTCTTTGCTACTAGAACAGCGTAGGGGACTTCTTCAATGAAACCAGCAGCTAGGAGCTTGTCGACTTCGTCTTCAATGATGGCAACCTTCTTGGGAGGGAAGTTGCATCTCTTCTGCGCTGCTAGCTTGATGGCTGGGTTGACGTGAAGGCGATGGTAGATGATCTAGGGATCGATGTCTGGCATGTCGGATGGCGACCATACGAATACGTCTTTGTTGTTCTGGAAAAAGGCTGCAAGCTCTGCCTTCTCCTCTTGGCTTAAGCGTGAGCCGATCTGCGCTTTTCTCTCTAACTTGTCAGGATCAAGGGGTACTAGCTCGACATCCTCTTTGGCCTTCCATCCTTCTTCAGAAGAGACCTCCGGACGGATTCCCTCGACTTGGTCTTGATTCTTTGATTGCTATTGGGGAGTAGCTACTCTCTTGCCTTTCTAGTCTGCTCGGCCGTCAGGAACGGGATCTGCTTTCTCTTCTGTGTGTTCTACTCCCTTTAGATTTGCCTGATTCACACGGAGGAACTGTGTTTGTTTGCTTCTCTTCGGCCCTTGAGCTGAACATTTCCTCGCCATTGCCTGATCGCTGTTGATCTGGCCAACACCGCCCCAGGGATTGGGTAGCGGATTTTCTGATGTGTGGCGAAGGTGATGGCGTTGATCTTGCCAATCCACGGTCTGCCTTGAATGCCATTGTAGGGGGAGACTTCATCAATGACCATGAATGTTTGCGAGCTGATTACAAGTGGGGAATAGACGTCGAGATCTGTTGTGCCCATGGTAATTGTTGTTGTGCCATTGAAGCTGGTTAGCGTCCTGACTGATTTATTGATCGTTGTCACTAAGTCCATTTGTTGGATGACTGCCAATTGTAGGATATTGGCTGTGCTGCCCTCGTCTGCATGGATTCAATCAACCATGGCTTGAGCGATTTGAATGTTGATGACAAGGGCGTCGTTGTATGGTAGATCAAGGCCGATTAGATCTTTCTTTTGGAATCCGATTACGGGATCATGTTCTGCTAGCCGGGGGCTGCTCGAGATTTGGGAGATAACAATAGCATGTTTGATCTTCCTTTTCTTTTCTTTGCTGGTCAATCCGGACTCCTTAGAGTCAGCTAGGATTGTGTTAATCCTTATGACCTGCTGGGGTGGCTCCTTGGCGGTATCCCAGTCCTCAATCTTTTGGATGGCTTGCTTCGCAATGAATTCCGTGCAGTGGCCTTCTCTCACGAGTTCTTCAAGGTGGGTTTTCCAAGCAAAGTAGTTATTCGTATTGTGCCCATGCGTCTCATGGAAGGAACTGTATTTTCTGGTATCCCTCTTGTCCGGTTCTCCCTTTAAGGGTGGCGGTGTTCTTACCCAAGGTTTGTCTTTCACTTGGGCTAAGATCTGATGTATGGGGATGGAGAACTTGGTGTAGTTCTCTTTTGCTGTAACGTCTCCTTGTGGGCACGACCTGCGTTTGTCTTCCTTCCTGCTACTAAACCTATCACTTCTTTAGCCTGCCAACTTTGTTGGCTGATCTTCCTGCTTCGTAGACTTCTTTGTGGCGATTCAATCGTCATCCCAAAGCGCGTGGCGTTCCACGGTCGCGAAGACCTCTACCACAGTCTGGCTGGGAGTGATGGTCAACTTGCGATATAAGCCGTGCTCAGTTGGAAGACATTTTTTGAAAGCAAAGGATGCGATTTGGTCATCGCACCCTACAATGTTGGCCTTTTCTGCTTTGAATCTCTTAATGTAATCTCAAAGGGATTCATCGGACTTCTTGCACATGTTGAACAGGTGGCTAGGATTCTTCTTGATCGTCCAGTAAGAAGTGTATTCCTTGGTGAAGACATAAGTTAGCTCCTTGAAGCTGCTAATCGACCCGAATGGCCAGGTGTGGACCCTATCCTGGGCTGCTCCTCACAAGGTCATTGCAAACACCTTGCACAGTAGCCCGTCTTCGGCCTTGTAGAAAATCATAACACTCTTGAAGTGCTCCAGGTGGCTTTCGGGATCAAAATCTCCTATGAAGTGTGTGAAAGAGAGTGTTGAGAATCGCTTCAGGTGAGGAGTTTGCTCGGTCTACCTCCATGCATAGAGCATCTTCGAAATTTTCGCCAATCTTTAAGTCTCGAAGTCGGTTATTTACGAGCTTCTCAATGTCTTCTGTGCGCATTACTAGTTGGTCACGTTGGTGACCTTTGCGATTTGGGCGACACTAATTGTCTTGCCTAGGCTGCGTGTTGGTGGACTGCGCTTGCGAGAGATTCCATGTAGCTTGTCGAAGGGAATTAGTTCTTTGGGAGTGGGCAGCAGAGCACCTTTCTTCGTGATCCTCAGGTTGACCTCCCTAAGGACCTAGCCTTTCGTGAACATTTCCCTACGAGCCCAGGCAGGCGCGAATGTCAAGTCATGGGCCTAGCCTTTCGCGCACATTGGTCCTTGAACTCAATCTAGATGGGTGACTTCGTCTGCTCTAAGTGTGGCTTGCAGATGCTTGTGACATGTCGGCAAGCCGACTGCGTTGTTGTCCCTCTTCTTGTCTACTTACTCCTATTTGACCTGCTTGGTACTCATCGAACTACCCACTAGCGTGTTCGTCCATTCTTTTCTCTTCGCTCTGTTTTCCAAGGCCAATGTTTTGAACCAAGTTTATTTAGTTGAGGAGCTGCCTCATCAAGTTTTTTTGGTCATCCATTCTCTAAGTTAGTTGGTCAACTCTCAGATTGAGGTCTACTTGACTTCGTGGACCGGGAGGAGAGAATTGTGTGGAGCCCAATTGCACATGGGCTAGGGTTTCATTGGACGTGTACGCGGGAGCGTACGTCAAGCGGGGAGGCAATGGAGGGAATGATTGAAGTTACTCCAAGATAGGGCTAAAGTCGGTGATGGTAGTGAGTACACCGGGATGGGAAGCTTCGCCGTGCTCGGCAGTGGTGCCATGAAGATGGCTAGATTCGGCCATTTGGCCATGTGGCTGTAAAGAGGTACTAGCTATGGGGCCTTGAGATGGGACAACACTAGCCACACCACGGGGTCGTGAGGGAGGTTGTTGTCGGTTCCGTGAGGTTGCGGAGCGGCAGTGGTAGCAACAAGGTGTCCGGGAGGCGGTGCGGCACTTCCAACTGAGGGGCCTTGTTGTTGTAGGGCATCGACGCTCATCAAGATGGTGTTCCCGGTCGCGGGAGCGAGCGGAGGAAGAGTGGCAATGACCGCGGTGGACGTAGTGGTAGTCGTGGTGCCGTGAGGGCGTGCCACAATCTCGACTATGACGTGGGATTGTCTCCGAGCCACGGCGTCGTGGTGGTCAGAGCCCGTCGTGGATTGGGCCATCACGGCAGTCTTGCCCCTTCTTTTCTTGCTTTCAACCATGGTTGTTTGGAAGGCTTCGGTGGATTGGAAAATAGGAGGAACAGATTCCTTTGTTTTAAGAGCACGCGTTGAGTATAACTTGTGCTCTCAATGAAAGCCCCAAATGTTTGTGCAAATAATCTCGCGGGAGAATATTCGCTTCTAGATCCTTCGCCTTTTGATCTTCTTTCTCTCTCCTCCTCGATTCTTTCCCCAAATCGTAGAGATTGAGTCCATTAGGGATTTGATTGGCATCCAAATCTCCTAATTTGATGATGATTACATCTCCTTATTATGATAATATCTAAATTAATGATATTATCTAATATCCTATAATTAAGATATTATCCCAATTAATTAATTGGCCAAATAAATTGCTTCAATTAATTAATTTAATGGATATTCTTCTTTTCCACGTGGCGTGCTATAATTGGAGACGAAAATATTTGCTCCCACAAATATCATCCATTTTGCAAAATCCTGCAAACTCATTTAAAATCAAAACACATTTAATTGATTTTAAACTCAAACAAAACAGTTTCTCAAAAACCATATTAGCATGTTAATGATATCCATTAACATTATCCAGAACCACATTATATTGAATATAATAATACGTGATTTTACTCACAATCCAGATGGTTTTACTCACCTCTCGTCCAAGCTGCGTTTTTATCAACTCAACGAATCAACATTCACAATCCTCAGTAAGCAACTCTGGCTCCACGAAAACCTAAGCAAAGTACGCAACACAACTTAGAATCCAAAATCCAATAATGATTGTGTCACGCCCCGAACCTAGGGGTCGAAGGAAATCCCGCTCCGGGTGCGTGAGAAAATTAAAAGTAAAATAAAATAAAAAGAAAGCCAAAATATAAAATAAACTTTTCTTATAAAAATAGCTTCAAAATATTACAACTTTACAATTAATAAATAAAGCTCTAACACTCTCATCTAATTTAGCTTCAACCGGTTTAGTCCTTGTCTTGCCCACTAATTCATCTGAAAAATTTAAATAGGGTAAGGGGTGAGCAACCACCGCTCAATAGGGACATGAGATCTCACCACAATAGATTGATATAACTAAATTAAGTGACATGCAATCACACAATGAAATATCAAATTAATAATATTAATGCATGAACGAATGCTCTTCATCTAATCCCGTTAATTCATATAGCTGGACAAGCAGACCTGCACATCCCATACCATGCTTATACCACTTGGTCCCGAATGCCCATTTATATGAACTAATACCCATTTCAACCGTCCCATAATTCCCCTTTTGTTAGTCATCTTGTCTAACTTCTTTTCACCAGTCCTGAATCACCCAATAAAAACCATGTGCACTGTGGGATCCCTGAGACCTGGTACCTGCCAAGAGTTAGACTCAACTACACAAAAGACTATTTCCATTACTTTCTTTATCAACCCAAGAATTCCAGCCATCACCGATAACATATGATCATGTCAATATTAATAAGATAATATAATGATAATTAACAACACTTAACCACCAAATATTAATAATAATCAAATAATAATATCATCTTGATATATTGCTCACGAAATTTAATTAAACCAATCTCCGTAAAGGCTCTCTAAGAAATCCCTACCTGGATACCAAAGCTTTTGCTAGAATTGTAAGATGATTTCCAATTTTCCACCACATTCACAAACTCAATTTCCCACTCTATTTCTTCCTAATATTTCTTCTTCTTTCTACCTTCTTATCTTTTTGTTTCCTTTCCGTGCATGTTTCTTTAAAATTGTTGATAAGGTTTCCTATTTATGCTACAATAGAGGCGGCAACTAAATGGTTTCCTATTGGTTGGGGTTGCAATGTTTATAAATTTGGATAACTATACATTATAACTGGCGGCAAGACAAATACTTACTAGCCAAGTAATTTTTAGATAACTTTTAAGTCCATTGACCAATCAATTCTTGCCATCTAAATGGAGAAATAGCACTAGGTGTTTTCATGCTATGCCACAAATTGACAACAAAACCAAGTCTAGAATACCTAGCTAGTAAGTGGACGTTTCTTCAAGCTAACTCTTTTGGCTTATCATATTATTTATTTTATTTTTTTCCATGCAAATAATATGGATTCTTATATATATATATGAAAACTAATAGTGAAATATATAATTTATAAATTAAATGTCAAAATATTACATCTTTAAACTATATAATTTTATAAATACGGGGTTTCACAGATTGAGCTTCCAACTCATCTCAACTAGTTGTGCACTTGCACGCAAACCAAGGCACACGAAATTCTAAACGCATTTCACCCATGACTCACTAAAGTCACCGACAACTCCAAAAATGTCACGACCAACCATGTCATCAACCTTATCCACAACTTCGCACAAATCAAAGATTCCAAGTCCAAATGACAAAAATGACCTTTGGACCAACACGAGATCCCAAGCGATCACTTATTGTTCAGAACACTCGAAAACTGTGATGCACACACTGTCGACGTCAAAACAGGACAAACGACATTCTTAGTCCAAAAAGTCACTATTTGGGTCTCGTGGGTCCCACACTATGAGCCCCTGGAAATATTTGTATTTGTAGTTGGAGCCATTTCGGTGTGAAAGAAAATTTTTGGACTTAGATTGGTGAAGTTTGGAATTTTTGGAAATTTAATTTGAATTTTTGGAGTTTATTTGAATTTATATTAAGAATTGGAGAATTTTTCATAAAATATGAGGATTTTGGAGAAGTGAAAGTTACAAGAAAATAGCATATGTCGAGATGAGTGCGTAGGAATTTTCGAGGAATGTTTAGGAGATCGGAGGTATTTTTTTGTGGATTTTAGAAGTTCTAGAAAATAAGAAAAAATTGGAAAAGAAAAATTAAATTAGGCGTGACACGTGGCGCAATCTGGAGCGTCAATGGGGCGCTGAGGTAGCTGATCGGACAGACGAGAGGCGCAGACAAGCCCCTGACGCAAACTGACAGAGGCTAATGTGGCGCACGTTGATTGGCTGGAGTGTGTTGACGTGGTCGTTGGCGGACCCGAGTCAAGTCAAGATTCGTGTGTTTTCTATTTGGGTTGTGCTGACTTGGTTCAATCTCTACTGTTAAGCAATCGATTTGAGCCGTTGATATCATACGACATGTCATTTTCACCATGCTGCAGGCAATTCTTCGTCGTTTTCTCTCAATTTTTGGAGCAATCTCAGCCTTTCATTCGAATTTTTGGCGAAGATACGGCGCCCCAAATTGCACCGCCCTTTTGGAGCAATTCCTAATTTGGTTTAATTAGTTTAATTTTGTAATTAATTATTAATTTAATCTTTAATTAATTATTATGTAGTGTTTAATTAGTATTTAATTGTTTTATTTAATTTCGGAAATTACTTATTAATTAATAAATAATTGTGTTTAATTATTTTAAATTATTTTTAGGACTTTTGGAAATTAGTTTTAAATTTCCAAAATTCGTTTTAATTATTCAAAATTTATTTTGAACCTTCGACAAATGTTTTCAAGTCCCGAACCAAACCCAAAGCCTTTGGATCACTTCCAAATTTATTCCTAACCTTGTCTGAAGCATTCAAATTTTGTTTCCAAGCTTTCTAAACTACCTAAAACGCTTTAGGGTTTAGGACGTAACCTCAACCTAGGGTTCTGACCTAGGGTTTTCACGTTAGGTTTCCGATTACGACTTAGAGTGTCGAACTAGGATTCGTACTTCAACCGAGGGTTAGTGAGACATGACCCAACCTAACCTTAGCACGTCATGATCGTACTTCCGACTTTGTTTAACACCTTACTTGTTGTACGACTAGGAGCTCAAGCTAGCCAACCATGTACGTGAGGTCGTGTGAGCTGGACTTGACAAGTGGAGTGTGTATGACCAGGCAGCAGCATTGGACTCCAGGTAGGGGGACCACTGAACCCAGACTTGTATTTTACTGTATGAATGAAGTAGTAAATATCTGTTGCTTGGATTTGATTACGATGTTCCGAGATGACTTGAGAGTGAAGGGGGCATAGCGACCACCTTGGGATTTTAATACCTTAAACCTAGGCGAGGGCTATACGAACTGACTAGTCCTGCAGTCCCTATGGCTGTGAGGATAGTTATATGAGGTATAGCCATGAAATGGACATTCTCACTACCATGCCACTGAGTTGGATATTATTTGTTGTATGGATAGTTGGCCTATAGTGATCAGTCATCAGGTAATGCTTCTGGGATCCCGAAAACTCGGTTTTGAAATGTTGTATGAGCATCCCTGGTTTATTGAAAGTAAGTGAAAAATTTCTTTTATGTTGTGCATTATGAGTTTTGGTTTCAAGATGAGTTATGCGCACATTGTATCTTAGTATCTATTTTCGTTGTCTACTTTTAAACCTGGCTGGGGGTCTACCTATTGGGGGCAAATGAACGTAAGTGATGCTCATCCTTACATTAGATCTTGCAGGTACTATATACAACTCCAATCTTGTTTCCAAGTTACTTTTCATTGTGGGCAAGTAGTTCATTCTTATCCTACTGAGAAATATTGTGTTGTCACTTAGGTGAACTCTGGGATCTTATTGTAAATTGTTGCGGTTGTGATTTAACTGAATTGTTTTATGATATATTTTAGGTTACTACCAAACTTCTTTGTAATCTTGTGGGTTGGTTTTTAAATAAAGTGATATTAATTTCAGTTTATTATTTTTATTTTTCCGTTGCCCATAACCCATTTTAACTACACAAAAGGGCTTAATTTGTTTCGAGAATGCTTGGGAGTATGACGCACTAGCGATTGGGCATTGTATTCTCAGGATTCTCGAGGCATGTGCTACTATCACGTGACCAGATCTCCTATTCGTCTGAATTTGCAGACTCATAACAATGTACACTAGCTTCAACATAGTGAAAAAAACACGATCCAAGGGTACAATAATCTCCGATCAACAGTCCAGATTTGCGAGGCTCCAAACGTTGATCAAATGACGGAATCTCATCACTTCGAGCATACCACTGTGCTCACCACCTCATAGACTACAACCTGCCTCAAAAACTCCGACGTAGAACCCCCACCACACACCACCACACGCTGCCACCGCGTGGTGGTTCGTGGTATTATTCTAGCGATGGAAAAACCTTAGAATTGCCAGTCAAGACATACCAAAACATTCACAACAAAGAGTACAGCAACTTTAATTCGTACCCCAAAGTCCAATTCGCGGTGGAAGTTGCTCAAACCGCCGGTTGAAGTCGTTGGCTTCACTAATCATGAACCAATTTCACAGCGTCACCGTGCCTTCATTGCTGCATGGATAGCTATGATTCTCCTCAAGTTATGCTCTCGAGATGCTTAGCTTTCGACCGACATAGGTGGTGTCGATCACCTCCATGGTCTGCCACCGAAGAAGCCGCCGAAAATAGCCCTCCGGCGAGCTCTCAAACCTTCAAGGACGAAAATGAAAAATTATGATTTGCATAGTGGCCCTCCATAAATTATAGACAAAAATCTACCATTGTTCACTTTTGCAATTAAGACCCTGGAACTTCAAACGAGCATAACTTCTTCATTTCAACTCGGATTCATGAACTGTTTGCACCTATGCATTCTTGAGATCGAGCTAGATTTTCCATTCCCAAAACCATAATTTTCTCATTTCAATTTCTTACACGTTCGTTGAAAAATCATTAAATTAAATGTAAGGGCATTTTAGTCCAAATTAAGTTTAAACACTCTTAAATCTATTATTTTCACATCAAACCAACTTCATAAATTGCCCACACATTTAACCAGTTTCATCATTGTATCATATGAAGTGGAATCCCAACTTGTGGAGGAATTTAAATGCAATAGAAACTGGGGAGTTTTCTTCTCTCTTGTCTTTAATTGAAAACATTTCCCTGTGTCCAGTGATGGCAAATCATCCTCCAAATAACTTGGAAGGTAAAGTTTCCCAGTAAGGTGCAAGTACTTTAATAGTTGCACGTGGGAGGGTCAGTACCTGTGATGTTATTCAATGAAAGGCTCAAATTGTGCATCTCACCCTATTCGTGTATTCTGTGCAAAGGTGGAGAGGAAAACATTGATGACCTATTTCTCCATTGCCCAATCACACTTCAGATTGTGGTATAACTTAAAATATGCATATTAGGGTAGAATAATTCAGAGTAATTTATTCTTCTCTTTAGGAGGGTATTTATATGTGTGCAAGTATACAACAAAAAGGAAAGTAATTACAATCCCATCTAATACGGGAATCCTATAATTATACAGGATTACAATTCCTAATTTAAATCAATTACATGATTCACACCAACAACATAATCTCTTTGGGGAGGCAAGGTTGAGTTTGGTGATCCGGCCTCTTATATACCCATAATTGGTTGAGAGTTCAAAAACATTTTCTTTTGGGGAGGAAGGCAAAAACTATGTTGAAGTGGCTATCTTTTGGGTGGTTGGCTGTAAAGGAAGGCTAGAATATTCGAAGAAAGCTACGGGAGGAGGTAACATCTTTACGGGACAGAGTGAGGCATTGGGCTACTTTGTGGGCTTTGGGAGCTGGTGAATTCAAGGGTATTCCTTTTTCTATTTTCATTCTAATTGGAAAGCTGCTGTTAGCTGAATGGCTTAGGCATGCCACCACCAAACCACCGAATGGCTTAGATGGAAAGAATTGGATAGATATGTTGCACTTCTAACTTCTTATCAAGTGATTGATCGGCCAAGTAAGAAATCTCTTCTTGACCTAAGTTCTTTCACTTCCTCGGGCTTGATTTAGGGTTTAGGGTTTAAATATTGTGGGTTTGTATTAGTAAATAATAATAATAGACCACATCAAATAATAATAATAATAATAATAATAATAATGAAATATATATTCTCATATTTATGGTGTATATTTGAGACGGAGTGGGAGAATGGGGGTTAAAGTGAGGAAATTTGAATTTCGGGTGGTTAAGTGAGAGCGAGCTCAAGTTCTAGGGGTGAAACAGTAAATAAGCCTTTTTTTAAGTGGGGACTAAGAGTTGGGCCAAAATGGGCAGAATTGGGCCATACGGGGGTTTAAACATTGAAGAAACCAGGGTATGAGCAGAGAGTTTGACAAGGCTTTAGGCTGAATTTTTTTTAAAATGTGGGCAGCTGACCATAGTTATCATTAGCTGGGTCTGCCAGTGGTGATGGGTAGTGCGCTTGCAAATTATATTCGACAGTGGGATTTCTTGTTGTGTGGTGGTTAGTTGGAACCCGCCTCCATATTGGATAATGTGATGGGAAAAGGTGTCAGAGGATTATGCTCAGTGAGCTAGAGCGTGTTAGTCTCCGAAGTTTTGATGGACATTTAGTTGTTGACCCTTTGGTTGGGAATAATGTTTGGTATTGCTACCAGCTGTTTTGGTCTCGGTTGCCTTTTTTTTTTCCATTGTGCCAAGTGCCTGCACTATGGGTGGTGACTAAGATTTTATTGTGTCCTCCGTAGAGGAAATGACGATACAGGTAGGCAGAATTTCAACTTGCCATCATCCATGTACTTTAGCTAGCATGGATCTTGTTTGTTGGAAGCTCTTGTGGAAGACTGAGGTTCCCCCTAAAATAAAAAACTTCATGCAGGGGACCAGAAGGAATTCATTGGCCTCTACAACCAATTTGTTAAAAAGGAAATGCTCTAGGATCCCGATATGCCCTATATGCAATAATTACCCTGAGACAGTAGAGCATAATTTGCCCATGGTAGAATTGATCTGGTTTGGCAGTCCCTTCAATATGAAAGTAGACAAGACCTCTATCACTACGCTGGATGCTTGGTTGTGCAGTGTTACTAGAGTCTTAGGCTTCACCCCTAACGACATAAAGAGAACTAGAACTTTAATTTGTTTCTTCTACTATCATATATGGAAGGAAAGATGCAATGTCTTCATTGAGCCTCACCCCTCCCTTATGGGTACTATTCACAGGGCCTCCACAGCCACTTTTAGATTCCATGGAGTTAGCCTTATGCCATACAGTGAAGCCCAAGCGCAAGACTGGTCTCCCCTTCCATGCATTTTGTGAAGATTAATATGGATTCGGCTTGGGATTTTGATTTCAAGATCGGCTAGGGTCGGGGTTGTAGTCAGGGACCACCATGGGGAGTTTTGAAACAGCCGGAATGGCTCTGTTTTTTGCTCAAATTTTGGGTTTAATTCCTTGGATTTGGGGGCTGGAAATTGATATGGATGTGAATAGGAGAGAGAGATGAAGAGTTTGCAAGTTGTGGCGTCGAAATCGGTGGCTGGACAGAGGAGAAATCTCAGTTTGAAGTTGGCTGTTCATGCTGCCAGAGAGATGAAAAATCTGGGTTTTTTAAAAACTGAACTTCGAAATATTTACGGTTATGCCACTGCGATTCCGTAGATCATAATTTTTTCGTTATAACTCCGATTTGAGCCCATTATGTGTCTACGGACTCATCTCGACGTGCTCTACACAACAATACTACTCAAATCCCCAAATTCTTTCCTAACCAAAAAGTCAACGTTTAACCCATTAAAATATTCTCGGGATAAAATCGTCTTTTTCTTGAATAATTTAATAATTAAATATTAATTTAGAATCAGGTTATTACATCATAGGCCCTCATCGGGGCAGTTCGCGGGCATATGATGAGATTTAGACTCACAGTGATGCAATTCCACCATGTGTACTGGGGAGCAATAGTCTCCTGGTTGGACTGCTCGTCCCTAGTCACAGGGTAATGCATTTCTACCCTATGTCTAGTCAAAACAGTCCCTGTATTGGATTGTTTACCCCAATACTTAATGATGGTGTAGTGATTACATACATATATATTTTTATACTTGTATATTTATAAGAACTTTCTTTACATATTATGTTTCTACAAGCATATGTCTCGGAAAGAATTTGGTTAAAGGAAAAAGGTTCAATTTGACTATTATATTCTATGCTATATCGGGTTTATGGAGTAACAATGATTTCAAATTCAAGTATATTATAACAAAGGATTTCATTGCATGGTTTTACATCATTTTTCACAAAACGGTGGGGTTAGTACGTTCGATTATAATTATGTTCAAACTTTATTTTGGTCAACTCACAATTTTTGTTTTGCACACCCCAGGCCGTAGCTTAACGTGATATGAGAATCCAAGCCAAGACTCTCTTCATGTGCATTCGACTTCAGTGTGGGATTTTTGTTGTTTTTTTCCTTTTGAAACTCATTTGGTTGTAAACTAAAGAATTTCTTAGATTACTATGATATTATTGTCTAGTCAAAACTTTGTGTTTTAGCATTGTGTGTGCTACCAGTTGGAATTAATTTTGTGTTGTTTTACAGGTGGAAATTTTTGGGAAATGTCTATTTTTTCAGGGGAGACTCTACCAAATTTTCTATAGAAGTCTCAACCCATCTTTGTTGTTCAAGGAATTGGGTTATTCTAGTAAGTGGGCCTGTCATCGGTTAGATGCCGGACGGGCAACAAGGTTCGTCACGAAGGGGAATACCGGGTGGGTCTTGTCATTTAATCTTCCTCTTCTTTTCCTTGCTGGTCAACCCGAATTCCTCGGAGTCAGCCATGTTTGTGTTAATCCTTATGACCTTCTGTGGAGGCTCCTTGGCAACGTCACGGTCCTTGATCTGCTGGATATAGCTTTTTCTGCCACGAATTCTGTGCACTAGTCTTCTCTTACCAGCTTCTCGAGGTGCTTATTCCAGGACTGACAGTTAGTCGTGTAATGTCCTTGCGTCCCATGGAATGCACAATACTTGTTGGTGGCATCCCTGATAGAAAGATCTCCTTTCAAAGGCTACGACCTATTCAGCTAGGGCTTGTCTTTCACTTGGGTTAGGATTTGATGTATCGGGATTGTGAACTCAGTATAGCCCTTATCTACTAGAGCCCCACCTTGGCGTTGCATTTTGCACTTTCCCTCCACTGTTTCTACTGCTGGGTCTATCTCTCCTTTAACATGGCTCCTTGAGCAGTTGATCGCTTGGTTTGGTAGACTTTTTCAAGGTGATCCAATCGTGGTCCCAAAGTGCATAACATTCCCCGTCGCAAAGACCTCTGTTGGAACCTAGCTGGGAGCGATGATCAGCTCGCAATATAGGTCGTGCTTGGCTGGCAAGCCTTTCTTGAAAGCAAAGGATGCGATCCGATCATCGCATCCCTCAATGTTTGACTTTTTTGCTTTGAACCTTTTGATGTGGTCTCAGAGAGACTCATCATGCTTCTTGCGCACATTGAATAGATGGTCAAGTTTTTTCTTAATCGTCCTATAGGAAGTGTATTCTTTTGTGAAGACGAAGGCTAGCTCCTTGAAGCTGCTGATCAACACGGACAGCAGGGTATTGAACCAATCTTGAGCTACTCCTCGCAAGGTAATTGTGAATACTTTGCATATCATCGCATCTTCAGCCTTGTAGAAGATCATGAAACTTTTAAAGTGCTTCAAATGGCTCTCAGGATCGAAATCCCTTTTGCACAGAGAACCGCTTTGGTGGAGCTGCCTGCTCGATCTCATCGGAGAATGGTGAGCAGTTCACTTACTCCACCTCTAAGTCTTAGAGTCGATCATTCACGAGCCTCTCGACGTCCTCCACTCTCAATGCTTGTGGTTCAGTCGAGGTTGTTCATGTCGTTGGCACCGCTAGCTAACTACTTCAATGGTTGTGGGGAGCTGCTCTCATCGTCTCCCCTGCTGACGTGGCGTATTAAGGGACTTGTGAGGGATTTTCTGCGACGCGTAGCTAAGCGCTTGCTCTTTTAGACCAAGCCAGTGAGCATTCTCCTACTCGTTCTCCATGAGAAGGGATATGAGGCTGATCTCCCTGCGAACCTAGCCTTGCATGAATACTTCTTCGTGAGCCCAGGCAGGCATAGGATCTCGCGCCCATCCTCTCGTGCAAGTTGGTCCTTGGACCTAATCTCGAATGGACACTCAATATGCTTGTGACATGCATGCGTGCTGAGCAGCGAGTTCTTGTCCTTCTCCTTGCCTGCCGGTTCTTGCTCTACTTGATTGGGAACTCTCGAACTGCATGTCGATGCGTTCATCCATCCTTCTCTCTTCACCATTAGATCCGAGACCAAGGTGGTGGACTAGGTCAATCTGCCTGAGGAGCTATCCAACCAAGTTGTTTTGTTCATCTACTTTTTGGGTCAATTGGTTGACTCTAAGACTGAGGTCTGCTTGATTGCTTGGATCAATGTGAGGGAATTGTGTGGAGCCCAATTACACATGGCCTAGGGTTTCGTTGGAGGTGTGCTCAGGAGCCGGGAACGTCAAGCATGGTGGGAAAGAAGGGAATGGATGTAATTGTTCCAAGATCGGGCCGTAATTGGCGAAGGCGCAGGGATGGACGAGAATTAAAGTGCGATAAAATGAATCAAAGCAATAAATAAAGCAATAACGAAATGAAAGCGATAAGAACAATAAAGTAAAATGAACTTGAAATTAAACTTAATTGAAGTGTGATAACAATAAAAAGTAAAGCAATTGAAATAAACTTGAATTTAAATGACAAGGTAATGTAAATTGCAAGAATTTAAACTTACACTAAGAAAAGGAAGAACTCACTGCACTAGGTGCATGAAAAGTAAAATTCTAAGTCTAGGAAAAGAAAAGTGCAATACAAAAAATAGGTTTATCTGTCTGATGTTGTGTCTTTTGCCTTCGTTTGGTGAAGTTTATATAGGGCGTCCATTGGCTGGCCATTGAATGGCCAAATGTCAACTCTTTTAAAATTCTTTCCTTTCGAGGCCCACTAAATCCGTGAATCACATCGACGGAGATATTATGGTTGCTTGATTTTCTCTCATTTTGGAAAATTCTGAATCGTCATCAACCTCCTTGATTTCTTTCCTTGTGAGGCCTTCGTCACGTGCACACTGACCTCCGGGAATCTGGGGCGCGAATCCGTGGCTTGGGCTTGGACCTCCGAGATTTCATCTTGACATTTGGTGGAACCTCGTGCCCTTTGAGTTTTTAGATTTCTAGAGTTGGCTGACCATCCGCAAAGGTGGGTGGTATGGGAACTCCAAATATTTGGATGTTGGGCTTGGCCCTACGTTGGACTATCTGTGAGTTCTCAAAATATTCGAATATTGGGAACTCGGCGGACATACCTCCCGCCGAACTTTAACTCTCTCGGCGGAAATACCTCCCGCCGAATTTAAACTCCCTCTGCGAAAATACCTCCCGCCGAACTTAAACTCCCTCGACCCAACTTTGCTTGCCCAAGTGTTGCGAGAAGGGCTCCCAGGTGAGCAAGGAGAAATTCCGCCCTTGCCCAACTTTTTGCAAGAGGAGTGGCTGACCAAGGTATTTAAGGAGTGCCTGCCCCAACTTTTAAAGAAGGATATGCTCGGCCACTTTTACAAGGATACGCCCAATCACTTTTGCAAAGGGGAAGCGCCCGGCCAAATTTTTGAGAAGGCACCATGGCCTTTGAAGAAAACACCTCAGCCACCTTTTTGAGAAAGCACATCGGCCACCTTTTTGAGAAAGCACCTCGGCCACTAGGATTTCTCAGCTAGGAATTCTTCGGCCGCTAGGAATCCCACCGGTAGGAATTCTCAGGCGCACCTCATCCTGTTTGTGCCTGATAAATCACGGCCATGAACTGGCCGAAGGCGCCCCTTCTCCTCGGCCCTGACACTCGCTCGAAGGACTAAACGCGGCGTTTGGCCAAAATGTTCGGCCTTACTGAAAGCAAAAGAAAAGTTGCTAAGGCACGATCATCTCGGCTTCAGGTGTAGGCCGAGGCCGAGGCCGAACAAAATTACGGCCAAAGATATTAAAGTTAGATCATCAAGTGGCAGCAGGGTCCCACGCTTCATTTAATGAAGTAGTGCCTCTATTTATGGCAGCAAACCCACTGGCTAAGAATAGGCATTTAATGCACAAGGGAAGGTGGGAAGTGACTGAAGTAGTGTTAGTTTGTAAGAAAAATCTATTCATCAATATATCATACGACCCTTGGTTTTCAAGGCGTCGGAGCACCATCTCTGTTGTTTCGCTCATTCACCCCATATATCATACGACCGCCGCTCACTAAGCAGCGCGCCGGAGCAACGCCCTAAACCCACCATCGACACCACCACTAAATAGCCTTGTAGCTCAGACCGTGAACCTGACAGCCGAGATTAGTTCCTCTCTCGGCTACAATCGTTTGATCAGAAGGCAAGTCCAAACAGGCGCATCACTTAACCACTTCCATCCGCATTCGCAATCTCGACGCACAGTAGACCGTGCTGGCACGCCCGCGCACAACCGCACCGCACCGCATCCAAAAGCAGGAAGCCGCGTGTCAACGCATATCCCCTTGGCCCGGAACTCCAGGTCGGGAGATTTGCGCGGCAGACACTTTTGGCACGCCCGGTGGGACACTTGTCAAAAACTTATGGTGGAAACCAGGGCACAAGCAAAACTCAAAAACAAAGCAGTCGAAATGACTTCTGAGTCTCCTGAGTCCACCCCACTAATCACTGTCACCGAGACTGGACATCCGGTCGGGATCTCGGCCAGCACTCCAATGATGACGGATCGCTTGGCCGAGTCCATGCAGGAACAAGCAGTAGTGGAGGAGCTGATGTCCAAGCAGGCCTACAGGATAGAGACATCCTTTATCGCCGCAATGGATAGATTCTCCTCGGAGCTGCGAACGCTTTTTCAAGAGAGGATGCCAGTAACCTCGCCCGCGACGCCTCCCAGAGCCAGACAAAGGGGCCAAGAGAGCGAGAGAATCGAGCTTTACGACGAAAGCAGCAGCCTCGGTGTCTCGGCCCACACCCAAGCATCAGGCTACGGCCAGCATTCTTTGCCACCAACAAAGAGCTGGGGGCAGTCCCCGCCCACATGGGCGAGTCCTGGACCAACCTACTCGGCAGAGACCGTGCGCGGACCACTCCATGCTTTGGTCGTATCGCTAGGGCACAGCAGCCTCGCGCATCCTGCGATTCATCCACTCGGCCCAGTTCATACTGCGGCCGTCCACACCCATTCTGGTCCAAGCAACTCGGCCACTGTATCTCCACAACAGTACGGTCAGAGCCATCCGACCATCTCACCACCATTACAGGCGTCGTTGTTTCCGCCGGGCTCTCACCTTCACTACGGGTCGGCCGTTCCAGCGTCAGCACATGCGCACCTGGTCCAAACTCACGGCGCTCATCTGGCATCAACCAGCTCGGTCATTCCGACCGAGACCCTTGTACAAATGGTCCCACAACTAAGGCCACAAAACGACGTGCAGCAGGTCCCGCGGCCGTATGCAGCCCAGCAGGAGGCACCACCTCAGGGGCTCCGACTCGAAGATGTTCGGCGAATGATCGAGGACGGCTTGGCTCAGAGGCGGTCGGACGCGCCAAGATATACAAAGCCATACCGGCCGGAAATCGACCGAATCCCTCTTCCCCGGAACTATCGATTGCCAGAATTCATGCTGTTCTCAGGGGACCGGCAGACCTCCTCCATCGAACACATAGGCCGTTTCACGGCCCAGTGTGGGGAGGCCGATTCGGACGCCCAAAAGCTCCGTTTGTTTGTTCACTCCTTAACTGGCGCGGCGTTCTCATGGTTTATAAACCTCCCAGCGAATTCGGTGAGGGATTGGCCTGACATGGAGAGAATATTCCACGAACATTTCTATCAGACCAATCGGGAGATAACAGTTGCCGAACTAGCCAGGATGAGCCAGGCGACAGACGAATCACCTCGGGATTACCTACAGCGGTTCAAAACGTGCAGGAACTGGTGCCGGACGAACCTGCCAAAGAGGGAATTTGTCAAGATGGCCGAAGAAGGGCTTGAATTCAAGTACCGAAAGAAATTCCAGGGACTCGAATTCCGAGACATGCATGACTTGACTAACAAGGTGGACAGATACGCGTCCTTGTTAAAGGAGGAGATGCAGAAGAAGACGGCTCCGCAGGGGCCGAGAGCGATGAAGTAGAGATGAGTTCGGCCGAAGTCAGCATAGACAAACCCTTTGTCTGCAAGGGACTTGTTAAAACCGACAACAGCCGCACAAAAATTCCCGACGCCAAGTTCGCGACGCGGGAGACAAAGGCCTACACTTTCGACTTAACGAGGGCCGAGGCTATCTTTGACCTGTTATTGGCCAAGAAACAAGTCAAATTGTCTTTCGGCCATAAAATTCCGAAGCCCGACAAGCTCAAAGGGAAGACATTTTGCAAATACCACAGTTCTTGGTCTCACAACACCAACAACTGTGTTGTCCTGAGAGATGTCATCCAGAAATTGATAGACGAAAAGAAGCTCCAGTTTCCGGAGAAGGCGGCCATGCAGGTTGATTCCAAGCCTTTCCCTCCACCTGTCGTTAACATGGTCGACGCCCAACTCCCAGCCGGGTATGGGGAAGCTCGTCGGATGGCGAAAGGAAAGGAGCCGCTGGCTGACTTAGAGCCGTTGCTTTGCGAACGGTGCAAGCATGAGATCGGTCAGCCCAGGTCGCAGGAGAACAAAAGGAAGGCCGCCGAGCCAGCCCAGCCAACCTTGAAGAAGTTTAGCGGTCGGTACGACCGTCGGCCCGCCAGCAAGACGGTTTTTGACCGACTGGGGGCGCAAACCCACCGCGCCTTGATGAGCCCCAAGGACGAGGCCGGCCCTAGGTCGGCTAAAACTTTCAAACCACCGGTCAAGCGGGATGACCGCTGGTACCATGCACGGCCGGGGGGCAGGGCCAAATCGTTGACAAAGACCCAGCTGAGGAGAAAGCAGAGACAGGTTCAGCAGGCCAAAATGCAAACAACTGAGGCCGAAGGATCCAAGCACCAAAAGAAGGTGGCGACTACGGACGGGCCATCATCCATTCCGGTTGTTCCCCCAACGGCAAAAGCGGCCAGTACCAAGCCTCCGAGGACGTGGTGCCCTAAGTAGGACGAGAGTCCCCATGGAACGGCGGCCATCTCGGGTTAGCCGAAGGCCGTGGCCTTGGAAAGAACAGACGAGGGTATCGTCGACATCTACCATGGAAGGGACCCCCCTTTTTCAGCCAACGGTCTGTCCTTTCTCATGGAATTCCATAAAGATCCCTCGGCCACGGATTTATACGGCATGACCCCTGAAAGCCGTTAAATCGTGGAGTTGGCCCTCAAAAACACAAAGGCAGAGGGGCTCCTCATCACCAGCGGATCTGACTCGGCCATTAAGGCCGTATACCAGGCAAACAGGGAAGCCAGGGCAAAGGGTCTGCCAAGTTACCAGCCCGACCTCGGCGAATCAGAGGCTAAAGTCCCCTTCAGCAAGGGCGATTTAGAATATCTCCGTCGATATTTTACTGTGACTCCGGCGGACACTATCTTTGGCCTGACAATCGAGGAAAAGGCTCGGGTAGGTCGCCTAGACGATTACCTAACAACCAGGGACACATTGGCAAAGGCTAAACGGACCCTCCTGAGATCAAAGCATCCACAGCCGATACTCCGGAGGCCGCAAGGCGTATGATCGAGGGTTTCGGTGATCCTCTCTTCAGCCATGAGGCTGAAGACGACCCCACCTTAGGAATATCCGACGAGGAATACGAAGGGATCCTCGGGATGGTTGAGGAGGAGGTTCTCGCCAAAGACGGCCGTTAGGCTGAAGAAGAAGCTAGTAGGGGAAACCAGCAGGAACCGAAGGAGATCGGCATTAACATGGTCCTAGTACTACCATCCGAGTTCTCGGCCCCAGGAGGACAGGCCAAAGGCCTGGATGATGACGTGGCTGAGGAACAGCTTGATCAAAGGCCAAAGACGAAGGAAGAGTTGTTGGCCGTGGCGTTTAACGAGGTAATACCCAGAGACGAGCCGAACAAGTATCGACACCTCAAACCATTATACATCTCGGCTCATATAGAAGGTGTGCCCGTGTCCAGGGTTTTCGTCGACTGTGGAGCAACGGTCAACATCCTTCCTTATTCCTTGATGAGGAAGCTGAACAAGTCAAAAGAAGACCTCATCCCCAGCAACGTCGTCATGAGTAGCTTCGTTGGCGACAAGTCTAAAACCGTTGGTGTATTGCCGCTGAAGATTACCGTGGTCGACCAAACGAGAGTCGCGGCCTTCTACGTGGTCGAGTCCAGCGTCGACTACAATGTATTGCTCGGCCGTGATTGGATCCACCAGTCCGGGTGCATACCGTCTTCCCTTTTCCAACTACTGTTCTTTTGGGACGGCCAGAAGGTGTCTATACACCCGGCCGACGAGAAACCTTTCGAGGCCAACGCCATACAAGCTCGGATTTACGACGACGACGTTGGATGGGTTGTCCTCACCGGCCACGATGCAAGCGGCCGACCGACCAGAACGACAGCCCAGAAGGTTTTAGAGTTAGGTGCTGAGAATGTCCGACAGGATTCGGCGCGCGAAGTATTGATCGACCTCACCAGCCTTTAGATGACAAATAAGGCCACTAAAGAAGAAGGGGCAGCGGCCGTGGCTGACTTGCTAGAGAGATTGCTGGAACATTGGATGGGAGAATCTTTACGGCCGAACTCACCAATCAACCTGATCGAGTTCCTCCACGAGTCAGATGAGACAGACGTGTTAACTTTTGACGACCTAGAAACGGCGCCAGTCAAGATGGAGGATGGTTACCCCGAAGTCTAGGACCCTTTGTTAGAAATAAATGTAGGGTCGGAGGCCAAACCATGGCCTCTTTTTGTAAGCCAACTTTTGGGCCCTGAGTTAGCGGCCGAGATTATCGGCCTGCTCCATGAATATAAAGATTGTTTTGCATGGGATTACCATGAGATGCCTGGACTGCCACGAAGTTTGGTTGAGCACGAATTAAAAATCAAGGAAGGGTTTAGGCCTTTCCAACAGCCGCCAAGGCGGTTCTCAACCGAAGTTCAACTTAAAGTTAAGGAGGAAATTGAACGGCTCCTTAAAGCCGGCTTCATCCGAACGGCCCGGTATGTTGAATGGTTGGCCAACATTGTACCAGTTTTAAAAAGGACTGGGGCTTTGAGGGTTTGTACTGATTACAGGAATCTGAATCTCGCGACCCCCAAGGACGAATACCCCAAGCCTATGTCAGACCTCCTGGTGGACGGGGCCGCAAAGCATGAACTCTTGTCTTTCATGGATGGCCATGCAGGTTACAACCAGATCTTCGTAGCCGAGGAGGATGTCCACAAAATGGCGTTCAGATGCCCAGGAGCAATCGGAACCTATGAGTGGGTAGTCATGCTGTTCGGTCTAAAGAATGCCGGCGCGACATACCAGCGAGCCATGAACCTTATTTTCCACGACCTTATAGGCCGAACCATTGAAGTTTACATCGACGACGTGGTCGTGAAGTCCCCTTCCAAAGCGGACCACGTAGGACATCTCTGATAGGCTTTCGACCGAATGCGAGCACATGGCCTAAAAATGAACCCCAAGAAATGTGCATACGTTCAACTATCTATAATCCAAGGGTCCAGCACCGGATCCTTGGATTCTGGCGAACGATGGTGTGTTTTCTCTCCAATACAGTTTGTAATTTTAATGCAGTAAGAAATGGATAAAAAGATGATCGCCTTATGGCATAGGACTTCTGCTTTTATAACAGACTCGCACCCCTTCAAAATAGCAGTTAACAACAACAGTTATTCGTGTTCAAAATTCAAACAAAAAGATAAGTCTTTTGGTTTGAATCTAACTTCTGCTAAAAGAAATCCGAAAATAAAATAAAATAATATTTATATTATTTTAGGGCTATCTGAAGAGACCCCAAGAGGCCCAAGGCCCAAGGCCCAAGTCTTAATTAATTAAATATTATTATTAATCAAGCCCATCATGCAAGCCAACCATCCAAGCCCATCCTACCACCAATTTCTTATTTAATTGGTGTAAAGGTTTCATGCTTATAAAGCATGAGAAACCTTTTGGTTTCTCCAATGTGGGACTACATTTGCTTTCAAACTTCCAACAATACCCCACATTTGAAATGCAAATGCAAATTTGTTTTAAGATAATGCATGCAGACTCAAAAGCTGGAGAGAAGATTAGATAACATACACATCAGGATAAGTGTCTTTTGGACTTGAACTTTCCTTAGTGTAGACGTATCGGATCTACTTAATGAATCAGTGGAATTCACAACCTTGAACTGTTCATTGTGTTGTAGTAAACCGAGACAATACGCCACACATGTATTAAATCTATACACACTTAAGTTCATGCGGTTGTGGTCATTTTGGTCCTGAACAAGTCCTGGTTTCATAGGAGCTTTAGAGAATATAGTCATATAATTCTCATAAATGCGACCCCACATTTACTCCTACATAGGTAACGTTAATTAAAAGTGTTCTGCCATACTTCTTTTGAATATCAAAATATTAACGTCATTAAATGTTTTGTATAAAACATACCCTAAAAACTTCTGCAGACAACACACTTTGATCATAGGAATGAGTAAATAGTGTGTTCAAGCCTTGAGCCATTCCCAACCAGTTTGCCTATTGAACCTAGACCATGGGATCTCCAATCAGCTAGGTTAGGGTTCCATCAGGTTAGCTCATTGTGAAATTGACATTAAACCCATTCCCCTCGATGCATATTTAATTTGCTCTCTAGGTAGGCCTTTTGTCAAAGGATCAGCTATGTTCTCCTTTGACTTCACATAATCTAATGAGATTATTCCATCTTTGAGCAATTGTCTAATTGTGCTATGTCTTCGCCTTATATGTCTTGATGTACCATTGTATATCTTATTTTTGGCTCTTGCAATAGCTGCCATATTATCACAATGAATACCTACTACAGTTATTGGTTTAGGCAATAGCGGTATATCTTCCATAAAGTTTCGAAGCCATTCTGCTTCTTCAGCAGCCTTGTCCAAAGCTATGAATTCTGATTCCATAGTTGACCGTGCTATACACGTTTGCTTGGTTGATTTCCAAGCTACTGCTGCCCCTCCACACAAAAAAACATAGCCACTTGTGGATTTCGTTTCACTTTCACCATAAATCCAGTTTGCATCACTATATCCTTCTAAAACTGGTGGATAACTTGTGTAATGCAAACCATAATTTATTGTGCCTTTTATGAATTGTAGCACTCTAATCAAAGCCTTCCAATGATCATCAGACGGGTTGCTAGTATATCGACTAAGCCTGCTAACTGCGTAAGCTAAATCAGGCCTTGTACTATTCATCATATACATTAAGCTTCCAATCACTTGTGAATATTCTAGCTGAGATATTGCATCTCCATTATTTTTAGCTAGATGAACTGATGGATCAAAAGGAGTCACAACGGATGGATCATCAAAGTGACCAAATTTTCGGAGTACTTTTTCTGCATAATGGGACTGAGTCAAAAAATAACCTTCTTTGGTTCTTTGAACTCTAATTCCAAGTATGACATCTGCAAGTCCCAAGTCCTTCATATCAAAACTGGAACACAACATTTTCTTTGTAGAATTAATAATGTCTTTGTTGGTACCCATTATGAGCATGTCATCAACATATAAACATACTATGACACATGAGTTCTTGAAACTCTTCACATATACACATTTGTCACTCTCATTGATCTTAAAACCATTTGACAGCATAACATGATCAAATTTTTCATGCCACATTTTTGGTGCTTGTTTAAGTCCATATAATGACCTAATTAATTTGCACACTTTCTTTTCTTGTCCTTTAACCACAAACCCTTCTGGCTGTTCCATATAGACTTCTTCGTCTAATTCTCCATTCAAAAAGGCCGTTTTAACATCCATTTGATGTATCTCCAATTTATATATGGCTGCTATAGAAATTAACATTCTTATAGATGAAATTCTTGATACAGGTGTATATGTATCAAAATAATCCAGCCCTTCTTTTTGTCTATAGCCTTTAGCTACTAGACGTGCCTTATATTTGTCAATAGAGCCATCAGCCTTCAATTTCTTTTTGAATATCCATTTATGACCAATTGGTTTATTACCAGGTGGTAGATCAACCAATTGCCATGTATTATTTTGTAAAATGGAATCCATTTCACTTTTAATTGCTTCCTTCCATAGAGAAGCCTCACTTGAAGCCATTGCTTCCTTGTATGTTTGTGGTTCCGCTTCTGATAAGAAGGTTAGAAAATCAAGTCCAAAGTTTCTTGGGATTTTCGTTCTACTTCCTCTTCTTGGTTCCATTTCATTTTCATGAACCCTTGATGAAGAAGGAATGTCACTTTGATTTTGTTCAAGTGACCTCTTTCTATTTGGAAAGGACCTATTTTCTTTGTAGGGATAAATATGCTCAAAAAATTCTGCATCTACAGATTCTATAATAGTATTAACATGAATATTAGAAATTTCATATTTAACTACTAAGAATCTATAAGCTGCACTATTATTTGCAAAGCCAATAAACACACAATCTACTGTTTTTGGTCCAAGTTTAACTCGTTTTGGCAAAGGTACTTGAACCTTTGCAAGGCAACCCCACACTTTGAGGGTTTTATATGTAGGAATTCTACCTTTCCATACTTCATAAGGAGACTCGTTGGTCTTCTTATGTGGAATTTTGTTCAAGATTGTATTTGCAGTAAGTAAGGCTTCACCCCACAGATTGTGTGGAAGCCCTGAACTATTCAACATGGAGTTAATCATGTTCTTGAAAGTTCGATTTTTCCTTTCAGCAACACCGTTCTGTTGAGGTGTATATGGAGCTGTAGTTTGATGAACTATTCCATGTTGAGCACAAAATTCAGAGAAGGTTGTAGACTCATACTCTCCTCCTCTATCAGATCTTAGAGTTTTGATTTTCCTCTCTAATTGATTTTCAACTTCAGCTTTATATGTCTTGAACATATTCAAAGCCTCATCCTTGCTATTTATCAAATAGACATAGCAAAATTTACTGCAATCATTAATGAAAGTAATGTAATAATTCTTTCCTCCACGAGTTGGTGTTGATTTAAAATCACAAAGGTCTGAATGTATCAAACCCAGCAACTCATTTGACCTTCCAAAAACAGATTTGAAACTTTGCCTTGCAAACTTTGATTCTGTGCATATTTCACATTTATTATTATGATCAATTTTAAAGTTTGGCAGCAAACCTAAATTAATCATTCTATCTAAACAACGGAAATTAACATGTCCTAATCTAGCATGCCAAATATCACAAGACTCAACAATATAAACAGAACCCTTATTTATTTTATTAATAGCATTAGTAGCCAATACATTGAGTTTGAACAAACCCTCAGCCAAATAACCCTTTCCCACAAACATTCCCCCTTTAGTAAGAACAAACTTGTCAGATTCGAACACAAGTTTAAAGCCCTTATTGCTAAGCAATGGACCAGACACCAAGTTCTTTCTAATATCAGGGACATGAAGCACATCTAGAAGGGTCAGTTCCTTCCCAGAGGTAAATTTCAGCAGCACCTTTCCTTTTCCAGCAATGGCAGCAGTGGAGGAATTTCCCATGTAGAGTTGTTCTCCACCAGAAATCTCTTGGTATGTAGAGAACATGCTCTTGTCGCCACATATGTGCTTAGTTGCACCAGTATCGATCCACCAATCCTTTGTATCTAAAACCATATTGATTTCAGACACTACAGCAGCCAAAATATCTTATGTTACATTTGCTTGATTATTGGCAGAATTGGTAGGACCTCCATCTTTCTTGTGGCGACACTCTTGTGCCTTGTGTCCAGGCTTTCCACACACCCAGCAACTCCCCTTTATTTTCTTAAAGTTCTTGCTGTTTGGTGCCATTTTGTTGGAAAAGGATTTGCGTTTAAATTTCTGGGAATTGAATTTTGGCTTTCCAGCAGAGGCTTTGCCTTCAACAATGTTGGCTTTGGCTTCAGAGGAAACACCATCCACTTTCACAATGATTCTGTGATCCTGTTCAACCCTTAGTTTCAGAACCAAATCATCCAGGGTCATGTCAGATTTCTTGTGTTTCAGATAGATCTTGAAATCATTCCATGAAGGAGGCAACTTCTCTATGATAGAACCCACTTGAAAGTTCTCATTCATGATCATGTTTTCATTATGCAATTCGTGCATAATGATCTGAAGTTCTTCCACTTGATTAACCACTGACTTGGAGTCCACCATTTTGTAATTCAGAAATTTTCCAATGACAAATTTCTTTGTACCAGCAACTTCTGTTCTGTACTTCTTTTCGAGAGACTCCCACAGATCCTTGGCAGTCTTGTATGAAGAATAAACATCATACAAGGTATCATCCAACGAACTGAGAATATAATTCCTGCAGAGAAACTCAGAGTGTTTCCAAGCATCAATAGCATTTAATTTATCTGCAGGTATCGGATTCTCTGTTGCCACAGGAACTTCCTCTTTGACTACATGAGCCAAGTTCAGTGTTGTCAAGTAAAACAGCATTTTCTGTTGCCAGCGTTTGAAATCCACCCCTTTGAACTTCTCTGGTTCCTTAACATGAGTTTTGACGCCATTGACATTGACTATATTAGTCACCTTCACGCCACTTACAGATTCTCCCATTGTAAGAGTATTCTGTCTTTAGATTGTTAGGAAAAATCAATAATGGCTTACATTATAAGATGACAATGATAATATATTATTCAACAGCAAACTACAAAATCAATATAAACGTATAAACAAAAGTAAATACAGGAAACTGACTTTTATTGTAGATAGAGGCTTGCGTATTTCACAATGTCCTAAAGACAGAATTTCGCCTCCTCTCAGTGCTTGAAGTTCAACAGGCGTCTATCTCCCAGGATTCAACTATCTATAATCCAAGGGTCCAGCACCGGATCCTTGGATTCTGGCGAACGATGGTGTGTTTTCTCTCCAATACAGTTTGTAATTTTAATGCAGTAAGAAATGGATAAAAAGATGATCGTCTTATGGCATAGGACTTCTGCTTTTATAACAGACTCGCACCCCTTCAAAATAGCAGTTAACAACAACAGTTATTCGTGTTCAAAATTCAAACAAAAAGATAAGTCTTTTGGTTTGAATCTAACTTCTGCTAAAAGAAATCCGAAAATAAAATAAAATAATACTTATATTATTTTAGGGCTATCTGAAGAGACCCCAAGAGGCCCAAGGAAGTCTTGATTAATTAAATATTATTATTAATCAAGCCCATCATGCAAGCCAACCATCCAAGCCCATCCTACCACCAATTTCTTATTTAATTGGTGTAAAGGTTTCATGCTTATAAAGCATGAGAAACCTTTTGGTTTCTCCAATGTGGGACTACATTTGCTTTCAAACTTCCAACACTAATAAGAACGTCTGGGAGGAAATACCTTATTTTCCATTTTATAATGATTATGAAACATGCATTTTGAGAAATGTCAATGAACATTTTAAAGAATATGGTGGTCTCGGTTGAGTATGTTGATGTCGGTGTCGTTGTCGATTGAGAAATTCTATGCTGATCTCTTGATGGTTTCGGAATTTGATAACAATAGTTCAAGGGATGTAGTCATTGGATCTAAGGTCTGCTTGTTCAAGTGAAATACTGATTATTCTATTAATAGGGTGGATTATGATGGAGAAGTGTTTTACAAGAAACATAGTCGGGCTAAAGTTGTAAAATGGGTATATGCGAGTATATCGGAAGGGGATGTACACCTTGTCTTTAATTTGACTCGTACTGTTCAAAATGCAAACATACTATTCGCGTGGATGTTTGTTTGTTTTTTATTTTTTATTATTTTTATTTTTATTTTTTGCAAATAAAAGGACATTGATGTTATTGATGTTATGAATGTCTGTGGTCATGAAGATTTGATGAGGTGTTGTTTTTCGGGTCTTTGTTATGACAAGTACGAGAGGTCGCTTTCTGATTGTTCTGAAGGCTTAAAGACTGGTCAAAATTAGTTATCCTGGGAATCTCAATGTTAATGTTAACCAGGGATGTTTATGTGATTATTGGCGTAACTCCATTCATTGAGTGTAATTATTGTTTTATTTTAGTGTTTAACTTGTTTTATGACTAATGAATTTTTTTTGTTTGATTTGAAAGTGAAAGTTTAACTTGTTTAACTTATTTTAGTGTAATTATTGTTTTATTATTGTTTTGTTTGATTTGAAAGTGGAATGAATTTTTTCTTATGAGTTTCTTAACGGAAGACTTAAGGTAATTAACATTGAAAATAGTTTGGCAATTTGTATTTGTTGGGTCGATTCAGCTCCACCAAAATGGATTCAGCTGCATCCTCAACTTGTGATACTCGCAAGTGCACGAGCCGTTCGGTAGTATAGCATATGTAAGCGTGAGGTCGATTCCACAGGGATTAGTGATTGAATAATCCAATTCGGTTTCCTACACAAAACAGAAAAACAAGAAAGAAAATAAATAAAACAAGAAAGAAAGAAAAGAAAATAACTCAAGCAGATAAGTTCCCAAGTTCAATTAGATTAACGGATTGATTCTAGCTAAAGTATGATTAAGCCATGGTGTTTGGTCCTAACCTTGTATTCCTAATTCCCTAATTTGATCATCTGTTGTTTAACCTAAACTAAGCATTAGGAATCCATTAAGCATAGAAGAACATTTTAAACAACCAAGTATGTATCTAATCCCTGTTATCGAATGTCCATACATACTCTTCCTATTCATAGTTCAATTCGAATTAAAGCATGGTGTCTACTCTTAATTCAAACCAAGATAGCTAACATGCAAGCCTAAATGGTGATCAATCATTCAAACTAGCATATTAACTTATAAGCATAATGAATAAGAACAATAACCATAATTGAAACTTGGAAACTAATCAAACTTGAAACTAAAGAAAAGAATTTACATAACAATGAAAAGTAAAGTGGAACTAAGAAAAACTTAAGGAGAATTTCAGCACAAAAATTTCATTACAACAATTGAAAACTAGAAAGAGAAACTAAGAGAATTTGAGGGAGAGAAGGGAGGGGAGCTCTAGAGAAGTGTTTGAGAGCTCCCCCCTTTGGGGGTTGTTTTGAAGCTTGAAGACTTCTCTATTTATAGGGCTAAGCGGGAGGAACACCATGATGAATTCTAACACCACCATTCCTTCTTTTAATACAATCCATAACTCACACTTCATCTTGTCTCTGTTAGTGTGGTTGGAATCAATTCCATCCCATACTTCTTTTGTTGCACCTCAAGCTTTCTTCACATGGGATTTCAAAGATGTTCAATTGTGGTTGCCTTTTGCTGCCAACCCATGTGGGTTTTCTTTTGGTTGCTGGAAAAAACGATTCTTCTGAGCCAGGCTTGGTGTAGGGAGGCCTGAGGTTTCAATATGTATCCAATGGGGCTCAAATTTGGATATTTCATAATAGACACCCATTGGAACAACGTTTATGAAGAATGTATTCTCATCTGAGCAGTACAAGTATACGTTTTGGGCCTTGCAAGTTGACTGCCAAAAATATATTGGAATTGACTTCATTTCTTTTCTTTCCTTTCTTTTTGCTTCACATGCATGCACATTCTTTCTCTTTAATAGCTCCAGCATGTACCAACTAATCCCACTAGCAGCCTGGAAAGTGCTTCTTGATTTATCCAAACATGTTTCCCACAATGCCTTGTTTTTGCTCCTTTAGACTTTCATAGCTGGAATGCCTATGTCAAGCATGACAATGCATTGCAGTCAGCTGATCGGCTTGTTTTGGGCTTGATCTTCCCTCCTAAAACATCTGGAAAAATCTGGATCTTCAAAACTTTTGAATTATCTTTCCAAGCATATGCAGCCCAACTCAAGAAAAAATTGGAAAGACCTTCAAATGTCATTTTTGGCCCAGTAACATCATGAGCAAATACAGTCCAATTCGTGAAGTTGACTGATCTGCAGACACCGTTTTGAGCTAACTTGTCTCCAAAATGCATTTAATGAGTCTCAAGCTTATTACACTGAAACAAACACAAAATTTATTAAAAACACAAGTTTAACACAAAAACATAATCAAATCATAAGTTAGAAGGGTACAAAATGATATATAAATATGCACTGATCAGTATTGTGTTACAAAACCATTGTTAATCGCACCACTTTTGGGGCCCTCTTTCGAGAGATATGATCCTAATAAGAACGTATGAGAGGAAATGCCCTATTTTTCATTTGGGTTATTTTCTCAAATTGTCCTCAAACTTATACCCGAGCTGTATTTTGGTCCCTCAACTAAATTATTTGTTCAAATGGTCTACCAACTCTTTATTAATTGAGGCGTTGGTCCTACCGTTACATTCTGTCAATATTGTCGTCAAATATAGGGGTAAATGGTCTAGTTAAATAAAATAGTAGATAAATTAAAAACTAAAAATCAAAAGAAAAAAAAAACCTATTTCCCAACTCCCATCCCCCAGCCCAATAACCCCTTTGCCCCAGCACCCCATCTTCTCCTCCCCTCCCTCCATGTCCCCTCCTCCTCCTCTGCAACATCATCATCAGGGCACAAAGGTCGAGAAATTGGCTCCGGCGATTGTGTTCAAGAAGTGGTTGCGGGGGTTAGGTCGTTGGTAAGGCTTGGGAGTGCGTTGCGGCTGGGGGTGGGGTCTGGGTTGCAATTGAGGATGGGGGTCGTTGGGAGAAGAAAATACAGAGGGAGAGGGAGAGGGAGAGCACATGTGAGAGGGAGAGAGAGAGAGAGAGAGAGAGAGAGGATGGGGTGGTTTGTTTTTTTTTTTTTGGGTGTTACTTTTGGTTGTTTTTTATTCTTTTATAAATTTTAATTACTTTTAATAATAAAGAAAATTTTGTATTAATTTTTAATCATATATTTTTATTTTTTAGTTGTCAAAAGCCTTAGGATAAATTACTCAAATGGTCCTCAAACTTATACCTAATTTACATTTTGGTCCCTTAATTAAATTATTCGTTTAAATGGTCCATCAACTCTATATTATTCGCTCCATTAATCCCACCGTCTAATTTTCTATTAGATTTAACCAAATGTTAAGGTATATATGACTTTTCACAATAAACAAGTAAAAATAGGGTTAAAATAAATACAAAATTAGAAAAAATTAAAGAAAAGGAGGAAGAACAGAAGAAGAAGAAGAAGAAGAAGAACCCTAGAAAAAGAAGAAGAAGAAGAAGAAACCCAGCCAGCCGTCAGATTGGGAGGAAGAAGAAGAAGAGAGAGAGAGAGAGAGAGAGTTGATGGAAGAAATGACCAATTTGCCCTTATATTTAATGAAAATATTGACAGAATGTAACGGAAGGACCAATGGAGCAAATAATATAAAGTTGATGGACCATTTGAACGAATAATTTAATTGAGAGACCAAAATGTAAATCGAGTATAAGTTTGAGGACCATTTGAGTAATTTACCCAAAGTTTTATTTACCCCCACAAATGTAGCGTGTGCTACTCATATGACTAAATTTAACAGAAAATGTAACGGTAGAACCAATGCACATATTAAAAAAGAGTTGGTGGACCATTTAAACCAATAATTTAGTTGAGGGACCAAAATGCAACTCAGGTATAAGTTTGAGGACCATTTAAGTAAATAACCCTTTTCTATTTTATAATGATTATGAAACATGTATAGATATAAGTGGATAGATAATTTGTTATGACGTTATTTTATTTTTATTATGTGATTGGAGAGAAAACAAATTTGATGTCGTTGCATTTGATGTGAGTAGAAAGCGATAGAATCTAATGAGAGTTGAGACTTTTGTTTATTATGCTCCTTTCCAAGGGAGGAGGATGAGTTATTCATGAGTACCAAGTAGTTAGACGTATTGCAAAGTTTTGTGAGGTTGATGGTGTTCGCATTAACGCTGCACGAATTTTCAACCGCTCCAGATTATACTATCATGTATAGGATGACGAATATATTATTGGCACAAAGACTAGGTCAATATATTCATCTATTCTTCCTACCCTTGCCTCTAAATTAAGAGCATGTCTTTAACTTGACTCGTACTGTTCGAAATGCAAACATCCTATTCCCGTGGATGTTTGTTTGTTTGTTTGTTTTTGTTTTTGTTATTTTTTTTGCAAACAAAAGGATTTTAATGGTATGGATGTTATGAATGTATAGTTATTTTAGATTGACATATTTGAAAGTGGCTATTACAAACTAAGTGTTTTATAAAAGGGCAATTTTAGCCAATTTCGCAAAAAAAAAAAATACTAGCATGTAAACAAAAACATCACAAAGAAATATAGAGCGCCCTATTGTTCGCTAGATACCTTTTAGAGACCAAAAGATTCTACCGAAGTTCTAAATAGGACTTCATCCACCATATTTATAGCCTCATTTAGAGCCCACCATTGGGCTTGCCCTTACTCCGGTAGGCTGGGGTAGATAGAGCCCACTATCTATTACCATTGGAGATGGATTTTTGAGGTCGGGTGATAAGTTTTGCAAATGTGTGTGTAGGGTTTAACCCCATTTAGAGCTGCATTGGGGATGGCCTGAGTTCAATAATTTTATTTATTTATTTATTTATTTTGTATAAGGGATTGGGGGAGGGGGTTCACACAAATATTCATTGGATACTTGGGGGTTTCTTATCTCTGCCTACATGGATAGAGATGAAAGAGCTCAACCAACTGAGATATACTCTATTGACTAAGTGCAACAACTTTTAGGCCAAAGACAATCACATATCTTGTTGTATTGTATATGTAATGAAATCAATGTTGAGGGTGATTCATTTGCAATGGCCCAACCTAAATTATGGGAAAAAAGATTAGTACCTAGATATCCCATACCTTTTCTCAGTCCACACCTTCACATACCCAAAAAGAAAAAAATAAAATCCACTTTAGTAGGGAGAATTTAGTTTTTGGCTTATAAGGAATTGAATTGAGGAGAAGTTGGAATCCAGACTCCTATAAATAAAAAAGATTGATTCTTCATGTGATACTTTTTTAGAGCATTTCCAGCAGTCAAACCCTTGCCATGGCAAGGGGGGGCTAGGGCTGACACTATTCATGTGAATAGTGGCTGCCCTTGCCTTTTTTAGCTATGTGTGTTTCCAGCAGTCAAACCCTTGCCATGGCAATTACTATTCATTTTTTTGTTTTTTTCACAACTTTTTTTACTTAAACAATTATTTTGGATAATATTTTCGGGTAAGATTTTTGGGTTCCTACGTGTCTATACTATTCATATCAGATAAGATTTTCGCTTTCACATTTCAGATAAATTTCAGATAAATTTCGAATTTCAAATTCCTACGTGTCAAAACATCTTCCATCGTGCTCCATGCCCCTCCGATTTCATTAGAAGAACCCATAATATAATAGAGAAAAATACAATTTGAAAGTGAAAAAAAATATTGAGTAGAAGGAGAAGAAAATGTATGAGGATTTGGTGTTAAAAGTGAAGAGTATTTGTTGGTATTTATAGAAAATAAATTCAGTATTTTTTTGAAATTTTAAAAAAAAAAATTTCGATTTTTTTTCAATTTTTTATTGCACAAAAAATCGTCGCCGTTGGATTGCTGGAAAAAATCGAATCGGAGAGCCCAGCAGCAGCCACGTGGAAGAGAGCCGTTGGGGGACTGTAGCGGGGCGCGTCAATTTTTTTTTAACGTTGGCGCGTGTGCTACACGCGCCAACGTTAAAAAAATTTGAACGCCAGGGCTGACGTCATCCCAAAACGAGTTTTGGCCCTCGGGCCAACCCAGTTCGCTGGGTCCCACAGCTTGCCTGGGCTGGATTTTGTTGCTGGAAATGAGTTTTTGGGCTTCCCCCCCTAGCCCTCCCCTTGCCTTTGCTGCTGGAAATGCTCCTAGGAATTAGAATATCACATCGTACCAAAGAGTCTAATTCCTCCAAAATTAAAATTTGAATTCTTGATTTTGTGTGCGCCCTCATTTTGGAGAAATTATACAATAGTACGGTACTACCACGTGTCAATGACAGGTGGTAGTACGCACCAATTGCATAATTACACGTGGCATGGCTGCTTTTTAAGAGAGAGAATGTTAACATCCAAATTTAATTGTAACACCGTTAGTAACCAACTCTCTTTTTTGTTTTTGTTTTAAAAAATAAAAACGGAACCCTAAGACATAATTACTTTTATCGAAATTTGTACCACTGTTATGAAAAGAAGACTTTTGCAGCCATTTATTTTTTCGGTCAAGCTTACAGCTATAAAGCTATGGATAGTGACAAAGGTAAACAAATATCCTCAATTTGTGTTTGCAATCGTACTTTTTTATTTTATTACTGTAGCTTTATTTGTTGATTGCTGCAGATTTTTTTTTTGAGTCTGTTGTTAGCTTCTTCTTTTTTGTCGATTGTTGCAGATTTATTTTTCAGTCTATTGCTGCTTTTTTTTTTTTTTCTGTCGATTGTTGCAGTTGCAATTTTTTTTTTCAGTCTATTGCTGCCTTTTTTTTTTTCTATCAATTGCTGCAGTTTTTTTTTTTTCAGTCTATTGCTGCTTTTTTCTTTTTTTTTTTTTTTTTTTCTGTCGATTGCTACAGTTTGTTTTTTCAGTCTATTGCTGCTTCTTCTTTTTTTGTCGATTGTAGGAGGTTATACAGGTTGTTTCTCTTATATTATATATAATAATAATTATTATTATTATTTCTATGTTTGATAAGATGATGTTGTGGCTTGTGTCAGTATTCATTGATGTTGAAAGTGATGAAGAAAACATAAGAGAAAAAGATCCAATGATTGTTAACCGTATAGAAAATATTGATGAAGATTTGCTTGGAAGGGTTGTGTCCACTGAAGAGGAAGCTTATAATTTCTACAAAAATTATGCTACGAGAGTTGGATTTAGTGTTCGGAGGGGACAAAAGAGATACAATACCAAAAAAGTTCTACGGCAATTTAGTTATCTTTGTTCAAAAGAAGGTTTTCGACTAGATAGTGACCCTTCGGAATTGAGCAAGGTTAGCAAATTAGAGACAAGAATAGGTTGCGAAGCTAGCATTCGATTTGCATTCCAGGATGAAGATGATACGTGGAAAGTTTCTCATTTTGTTCCTGAGCATAACCATGAACTTGCTAAGCCAGAAGAGAGGCAATTTTTGAGATCAAATAGAAAAGTTTCAGATTCAAATTTGGGTGTTATTAAAACTATGGTGGGTGCAGGAATAAGGACTACAAATACATATTCTTATTTAGCAGAAGAAGTTGGCGGGTCTCAAAATGTTGGTTTTACAAAAAGAGATTGCTACAATGTTGTGAACAAAGAGAAAATGGCCATGATTGAAGCAGGGGATGCTCAAAGCTTGATGAACCTTTTCAAGCGCAAACAAGCTGAAGATCCTATGTTCTTTTACACAGTTCAAGTTGATCAAGAAAATCGAATGACAAATTTTTTTTGGAGAGATGGAAGGTCACGAATTGACTATGACTGTTTTGGAGATGTGGTAGTATTTGATACTACTTATCGAACTAATAGGTATAACATGATATGTGCTCCTTTTGTCGGCGTCAACCACCATTGGAAAAACGTACTATTCGGTTGTGCTTTCTTATTGGATGAGAAAACTGATTCATTTATTTGGTTATTTGAGACATTTTTAGAATCAATGGGAGGTCGAAAACCAAAGACTATTTTTACTGATCAATGTCAGGCAATGGCAAATGGCATTCAAAATGTTTTTCCTGGGGTATGTCATCGTTTATGCTCGTGGCACATATCTCAGAATGCTGCAAGAAATTTGGGAAGTTATTATGGTAATCAAGAGTTTAGCCATATGTTCAATAAGTGTCTTCAAGGATATTGTGAGACAGAATTGGAATTTCAGTCTATTTGGGATGATTTATTGGCAAAATTCAACCTTACAAGCAACCCATGGTTGATGACACTATATAATCTTCGTGCAAAATGGTGTCCAGTATTTAGCCGGCATATTTTTACTGCTAGGATAAAATCTTCACAAAGAAGTGAGAGCACAAACAATGTTTTTCATCAAATGTCTACTAAGACAATGAGTCTTACTCAATTTGTGCATCACTATGATAAACAAGCGGAAAAAATGCGTTCAAGTGAATTAGAAGAGTCTTTTCGTTGCAATCAAGGGCTCCCTTCTAGAATTGCCAAAAGCAGTGGAATTTTGAATCATGCTGCTACAGTCTACACAAGGAAAATATTTAAATTATTTGAAAAGGAGTTTGTAGATAGTTTGGCAGTGATGATGCATGAGGTTGGAAGTGATAGCACAATTCACTCATTTCAACTTAATGAAGAGGGTCACAACAGAGTTTACCTTGTCGAACTAAATTCATTCAATTGCACTATTTCATGTAGTTGCAAAATGTTTGAATCTATGGGTTTATTGTGTCGTCATGCTCTAAGGGTACTAAATGTCAAATGTTGGAGTCAGATACCAGAACAATATATATTGAAGCGATGGACAAAAGATGCCAAAAAAGAATTGGAGGCAAATGAACATGGTGAATTATTACAGGTAAATGGTAAATCATCGGTCACATTGCGACGAAATGCTTTGATGCGAACAACTTATGATGTATTGAGTAAGGCAGCAGAGACAGAAGCTACTACTAGAATTGCTATGAAAAAATTGAGAGAGATGGAAGAATTGATTGAAAAAGAAATGATAAAGTCAAAGGAAGAAATTAATCAAAAAACTTCTGATAACGTTTTTGATTGTCATGCAAGTGGTTGCATATTTGATGAGACACCAGTACTGAATCCCCCGTGTGTAAGGCCAAAAGGTATAAGCAATGCCAGATTAAAAAGCGCTATGGAGAAACGAAGAAAAAGGACATCAAAAGATATTGCTTCATCAAGTATGAAAGTTCCATGTCTTGTTTTATTGTTTACAATCTCTTATTATTAATTTCTTCTCATCAGTAATGCTTATATTACAAATTTTTTTGTAGGGAAAACCAAGCAATCAAGGGAGATAGGTCATCCATATAGCTCAGCTCATACACCAGTCAATGCACCAATGAGTACAAATATTAGTAATCATGTATGTTTTAAAGACTTTTAATTCTCTTTTTTTTTTTCCTTCTATAAAGTCAACTAATTGTATAATCTCACCACTGTTATATAGGTCTACCCAACTATGAGATTGTTACCTGCCGAAGGTCATGCAAATTTGCCTCAATCTAATTTGTCCTTTACAAGCATGCTACAAAGTACTAATTTCATGGCACATTTGAATAAGGTATTCATTGAATCAGGATGGTTTATCTATAGCTTATGCCTATTTTGAAATATTTGATTGACATGAAGCTATATATAATGCAGGATTCACATTCACATGCTTATGAGCAGCAACATAATCCATAGAAGTAATGTCTCCGTAAGGTATTGTCTAAGACTAAAATAATTTATAATTATTTTCAGTTACTTTTAACTCGTCTACTTTTTTAACTAAACTTGATGTATAATTTTGGGTGCAGATGCAAGAATCGTTTATGCTTGGAAATTGTTACTTATTTTGATTCAAATTTGATGTACTTCATGGTTATTGTTTGTTACTGTCGTTACTTTTTTTTATTCAAACTCGATGTACTTCATGGTCATCATTTGCTAATGGAATATATGATCATGTTTTTCTTCTACCACCTTTTCTTTTTTAAGTTGGAAGAAACATTGAGATTACAAAGCAATGATTATTTTCTCTTATTCTTACAGAATTTCTCGTAGAGAATTGTTGTAAGGCATATAAATTGAACAGTGGACCACTTTCACAAATGAGAAGAAGTAGCACAACACTAAGAAAGTATAATGCCAAAAAATTATAAAATTATTGAAGAATTACCAATAACTTTTTAAAATGAATGAAATTTTCATTAAACATAAATTTTAGTCTGTACAAAGTACAAACAAATGACAAGAAGCACATGTCGTGATACAGCAAACCCAAACTAAACAAATAGCTATTTCAATCTAGGCACCAGAAAAAGAAACTAAAGAAATCCAATCCAAATTATAGTTGCCTTCCATTCTTGCAATACATTGCCAGACAAACTTGAACCCGTAAAAACTTAGAGAAACAGACTCAAAAAGATGTACAATCCATCTCCCACAACATTCCTTCTCCTTCCATGGAATCCAAATGACACACTGCAGTTCCATAAAAATTTGAGGAGCATATCAAATGAAAGGAAATAAAATGATTACTCAAAAGAAAGGAACTACATTTAATCAAATGAAAGGAAATAAAGCGAAAACAAAGAAGCTATAAGACCCATCAGCTCAACAATTACCTTCAGGGGAGGACATATGCCAAAAAAGAACAGATAGCAACAATATACTCAAATTGTAAGCTAAAACAAATAGCAAAAGAACAGAGCAATAAGTATTATCCATTAATAATATACCCAAATCGAATGAACTTCTACACCCCAGAAATTAAGAAATAAAATCAACATGTATTAATTGCAACAAGAAAATATAACCTCAATGTACCATATCATTTTATAACCTGAATGGAATGCTACAAAAAACCAAACCTAAATCAAACCCCTTCCATCTCACAATTTAAAACACAACCAAAACCCCAAAAGTGAAGCAAATCATGCCAAAAAAAGAACAAAAAAGAACAAAAAATTGCAGTTGATTCAGATTTGACAAAAATTGAAGAAACTTAAACAAGAAATTGCAGTTAGATTCAGATTTGACAAAGAAAAGCCAAAAAGTATTAAACCCCAAATCGGAATTATTTAACAAGAAAAAGAAGAGCACACAGGAGAGATGGAGAAAGTTTGGTCATGGGTAGGATTTGTAGCCCGAGGATGAGATCTCGCGTCGTCTTTTTCCGAATGGTTGTGGGCGAATAAATAACCTGCAGAAGTCGAGAAAGAAAAAAATACATGAAGCAATCGGCAAAAAAATAAAAAGAAGAGACAAACTGGGCGAATAAAAATAACATTCAGAAATCGGAAAATAAATAACCTGCAGCAATCGAACGGTATGGCTGCACCAGTCTTCCTTCTTCTCAGAAATCGGAAAACAACCACTCTTCCTTTTTCTCAGAACATAGTTTTATGGCTGCACCACTCTTCCTTCTTCTCAGAACGTGTTGTAGGGTTTCTTTTTTATTTTTTAAAACAAAAACAAAAAAGAAAGTTGGTTACTAACGGTGTTACAATTAAATTTGGATGTTAACATTCTCTCTCTTAAAAAGCAGCCATGCCACGTGTCATTATGCAATTGGTGCGTACTACCACCTGTCACTGACACGTGGTAGTACTGTACTATTGTATAATTTCTCCTCATTTTGACTCCCATTAAGTACTAGTAAACATGCCGTTGTTGCAGGTTTGGTTGGGGGCTTGGCGTAAAATTGATCTTTGGGAAATGTCAAGAGAAAAACAAAAAAAAAAAGGAAAGAAAAGAAAAACTGTTTGAGATAAAGTTTCCGCTTGGGATAATTAATTTGAAAGTAAAGCCCACCCCATTTTCGAACATTGATCCGTGCCTGCAATGGCCTCTGTGCTCCTCCCCTACATCTCCTCCATCTCTCTCCCTCTCAAACCCCACCAAATCCTCAAGCTCCATCTCTCACTTTTCCCTCACTCTCCAAACCCCGCAGGAACCCTCTTCCTTAGACCCCTCTCTCGCTGCTGTTCTTCCTCCTCCGCAGTTCCCCAAACTCCACATCCTCCAAACAGCTTCAATGGAGATCTTGGGCCTCACTTGTCCTGCTCTATGCCCCATCAGAGCCTTAAAGTTGCCGTCTTGCTTAGCGGCGGCGTCGATAGCAGTGTCGCCCTCCGCCTCCTCCATGCCGCCGGTCACTCCTGCACCGCCTTTTACCTCAAAATTTGGTTCCAAGTATGCGACATGAAACCTATTTTGACAGTTTTAGAAGAATTGGGACAACTTTTCTTTTGGGTATTGCAGAAATATAGCAAAACGTGAACTTGTTGGGTTATTAGTTGGAATCATTTAATATTATGGAGGTTTAGATTCAGCTGAGTCTGATTCAATGTTCAAATTTGGACTGAAGTTCGAAACTTCTTTCAAATGGGCTTTCTTTATTTTAACGAGTTAGCTCCAATATGTTTCCCGCGAGTTATTTGGATTATTTTGAGTAGGTAGGACGCTAGTGTCTTTATATATTTCTTATTCACTTCTTTGTTAATGTTGTTGTGTGTTTTAGTCCCAAGAAAGAAAGAAAAGCTGCTTCTGATGTATGGTTTTGTGTAGGAAGACTTTGAGAACTTTTGGTCAGAATGCCCATGGGAAGAAGATTTGAAGTATGCAAAAGCTGTCTGCAATCAGGTCACTTTATTTCTATACTACAAACATAAGCGGTGTGAAAAGAATTTGACTTATAATCTTATTTTTCCTTCATTCTGAGTGTTCTCATTTTTGGGATTCTATGGTTCGTGAACAGAGCACACACACAAAACGAATGAACACACCTTCATTCTGGTTCTTGAATTTATCTATCCTCATTTTCCATCCATCTGCTTTACATACATGAATCCATACATAGATGTTTTTGACGGAAGCCTTGCGCTACTATTTGTGATAGAAGAGGTTTATCTTGGTATCCGTGGTATAGGTTAGGCAAAGGGGGTGCTTTTTACAACTGAAACGAAATGATATTGGTTTACAGGTTGATGTCCCACTAGAAGTTGTGCATTTGACGAATGAATATTGGAAGAATGTGGTATGCATTACTATTCCTGTGTTTCAATTGTAGATTATGTTCTTATAGTTGTCACATCTCTATGTAGTCTTTTAGTTATATGCTTGATAATCAAGTTCTATGTATCTCACAATGTGAGTTTAAAACTTTAAATAAATAATTATATTTTTGGGCAGCCTTCTTCCTCAGCTGCCTTCTTGTTGGGTAACTGGAAGAAACTAGTCTTTATTCTTCAATTAATTCATGAAAGTTATTTTTTCATGTTTCAGGTGTCCTACATTATCGAAGAGTATCGATGTGGTAGAACTCCTAATCCAGACGTTCTTTGCAATACAAGAATAAAGTTTGGTATGCAGTGAGTTGAACTTGAAATTCAGTTGTGACTATAATGATTCGGAATCCAAATATAGTTCTTTGTTTCTTAAGCTTATGTAACATTTCAGGTGCATTCATGGATGCCATCAGCTGTATGAAGTTTGACTATGTGGCATCTGGACATTATGCAAATGTTGTCCACCCATCTGCAGGTGAAATGGACAAGGATTCAGTTTTAGAACTATCACAAGATATGGTACCTATATTCGATACAATTTGACAACTTTTATTCTTTTCATTTTGGATTATTAATCTTGACTTGTTAAACTTGTTAAGTTTGAGGTTAATTCATTTGGTATTCAAATAGGGTCTTCTGCTGTGTAGACATATATGTAAGTTTTGTTGTATCATACGTCCTCAGGTATATGTTGCTATGTGATTATAAACCTTGAAACATTACGGAGTTCAAAGTTTGCATCTTGGCATTGCTTCTCTTTGCGTGCTATTTGCTATATGCAGATTGCTTGCTGAATAATGTCTAACTTTTGAAATTTTAGGTGAAGGATCAGACATACTTCCTTTCACATCTTTCTCAGGCTCAGCTTAAGCGATTAATATTCCCACTTGGTTGTCTGTCAAAGGTGAGCGGTTACTCTCTTTAATGATATGCAACACTTCACTAGATACTTATTTTAGCCAGTTGTAAAATATAAGCATCTATTAAATGTTGAATATTTATTGAATCACAAACTTCAGCTGGGAATAAAGCATGTATTGTGTACAAAAATTGAGAATGCTCACTGTAACTGTATTAACTTCTCCAATAATAAAATTGGAAACGAAGTGATGTTATTAAGATCAAACATTTCCACCTTCATACATATGTAATCCTTTTAATTTAGTTTTGTTATTTTTTTGGCCATCCTGTAAACTCTTGCATGTAGTTCTATTACCCCGACCCCTTTCTCTTATTTCTGTGGATATTTCTATAGGATGAAGTTCGCAAGCTTGCAATGAAGTTTGATCTGCTTAACAAACAGAGAAAGGATTCACAAGGAATATGCTTTCTTGGGAAGGTATGTTTTGTGGAGCTCCCAACATACTTACCCATTTTCCAGAAGATAATTTCATCCTTTGAATGGCACAACTATCTATACGGATGCCAACATTCATATGGTCGAACTTGGAGTTGTAGTATTGATTGATTCTTTATGGATTTACTTGAGCGGCCTTTTTTAAATCCATAACATAATTCCCTCAGTTTTTTATTTTTCTTTTTGGTCATAGATAAAGTTCAGTGAATTTATTTTAAGACACATAGGGGAGAAGGAAGGTATCATATTGGAAGCTGAGACAGGAGATTTCCTAGGAACACATCGTGGGTTTTGGTTCTACACTATTGGTCAAAGACAAGGTCTGCGCCTTCCGGGAGGACCCTGGTATGCTGTCTCACTGTTAATTGTTGGACCACTTCTAAGGTTTTCTGATGGTACTTGCTCTGTTATCGTTTTAATCTTAAATCTGGTCAATGGGGAAGCAATAATTTTTAATTGCTATATGGTTCTAAATCGAACACCAGTGTTGTATTGTATATTATATTTAGGATGAGAATGGCTTGTATTTCATTATATTCCCGTACTAAAGCTACAGAAATCCTGTAGTATCCTCCTACATGATGTGTTTGTGGATACTTCTGAAAGCTTGATTGTGCTGACATGGCATTTAGGTCATGAACTTGTCAGGTCAGCTTGACCTGAACTAGTTCACAAGCTGGTCCATGCTCAGTCTTGTGGGCCATCAACCAGTCAGTGGGCAGGGTTGGGTCAACTCACTACCTAAATCTAGGGACCCTGCCCTAGCAGCTTACCGGCCGATGGGTGCCCTACCAGCTTCGAGTAGGCTTGGCCTTTACCCAATTACTCTCTTTAATAAATAAATAAATATTTATATAAATTAGAGTATTTAACTTTATTTATTGATAAAAATAGCAAATAATATTTTTGTAAACTTAGAATGTCAGAATGTTTCCATTTTAAGCAGACATGTTCTGTGAAGTTAAAATGCATTGCAAACAATGGTTTGCAACATAGTTTTTACTATTTCATAAAATTGCAGAATGTTCGTATGATTACAATTTTACATATTTCTCTTATCAAAATTCTTTTCTTACATATTTCAACTGTAGAAACTTAACCGTGTATGAAAAGGTTGAGAGACATGTGGACATATCTATGCTGTATCCTACTTTATTGAGAATCATTGTATTAATGTGTGGGTTGTCTTGAACTACTATAAACAACATTTTTCAGCTTTAATGTGTGTCGTCTCCTCTTATGCAGGTATGTTGTTGAGAAAGATATAAAAAACAATGTAGTTTTTGTGTCAAGAAATTACTTTTCAGTTGACAAAAGAAGGCGCCTGTTTCGTGTTGGCTCCATGAAATGGTTAAATGGTTTTCCCCCAAACCAGATCAGTCAGCTACAGTGCAAGGTACAAGGATTTAAAATTGATCTGTTACTCCTGTTATAGATTTTTTTTGTATATTAGTTTTCAGAATGCAATGCTATTATTTTTCTGAGGAGTGTCCTGAGTAAAAATTGGTCTTAGATGAGCCTTGTATATAATTGCCTCATTAGTCTTTATTTTACATTTAGGAAGAGTTGTCATTGTTGAATTTTGCTAAATTATTTGAGGCCTCATCAAGTTCCACTGTCGGGACCCTTACATACTTTGTATATCATATCTTATTTTATTTTTCAAAAAAAGCCTCATCATCCTTGAACTCAAACTCTCAATATTATTGAGTAATGCTGCATGTACCACTTACATACTGACCACATTCTAGACCACAAATGGGTCCACCTCTACTAGAGATGTGGTCCACAATGTGAACATTTAATGTAGTATAAATATTTTTTATTGAGGTCAATCTGTCTCACTAAAGAGAAAAAAGAATTAATATCTGCACAAATGAATGTTGTAAATGGTTGTAGCCTAGAGTTTTTACATGTTTTTTTTGTTTCATTTCGTTTTTTTTTTAATTTATAACTTTTGGTTGATCTTGTCCTTTCTTTTCTTTTGAGTTTTGAGAAACAGAGTTTCATGTCTGTGTCAGTCTCATAAGTAATGACTCTCTTGACCATGACATAGAAAACTTCCCACTCGTATAAGTTGTTTTCTGTTTCTCTTTCACTTGGTACCAAAGTCAGAACTTCTGCTTGGAAGCATTTACAACAAATTGGACCGACATTCATCACATAAGGTCTTAAAACAAGTTGTATTAACTAGATGTGGACTAATGTGTCACGGCTGGTTGATAAGTCTTGCAAGGATGGGTGATACAAGGAAAGCTTTGAATCATGTTATATGGTTTGTAGTTTTAACGTTTAGAATCCTAGAGAAAAGAAGCTGAAATGTTTGAAACCTTTCAGGTTAGACATGGGCCTGGTTTTCGTAATTGTAGCTTAATAATGGAACCTGGTGAATATGGTCATGAAGATGTTGCAGTTGTCCAGTTATCTGAAGATGATCAAGGTCTGGCAGCTGGGCAGTTTGCGGCCCTCTACCAGGGAAGAACTTGCTTGGGCTCCGGTGTAATTTTGGAGTCTTGGGATGATCAAGGTTTTCCTGTATGTGCAAGAGCTCTTGAAATTGCAAGAATTGAGGATAAATCACTTCTTGGTAAACCTGTTAAGATAAAAGTAAAACCAGAGCATCCGATAACGGAGTCTGATCAGGTAGATGGCATGGAACTTTGTCGAGGACTGAAACATTCTGGAATTTCTGCTGCCAAACAACGCATGCAGGTATCTCAAGGAGAAGCAATAATCCGATTCCCTGTAAATTGGCTGCAGAAGTTTCGAGAGAAGTGGTTGCGCATATTCTAGCAATTTTAATCTCACAATGCAGACAGTTTCGAGGCATATGGCGGGAAAAAAAAAATCCTACAAATGAGAATTAGAGATAGCCCTTTTGCTCTCTCTGGTGATCCTCTCTGTTCCATTCATGTATAGTAGTGGAGTGTTAGTTGTAAAATTTGTTTGCCAGAGTATGCAGTGGTCATATAAGTCTTGGCCCCTGGGGTAATTATTTTTTAAAGCATTTTTTCAGGGTGCATAGTTTTATTATCATAGGAAGGGTTGCATTTGCGCCACTTGGCTGCTGATTTTCCATGTATCTTACTCATTTATATACTAGATCCTGATTTCTTAATCATGTGCTTTTGTGATTCAGACAACCAATAGCCAAGAGTTGTCATTATCTGGTCTTAGGAATTCAAAAGAAAAAATTCAAAAAGAAAGTATGGTGAAAAACAAATAAAAAATAGAATTAAAGGCAATATCCAATGGAATATGAAGAATGGACCGTCTCTTGGAATTGTTTCAAATTTCAACCGAGGGAGGTAACTAATTTCGATTCGTTTAGTTTTATCAGATTTCAAAATCAAGTCAATTTCTATTTCCAAGGTGATTTGAGGGCTAGACACATCTGCCAATTGTCGGCTCGGAACACTTTCCTTTGTTGGTACAGACGGAGCTGCGAACCCGGAAGGGTTTTAAACCCTTCAAATTTGAAGCCTGCTGGATCTCTGATCCGAAGTGTAAAGAGGTCATTGATAAAAGTTTGGCGTATAAGGAATTGTGCAAATGGCAATGGTATGGTGCGCTGAGGAGAAAACTCAGGGGCTGTAGAATGGAGTTGAGGAAATGGAGTGATGCAAAGCTCTCAAACAACAGGAAGCTGGCAAGCAACCTTTTAGCTGAACTTCATCAACTTTAACAGAATTGGGATGTCAACGCTACTAGAATTGATCTTGTGGGGATTGACTTAAACAATATTTGGAGAAGGTAGGAACTTTACTGGAATCAAAGAGCAAAAACAAAATGGTTAAAAGAGGGTGATGCCGACACTGCTTATTTCCACAATTCTACAGTCCAGAAGAGGAAAAACTGAATGGCCAAGATAAAAAAATGCAAATGGCATTTGGGAGTGCAATGAAGCTCAAGTGCGGAGGACTATTGAAGACTAATTTTGTATTCTCTTTACCTCGGAAGGGCCAAGAGATTGGGGTGATATACTGACCTTTATCTTTCCAGTTATTACTGACAATATGAATGCTTGTCTGCTGGCCCCTATTACTGATGAGGAAATTCGGAGCACTGCCTTCCAAATTGGGGCTTTGAAATCTCCTGGCCCAGATGGGTTTTCTGGTATCTTCTATCATAATTATTGGAATATTATTGGTCATGATGTTTGTAAATTGGTTCAGGGGTTTTTTCTTGATGATACAGCTATTGGGGACTTGAATAAACTGAAATTGCCTTTATTCCCAAGGCCCTAAACCCGTAGATGGTTGTGCAGTTTCATCCCATTGCCTTGTGCAACTACTCATACAAGATTATTTCAAAGATTGCAAACCGGCTGCAACCTTTCCTCGATAAGTTTATTTCTCCTCTGCAATGTGCCTTCATCCTGGGATGGCAAATCCAAGATAATATCTTCATTGCACACACGAGTCCTTCCATTCTCTAAAAGTTAGAAGATCAAGCCGGATTTTTGAAATGGGGCTTAAATTAGACATGAATAAAGCCTATGATCGGATTGACTGGGATTTTGTCAAGGCCATCTTGCTCAAAATGGGGTTTGCTCGGAATTGGGTAATGATGGTTATGAGGTGCATCTCTTCGGTGGAGTTTGCTATTGTTGTTAATGGGAAGGCAGGATATGACTTTAATTCGACGGGGGGTATTCGTCAAGGCAACCCGTTCTCTCCTTATTTGCTCATCATCAGCAGTGATGTTCTTTCCTCAATGCTTAACCATGTTGTCTCACGTGGTATCCTTCATGGTATTAAATTCAGGAGAACTGGTCTGGTTCTATCACACTTATTTTTTGCTGACGATTGTAGGGTGGTGAGCCAAATCCTGAAGTCTTATTGTCATGCATCAGGACAACTTGTCAACTATGAGAAATCGAACCTCTCTTTCAGCCCTAATACTCCCTACTGATGTTAGATAAAAAAAATGAGAGAGGGTCTCAACGTTAATATCACCATGGATCTGGGTAAATATCTACGTTATGGGGGCGGTCAAAGGAGGTGCTAAATTTTGTGAAAGATAAAATTATTAAGAGAATTCACGGGTGGAAATGGAGCCTCCTCTCTCAAGCTAGCAAGGAATTTTTAATTAAATCTGTTGCCCAGGCTGTTCCTTCCTATCCTATGTCTGTGTTTCTATTTCCAGCTGGCTTATGCAAAGAAATTGATAGTATTATGGCAAATTTTTAGTGGGGGCTAAACCAGGACACCAACAAAATCCACTGGATAAGTTGGAAAGAGTTGGGGCTCCCCAAGAAGGAAGGGGGCATGGGTTTTAGGAGCCTGAGGGGAGTTTAAATCTGCCTTACTTGCAAAACAGTGTTGGAGGATTCTAATGGAACCTAATGCGTTTTGGGTCAAACTGATTAAGAGCCTGTATTTCCCGAACAATGAGTTTCTTGAGGCTTGAAAATGGGCTAGATCGTCCTGGGCTTGGTCGAGTTTGTTGGAAGGTGGCAACCTCATTCTGAGGGGGGCTCGTTAGCAAGTTCTTAACAGGGGAGAGAACAAAATTATGAACTTATATGTGGATTCCTTGTGCTCCGGACCGTGTTGTCACCCCAAAGCAAGGTGTTGAGATTGATATTGAAGCAAAGGCTGAAACTGTTATATCATTCCTCCCATGAATGGAGGATCGATACTATCAATAACTTGATTGATGCTAGAGATGCTTTGGTTATTAAAGCTATGTCGCTTGGGGATGGTGATGTTACAGATAGGCTTATTAAATCTTGTCCATTGCTTCTGTTAGTCCCTCCCATGATAGACCTTCAACCTCAGGACACATTGATAAGGCGATCTAGAAGTTAATTTGGTCTTCAAAGCTGGTGCCAAAGCTAAAAAACTTCTTATGGAAAATCAGCACGGGTTGTCTACCGACTAAGCAAGCCCTTTACAGGAGCCACCTTGGTCTCTCTCCTCTTTGCCCTCTTTGTGGGGAGTTCCCTGAGACTGTTGAACATCTCTTCTTGTTGTGTGATTGGGTGCAGGGCATTTGGTTTGGTGGGCCTCTGTGTTATCGAGTCAATAGGCAGAGCATATCAACTATGGGTGACTGGTTTATTAAAACGATGGATTCTCTTCAAAGCTTGGCCCCTGATCGTTGTTGGCTTTTAGCCCAAAATGCCCACACGTGTTGGAGTATGTGGAAAAGAAGATGTGCGTCAATCCTTGATGGCTCCCTGGTGTGTTCGCGAAGGTCTTCGAGAGATGCCCTGCGTATGGTTCATGAGTTTTTATAGATGCAGCGTTTTCCGATTGAAGTTCTGGATCCTACGGAGGAGGGGGTGGTTTAATCAAGATGGCTGCCCCCACCCCGCTCTATCTATAAGATCAATGTCGATGCCTAGTGGGATAGCAATTCTCATCAGGCGGGTCTAGGTGTGATTATACGGGATGCAAATGTTGTGCTGAAGGGTGGTAATTGTGGCTCTAGGCTTACGGCTTCTGCTATGGAAGCGGAGGCTCATGCTGCACTGAGGGGGGTTAAGTTGGCAAACGAGTTAGGTCTTACCCACGTTATTTTTCAGTCGGATTCGAAAGAGTTGGTACAGTCTATTAAAGGCCATATTTAGAAGGGCAGATGGACCATTTTTCCTATCCTTGCGGCTATACGGAAGCATAGTTCCAATTTCTATAGCTGCTCTTTTGAATTGGGTTCCCAGGGAGCCAACAAAGCAGTGGATGCTGCAGCTCTTCGAGCAAAGCGAAGGATGTGTGATGAAATTTGGGACTCTTGTCCCCCCATCTTCCTGGTTTATGTGCTTCAAGCTAATGGGCTCCCTTGGCCCCCTAGGGAGTAGACTTTTGTTAGAGACAGACACGCTCCACTGGGAGGTGTCGCTACTCTAGTCTCTAACTTGGTTACTTGTTCCTAGCATCTGTTTGTGGTTAGTTGGCTTTTGTTTTGGGCTGTTGGTAGTCTTGTTTGGTGTGTCTGGCTGTTGGTAGTTGTGTTTTCACCTTCTGATGTACTCTCTTTTGTTTAATGGAAAGTACGCTTGACCGAAAAAATAAAAGATGATTTCAGGGGGTGATTGCGCCAAAAAATAGTTCCAGTTGGAATTTGGCACACAAAAAAAATTCTAGTGACAAATCGACACAAAATAGTTATGTTAACTCACACGCGATTATTTTTAACGGAGTTTAATGGTCTTGACGATAGGTGGTACTTTGAAGAAAAACAAAGCCAGAGACTTGGGCAGAGAAATAAAGAGGAGACAGAGAGAGGAGAGGGGTGCTAGAAAATTTCCGTTAGGGCCTCTTCCTTTGTTTTATAGCTCGTTATGATTAAATCTTAACAGGGGAGTCTTTGTGATATTTTTGTTTCATTTGCACATAAACCCAGGCCTTTGTCATAGGCACCAGGTCTCCAACTTAACATAGTTTTGTACCGAGAGATCCAAATCGCCAGCCTCTGGTTGGAAAATTAGAGGGACTTAACTCCTACAGAATAATAAAATAAAGTGCAGTGCCACGATACTCTTCCCAGCCTCAGTTACACTCACTATATCCATTGTTTATGAATGCGAAGCACATCTGATTGCATCTTCTCTTGCATTTTTCATGTCTATAAATGTCTTATCTCTGAGAAAAATTGAGAAAATCCCAACCAAACAAACGTCATGACATTAAGCTAACCCGGACTAAGCTTGCTGAGTAAAGGATGATGTTCTCAGCCACATCGGACGGCCTAAGATGGCCCTTCCGTGAACGGAGAGGTAAGCTGCGTTTAACCTATCAATCAACCAGAGAAGCAAACAAGTCAAATGCCTGTATATGAGTGCATTAAGTATGATATTTTCCTCTTTACACCAAAGCTGCCAAGAGAATCTGAAATTACAATTCACAACTTTTGATCTTTGAAAGTAGGGAGGATTTGTTATCTTGCCTTATCAGAACTATTAATGTGAGACTCAAAACAAAAATTGTGTTGAGAAAAAGACAAGTCATACAAAATGTCCTTGTATTTCACCCAGAAGTATGTTAGTTTTTCATGTGAGGCCATTTTTACATTCTATGAATATTTCCATAATGGTTGAATATTTGACCTTTTATTAACTCACTCAACTTTAGATTTACCAAATGTTATCCATTTAAAGTATGCTGCATTAACTGAAAAGGTGAAAAGATATACTTATCAACATCAGGTGTAGCCAAGGGATCATCCAACTCCTCCCTCTGTTCCACAGAGGGGGCAGTACCTCCCACTGCAATATCTTGAACTCCTTCAACCTGAAAACAAAGCACGAAAAAATATATTCAAATAAAAGCTAACAAGTTACAATCCTTAAACTACCACATCCTTCACTTTCTCAAGGCATTCGGAAGTAGTCATTACAAACTACAAAGTCTAATCAATCTCCATAATTCATGCAGGAAATGTATTACAGAGCTGAATTGTATATCCAAGAGAGCCAAAAATTCTATAATAAAAATGAAAGGAAAAGTTCAGGTAAATTGTAGGCATGTGAGGTTTTATTTATCTATAATAATTTGCTCTTCCATCCTCGTTACAATTTTTTATTTTTTATTTTATAAAGAAGAAAAGAAAATAAGATTGCAAGCCATTGATAACTAGGTGTGACTCTCACACACAATGAGAAGGGAAGGGTAAGAATTCCAAAAAAGACAATAAATAAAATGAGCAATAAAATGGAAACTCTTATAGCTCATCCTCTTAGCTTTCTGATGACGATATGTATTTCATCTGATCTCGACTCCGAATTTTGAACTAAGATACAAGGTTATCCATCATAATATAGAATTTATAAAGCCTGCCTGTTGAGGATATTGGCCGTAACCAGCATATGCACCGTATGCATATAATGATGGATCCTGGGTAGCCCCATAAGCATAGGCATCGTAGCCTTGTCCATAACCATAATATGCAGCCCATTGGTTTGGATCTACTTGCTGAGCAAAGCTACCAGGTACATCCTACAATAAGACAGTTTGTCAGGTTAGGCATCCAACTATAAATATATCTTTTATGCATCTGTGAGTGTCTGAAACAAATTTTCCAGAACAGTATTAGGAAGGCATATGGTTATCTCAACTACATATAAAAGTGCAAATGTCATAAATATCCTATTCACTGAATACATTTCTCTGATTTCTCTTTCCTCCATCCCCACCCTATGACAAAAAGAGGGAGAGAAAACTCACATGTTATTAATTTATGGTATTCCCAACTCCACAAGTAGAGTTCAAAATTACCTAAAATATTTGTTCAGAGTCCTAAGACACATTTAATAAAAATCTGTTAAGTCATGCCTTAATTTAATAATCTTCATATCTTTAAAAGTTAAGAATAAACTCTATTAATATCTTCAATCAAAGATGTTGATCGCATATTAAGTTGTCAAACAGAACTTGTAGTTTTTTTAACTTATTTTACACCATCAAGGTTTTTATATCTAACACATGAAGAATAAAATTATAAATTTTGTAGAACAACCGTTATATAATAAAATACACTTGAAATACTACCCTATATATTTTTTGTATTTATATAACAAGAAAAAAAAATTAATAGAGGAAAAGTACAAAGTAATGAAGGGAGAACCAGCAATCCACCTCCATGCTATGCTAATAGAACAATATATATCGTACAACACAAGAAATCAGTATAAAACAACACTCTTCTCATCCCTAAACAGAGAGCTTCAAAGAATTCTTTGAAAACAGGTGATATCAAAGGCAACGATATTGAAGAATGCACTATTCTCCTCAAAAGTATTTTGAACTCTTCTTCTCTCTTAAAAAAAAGTTATACTCTCTTTCACTCCAGACGATCCATAGCAATGCTTTCCCTGCACATCTCCATAAGATTTAACCCCCTTCATATGATGGGCGCCAATCAGTTTTAAATCTATCTTATATACATAAACACAAATGTGTTAAGTACCCTAATTTAAATTATGTCACTTTAGATAAAGTTTTTCTTTTTCTGCCCTTCTTTTTAATTTCACCACTGTATCCCTCCCTCCCCTCTATACTCCTATTTGTCAGGAATTATATTAATTTACTTCTATTACTGTTCTTGTCTTCATAATTAGTATATTTTGAAATCAAATAACTTCAATTTTTAGTTAAGAAAAACATAGATCCGTAATGATCTAACTAAAATATTTCTCACCTTAAGTAACACTTTCTATTCATGGTAAAATCAAATAATTCATCAACGTTGATATAGAAGTTCGACTTTAAAGTGATACATAGCATTTAATTTTTTTTTCTTTTTTCCATAGATTAGTATTAAAACCCTAAGTATTAAAACAATAGCAATCATACTTGCTTGAAGTGAAGTGTTTTTTCTATCCATTTTATGCATATTATACTTTCCATACTCTAGTTATTCAATATTCTAGTACAAGAGTTTGTTTTGTATACAACGCAACTCTCGATGCGTTAGGTAAGTAAGGCTAAGCATCTTACATATCAACCATGAGCATCTAAATTCTAGGCAAAGTTGTAGTAATGCATATACAAACAATATGTTTTATGAGGATAACCATTAGTAAGCTCTTAGTTAAGAACCTCCAATCTCTCGCTGTTCCTTCTTCCTATTTAGACGAAAAATTAACTTTCAAGTCAAAGGATATATGGCTCCTCTCTATTTAACAAATCAAATGGAGAGGGAAGTCAAACTTGTAAGCACAGCTAAAGCCGCCTCAATACAAGGGAGCCCTGCATGTTGGATCGTGCAGATTTAACAAAGACCTCTCCATTTCCATGGAAAGTGGAGAGCAGCCTATTCCCAAATCAAAAGCATTGCATCTCAATTTTTCAAACACTTCATCCATTCACATATTCCTGTCTTTTAAAATGGAAACCATCTCTTAGAAGGAAAACGTGAAGCAAAAACATCATTATGGTTGAAGACAAACTAGAATTTTATATAGACAAGCCATCTAAAAGAGGAAGCACCTGTTTAGCTGTTGGGCTCCTGCCCCAAGAAATGCGGACTACTTGTTGACCAATCATTATTCCCTGCATCCTTTGGATAGCTTCTTCAGCAGATGCCCTATATGGACAGAAGTGGAGCCAATAAACAACTAAAGAGAAAAGTAACATTGTCTTTCTTGGGGGAAGGACAAAAGGCCTGACAAAGATAAATCAAGCTTTAGTCCTTTCTACATTGCAACATTTTCTCGCCTCCTTCCTTCATACTCATGCAACACCTTTTCTTTAAGCAAAGGATAATGTGACAAGGGCTAAACTAAATAAGCCAACATTCTAATTCCATTTACCCATGTTTTGCGAAATTAGTAGAGAGAGAGAGAGAACAATGCACAGAACTTTCTTCTTATATAAATAAATAGATGGAGGAAATATTATTACCAAAAAGAAAATGGGACAATCAAGTGATGGCTTAAATGCTAAACAAACCTTGTCCCAAACTGTACAAAACCACATCCTTTGCCCACAGGAATCTTGACATAGGGAATCTCTCCAAACTGCATAAAACTTTGCTTCAGTTCCTCCTCCGTGACATTAGGATCCAAGTTACCAACAAAAATCTGCATTAGACATAACCATATAAATAGCAACAATAAAATATTAGACACAAAACCAAAAAAAAAAAAGTTCTTAAAGAAAACAAATACAATTAAGAATGTCAGACTTACTGTAGTGTTGTTTGCATCATAATCTGCTGGAAGCACGGGAACTGCTGGCGTAGTGTATGCTGGATTAGGATATACTGCTGCCAGAAAAATCCACAGGTAAGTGCATCTTTGAGTCAGGGTAAATAGACTTTTTCAAGAGAGAATTATCAAGATAATATAAATAATACTGGAAGCATAATAAGTGAGAAGAAAAGGAGCAAGTCTTTCTGGCCGCAACTTGAACATATCTCTATATTGATTCATAAAATGATATTCCTTACCTTTTGCTGCACCATATTGCTGCTGAAAACCAGTGGTTTTCTTTGGTGTTGCGGCACTGATACGCATCTGCCTAGTTGAGCAATAAACACCATTCATTTCTGTCATAGCACGGTTCCTTTCTGTCTCATCTGCAAACTTGACAAACCCATATCCCTTTGAGCGTCCAGTGTTTGGATCAGTCACAACCTTGGCACCTCTAACCGAAGAATATTGAGTTCGAAAGGTTTCTTGCAGCATAAAATCTGTAACATCAGGGGCTAAATCCCCTACGAAAATAGAGTGCTCGGGGCCAGCATCAGGGCGTCTTTCCCCAATACCAAACGAAGCCCAGTTCAATCTAAAATTTTGTTCAGTTCCAGGCATTAGTGTCCCATTGTAAGCATGCAGAACCCTTTCAGCTGCGGCATGAGAAACAAATTCCACAAACCCATAACCCTCTGGCTGGCCAGTGATTTTATTACGTATTATCTTTATTGAAATCACCTGAATAAAGTAATCATCCAAAAGTAAATAATAGAATCTCTTATCACCAGGAATCTCTTTTCTGCACACCGCTATAGAACTGCATACTTTGTTTAAAATAAAATAAGACATATATAAAACTCTTTGGATGAAACACATACTTTTATTAAACCATAGAAGAATAATTAAAACAAAAGATGGATACAATGTCCATCTATGCTGACAAGCCAGAATTTATTTATTTAATTTTTTTTTGTTCTCACAGGAAATCTACTTCTTTCAGCTTCTCATGAAAGACTATTATTTCTTTCTTCCAAACAAATCCCAAGAGAATCGAAAACCACACACTACCAATGGGTATTGCCCAGTTATTTGTCCCAACACTGAAATAAACCTCAAACAGCAAAGAATAAATTCTTGGCCAAGCCCGCATCACTTGCAACAACCAAATCCAAACTTATGAAGTCAGAAACAAAATACAATCAGCACTAACCCCCTTGAGTTAGCTCAAGTTGTGAGAGTGGATAGGGAAATGGGCTAGGATTAGGCTAGGTCAAGGGTTCGATTATGATATATATATATATATATATCAACAGCGCTCTTGGGATCACTTTGCAAAGAATACACTACAGTGGAGTCAAACAAGTATAATGTCTTCTTTTTTGGAGCATATCACAAGTATTAATTCTTCATGAACCACAAACCAAACAAAAATATGAACTTCAGTAGGTAAACCAGTATTTCAAATTATTTTATATGGCTCTACAATGGGATCAACTGGTTCGTCTAATATAGGGTTTGCAAGAAAATAAACATCATAAATAGCCTAAAATCTTTTTTGGGATCAATCAGGTATCATTAAGCCTCAACAATAGACCTCAACATTTTGGAAAAAAGGAAGCAAGAGCAATAATTAGTAATTACTGCATTATAATTCACAGATAATGGACCAAAGATCGGAAAGATGAGTCAACATTCCATCTTCCTGAAGGAAAATCAATGCAAGTAAAAACAAACGGAACTTACTTGCCTCAAATGGTTATAGTTTTTTATTTTTTATTTTTTGGTTAAACAATTGGTTGTAGTTAAAGATTATGCAAGCATGGAAAAGAGGACATAACAATCAAACAAAACCCATATGTGAGGCAGGAATGCATTCAATTCAAGTTAATCAGCTGCAAGATTGAAAATGGTCTACCCTATGAAATTTTATTTGCCTACGAATGTTGTATATTGTTATTTCTCTTCTCACTCGTCTTAGTCATATTTCACAGTGTTTACAATCAAAGTTCCATAAATTAAGACCTAACACAAAGCAAAGACATATCTAGTTTCCAGAAGATTATGTGAAGATTATGCCAGCAACAAAGAAGAAGGTTCCAGGTAGAATAGATGGTAAATTATCTTGGCATCATGAACTAGGGATAGAACCTCACAGCCATCAGTGTTTATGGGATGGGAGAGGGCTACATCCCATTTGAAACCCATAGGTTCAAAATACCTCCAATGGGGCAAAAAGTTCAATATCAGAAGAACTGCCATGCTCCCTTCTAGAAATAACCATGAGTTTAATCTCGTAAGTATGAATGGAACACTAGAAATCATATTTGCAAGCTTCGCTCAGCCTTTACAAGAATGGACTATCAACCATCTAGTTATTCATAGGACTCCAACCACGTATGACTTGATTAATAGTGAGACACGACTCATCCACATTAACTGTTTATGTTGTTTGGTTACAATGGAAGGGAATTGAACCATTGACCTAGCCTAATCCTAACCCATTTCCTCACCCACCCCTCGCTACTTGGGCTTACAAAACAGTATTACTCAGCACTAAAGTTCATAAATTTGTGTTGCCTGTAGATTGCTCAATGCCTTACCCACACCATACCTATTAATTATCCCAAAATAAGTATTCACAAAATCCTTGCATTATCAATAACCATAATTCAAATAACCTAACAAACAATTTTAAAATCAAAGACTAGTCCTACATCAGTAGAGTCTGTATACATATATGCATACATATCCAAAAATTCAAACGACACACTACAATAAATAAAACCAAATTCTAGAAATACCCATTTTTATTAAAACTGAATTCCGATTATAAACTCTAAAATTCCCAGCAAAACCCTAATAGATATTATATCTACTGATATATATATATATATATAGAGAGAGAGAGAGAGAGAGAGAGAGAGAGAGAGAGAGAGAGAGAGAGAGAGAGAGAGAGAGAGAGAGAGAGAGAGACCTCGCCGGTGTGTGCAAAGCAGGTAGTGAGGTAGTTTTCGTCGACCCAATACTGTAAATCCCCAATCCAAAGGGTTCTGACCTCTTCCACTGAAGTTGGTTGATGATGATGATGCTGGTACCCTTGAGCCTGAGCCATCATACTACTCGGCGGTTGAGGCTGAGCGCTCATCATTTTCTTCTTTGTTTTCTTTGCACGCTGCGAGCTTCTACGTCTCTATGATTCTATGTGTCATATGCTAGAGCTCTACTGCTTTTCTACCGGGAGGCGGAGGCCGGGACAAGGACACAGGAATATAACAACTTCAACGACACCCTTTGCCTGAATTAATCACGGAAATATGAATATCGATTGAAACATGTTTAAATTATCGCTAAACTTTTTTTATGAAAATTAATAGAAAAAAAAAATGGAAATTGTGAATGAAAATATAATAAATGTTTAGAAGCAAAGAATAGGATGAGAGTGTGTTTGAAAAGTTTAATCGTTAATAAGTAAAATTTGGAGCCCAATTTCATTATTGTCAGTTTTTTTTTTTTTTTTTAAACTTTTAAATATAGAAAAAATTCATTTGAATATACTCAAATGCCCTCAAAATTTAAGACCCAAGAGTTTTTATCCCAAATTCAGTTCGTGTTTAGGGATGGCAAAAATCTTTGTCAGGTTGGGTCCTTATTGGGTCCCTAGCCCTAACGAAGGGAGATTTTAGGGAAAAATCGAGGCTGGGTACGGCCCTTATGGGGATCCCCAAATTTTAAAAATCCTCAGTTGCGTACGGGCCGAAGATGGTATTGTTATCCTCATTCTCAAACCCAGCCCGATAAGTAATATTTTTATATTTATGTAATATACATGTAATATAACTATGTATTGTTATCATTTAATATTTATTTAGTTTTGTCAAATTGAATTGAGATGATTGTGAGTAAGTTGAATTTTATAGGTCAATTAATTGTGATTGATAGTTTAAGGTGAAATTAGTGTTACAATGTAGGATAAGTATTTTTTTTTAATGCAAAAAAAACTTGGGAAAGTCCCCCTGATGGGGATGGGAATGCCTTGAAAATTCTTATTGGGGATGAGGGCTGGGACGAGGATGGTATTGTCATATATGGCCTCGAACAGGCCCGTTGCCATCCCTATTCGTGTTCTTCTTATCCCCCCACAAACACAAAGATTGGGGGTCAGTGGCCACCAACCCTCTCCTCCTACCCTTCTCTCCCTCCTTCTGGCTTTCTTGACGGCGAAGTTATGATAGGGTTGCTGAGGTGGATCTATGTCAGATCTGTGCCAATCTCTTCATCTTCGTCCTTCCTTGGTTTGGTGGGGGCCTAATCCGAGTGACTAAGTGCTTTAATTTTTCTTTAGGTTTTAAGTTGGTTTTCTCAGTCTCTCCTAAGGAGAGTTTTTGTTTCATTTTTTTATGCTGGTATGTGTTCAATTTCTCCAAGCCGTGTGTTGGCGCAGTTTTTGGCTTTTCATGAATAAAGTCACTAGAGTAAAGCCATGTGACTGTGATTTGTTGCTAGATTTGTGATTGGGGGAGTACCATAGCCATGATTATTTTTTGTAACCCCATCGACATGTGGCGTACAGTAGCCATGATTATCTTTTGTTCCTCATTAAAACCTGTATTGGGTCCTTATTTGAGTCTAAGTATGGGTTCAAGTGATTGGTTACCCTATGTGGCTATTGTAATCTAGTCTTTTGGCTTTTATCAATGATGTTTCTATCAGTTGACAAAAAAAAAAAGATTGATCATGACGAAATCAAATTGTTTTTCTTCACAATTTCATTATGTTTTTGTTTGACTTCTGTAGATCTAATATTTTCCTTTTCCTCAACGAAAGCTTGGAAATTGAACCCATGTCGAGAACAAAACAGCAAAGTCCTATCCCAACCGTATTTGCCTGCTTTTGGTTTTATTTATTTTTATTAATTCATTATTCTTTTTAAAAGTGATATGTGTGTTAGATATATGCCCTAGAAGCCAATACAAAAATGGATAATTCTAAGGAAATAATAAATAATGATCAAAGGGGCAAGGATGTTGCTTTAGATACATAATGTACACAAAATAACAAGTCCATGGATTAAGATAAATGGAAAGTGGTCTAAAGAAGTTAGATGCACGAGACGTTTACATACATATGAATATCGTATCCTAAAATGTTCCTGGTCATAGGATCACCAATTGGACAATGGTGATCTGCAAAGACTGGTACATATTATGTCTGCTCAATTGGGAGGATGACTAGTCTCAAGTCATTCGTGTAGAGACACTGAGACAGATGTGTAGGTGCTCTATAGAAGATGGAGTCCACTAAACGCGATCAACTCTAGAATTCTTGTATGGAAGTCTTATTCACAAGTGTCAAACAAAAAATTCTAAGTTGTGATAATGCAAATTAATCCTTAGACCTGAGACATCACAGTTGTCTTGTGTATATGTTGTTTCTCTTTGAGAGCACTATACGGTCGTATCAAAATGATGTAACTTAAAGGTGTTCCTCAGGATTCTTAGCATGTACGCAAAGATAGGTGAATGTACAACAAGGAATCTCTGCTCTTAGTAAGAAGAAAGAATACTCTAAAGATATGATTCGTGAATTTTGGCCAAAGTATTGGATGGAAATTGAAACAAAAACGTTTGTAATTTCATCAAATTGAATCATATAATCAAGAGATGTCATTTTAGGGATTTTGACACAAGTTTACTATATCCCGAGAATATGACATAGAGTATTGAATTAGAGAAGGATCGAATTGCATTATAATCACAAACTAACTAGGTTCTCTAAATGAATTCTTTTTTGGGTAGCCATGACATACTGCTAGGTATCACTCATGACTTGTGGAAGCCCTGTAAGGACTAATTATAATTAGCCTTCGCCAATAGGAAGAATTGTATGAATGGATACAATTCACACTTGATTCAGAGTGAATCATTCATACCCATTGTCTTCCTAATTAGAACCTATAAGATCGCACACTGAAAAGGAATCGATTGGGAAATTATGAAGAGAATGATTGATTTTGTGATTTGGTCAAACTCAAAGGTCAATGTCAATAGTCAAAGGTTAAAAGTCAAACGGTTGACCCGACACTTGACACGGTCAACTAAGGATGACCGGGACCAACACTCGTTAGACAAGTGAGTGATTAAATTAGTTAAGTCACTAGAGTAATTAAATTGATTAGATTAATTTAATTATTCAATTAAAGTTATAAAACTTTAATTAAAAGTCTCATATGACTTGGAAATTCAAAAGGGATTTGACCATATGGACTTAGGCACATATGTGACACATTATAGGATTAATGTGTTGGACCAAGATAGCAAAAGATGACACACAAAAAGGAGGTGTGGCTACACTAGGGCTTGGGGGTATTTTTATCACTCTTGTGACATTTTTGACCCTATAAGTGAGTAGCTATGGAATCCTATCATCCTAGGGTTTTTCAAGTTGGTGAAACTGGAAGAGAGAAAACATCAAGCTCTCTCTCCCTAATCCCGTGAATCTATCACATCAAGTGAAGGTGCTAGCACCACTCTTCACTTGTTGTCTACTCATTCTCTCATCTCGTTCAATCCTTGGTAAAGAGCTTTGGGGAGGTGCATATATATCTTTATACCTATTTGGAGAGCTACAAGGTGGAGAATCAACATCAAAGAGAGAGCCAACAACAAAGGGACCACTCCCTCTACTTGAACACTATTCTTGGTTTCAAGATTCGCTCCAAGGGTATGAACATCTTATCTTTCTCTCAAATTGGATTTAGAGAGTCTTTAGTGCCACACTTTCATAGCCTTATAAAGATTGGGACCAAATGAGTCTTGCATGAATCTCTAGTTTATTTAATGCTTCCGCTCTTACTTTGATTTCATATTAGATATGGCATGCTAGGTGATTTATACTCTCAAAGTTTGGTTGTAGAGTTTTTACAAAATCTCTACACAACACCATTCCCACAATATTCCCTTCACTGTGAATAAAAGAAAAATTGACAATGTTTAAGTTTCTCAGTTGCATGGAATTTGCAATGTTATTTTATTCTGATTTTCTTACTCCCTTTTTGTCTACTTATGCTCCCTTTTGTTTAATATACCATTTCAAACAAGAGAGTGTAAGTGAACAAAAGAGAAGTGGGAAAATCAGCTCCCTTTATTTTTTATCTTTAGATTTTCTTGCTTTCAATCTCTTTGGTGACTGATGTTTGTATTTTGCAGCTCCCTTTTTGGAGTTTCAATGATATATTGACCCACCCCCCCCCCCCCCCCCCCCCCCCCCCCAAAAAAAAAAGGGAAGAAGCTACATAACAAATGGAAGGCTTGGGAAGCTGCTAACCTTGGACCCAATCGTATCTGAATTGGGATTTCTACCAGTGGCTTGTTACTTGGGCCCTAAAAGATATCATGGGAAGTTCATGGTAATCTATGCACACACGCCATCTCCCATCCTTTTTACTTGCCTACTTTGAATCTTCTTTGTCGTACTCGTTTATTGAAATAATTGGCTGCCTGGTTTTGGTAGTTTGTATGTCATAATGTCACAGCTTCTCGCTGTTCTTCGAACATGTCAAGGCTGTGAGCTAGATGCTGCTCATTATCATTGCTCTCTACCACCAATGCCATGACTATGGGTAGTCCAAGCATGTGGAGTTTCACGAGTATGGTTTTCAACCATGAATATTATCTTCGATCACGAATTCGGCCTTTAGCCATGAGTATGGCCTTCGACCATGAATATGATCTTCGATCACGAGTTCGAGTTTGGGCTTCGGTCGTATAGTCTTCAACTATGTATTTGACTTTCAGTCACAACTACGGCTTTCGGCCACATGAGCTTGAATTTCTTTCACAATCATAGTCTTCGACCACTTGAATTTGACTTTCAATCACAAGCATGAATTGAGTATTGGCATGCCCCCGTTGGTTTAGAATGCATGTGTTTACTAACTACACATTGTGGCTCTCGTTCAGCCTCTGTTTTTGTTGATTTTGTCGTCAGTTGGGCTTCATAAATTGCCACCATATAGAAATAGGCTTATAGCTTATCTTGAGTGGTGTAGTAGCTGAACCCCCCCCCCCACCCCACCCCCCACGCAAATGTAATCAAGAGGTTAACAGGCTGCCAAATTCTAATCACACAATAATAATGTTAATTTCATCAACAAAAATCAGTTTCAATGTACAGTAAAGTTTCACCATGTACTAATCAATACGTATGCTTAGTAGTATCTAGATAATGAGCAGCATATGACTAGATTCAAATTCAGCCATTTTATAGAGCCATACATGCAACTGTTCTCATCTCCCAAATACAAGTGGAATAAGTAAAATACCTTGGCATTTGTCAGATGTATATATAATTAATTTCAATAGCAAGTCATACTGTCGAGAAGATTGATAATTTCTTCTTTCGCACATATAGATAATAATGCTACAAATAGGCATTTAAATTAGAGAATACATGTCTTTCTTATTTTGAGTGTAGCTGTGACTGATTTCATCTATACAGCCAAGTGATTTGTATGTACAATATAACCATCACATGTGACCCTCTTGGTTCTCTATTCATTGTAACAATCAGAAAAACCATTCTAGTCACAACTACGGGGAAGCTTAGATGTCCCCAGCACTTCACTGTGTGCCTTCACTTGCTCCAAATACACGAGGTGTATCAGACAATGAATTATTGAATGTAATTAATTACATTTAGAGATGTTTAGTCATATACCCATTCTTAGCACTAATAATATAGATAAACCCTACACCATTGAATTTCTATAAACAAACCCAAAACACATGCGACTCTCTTTAAGTTTGATTATTAAATTACTTTGATACCCTATTTAGTATTTTAGGTTTTTTATAAGGTTTTGGGATTGGGCTTGTTTTAAGAATTTGATGGCAGTTTTGTAATTTATAAGAAGTTAAACCCAAGAAAAAAAAAGTCATGGACCCCCTAGGATCAATTGAGAAACCGAAGGCGTGGGGTCTAGGAAGTCAGCTCAAGTGCATTGAGGTCCAGAAGGTCAGCTCAAGCGTAAGTGCACCCAGGAAAAAAAAATGTCCAACTTGTCAGCCATTCGGTACCGGCCAAAGAGCAAAGTGGAAAACCAAAAACGCTAGGGTCCATGGAGTCAGCTCAAGCGCTAGAGGAAGAAACCCAAAAGCTGGGGTCCATCTGGGATCGGTCATAGGGTCCACCAGGTCGGCTGAGGCGTAAGGAAAAGAAGAGGAATTCGCATAGGTCCACCAGATCGGCTTAAGCAAAAAGGGAAAAGAGTAGAAATTTGCATGGGGTCCATCTGGGATCGGCTGGAGAAATAAAAGTTCAAAACTGCTGGGGCCATGCGGGATTAGTAGAGGTGCAAAAATCCAAAATAAAGTGAAAGGGTCCACTTGCGCACGGGATTGGCTGTCCATATTTGGATATTTCACATGGGGCTGGCTCAAGCACTAAAAATCCATAGTCGAAACTTCAAAGAATCTTTATTAGTGTGGTGTACGGTACAAACTACAGAGGCGCCAGTTCCATTAAATCTCTGTCTTTTGTCGAAGTGCATGCAGCTTTCTGTCAGGGAAACGCATGCGTTAGGTAGAATAGCTTTGGTTGGTCATATCAGACCAAGCTTTGTTGGGAGAGCCTGAGGCGAATATCTGAGTTTGGCCGTATCAACTCTTATCTTTACTTTTGAAAAGAGCTTCTCCCCGTGACTTTTGTGACATATTTTTCTCTAATGCTCACACATTTTGCCATAAAAGGTCGGGCAATAGAGATACCTTTCATTCACAAAGCAGTTCATATTTTGCTTTTGTTCTTCATATATGCTCTAGTCGTGAAGGGAGAGGAAAGTGTTATGTGCATTTGAAAACTCTGTCGAACGGCTCTCATTCTTGCTACGACCTTGTTAAGTATTATTTTCATCCTTGTTATTTTCATGTCGAGGCACGAGATTTGGCCCAAGTCTAACGGTGTCCCACCTGGCTACGAGGTCCTTAAGGCTCGCACCAAATGATGTGTTCCCAACAAAGCGGGGGTCGATCCTTTTCTTTTGGGGTCGGACATGTACACTGCTATTATCCCTGAGGGCTCCTTAATTCTTTCGCCAGCCCATTTAGAGTATGTTAAGTTTCCACTTCATCCCCTTTTTCATATGCTTTTGTTCTTCTTAGATCTTAACCCCATGCAACTGAACCCAAATTCTTACCTTCTCATATCCGGCTTTCTAGTCGTCTAGTTGAAGTGGGGTGTCTCCCTTAACTTTAAGAATTTCATCTATCTCCACAACTTAGCTTGTGTTAGTGGTGAAAGTCACTATTTCTTTTTTACGAATGATTTCAGTAAAAAGATATTTTCTTGTAAACCTACTTCCACCAAGTATTGGAAAAACCAACATCTCTTAATTTCTGGAGAGTGGGCGACGCCTGATATGTCTACTTGAATCGAACTAGGAACTTTGTTGCATCTGTCCATTAATCATATATTGAGAACATAGCTAAAATGTCAATTATGGGAGGTGCATGTAGTATGGTGTTATATACATTTATCTTAGAAATTTTTTCTTTCCATATATTTGTTTCCCTCTTTTCAGCCGGGTAGGCCGATTGAAGGAGTTTTTGGTCCTTCTTATTTTGGATGCGGGGCATGCCACCACCAAGGCACGAATTTGGGCTTGAATGGAATGTGAGTGGATGGATGTGTTGCGCTTCCAACTTCTAATCAAACAATTGATCGACCAAGCAAAGAACCTCATCTTGGCCTAGGATCTTTCACTTCCTCAAGCTCGAGGATGGGTAGGCTTTGTACGGATGTTTTTGTGATTCTTAGGGTTTTAAGTAAAAATAGTGCAATTAAACTAAATGTGCATTTAAACGTAAAGGCAAGAATTAAAGTGTGATAAAATAAATCAAAGCGATAAATAAAGTAAGAACGAAATAAAAGCGATAAGAACGATAAACTGAAATAAACTTGAAATTAAACTTAATAAAAGTGCGATAACAATTGTTTAGGGGTGGTAGAAATCCACCTAACTTGGGCAATTTCTGAAAGCACGAAAATTGGCCGGGCAGACAAGGAGATGCGGCCGGGCTTCTCAATTGCGGAAATTGGGCAGCCGTTGAACTTTGGGGGCCGTAGCAATCCGGGCTGCACAAACTTGCAGCCGGATGGAGCTAGGAAAAGTGGGCACGAGAATGGCGGCCGAGATTTGTTCAAATGCGGCCGGGGTTTAAGGCTTGCGGAAAGATCGCGGCTGGAGCTATTACAAAATCTCGGCCGGGTGATATTCGAATATGACTAGAAGCTCAAGGGCGGCTGGGCTACTGAAAATTGGCGGCTGTAGCAATCTGGGCTGTGCTCGAAATTGGCTGGGCACGCCGGAATTACTAGGATATCTCATGCCCAAAATTTTTGGAAGACTTGGGATATCTCGGCCGAGGATTGTTTGGCTTTTAGCAAACCCAATGTTGGAAAATGGCGGCTGGGTACTTGTTGAGATGCGGCCGAAATTTATGTATGGTTGTTGCCCACTTTTTTCACAACTAGAAGGGTGAAGGGCCGCAACGATTCTGGCGGCTACAATATTTGGGCGGCCTTGCGAATAGTTGGCTGAAGGGTTTGTAGGGCTAAATCCAATTGCCTTTTATATATATATATATATATTATAATATATAAGGAATATTGCGGCTGGGCTGTTTTTAGAGTTGGCAAGGTCTTTTCTAGTTGCCCACTTTATATGTTGCCGCCCACTTATATATATATATATATATATATATATATATATATATATATATATATATATATATATAATATTAATTAGTCTAAGCTATAAAGCCCAAGTGAATGCCTACACCCACATTCATATATAAATACATATATATATTTAAATGAGAATGAAGATTAAATGAAGTCTCCCTTGGCAGACTAATTCTAGAGTGCCAAGAATTCAAACGTCATGGGCATCCTGTCATGCCAAGAGATTAAGGGTCTTGGCCCAAGGCACCAATTCGAGCTCAGAATTTTCGGAGGATCATATGCACGTGGAGGCTTCATAAGGAAAGCAATCAAGAATTTCATAGTAACTCCGAGTGTGCCAAAACAAGGAAGAATCAAGCATGTCAGAATATTTCAAGCAAGTGCAATCCCACGGATTTAGGAGGGCTTCGAAAGGAAAGATTTTCATAAAGAGTTGACCTTTGGCCATTCAATGGCCAGCCCATGGGCTGACGAGTGCCCTATATAAACCTCGCCAAACGAAGGAGAGAAACACACAACATCAAACAGACAAACCTATTTTTCGTCTCGCACTTTTCTTTTCCTAGACTTAGGATTTTACTTTTCATGCACCTAATGTAGCAAGTTCTTCCTTTTTCTTAGTGTAAGTTTAAATTCTTGCAATTTACATTACGTTGTCATTTAAATTCAAGTTTATTTCAATTGCTTTACTTTTCATTGTTATCGCACTTCAATTAAGTTTAATATTCAAGTTCATTTTACTTTATCGTTCTTATCGCTTTCATTTCGTTCTTGCTTTATTTATTGCTTTAATTCATTTTATCGCACTTTAATTCTCGTCTTTACGTTATTTATCTTTTGCACTTTACTTTACACGTTTGTCTTTAAATTATATTTAAGTTTAAGCACATTTACTTTACGCAATTATTCTTCATTTCATTACGTTTCACCTTCAATCTTCATCTCCACCCACTCCACATCATTTGGTCGCTCACATAAAGCCTTGACCCCGAGGTAGTGAAAGAACCTAGGCCGTGAGGAGGTTCCTTGCTCGGCCGAACAATCGTTTGATTAAAGTCAAATCTCGGACGCAACACATCCATCTACTCACATTCCATTCAAGCCCAAATTCGGGGCTTGGTGGTGGCACGCCCCGCACTCAAAAAAGAAGAAGGACCAAAAACTCCTTCAATCGGCCTACCCGGCCGAAAAGAGGGAAACATAATTTGGCACGCCCGGTGGGACACACTATATGAGCGACCGAAAGGAATGGCAACATTCCTATCAGCCGATGAACTACAACGGCTATGATTCTTATGGCTCAAATAGCCAATCCATCAGCCAACACTTTGGCCAATATAATTTTACCTATCAAGGTGGGCCTAACAACCAATATGGCTCAAGTAGTCAATTTGGTTGCCAATATGGTGGGCACAACTATGTTAGCGAATTTGGTGGTCAATATGGTGGGCACAACTATGTTGGCGGATATGATCTTATGAACCAAAATGGTTCGAATGATCAAAATGGCTTTGGTGGCCAAACCAATCAAGGTGGCTATAACGGCCAACACGATTCTACATATCAATATAGCTCTGGTAGCCAATTCAATGGCCAACATGGCGGAAACAATAATCATGGCCAAAATAATATGGTATATCAAAATTATGCGAATGGCCAACATGGCTATAATGGCCAATACAATCAGGTGGCCGGGGGACAATACACTTACCCAGATGGCCAAAATAATCCGCCCAGTATTTATGATCAGCCTAGTTATGGTTCCCTCCAAACGAATCATCATAATGGCCATAGTGGCCAAAATGTTCTTAGCGTAAGTGAAAGGCCATATGTTGACCGCACGGACAAAGAACATCAAAATTTCACAAAGGAAATATCTGAAGTGAAAGATTTATTTATGGAGATGGCAGTTTCCAACGAACTTTTGATCCAACAGTTGCGTGAAATCTCCTTGCGACTTGCGATCGAAGAGCAAGTTCTTAGCCAACAAGCTAAGGGGCAAACTCTCAACCCCAACCTTGATTCTCAGTCACAAGTTGAAAATTCTCATGTGGTTGTAAGTTGGCCACCCATTCCACCTACTCCTCTAGAGGAAAGTGAGGTGAGTAGGGAATATGAGAGTGAGAAAGAGGTGGGCGAGACGACCTTAGAATCAAATGTTCAAGTTGACCGTCCTATTAAGAGCCTGACATTGGTTGAGGAAAAGGAGTCCACCCAAGGGGATGAGACCCAAAAGATGGTCACCGATGAAAATTGCAATATGGCCCAACCCAAGGCAACCATCCTAGGATGTAATGGCCTACAATCTAGTGAAAAAGAAGGGCGGAGCATGACCCAAGATGCAATAATGATAGACATGATTGTAGGAGAAAAGCTCGACATTGTGAGACCACAATTGCAAGTGGTCAAGTTTATTGAGCCCCAGCCAAAGGCCAAGATTGGCCGACCAAGTGGATTTGGGGGGCATGAAGGATCGGCCAAAGTGATGGTCAGAAGGCATCCGGGTCGTACTAGTCATCCTAGTATTTCAACCCATCGCCAACAAAATAGCAAGATCCAAGTCGAGAATAAGAAGGGCTCCAAGCTTGGAGTAAAACATGGTTGGCCACCACCATGGTCTCCATGAAAATTTTGTTCAACACGGCCACCTACTAGGTAGGCCGTTGAGATTCTAATAAAGGTCATGGTTGATTCTTGAACAAATTGGCCACTTAGTTTTAAAAATTAAAATATTATACATATTATACTTTGCTCGGTGGAAGGCTCAAGATTGAGTTCCGTCGGCGGAAGATGAATGATTCCTTTATTTCGGCTCCGGAAGGGGAAGTTTGTGATTTGTGGGCAAAAATGACTTGGGGGCATGTCCACCACCTGAGTAATCCGTCGGAGGGATTCACATGCCTTCGATCATAATCAGATGGTTGGTTCACTCCCCATGTATACTCAGCGACAAAATATTCCGACCGCTCAACCGGGCCAAAATGGTCTCGGCCGAACCACGGCCATCGACCAAAATAATTTCGGCCGAGATCTAGTCGTCGGTCCCAACCATGTGTTGGTTGAAGATGTTACGAAAGTCGCTGGAGGACCATTGTTAAGGCCAAATCATGCCACTTCGTTGGAAATCAAACAACTCATCCGTACAATGGAGATGTCGAATAACTTCAAGCATCAACGAATGCAAGAGGTGGCTCAAACCATTCCTCAACCCATGGCCACTCGATCAAAGAGTGGTTGGATCGATTGCTAGGCCAACAAAATGGCCAAAGTGGAATCTAGTGATGCCTAATAGAATGCCAGCGATAGGGCCTCAGACGGAGGCCCAACCAAATATTTTTGGAGTAAATCCGCCCCAATTTAATCCACCAGCTGGGGGCAACCCAGCCCCGGTGGCTAATATTCCGCCGATGGGCAACAATCCATATGCGGCGGCCGATCAATTCCAAGTGTTCCCGCCATATAATCAATTTCGCCCACAAGCCCACCAAGGGGCTGGGGCCAATTTTGCTGGGCCTCATATCAACCAATTCGCCGGAGTTGGTGGTTGGAATAATCTCGGTGGGAATGCAAATAATCCGTTGCTAGGAAATCAAGCAATCGACTGAGGTGCGATCGAACAAGTGATTCAAGATATGGTGCCTCATGCTAGGAGGATTGGTAGGCCAGTCTACCGAAGGCCATATCCGGAGCACTTTGATCAAGAGGAATTTCCAAGGGGCTTCAAGGTTCCAGATTTTGCACTATTTTCGGGAGATGGGCTCCAGTCGACCGTCGAATATATTGGCCGATTCACGACCCAATGTGAAGATTGGGCATCGTGAGGCCTTGAAACTAAGGTTATTCCCAAGTACACTCACGGGGGCAACTTTCTCATGGTATGTCAAACTTACACAAAACTCCGTCCCAAATTGGCAAGTCATGGAGCACATCTTCCACGAGCAATTCTGTCGGCCGAAGTCGGAAGTCTCAATGACTAATTTGGCGAAAATAAGCCCAAAACTAAATGAGTCGGTCCAAGAATACTTGGGGCGATTTAGAGAAGTAAGGGCTAGGTGCACAATTAATATGCTAGAGCATGAGTTTGCGAAATTGGCCCAAGAGGGATTGTTGCTTGACCTTCGAAAGAAATTGGAAGGAATTGAGTTCCGTGACATTTATGATCTCCTACTTCGAGTGGACTGATACAAAGCCCTTCTAAAGGAGGTTCAATAAAAGGGACGGCCGGCACCTCGACCAACCTTTTATAAGAATTCGGCCAAACCCTCCGGGCCTAGAACTATGGCGGTCGAAAGAGATCATGGCCAAAGGGCCATATATGTGCAAGGCTTTGTCTAAAGAGGAAGAAGAGTCGGCCGGGGTAAACTTGGCCGAGATTATGGCCAAAGGGCCGTATATGTGCAAGGCTTTGTCTAAAGCCTTCAAGGATCGAAGGGCGACGAGGGTCCAAATTTCCAAGTTTAGTGGAACCTCCCAAAAGACTTCATCGATCGGAAGATCTGGAAGTTTCCAGAGAAAGTTATCATGGGCATCGACCAGAACCCTTTCCCAAATGCCCAAGTCAATATGGTGAATGCCAATTTCCCAAGGCCAGACCAACCTAGGCAAAGGTTGGACTTGGGTGGCTCTATGAAGGCTGCAGCAAAAAGAAGGGCAAGGGAGATTCCGGCGGACCCTAAGAAAAAGGCAAGGCCAAGATGTACCTTGAGGTGGCCAAGGTTCTCGAGACAAAAGTTTCGACCAAGGAAGAACCTCCAAAGCCCATTGTGCTATGCAGTCGATGCCAATGCGAGGTAACTCCCGAAGTGGTTCCGTCAAAGCCTAAGAAGTTAACCAAGGAACCTACCAAGGGGCTGATTAAGGAGCAACCCAAGGATAAAGTCCAAGTGGGCAGACCTAGGAGTTTTGAAAGGATTATGATAACAAATCCGGCCGAGAATTACAGCCCACATAGCCCAAGAGGCAAAATGAAAGTAAGGCCAAACAAACGGCCATTGCATGAAAATTAAGATAGGTACGAGAGGCCGCGATATCAGCCTAAGAGGAGAAATCAACATGCCCCTCTAAGGTGTGAAGACATTGATTTGCTAGACTCAAGCCAAAACAAAAGCATGTGGATTTCAGTGGGCGAAGGCAAAAGCTAAGATGTGGCCTATGTATCAAGACCCCGCCCCGCAAACAGTAGTGGTGTTCCAACTTTCAAAGGTGCCAAACACAAAAGCGGGCCAATGGTATAGAAGCAGAGGCCAAAACTCCCACCGGTACCCCTGAGTAAGACTCAAACTAGAAGGGCTCAAAGGCAATATGCCACCACTTGCAAGGCGGAGTTAGAATGGGCGGACAAAGGGCAAGCTCAACTCGACCGGTTGGTCGAGCCTCGAGATGAGCTTCGATTGGAGGAATTGGAGTTGGCCAAGGCCGATACCGTCGCTTCCTTGGATGTAGCCTCGACCGAGGAGATGAAAATACGTTGAGAATGGGTGAATGACCGAGTCGTGGTAATAGCCCCGGAATAGCCAATCTCGGAATTGGAGGCCCATTTGCCTAGGGCTTTCAAGCCAAAAAATTATGAGGCTGAAGTTAGTAGGCCAACCAAAATGGTGGGCAAGAAACCTTTGAAGGGTGAGAAAGCAAGGGTTGCTTGATCGAAAATCAAACCTTTGGTCGCCAAGACTCCGATAGTGACCAAGGGAGCTCAGCCCACCGAGGTTAAGAAGAAAGGAGAAAATGACCAGAACATGGTCGAAGAAACTAGGGGCGAGCTCCATATGAAAGAAAGTGGGCCAAAGGCGAAGGAAGACCAAGTCATGGTCGAGACCGAGGCCGAGGCCAACAGAATAGGAAAAGAGACCGAATGTACAGCCGAGGGAAGACAAGAGGCCAAATATACGATTGAAGGAGAAGATAAAGAGATGCTAGAAAACAACCAGCCCAATTTTGCATCGGCCGAAGGTTTGATAGCCGACGATGAAGAATATGGAGATGAAGGGTGTAGAGCATCTTGAAAAGGAGTGCAAGGCCAAAGTGGAGTTTGGAGACTTTGACGAGGTAAATGCCATGGTTGTTACACTCCCACTATTTTTCGAAGCTCGGCCGGATCATCCTAATTATATGGATGGAGATGTGTTCAATGAGGTTGAGTCCATGGTCCAAATGGAATGAGCCAAAGAAATTGAGGTGGCCCAAGAAATTCCAAAGGAATGGAATGCCCAACCTTGCATCGTGGTGCCCAAAACGGAGGAAAAATTGCCTGAAAAGGTGTGCTATGAGATGCCCACCAAGAAAATGTCCTCCACCTTAAGCCTTTGTACATGGGCACTCATTTTGATGGAGTTCCGGTTGGCAAGGTCCTTGTAGATACAGGGGCTACAGTCAATTTCCCCCATGCCTCAATCATGAGGAAATTAAAGAAAGGCTCAAATGAATTAATTCCGACCGAGACAACGGTCAGTGGGTTCGTGAGAGACACCCCGACTTCAAAGGGGATCATCCCGCTCGAAGTTAGAGTGGGGCAAAAGATTAGAAAGATTGCTTTCTTTGCGGTGGAGACAACGGCCCATTTCAATGCTTTGTTGGGCCGAGATTGGATCCATGGAAGCATGTGTGTGCCCTCTTCACTTCATCGATTTTTACAATTTTGGCATGAGGATGGAAGTATAGAGACTGTTCAGGCCGATGCATGGCCTTTCATGGCTTCCGCTAATGCGGTAGAGGCAAAGTTTTATGAAGATGATATCATGCCTCTTTATTTTATGGGGTCAGATATGAATGGCCGACCTATGGGAGTCTCGGCCCAAAAGTTGATAAACTTGGGGGCACATGATGCCCAAGAAAATGGGGAGCACCCCATGATAGCTAATTTTTTCTCCTTCAATGAGTGACACAACCATAGAGGGACAGAAGAAGGCCGCGGTGGAAGATACTTTGAGGCGGTTATATGGTTTTGGGCCAAAAGAGTGGCCGAGCATAGGTCCACCGCTAACTAAGTGGAATTTATCCATGAAGGTCTAGAAGATGATGCACTCGAAATCGTGGAAGTGGAATTGGCACCATCGGCAAATCTACATCAGTGGTCTAATGGAGCCGGAATTTCGGGCCAAGATGGAAGAACTTTTAAGAGAGTTCAAGGATTGCTTCGCTGGGGATTACGCTGAGATGTCTGTATTGAGTCATGACTTGGTCAAGCATCGTCTACAAACAATGGAAGATTTCAAGCCCTTCAATTTTGGTTCTAAAACTTTGAACCAATGATACCAATCAAATTTACCTTCTGCCGAGCTTGAGTGGTCGGATTTCCCGGCGGCGGATGATGCTTTCTTTGATGGGGCCTCTTTAGTTGGGGCGGAGTCCATTTTGATGGGGGTTCCCGTCGGCCAACCTTTGAATGGCTTGGAGCTCTCCCAAACGGTTGCCCATGTGAAGTCTGAAAAATAAGTTGGGCCATTTCAAAGGTTCGGGATAGGCGGAGAAAAATGGGCCAAGAATATATTGGGCGGAGTTGGGAAAGGCATTGAGAAAGTAGACAAATACTTGCTTTCCCAAGTCTTTGTCCATGGCCACTTTCATATCTTCAAAAAATTGGGCACTATCATTCGGAATGGATTCCATCCTACAAACATAAAGTAAAATCGAATCAAAGAAAAATATAGTGAATAAACTAAGATTCGAATCAAGGCAAGCAAAGAGTTTCAAAATTCAGAAAATTGAAAGGTTTTGAGTCTCGATTTGCTTACCTCTACACCAATTATGAGCTAAACAACTCGGGGGGCAATGTTTAGGGGTGGTAGAAATCCACCTAACTTGGGCAATTTCTGAAAGCACGAAAATTGGCCGGGCAGACAAGGAGATGCGGCCGGGCTTCTCAATTGCGGAAATTGGGCAGCCGTTGAACTTTGGGGGCCGTAGCAATCCGGGCTGCACAAACTTGCAGCCGGATGGAGCTAGGAAAAGTGGGCACGAGAATGGCGGCCGAGATTTGTTCAAATGCGGCCGGGGTTTAAGGCTTGCGGAAAGATCGCGGCTGGAGCTATTACAAAATCTCGGCCGGGTGATATTCGAATATGACTAGAAGCTCAAGGGCGGCTGGGCTACTGAAAATTGGCGGCTGTAGCAATCTGGGCTGTGCTCGAAATTGGCTGGGCACGCCGGAATTACTAGGATATCTCATGCCCAAAATTTTTGGAAGACTTGGGATATCTCGGCCGAGGATTGTTTGGCTTTTAGCAAACCCAATGTTGGAAAATGGCGGCTGGGTACTTGTTGAGATGCGGCCGAAATTTATGTATGGTTGTTGCCCACTTTTTTCACAACTAGAAGGGTGAAGGGCCGCAACGATTCTGGCGGCTACAATATTTGGGCGGCCTTGCGAATAGTTGGCTGAAGGGTTTGTAGGGCTAAATCCAATTGCCTTTTATATATATATATATATATTATAATATATAAGGAATATTGCGGCTGGGCTGTTTTTAGAGTTGGCAAGGTCTTTTCTAGTTGCCCACTTTATATGTTGCCGCCCACTTATATATATATATATATATATATATATATATATATATATATATATATATATATAATATTAATTAGTCTAAGCTATAAAGCCCAAGTGAATGCCTACACCCACATTCATATATAAATACATATATATATTTAAATGAGAATGAAGATTAAATGAAGTCTCCCTTGGCAGACTAATTCTAGAGTGCCAAGAATTCAAACGTCATGGGCATCCTGTCATGCCAAGAGATTAAGGGTCTTGGCCCAAGGCACCAATTCGAGCTCAGAATTTTCGGAGGATCATATGCACGTGGAGGCTTCATAAGGAAAGCAATCAAGAATTTCATAGTAACTCCGAGTGTGCCAAAACAAGGAAGAATCAAGCATGTCAGAATATTTCAAGCAAGTGCAATCCCACGGATTTAGGAGGGCTTCGAAAGGAAAGATTTTCATAAAGAGTTGACCTTTGGCCATTCAATGGCCAGCCCATGGGCTGACGAGTGCCCTATATAAACCTCGCCAAACGAAGGAGAGAAACACACAACATCAAACAGACAAACCTATTTTTCGTCTCGCACTTTTCTTTTCCTAGACTTAGGATTTTACTTTTCATGCACCTAATGTAGCAAGTTCTTCCTTTTTCTTAGTGTAAGTTTAAATTCTTGCAATTTACATTACGTTGTCATTTAAATTCAAGTTTATTTCAATTGCTTTACTTTTCATTGTTATCGCACTTCAATTAAGTTTAATATTCAAGTTCATTTTACTTTATCGTTCTTATCGCTTTCATTTCGTTCTTGCTTTATTTATTGCTTTAATTCATTTTATCGCACTTTAATTCTCGTCTTTACGTTATTTATCTTTTGCACTTTACTTTACACGTTTGTCTTTAAATTATATTTAAGTTTAAGCACATTTACTTTACGCAATTATTCTTCATTTCATTACGTTTCACCTTCAATCTTCATCTCCACCCACTCCACATCATTTGGTCGCTCACATAAAGCCTTGACCCCGAGGTAGTGAAAGAACCTAGGCCGTGAGGAGGTTCCTTGCTCGGCCGAACAATCGTTTGATTAAAGTCAAATCTCGGACGCAACACATCCATCTACTCACATTCCATTCAAGCCCAAATTCGGGGCTTGGTGGTGGCACGCCCCGCACTCAAAAAAGAAGAAGGACCAAAAACTCCTTCAATCGGCCTACCCGGCCGAAAAGAGGGAAACAACAATGAAAAGTAAAGCACTTGAAATAAACTTGAATTTAAATGACAAAAAAATATAAATTAAACAAGAATTTAAACTTACACTAGGAAAAGGAAGAACTCGCTACACTAAATGCTTGAAAATAAAATCCTAAGTCTAGGAAAAGAAAAGTGTGAGACGAAAGATAGGTTTGTTTGTCTGATGTTGTGTGTCTTCTGCCTTCGTTTGATGAGGTTTATATAGGGCATCCGTCAGCCCATGGGCTGGCCATTGAATAGCCAAACATTAACTCTTTTAAAATTCTTTCCTTTCGAAGGCCCCTAAATCCATAGATCACGTCGGTGAAGATGTTATGGTTGCTTGATTTTCTCTCATTTTGGAAAATCCCAAATCGTTATCAACCTCCTTGATTTCTTTCCTTGTGAGGCCTCCGTCACGTACACACTGACCTCTGGAAATCTTGGATGAGAATCCGTGGCTCGGGCTTAGACCTTCGAGATTTCATCTTGACATCTGGTGGAACCTCGTGCATTTTGAGTTTTTAAAATTCTAGAGTTGGCTGACCATCCGCCAAAGTGAGTGGTATGTGAACTTCAAAGATTTGGATGTTGGGCTTGGCCCCACATTGGACAATCTTTGAGTTCTACAAATATTCAAATATTGGAAACTCGGCGGACATACCTCACGCCGAACTTCGACTCCCTCAACGGAAATACTTTCCGCCGAACTTAAACTCCCTCAGTCGAAATTAAACTTCATTGACCGAAATTCTTCCAGCCGAAATACCTCATTCCGAACTTAAACTCCCTCGGCCGAAATACCTCCCGCCGAAATAAAACTCCATCGGCCGAAATTCCTCCCGCCTCCTCCTGCCAAACTTAAACTCCCTCGGCCAATATACCTCCCATCGAAATTAAACTCCCTCAACCGAAATACCTCCAGCCGAAATTAAACTTCATCGGCCGAAATTCCTTCCGCCGAACTTAAAATCTCTCGGCCGAAATACCTCCCGACAAAATTAAACTCCATCGGCCGAAATTCCTCCCACCGAACTTAAACTTCATCGGCTGAAATACCTCCAGCCGAATTTAAACTCCCTCGGCCGAAATACCTCCCGCCAAACTTAGACTCCGTCGACCCAACTTTGCTTGCCTAAGTGTTGCGAGAAGAGCACTCGGGTGAGCAAGGAGAAAATCTGCCCCAGCCCAACTTTTTACAAGATGAGTGGCTGACCAAGGTATTTAAGGAGTGCCCGGCCCAACTTTTTAAGAAGTGCACAACCATTTTTGCAAAAGGAAACGTTCGGCTAATTTTGCAAAGATATGCTCGGCCACTTTTGCAAGGATACGCCCAATAATTTTTGCAAAGGAAAGCATCTGGCCAAATTTTGAGAAGGCACCATGGCCTTTGAAGAAAACACCTCGGCCACCTTTTTGAGAAAGCATCTCGGCCGCTAGGAATTCTCAGTCACTAGGAATTCCTCCTTGGCAGATTGGGTGAATTTTGACCACCCCCAAACAATATCTATATCGTTGGGATGGTTCCCTCAACAAAGTAGACCATTTTTTCCCCCTCAACAAAGTCAAAATATCTTCAAGCATTAATGCAACAAGTCCATTTTTTTTCTTCTCAGTTTTAAGAAATAAGGGTTAGGGAAATGCAACAAGTCCATATTTGTAAAAATGTCACCTGAACTTATACCTTAGTTTCAATTTGTCATCTTTAAAAAAAAATTAAGAGAAATGTCACCTAAATTTTTCAAAATTTATAATTTGTCATCTAATTTTTCATCCATGATTAAGGGTATTTTAGTCTTTTCATTTTTACGGGTGGTTTAAAAATGAAAAAATCATTATACAAAATTGTATATATTTTAAAATAAACCATTAAAAATCAAGATTCTTTCCTACCAAACATTAAAAAATTGAAAATTGCATTTTTTTTTCCATCCCCCTGTCATCTCTCTCTATTCTCCCTTCCTCCCAAACCACACCTCCCCTCTCCTCTGTTTTTTTTCTCCCCCAAGACCTAAGCACCCCATCCCCACCTGCAACCCACCTCCACAAAAAACACAAGATGCAGATATGAGATATGACAAGTACTGCCAATCATTTTTATTTTTTTTATACAAGAATTACAAGAAAGAAAATGATGGTAGGGATGGTGGCGAACAAACCCTTTTTATTTTTTATTTTTCAAGGAATGTCATTAAACTGTAGATAGATAGAATATTCAAACTACACATTGTAATAGGAACAATAAAATCCAAACTGATTGAACAAAATCCACTGAGAAAACACATAGCACCAATATATGTACGGGAAGAAAAAAAATAGAGGAGAGGGGAGGTGTGGTTGGGGAGGAAGGGAGAATAGAGAGAGAAGACAAGGGGGATGGAAAAACAAATGTAATTTTCAATTTTTTAATGTTTGGTAGGAAAGAATCTTGATTTTTAATGGTTTATTTTAAAATATATACAGTTTTGTATGATCTTCCATTTTTAAACCACCCTTAAAAATGTAAAGATTGAAATACCCTTAATCATGGATGAAAAATTGGATGATATTAAAGTCAGATGACAAATTATAGATTTTGAAAAATTTAGGTGACATTTCTCTTAAAAAAATTTTAAGGTGACGAATTGAAACTAAGGTATAAGTTCAGGTGACATTTCTACAAATATCCCAAAATAAATTCAATGGAGCATATTTTCTTATTTTATAAGAAATAAAATTTGAATTTTCCACCAAAACTAGAAATTTAATGGAACTGGCGACTCTATAGTCTACACTGTACACCACACCAATAAAGATCCTTTGAAGTTTCGACTGTGGATTTTTAATGCTTTAGCCAGCCCCATCTGAAATATCCAAATGTGGACAGCCAATCCCGTGCACAAGTGGACCCTTTCACTTTATTTTGGATTTTTGCACCTCTGCCAATCCCGCATGGTCCCAACAATTTTGAACTTTTCTTACTCCGGTTGATCTCAGATGGACCCCATGCGAATTTCTCTTCTTTTCCCTGCGCCTCAGCTGATCTAGTGGACCCCATGACATATCCCAAATGGACCCCAGCTTTTGGGTTTCTTCATCTAATGCTTGAGCTGACTCCGTGGACCCCAGTGCCATTGGTTTGCCACTTTGCTCTTCGGCCGGTACCGAATGGCCTACAAGTTTGGACTTTTTTTTTTCTTGGGTGCGCTTGCGCTTGAGTTGACCTTCTAGACCCCAATGCACTTGAGCTGACTTCTTGGACCCTAACGTCTTCGGTTTCTCAGCTGATCCCAGGTGGTCCATGACTTTTTTTTTTCTTTTTTTTTTCTTGGGTGCGCTTGGGCTGACCTCCTGGACCCTAGCGCCTTCGGTTTCTCAAATGATCGTCCTTCGACGGATTACCTCCCTCATCGTAAGACCCTGCCAGTAGCTTTTCTTGGGCCAACCCCTTTTGAGTCAGTTATCTTCGGGGTAAAATTCAAACCAGAGGAATAACTCATAAAGTCTGGTAAAGCGAGTCCAAAATTTTGGGAGCACACCCAAGATAATTAAGTACACAAAAGCAAAGATAAAGCAGAAAGAAAAATACAACAAGTAGTGAACAAAGACAAGGAACCTAGGATGCACCACCAAATGGATCAAGAATAGCCTTCAAGGTAGGCCCAACACAGGTAGAAAATCCAGCATGTGAGGTAAGGCCCATAAATCCAAGGATGGGCCCAGTGTTGGCAATGAACGATGCAACATTAGGAGCGGTCCCAGGGACAACGGTCCCAACCAACCAAATAGAGGTTGGCTCATGAAAAGCTGTTGTTGGGGTCCCACGATGAGGGAGGTCATCCGTCGGAGGATGATTATCAGGATGCATTCCCTGAAATAGTTCATAACCAGCGGGATCAAATCCCAACTCATCGTCATAATCATCTGGATCCCCCACAAACTGATACTCGGGGAGCTGCTGACCTTGGACTCAACCATACCTTAATTGCCTGGCCATCTGGACCCTGATCTGCTTGGTGTTAGCTTGATACTCCTCGTCCCTAACGCGTGAAGCATCCACCAGTTCTTGTTTAAGGCGATCAACCTCGATCAGTGCAGTGCTTTCGCCGCTTCTCAGGCTCTGTAGCTCTCCTCATTGTTGTTCAAGTTCAGTTTCATATTCCTTGATGTGCTTCCCATTGAGTTCGAGAGTCACCGTCTTTTCGCATATCTCATGGCTCATAACCTAGAACCTCGCCATTTACGTGTTTCGAATTCCAACCATCTACGAGACATAAGAAAACGAGCATTAGCAGCTATGTTAGGACATGACGATCGAATGACACCAAGACAAACCCTAAATGTTATCGTACCGCACTCAAGCAGTGTGATTGGTAGCCCCACATATGTTCGTCAGTCATGGCCATGAAGTCATTCTCACCTAGTGATCTAGCGAGTGTGGGAGCACAAGGGACTTGCTGAGGTCGGGATGGAGTACTTGAGGAGGATGCAACAATAGGCGAACTCAAACCCAAAACGACTAGCGGAGCATGGCGGGACTTCTTCACATACCCGAAAGGCTCGATCTCTTTTTCCGGTCACCTTTCCCTACAGCCCAAGACTGATAATGAAAGTGATGACGACATATCTGAATGATCAGACTCAGACCCGGATATGCAGTTCTCGGAGTTGTTGTGCTGAGTAAACTCAACTTCCCTTTCTTGAAAATTGGCATGGATAAGGGACGCCGAATCCTCAGTGCAACAAAGCTCGACATTGACAACACAAATGTTCTTGAATTGGTCTATCCCGTGCAGGTTCAAATCAGCCAAAATGAACGAGAAGTAAGTTGTTGTGTGACGAGCAGTGGAGATACGGATAAGAGTCACAAGGTCCGTGAAGTAAGTGACGTCCCACCCTTAATCTACCAAGTTCTCCTCCAACCAAGCGATCCGGTCCTCAAGAATGAGGTACCTTTTATCCGAATGAAGCGCTGCCAAGAGAAAATGTAAGATCCCACATCGACCAACAGAGAGGGGGTGATGTGTCTTATATGTACACACCCGCATCCATCTAGCACGAGGCCTTTTGGGAGCTCACTGGCTTCGGAGTCATAGGAACTCCGAAGTTAAGCTAGTTGAGGCCTAGAGCAATCCCAAGATGGGTGACCCACTGGGAAGTTAGTCGTGAGCTCCCAGAAACAAAACCGTGAGGGCTAGAGAGGGGGGGCCCAAAGCGGACAATATCGTGCTACAGCAGAGCCGATCCGGGATGTGACAATTTGGTATCAAAGCTACTCTGCCGTGTGGTGCGAGTGTGCCGACGAGGACGTCGGGCCCATAAGGGGGGTGGATTGTAAGATCCCACATCGACCAACGGAGAGGGAGTGATGTGCCTTATATGTACACACCCGCATCCATCTAGCACGAGGCCTTTTGGGAGCTCACTGGCTTCGGAGTCATAGGAACTCCGAAGTTAAGCGAGTTGGGGCCTAGAGCAATCCCAGGATGGGTGACCCACTGGGAAGTTAGTCGTGAGCTCCCAGAAACAAAACCGTGAGGGCCAGAGAGGAGGGGCCCAAAGCGGACAATATCGTGCTACGGCAGAGCCGATCCAGGATGTGACAGAAAAGGTTAGTTAGATCTGCAAAAACACACTAAATTGAATTTCGAAGGCACAAATCATTATACCCACCGATGGGATAGACATGTGAGACATCTCATGCGCAGCCCACTCCCCAGTAATTAAGAGAGGTTGGTTTTTCCAATACTTGGTGGAAGTAGGTTTACAAGAAAATATCTTTTTACCAAACCCATGCGTAAAAAAGAAATAATGACTTTCACCCCTAACACAAGCTAAGTCGTGGAGATAGATGAAATCTTTAAAGCTAAGGGACACACCCCACTTCAACCCGACGGCCAGAAAGCCGGATATGAGAAGGTAAGAATTTGGGTTCAGTTGCATGGGGTGAAGATCCAAGAAGAACAAAAGCATATGAAAAAAGGGGATGAAGTGGAAACGTAACGTACTCTAAATGGGTTGGCGAATGAATTAAGGAACCCTCAAGGATACCGGCACTAGTATGGGCCACCGTTAGACTTGGACCAAATCTTGTGCCTCGACATGAAAATACCGAAGAAAATAATACTTACTGGGTCGTAGCAAGAACGAGAGCCTTTCGACAGAGTTTTCAAATGCACAAAATACTTTCTTTTCTCTTCACGACTAGAGCTTATATGAAGAACAAAAGCAAAATATGAACGGTTTTGTGAACGAAAGGTATCTCTATCGCCCGACCTTTTATAGCAGAATGTGTGAGCATCTAATAAAAATATGTCACAAAAGTCACGAGGAGAAGCTCTTTTCAAAAGTAAAGATAGGACTTGATATGGCCAACTCAGATATTCGCCTCAGGCTCTTGTAACAAAGCTTAGTCTAATATGACCGATCGAAGCTACTCTACCTAACGCATGCGTTTCCTAACAGAAAGCTGCATACACTTCGACAAAAGATAAGGAAATGCAACAGGTATGAGCAATAAATGGTGCCAAATAATGAGTACCACTTGCGGAGCTAGGCTTATTCACTTTTTCACACAAAGACTAAATTATGGACTACTTGGGATCGGCAAAAGTGAGAAGGAGAAACCGAAGGTGCTGGGGTCTAGGTGGTCAGCTCAAGCGCATTGGGGTCCGGAAGGTCAGCTCATGCACAAGCGCACCCAAAAAAAAAAAATCATGGACCACCTAGGATCAACTAAGAAACCAAAAGCGATAGGGTCTTGGAGGTCAACTCAAGCGCATTGGGGTCCAAAAGGTCAGCTCAAGAGCAAGCACACCCAAAATAAAAAAAAGTCTTAGACCACCTAGGATCAGCTAAGAAACCGAAGGTGCTGGGGGCCGGGAGGTCAGCTCAAGCGCATTGGGGTCCAGAAGGTCAGCTCAGGCGCAACCCAAAAAAAACAAAAGTAAAAAGTCATTGACCACCTAGGATCAGCTGAGAAACCGAAGGCGCTGGGGTCCTGGAGGTCAGCACAAGCGCAAGTGCACCCAAAAAAAAGAAGTCATGGACCACCTAGGATCAACTGAAAAACCGAAGGAGCTAGGTCTGGGAGGTCAGCTCAAATGCAAGAGCACCCAAACAAAAAACAAAAACAAAAACAAAGGAGATCCAAACTTTTAGGCCATTTGGTACCGGCTGAAGAGCAAAGTGAAAAACCAAAGGCGTTAGGGTCCACAGAGTTAGCTCAAGCGCTAGAGGAAGAAACCCAAAAGTTTAGGTCCATCTGGGATCAATTAGCAAAGCGAATAGGAAAGAGCATGGGGTCCACCGGATCGGCTTAAGCGCAAAGGGAAAAAAGGGAAATTCGCATGGGTCCACCAAATCGGCTTAAGCGCAAAGGGAAAATAAGAGAAATTCGCATGGGTCCATCGGATCGGCTTAAGCGCAAAGGGAAAGAAGAGAAATTTGCATGGGGTCCATCTGAGATCGGCTAGAGTGAGAAAAGTTCAAAACTGCTGGGACCATGTGGGATTGGCAGAGGTGCAAAAATCCAAAATAAAGTGAAATGGTCCACTTGGGCATGGGATTGGCTATCCGTATTTGGATATTTTACCTGGGGCTGGCTAAGCAATAAAAATCCATAGTTGAAACTTGAAAAAGGTCAGCAATGTGCATGAAAAAATCCATATTTGGATGTTTCACATGCTGAATATGAGAGCAAGGATAAAAGTGCATGAAAGGTCAATAACATGCATGGGTCGGCAATGGTGCAATACGAATTATTTCTTTGGGTTTGATCAACAAGCCCAAGAAATAAAAAGTCATGGACCACCTGGGATCAGCTGAGAAACCGAAGGAGTTGGGGTCCAAGAAGTCAGCTCAAGCGCATTGGGGTCCAAAAGGTCAGCTCAAGCGCAAGCGCACCCAGGAAAAAAAAAGTCCAAACTTGTAGGTCATTCGGTACCGGCCGAAGAGCAAAGTGGAAAACCAAAGGCGCTGGGGTCCACGGAGTCAACTCAAGCGCTAAAGGAAGAAACCCAAAAGCCCAAGAAAGAAAAAGGAATTGTATATTTGGGCTCAGCCATAAGCCCATCATGACATCATGTGCTCTTTTAAAAAGTAAACATAAACAAATATGGACACAAAATAAGTTTAAAACAAAAAAATCTAGCATGTAAATTACAAAATTAAAACATTTATGGTGTGTTTGGATGCGGTAAAATAACTCAGGATTTTAATAAAAGTTGGGATTTGGAGCGTGGAAAAGGGAAAGTTCAGCGTTTGGCAAAATCAACTCAGGATTTGCCAAATTACACGCAGAAAATATCATGGGAATTGCACATCTAAAATCTCGAGTTGAAATTCCATGGTAATTGTTTCCCTCTTTTCGGCCGGGTAGGCCGATTGAATGAGTTTTTGGTCCTTCTTCTTTTTTGAGTGCGGGGCGTGCCACCACCAAGCCCCGAATTTGGGCTTGAATGGAATGTGAGTAGATGGATGTGTCGCGTCCGAGATTTGACTTTAATCAAACGATTGTTCAGCCGAGCAAGGAACCTCGTCACGGCCCAGGTTCTTTCACTACCTCGGCCGAGTTTTAAATATAATTAAAAGACAAGTGCGGAAAGTAAAGTGCGTAAAATAAATAATTTAAAAACGAGTGCGTAATTTAAAGTGCGTAAAATAAAGAATGTAAAGACGATTGCGTAATGTAAATTGCATATATTAAATAATTGAAATGCGAGTGCGTAAAGTAAATTGCATAAATTAAATAATTGAAATGCGAGTGCGTAAAGTAAAGGGCGGAAAGTAAACTAGATTACGAAGAACAGTAAAGATAACATGAATTGAAATTATTGTAATTAAAATAGAATTGAAAAACAAGAACAAGAATGTAAAGGCATAATTGAAATCTATGGAACTAGAGCGGAAAAAATAAGAACTAGGCTATGGCTATATTATGCTACTCCTATGATAGAAATTGAAGAGAATGTAAAATGACAAGTTGTGTGTTGTGTCGGGGGTCTTTTCTCTCTTCCATAAGCTTGGTATTTATAGGGGCTTCGGTGCGTCTCAATTTGGTCAGTCGTCAATTGGCCTTCAAATCAATCATAATTGCTCCAGAATATCTTCAATCCCTTGTCTCATGCGTGTGATTTAATGTGAATAATAACATTTGATTTGATTCTTCTTCCATCTTGAGCTCTCCCAGCAATAACTTCAGTTGACCATCAAGCTGGCATAATTCCTTCCATATTTGAATTGTAACCTATGAGAAAATCCTCCTACGGATTATCTCTCTCCTTATTTAAGCATTGACTAATTTTATGTATTCGGCCGCTTTTGGTTATTCGATCATATCTACACTTTCGGCCGCTTATAGGCTTTCGACCACTTTTATGCTCTCGGCCGTATTGATATGCTCGATCAAATTAATGTATGCAGCCACGTGTAGATATTCGGCCACCTTTATGATTTTGGGCTTCTATCCGACCTTATTGATTAGGCCCACTGATTGGGCTCAATGTTAATTTAATTGTCGGATCTCGGGCCTGACCCGGTCAAATTTCAACCAGGTCCAAACAGTAATAGGCGGAATTGTACAATTCCCAACATAGAGGGAATTTTCATCTTCTGCCCACTCGATAACCTATCTTCTGCCCGCCAAAATTTCATCTTATGCCTGCCAAAATTTCAAGAATAACCTATCTTCTCCAAAGAGAACCAGCATGCGCGCTATGGGTATTCTCTTGATGGTGTTTTGCTAATTTTTTTGGTGAGTTTCAGTGTTCAATTTCTTTCCTTTTCGTTGGCCTCTTTTTTGTCTGCTATATTGATTCTTTTCATCGGTGGAACCAAGGTTTTGCTTTTATTTTATTTCTCCTCACTGTCTTTCAATATGACAAGAATATTTGCTCTTCCAATCAAGGTAAGAGTCTCAACTATCCGGACTCATCTTTCTCTGCTCTTCCAATGGCTGTACTTGCTAATTTTGAGTTATCTATTTTTCCTTTTTTAGTTAATTGAATTTTATTTACAAGATAATAATTCTCTGTTCTTCTCCTTGTGCTTACCCCTGCTATGTGCTTGGTTGTGCTTTGTCTATATTTGTGTTTGTATTGATCGTATTGTTGATTGGTTGGAATGGAAAGCAATTGCTATCACGTTCTAGGATGGAATAACAAGCCATTTACTTAAGTTTCATCAAGTCTCCTTATTAGAAATATTGATATATGCTCCTTTTACAGAGCCAATGAAAAAGACGGATCAGATGATCATATTCATAACAAGTTGATGAAATTAAGGTTGGTCTCTAGGTAGGACCAGGAACAATGTAGAGGTCTACCTGTGGAAAATCAGTCTAAAGCAAAAACCCAAGGGAGAAAACTAAGGAAAAAACTCTCCAAGTTATATGCTAAGTATTAGAACTTGAAGGAGATTTCAAACTGCTTTCAAGAGTTTGCATCTGCTGTTTAGTTTTAATTTCCTATTAGTAGCTAGTTTGCTGAGTAGGGACTATTGTCCTAGGCTCCGTTGGAATCTAGCTATGTCTTACCCTGCTTTTGTTATTTGTTCTTGTGTTCTGTTGGCTCCTCGTGGCTTTAGCTTTCTGTTTGTATCTCTATTCCTTGTTTTGGGGTTGTTTTGAATACAACATGAATTTCATACCAAAAAAAGAAGGAGATTTCAAACTTATTCCTGAATTTCAGACAAGCTACAGTTGCAATTCTTTACATTAGTAACAATTGAGGTATGTGCTGTTAGACAATTTTCGTACTGCACAAGTCTTTCTAATTATATATATATATATATATATATATATATATATATATATATATATATATATATATATATATATATATATATAATGTATTGAACTACGCTAATTATTCCTATCCAGATTTTACATACAAGACTGTTGTGAAAAGAAATGTTGTTACTTCTGAGTAAATTTCAATTTTGTGATGACAATCCAAACAAGTGATATTGTAATTTCTGTCATTTCTTAAATTCCGCATATATGACATTCAAACGCTGAAATTTGCAACTGACGGAATTTTTAAATGATGTAATTGGAAATTCCATCATTTACAATTTCCATGGAAATTAGAATTACTTCATCCAAACACACCATTAGAGATCTAAATATAGAACCTCCTCCATTGTGGAAAAGATTCTTTTAAAGTCTGAAAGATTCCACCCGAACTCTAAATGGGCTCCATCCACTATGTGTAGAGCCTATTTTAGAGCCTACCATTGGACTTGCCCTAAAATCCTGTAAAACACGTAAAACAAACATTAGAACTCACTGTCGATGCCTAAAATTAAACCAAAAAGAAAACTCACCCATGCCTCCCAAGAGCGAAAATGCCTTCGTTCTTAGCTATTTGTGTGAATTCTGCCCCCATTTCATATGATACACTATGGAATTTCAATATTCCCAGAAATCCAAGCCTTCTGCAACCCAATCAATTCATTCAGCTCATTCTGATTTTTACTTTAGACCACAAGTACAGTCTTGAATAGTTGAAAGAGTTAGCAACGACGGCGGGTCGCAGCCGTGAGGAAAATAATTTTGGACAATTCATTTTAATAAAACAAACCCATATATGTTTTTCACAAAAATGCTTTACACCGTTCCAAGGGAACCCATGACGATCAATTTGACTATCATCGGGCTCTTTCCGAAACAGTGAGGAATTCACCCCTTAAATACGTAACGATTTCCTGGTTTTATATGCTTAGCCACCCACCATGAATTGAATGCATTCCTCCTCGGCCAAGTGCACCCCAAGCAAGGACCCCTTAAATCTCATTGAAACTTGATAAACCAAAGGCATATGAATCAGTAGAAACCACATTTTGGTATTGCTAAGAATTTGGTCATAAAAGGAGGCGTGAAGAAGATCATGTCATATCCGCATTAATTCTTAACATTCGAACCCAAAGAAATGAGAGAAAACAAAAACCCAAAGACTGCTGTCGATTTGCATTGGAACCCCAAATCTGAGAAGTACAACCATGAACAATAACTAAATAACGAAAATGCAAGCACATAGAGAGAGAGAGAGAGAGAGAGAGAGAGAGAGATTTTCTCAGCATTTTATTGAACTAGTCGTCAAGGTTACAAAAAAGAATAAAGAACCTGTAATAATAATAAAAGGAAGCAGCGAGAGAATAGTTGTTAGAGATGAGTGGGAATACCCACTTCACTCAACAAGAATTGAACCGACTGATTGATTAACAAAAACAAATTTACATGGAAATTCCACTAACCCAATCTCTACTCTGTTTAAGCTTTTGCAGGAAGGAAGGTTCTCCTGCCAAAGATGGAAAAATACCCCGGCCCGAGAACCTCAAGAATCACCAACAGTGCAAATTGCCCCAATTTCAGGGCCTGCACAAAGAATGTGAATTTTTTTTTATCCTAGATTAATAATTTGTTGTCACTGCTCCCAGAATCAAATCTTTAGCTTTTTACCCGTGTTGTTAGATCCCCGTTAGAGAAGATGAAATTGTAGTTAGCAAGGTCAGGTTCTATGATCATGCTCTCTCTACAGGGTAGGCAGAGGCCAACCAGATAGTTGGCTCTTCCTCCTCCTAGCAATCTAATCTTTAACTTAACCTGCTGCTGCTCTCCGACCCTAAGAATGACGGGCCTTTGACTTTAAGGAGCTTTGGACCAATCTCTATTGGCGGTGGTCCCCTCCGTCTCTTTCCCGACTCAAGCTGGTGGTATCTATCCTTTCTGTGGTGTTCTCGCTGTCTACTAACCGATTCTTCATTGGCCAACTTCTTAAACTTGATAGAGATGGGAATTGTACTTCCTCTAGGGACAACGGTACTTCCTCTGGAAAACCTGCCCTCTATAGGAGCACTCTCAGAAACTCCTTTGTAAGTGCTAGTTGTAAGAAACTTAGTTGATTCACCAGTGCTGCGAGAATACTGTGGGACCGATGGCCCACATCTTCTTTCAGCTTGCAGTTTCTTCAGTCGCTTAAAACCCTGCAAGAATTGAAAACCATAAGTTGTGAAGTCACACGTCACAAACAGAAATCAAAGAATCATGATAACTAATCGCACGCATCAGAAATTAAAAGTACATGTCTCCTTGAAGTTTACCTTGTTCTCAGAATGCTTTGATGACGAGATATCATTTACACTTCTTTTGTCCACCTTCAATGATGAGCGGCGCTTAACCCTAAAGATCTCAGAATCAGAATCATCGCTGCCTTGATCCACAACTGGCCTAACCTCTGATCCATTACAATTTCTTGGGCGTGCACTAGAACATTCATTGTATGATGGAGAAGACTGAGAAGACTCATATGTACTGCGCGCTAATTCTTCAGAAAGCCTTTTAGAATTTAGAGCTCCTGTGTTAGAGTTAGAATTTCTCTGTACCTGCCAGGAAACATATGAACACTACATTACACTTTAGTTACTCAGAAAATTGCTTTTCAATTCACTAAAAGTTGTCTTAAACCTACTGCAGAGCAAATTTACTTAAAGAACAAACATTATGCACTAGAATACAAAAGGCAGCCACATTAAGCAAAACAGAGCAATATCTTACATTATTGGGTGCTGATAAGCTCTCACGAGGCTCTAAAAGAGAACAAAGAGTTGATGCAGCACATGAAAGGGAACCATCTGACACTGCAGGACTTGAACAATTTGCACCGCAACTCACCATGGGCTGACCATGAGAACCAGGTTCTGGCTCTTGTGACCGATAATGAGTTGTGCCCGTAAGTTTAGGATTCAACTCAAATTTTATCTCACAATAAGGAGAGTATCTTTTCTCTTCAGTGCTCTGAGACGAGATTAATGGATACGAATAATAGTCATCGCCATTTTCACCAAGCCCTTTTATCTCCTCTAACATACCTTCTTCCATTTCAAACTTTCTGGCTGCAGCTTCCAGTTCTGTTATTTCCTCTCTTAAAAAGAGAATAGGGTTGCTTCCACATGAGAAGTCAACAGACTTTGCCTCTGTATTGGACAACAAAATCACAATTAGCAACTGCATGATTTAAGTTAAAGAGTGTTTAACTATCCATATGAATTTTAAACTAAGCTCGTGAAAAATATATTTTATTATAAATAATATATATGTATGTATCACTATGAATGGGACAATTCAAGGACATTCCATACAAGTCTGAGATGAGTAGTTCAAGACTTAATAAAGTTTATTCATATAGAAGAAGGCATACCATGTCGAAGGCACACAGGATGCATGTAACAGTTGCAATTAATGTAAGCTACATAGCAATCGCGCTTGCACAGGCTGCAGAGAACGGTTCCATAGGAGTTTGGTAAAACACCAGTGCATGCACCTGACTTCATTAAAGACCAACGAGCACGATGCTGAAAGCGCATCAATCTAACAAAAGAAGTCTTAATGCGTTGATGGGAGACCAAATCAGCAGATGAATATTCAGAATCTTCAAGTTCTAAACTTGTGTACAGAAGCATGGCTTCTTTACACAAAAGTTCTTCGTGAGGAAGCAGGGGCATCCTGTTAAGAAGCGCATAACGCCGGCTAGCAATAGCACCTAAGGGGAACCAATCACCAATTGCAAAGTTGACAGCCTCACCACAGTTGAAACCTATATTTACAATATAAAAAGGTATTATATCCACATTTCTCTAAAGCATAGAAAAATAAGACAGACAAAGAGTTAGTGTAATATGAAGGGGAAAAGTAAAATAGAAAGCCTACCATGACTGAATCCAGCATGGTATGCTCTAGGGAAAGTAACGACAAACTCTCCTGGCTTTTGTACAGCCTTGTAGACAGGGACATCATGTTCCAACAAAATATTTGGAGGAAACAAAGTTGTTTTCCCCAATAATACATCAAAAGCTCCATCCTCTCCATCAGTTGATATGATATCATGAGTGTACACATGCTCCTTGACTACCTTTTCAAATTGCAGAGCAGCTTGACCTGGAATTCCATACCAGGTTTTGGATGCACCACAATGATGATAATTAATACTGCCATACAAAATAAAAGTTATAAGAATATAATTAATAATAATTCTTAGAATATGAAAGGGAACACATTGTTGCCTTATTGAGATTCAAAAGTCACAGATACCTGTACAAATAATGATCCTCCACGTGCCAAGCAAACATACTAAATATCATTCCAATGTATAGCATGGGATCAGTTACACCCTGTTATAAACCCAACATAAGTAACCAAGGGATACAGGCTATAAATAATGCAAAAGAGTTTACTGAAGTAGTCTCATTACCGGAATTGCAGTTTCCAGAAGACGCAAAATGGAATTGGGTAACCTTGAAAGATTCTGAAATCACGAAAGCAGGTGAGTCAGTTAACATGCATGTCACCACATACAGTGAAAAAATAAGAATATTACTCTTAAGAGAAAAAAAATAATAAGAGGTTAAAAATAAAAAAAATGGAGCACAAGTAAACTCAATCTGTACAAAGTCAAAACAATCCTTCAATTTGAAGGAGGAAAAACACTCTCTCTTAATAATAACAGCCCCAAAGGCATTTTGGCAACAGTACTCTTATGCCTTCGTGTTTACTGTTAGGGTTGGATTGGGCCATGTTGATATGCACACCACTAATTTGTACTTTTTTTTGTGTCATGTACTCAACATCACTTTAGGCACATTAGAAACTGAACATGGAATGACTGAGATATATCAACCACCTACAGAACCGATAAACAGAGAGAAAGATTGGCAGAATGAACACCTTTAAATTCCATTTGCTACTTCCAAGCGGATCACTGCAAGAAGAGGAAAAGGCACTGCCATCTACATCACATGCATATTCAACAGTTTCTGTCTTTCCACAAGCAATTTCTTGCCAAAATTCTTTTTCCATGTACGTGGCAGGAAGAGAACCAGAACTACAATATCGACGAGCAAAAACTTTGTTCGCCATTTTCTCGAAATCACGGAATGTATAATTTCTGTAAAATTAAACTCATTCAAAAAACTGAAGACATGACAAAGTAATGAATTAAAATTTTCAATTAGTGGAAATTCTCACCTTCCGCTCATGAAAAATGTGACCTTGTCATCATTGTCCCACTCAGCAAGACGAAGAGGCTGTACTCTAGTTGTGAATTTGAAACCTGCTTTCTCCCTCATCAATACAACCCCAGCTGGAGTAGAAGCACTCAAAGGGGATATAATCTTGCATATACCTGAACATGACATTGCAGGTTAGAAAGGGAAAAGTTGGTCGTATTCAACTCATGTGAGAAAAATATAATCACGACATTTCTCCAATAGATACTGTATTACATGCAACAGGAAAGAGATTAGTAACATTATTCAATAACATATGGCAATGGCAAAGAAAACTTATGCATATAATGAATGGTTTAGGGTTTTTTTGCACAAAATCAATATTACATGAACTGACTAGAAACAGGGGGCTACTTTTCTAGGATAAATAAATCAGTTGTATTGATCCAAAAAGCACTAAAAAAGAACATTAAATCTTTACTCAGTTAGCATTAGATGGGTCTCAGTAGGTCCATAATAACATCTTTCTCTTTTGCATCATTAACAAAAAAAACAAATATTAACATCCGACCCAGGATTACTTGCATTTGGTTTAAGGATGTCAAAATGTTCATACACAGGCCGTGAGCTGCACACACTCATGTGCATGTCTATACCAGCCACCATACACGTAACAAAATCACAAATGTAATACACAGTCAATCAATTCAAACGTTTGAGGACAGAAGTAAGAAAAGAAAACATACACAGTCAATCAGTTCAAATCGCATACCATATTTTGAAGCTTCTGGAGCTATCTTCTGTAAATAAACCAAAGGATCCTCAAACTCTTCCTTTGCTGGATAGTATACAGGACACTCAGGAATTTTCTCAGTCCAGTCTAGATCACTTGTTTCAAACTTATCCACCCTACGCTTTGAAAAAACATCTTTTCCATGTGAAGCTCCACTGGACAGAGAAACTGAGTCGGAACCTCCCTGTAATCTAATACCACAGGAAGCTGGAGCTTTTAAAGCATCCCCTCCGCTTCGAGCCATCATATTCGTTAACTTTACAGGCTCGGTACCAGTTTCCGATCTCATACGCTGAAGCCTTCTACGCTTCAGAATTTCTAATCCATTTTTGGCCTCTTTGGACAAACAAACCCTTCCTTCCACCTGATAAACAAACAGCTAGGTCATGTACTTGAATTACAAAATATGAAATGTGAAACGAATTCAGTTCATGCATGCATAAGTTCATACAACACCACTCTTTCCTAGAAGTCATGATCCAAAAATTATTCAACAAACTCAGCCACATAAAAGTTCAACACGCTATGGTCAGATTAAGTGCTTATATCTGTAATGTTTCGTTTGATGAATTTTCATAATAAAAACAAAAAAACCAAAACTGCCCGCTTCTAAATCCTCTTATCAGTACCTACCCACAACCTTTGCTGCGTCTGAGAAAACTATGATGTCAATCTATTGAAACCCTATGGAACGAGAAACAAAGACATTCTACTACATTAGCAAAAGATACATGATATACAATGAAGCCATACAAACATAAGCCTAAACTAATATTTATATAACAACCGACGAATTGCATGTCATGCTCCGCTTAATCAGTTCTGAATTTAACAATCCTTACAAGGCACTGAACATAAAACTACAACCACTTTATGTAAATCACATGATCAACAACAATTAAAAACGCATGTAAAATAACGATTGCAATTTAAGACGATCCATGTAAAAAGTTTCAAACTTAGAAACAATATATATAGGAAAAGGAAAACAGAGGGAAAGCTTAAGACCCCAATAGAAATTATGAAAAAAATTCCTGTCTAAATATCTTCAAACCCCAACAATAATATGCAGTCAAACTGTTGAACTCTCTGTTAAGTTCATCATCAGCGAAACCCAAATATTACAGCAGCATTAAAAACTGAACTGAAAAACAAATAAAAATCTAGAAGCAAAAAAGTAATAATAAACACCCCCGAAAATCGCAACCCCTCCAGAAACTATAATTACTTGCAAAACTGAATTGAAAAATTCCGGAGAAAAAATCAATGAAAATTTTGTTAAAAACTCTACTCCTAAAAGGCATTCCAGCCATTCATGCGTATCGTGAATCCCACGAATGCAGGAGGCAATTTTTTTGACAAATCAAATTTTAGAAAATAGAAAAGAAAAAAGAAATAAATATAAGCATTGCAGAAAAAGTGAGAACAATGTACAAGATCTGAACGCTGAAACAGAATAATAGAAAATTTTAAAAAAAAGTCAGAATGTAAAAGAAAATAAAATAAGAATGTTAAGAGAACAAAGCAAAACACACCATCTCATTCCGAAGTCGCTCTTTGTACGCCTCCGTCTTTGTTCACCGCAACACACAAAGGATAAGAAACAAAAACCGCAGAAACCGAATCCAAATCGGAGAACCAAACCCTAGATCACAATCCCAGCCACGGCCAATCAACAGCAAGCCCCGAACGAGAACCAGGCAGCCCACATTCTCACCAAACGTGCAAAACGGCAACGCAAAGCTTCGAAATCAGAGATCCAAAGCCTCCAACCACCGAGTCAACGAAAAAAAATGAACAAGTTCGAAGACAGTCGATGAGAGACGAAGACGCAGCGGTTTTCCGGCAGAAGATGGATGCTTTTCGCCGGAGGCAAAGCGGTTTACCGGCGACGTAGGCGACGTAGGAAGCTTCCCGGCAAAAAGCAGGGGGAGAGAAATAGTGAAAGAGAAGAGAGAGAAAAGGAAAAAGAGAGGGTGGGCTGAAGAAAGAAACCGAAAAAGGTCTTCGAGGAGGATAATTTATAGTTTTATAGCCGTAAAATATTAAACGCTTTTATTGAGTCTCATCTGTTCTCACTAGGAAACTGAATTGGTTAAGGAAATAAAATATAAAAAGGGAAATTAATTACGAGTAAATTTTTTTAATTTTTTCTCAAAATTGTTTTTGAAAAAATAATTGAAGCATATTAAATATTTTAATGAGAAAATAGAAAGTTTGTGTGAACCATAGTGGTGGTTGTTAGGTGGTTCAACCAAACGCTAGCCGGCCAAAACGCGTTTTTACTTCTCTGCGGGCGTTTCGCTGGATCTGGAAGCTTTCCGTTTTTCCTTTTATCACGATAGTACCCCCGGAAGGAACTTCGGTTGGTGTATAAAAAGGCGGGAATAAATGCTTTAGAGGAAGGGTATGTTAGTCTATTCGGAGGACGGTGTCATCGAAGATTTCTGGTTGCTGTTTGGGTCAGAGAAAAAGAAAGTTACAGGAAAGACGGAATTATCACGTGTGTAAAAGCCTGTATTACCACATCCCTCTCAAAATCTGCCATATGTATTTTTTAAAGCAAAATTAAAATATATTTTACTGCTGGACTTTGGCTACCAACTTTACCCTTCCAATTTTAATCACGCAACGTCTTCTTCCCTGCGCTATGCCTGCTATCTGCAACACCAAACGTCTTCCCTTCTACCTCGCCACCTACCTTAGCCTTCACCGTCTTCTTTCACTAGTGGTTTTTTTTTATAAAGATTTATGGTTTCATGTTTAATGGGTTTGCACATATTTTTAAGATTTTTGGCTTTTTATTAATGGGTTTAACTTTTCACCGAAAATGAGAGGGAGAGGGAGGGAAAGAGGGGGGTGGGAATATTGGAGGCGGAGGGAAGGCCGGGGTGGGTGGCTGAGATGGTTGTGCGGCGTCGACAGCAGGGGCATAAAGCACAAGGAAGACGGAGGGGGAAAAGGGTTAGGGTCATTAAAGTTGAAGGGTAAAATTGTAACCCAAAGTCCTGTTGTAAAATATATTTTAATTTTGTTTTAAAAAGTACACGTGGCACCGTATGCATGTACTTGATCGTTGAAACTTCCTCGTTGCACAAGATCAATTACACCTACCTTGCTTCCAGTTAGTTAGCCTTTTTCGCGCTAAAAGACATTTTAGTCCTCGGTTGGTTGCCCACTTTCCACGGAAGGCGAGGGGTGGTTTCGACTTTGCGCGGGGATTTCCACAAGGGAGGCACCAAGATCACTTCCCTGTAGCGTGGATTGACTACCCTCATGCGTGACCAGACGTAGTTCCGAACAACAAGATGAACTCGACACGTGGCGGTACGATCTGAGCCCAAAAAGACACGTGGACGTGGATAAGACTGCGGTTTCTGACTGTTTGTATATTACTGTGGGTGGTGCCAGGGCTGGAATAGCTGGCAGTTAGTGCAGGTTTCACGCGCCCAGATGACCGGTCCCAGCTTTTGCCGTTTTTACAAATATTCTATAGTTTTGCAACAACAACAACAAACTAGAAAAACCAGGGACGGTTTCCGGTCACTCTCTGGGCTAGTTTTTCTCTCTCCTAATGCTATTGGTTGCTTGCGCCTTGAGCTTTTGTTACGCGGAGGTTGGCCTAATGATTTGTTTTCCACAGTCAGCGAAAACGAAGCCTTTGAATAAGAAAATTAATTTAAATTATATTTCTTATTTTATATATTTATTTACACATGGACTCAAGGCGTAGGTCTTGGTCTTAATGGGGGCTCGGCTGTTACACTATGTCAAAGAGAAAGACTTGGAAACGTGTCAAACAGGTCTTCGGCTCGGCTTGGCTTGGCCACTAGCCACGTAAGTGACAAAAAAGTCCTTTTAAAAAAAGGAATATTTCAAGGAAATGCCGCAGTTAATGACCCTATCGAATCACGGATTTTACTCAACCTGTTTTACTACTTTGCGTGTGTAGTGGTGGAGGACTCGCTTTGGAACAGCTCACTTTTGTATTGGGTGGGGGTATATTTGGAATTTCGGTGAGATTGTTGTGTGAAGAAACGGCGGCGTTTTTGGAGTGGGGTAAAGATTCTGGTTGTGTTGAAATGACGAAAATGCCCTGGCGATGGATGGATGGATGGATAGTGGGAAATCAGTTGAATAGTTTTCAAGTCTTTTATTTGGGATTTCTTTCAGGGTATCCGTAATGCGTATCATATTCATTCATGTTATTGTTTGGAGTACAAATTGTCTTTTTCCATGGACCACCATCAAAGAAAAGTAAGAAACCAGCCAGCCTTTGTCCTAAGTAAAAAATTTAAAGAATTAAAAGGGGAAAAGAGATCCAGAATCAGCATTTGTTTCAACCATTTATATTCCCCCCCTTCAAAATCCTGTCCATATACAAAGCTGACGGTGATTATGATTCCTAAATTCAAGTGTATCGCGAGGAAAAGATGAAAAGGACTTTGAAAAGAGAGTCAAAGAGTGCTTGAAATTGTCGGAAGGAAAGCGGATGTCTGCAGAGACGCCGTCGATGCGTTCGTGGTAGGCAACATGCGCCGTCAACAATAATGCTAAAATTTATTGTGTAGTATGTTATAATATGAATGAACAACAAGATTGATATTTTCCATTTTTAGGATACAATATCAATAAAAACTTACTCATATTATAACACATGGACTGGTTATAATATGTGGTTCTATTGTTATAACAATGGAGTTAGCTAATGCAGTAACAAAATGTGATGATTCTTTTAGTACTATTAATCCGTCTTAAGCAAAGAGAAAACTCTAAGGAAAGAAACCCTAGTCGCCACCTGACTTGGGGGTCGATGGCCTCCCTCCCCTCTCCTCCCCTTTCTTTTCCTCTAAGTCATATTTTGTTATTTTGTTTTGTGGTGTGGAAACAACCGCTATAAAACATTGCGCCTATACTAAGCATTCACATCCTTTTGGGTTTGATACCACATTCATTTACCATAAATGAATTTGCATGAACAAGAAGCCAAGCAGGGAAGGGGAAAAAAAGAAGTGGCAAGTTGACTGAAAATAGGTTTTTTTTTTTTTTTTTTTGGTCAACACTGAAAATGGGTTAACAACTTAGCATCTAAGTATTCCCAAGAAAAGGCACAAATGCCCAAAAGCAGCCACCTACAAGCTTGGAAGTTAAATGCATCAAATGGGTTTTTGCAGTTTTAGAATTTCAAGTCCAACCTGGTCAGAGTGAAAAAGAGAAAGTCTTCAGCATTGAAGTAGACCCACATTAACATATTCCGAAAGGTTTGCGAATTAATGAGTGATTTTCAACAGTGACGAGAAAAAAAAAACAAATAATTTATATTGATGTGGATGTTAAAAATTCTTTTTTTTTTCTTTTTTTGGCCAAATGTTAAAAATTCCATTTGGAAATATATACAACTCAGGCAAGTAGGGCCACTCTAATTGATACGTCGACCTGTTTTGTTATCAAGGCACATGGATGGTTGACTAGGATTAATTAATTACAAGGCTAATTAGGCATATTATAGCTTCCAAGAGTTCTACTTACTAAAAAGGAAAACTTTTAACAGCTTTTGTAACCATTGGGTAGGTTAGGATAGAGATGGCAATGGGATGAATAGGGGATGGATATGTCATTTCCATTTCCATTATCATTCTCATTCATAGGGTTAAGTTTTCTTTCCCATATTTCCGCCTCCATACTCGTAATATTGAAATTATGAATTCCCCATCCCTGTTTTCGTGGGGAGCGAATTTTTGAAAATTATTAGTCTAAAACAAAACTAAGAAACATGACCGCCGCTCTACATCTTCTAGGCAATCCGAAGAAAATCATAACACCATACCGGCTAAACTCATAATCCTGTACTAGCTAAGTCCAAAACCAGCGCAACATGACATCTTCCCCTCTTTAGAGCTCCAAACTGTGATGAAGGGAGCCAACTCCTTGTGTACGTGGGCCAAAATACGGTGACTATATTATGGCGACAACATCGTTTCACGGCAACTACTTCCACATCACAAAATAAACTAACAATCTTGAGGAAAAAAGGAGGGAATGAGAAAAGAAGGGAGGACAAGAGACTAGAGAGGGGAAGAGCTAAGACTTTTTTTCTTAGGGTTTTCTCTTTTTTGTAATAAAAAAGTAAGTTTTTTTTTTTTGGTCAAAAAGAACAAAAGTTTTGTCCTAGACTTACATTTTTTATGTTATTTAATTCAATATAAAATATAATATGCAGAACATAAAATTTGGTAGGATTGATGGACACAGCTGTCACGTAACAAAATATTCATATGAAAAATAAATAATATATAGATATATATTTTAAATGGGGCGGATTCAGGTTGGGGATTAAAATACCATCCCTGTTTTGCCCCAAAAATCATATCCAAAAATTTTCCCAAACCTATCCCAATACCCAATTTATATTCTTCATACCCTACCAATAGGATTGAAGCCCCCACAAAGACCCTAACCCGTATTGAAAATTGTCATCCTTAAATTGCCATCCTTTTTTCAAACATGTTGTGGGCATGCAAGGGTCGCACTCCATGAGGTGGGCAGGGGACCTCGACAACCAATTTTCCGACGTCCATGAGGTTGCCCAACCCCGTTTGTCCTTTAATAGATTTGCACTGACCAATTTGGTTCAGTAAGTTTGATCGATTTTTCGGTAGAAATGCCAAACCCTAGTACTTACTCCCAAAAGTAAATATAGATAAATTAATTAAGATAAAAGGGGATTGACCCCAAAAATAAAAAATTCACTATTTAGTAACTGATATAAAAACATGTTACATCACTTTCGACAAAAATAAAACTAGAATGACACAACAAAAGAAATTAGGTACTTTTCATTTTTCCCTAGTGGCCGAAATCTTAATCCCAAAGGAGAAATTTAACCAATTAGGAAAAACTTGTTTCATAAAGATTTATGACGAAAGAAACCATGTCCTTGTGCTCTTTCTTATTCGCTTATGTCACATTCTTAGTGGCTGACTCCTTAAGGAATCTTATTTTCAATAGCTAATCCACTTTGATTAAGCCGAAGCTCACAGCTTAAGCAAAAGTCATTTAACTATGCAATCATGTAGAGGAAGCAGCCTCATCATCACCACACAAAAACTATCCTCACCAACTAGCAACAAGCCAACATCACCACCATTGGGAATCTCATGGATGGTAGGTAACCCATATTAAAATAATTATTATTTTATTTATTTATTTTAGAAATTAAACACCCTTTACATGATTTAACTAATCCCTAGCACATTATACCAAGGTGGCCCAACCATCCACTAACAAGAATTGCTAAATTAAGAAATGAGAGGGAATTTGTTTAATTAAAGTTGGTGATCTCCCATTAACCTGTTGCGTCACAAGGTTAGTCTAGTCTTAATCAACCACACACACGAAGCGCATGTCTCGGGGGTAGTAGTAGGAGTAAAAAAGGTTGTGTCAATGAGTTGTCACATGTTGCCATGGCTAATCAATGACGAGAGATTCTATGATATTAGCTTTTCTTTTTCTTCTAGTTGGGAAGGAATCAAACAATTCACCTATCTTAATCCGAATTCATGTTTTACTCACGACTTTAAACTACCTCGAGAAATAACGACAAACAAAGAAATGACAGTCAAGTTGAATTGAAACTAGCTAGCTTGTGCTGCTAGTTAAAAGTAAACTTGATGCGATAGAGAACTAAGCGCATATTGAGGAGGAATTTTCCTAAAAGCTTTGAAACAATTGAAATAAGAACATTGAAGGATTATGAAATATGCTTATGTTAGTGTTTGAAATTTGGAACAAGTTTTGGGTTTGGATGTAGTTGCCAAACAATAATTATCCTAGAACTTCAGTTTTTGTAATCCTTCATGTCTCATACGCCCAAAAGATTTTTCTCCTTTTGGTTATTGGTTTAGTGGTATTTCGCTCCATTTTGTTGAAAGATGTCTCAAATTCAAAAACTCATTCTAAGATGAAAAGAAAAAATTAGATCAAATCATTTGTAGAAATTTGTTCAAATCAAGGCAATGTTACTTTGATTTTATATATCTTTCTTATTACTCTTTTTTAAGGTTTAATTACTATCATGCCCTTTAAAAATATGGTTAAATCTCACATTGCCCTGGAGTCACAATGGTCAAATCTCATAAAAGATACTTTGAGTTTAGAAAAGAAGAAAAAAACCTAAATTACATATGAATTGTGACAAAAGTTTTGCTCAAATAGAACCTATCTAATGTTGGTGTAGGTAGCTCAATACAAGTCATGATGTGTAAGTCCAACATCAAAGAATACAACAATAATCTACATTTTAAATATAGCTCGTCCACTTCTAATTGCACCAATACCTTTTAAGTTAAAATCACACATTTAGAGGTCCATGGGCCATTGACATGATCAAGGAGGCGATTTGCTTACAGAAATGTGGAGCGGGCTAGTAGAGTAAAGGCTAGTGTAGCAAAGGCGAAGGCTCAAGGAAATCACCTTAGTGACAGCTGCTTAGGTGGAGCAAGGGCTCCTAGCGAGGCTCAAGAAAATCCTTGTCGTAAAAGGTGGAGTTGCGGCAACCTTGTCATCCTTGAAAAGTGTGAGTGTTATAATGGGCGGGTTACCTAAACTTGGATCTCGCCTAAGTGGAGATTGTTGATGTGTAAGTCCCACATCGGAGAACACAACAAGAATCTACATTTCAAATATAGCTGGTCCATTCCTAATTGCACATAGGTCTTTTAAGTTAAAACCTCAAACCTAAAAGTGCATTAGACCTTTTTTCTTCTAAGTGGTTAAGATGAGGACAATATCTGTGCATAATTTGGACGTAGTGAACTCCTATGCGACCGTTGGTACAACAACTAAAACTTATTCTCGGTTGTTCCTTTTGTTTCTTTTTTATTATTTTCTTAAAATCCATATTTCGGTTGTTCCTTTTGTTCGATTATTTAGAAGAAGAGTTATATCCCTTTCACACCCATCTCATGACCAAGTTCATATGGACACATAAATTTGGGGGCTTGGGGGCGCCTTTAATCATTGGCTTGAATACGAGGCAATGATGGATAAAGTTGTTGCCTGCCTATCATTTGGTCAAAGGAGAGGATGAAGCTGAGAGAATAATATACAGTACAACAACTAAGTACAATCTCTCATACAAGAGCCAATAACAAAATCCGCTTTGAAAATGACAAACAGAACCAAGAGTTTGATGATGTAAAAGGATTAGGCTCTGCATTTAGTCAGCCATTAACTGACAATATAAATTAATTAAAAACATAGGTATTAATTAGTGAGCATTGTTAATGATTATTGACCTAGTCCATGTGCTAAGAGTCCTTATTGTCTTACCTATCCCTTAGGATTATACCATGTGTTAAAAAGCTAAACACATAATTAGTCTTTGCTTTAATTATTTCTTATAAGAAAGAAAAATAATTTAATAATTGGAAATCCAAACTTACAATTTAATTGTCCACCGTTTATAGGGGTGTACAAGATCCAATCCAATCTGCTCAAACTGACCGATCAAATCCAATCCAATCCCATTTCAATTAGTTTCAATGATTTGGCGGATTGAATTGGATCCGTAATTTTCAAAATCGACATGATTGGATCGGATGACGCATTTGCTCTTGAGAATCCAATCAAATCCAATCTAGTTAGTTTTATGCTTATTTTGCTCTTGTAGTTATTTGTAGTTGAAAAGTTTATGAATATTTTAAGTCATTTAATGGAGTTATGTTTAATGTATTATATAATCAAAATAATTTTCTCTAGAATTTCATTTATATTTTATGTTTGCATCTATTAATATGTTTGGTTAGATTAAATCTAAGAATAAATGTTTAATATTTCATTAATCTTTTTCCATTATCAAAACTAATCATCCAATCCAATCCATTATCAATTGGATCATATCGGATTAGATTTAAACATCTAATATGATTGGATTGGATTGAAAAAATCACAATCTAATCTATATTGAATCGGATACGAATTGATTAAATTGTATTGGTTTCGAACCGACATACAACCATAACCGATTATATTTCTCTCCTAAACTAATCCAAACTATTATCTTTCTCAGGATGTCCTCGTTAAATAAGTCTGGCACATTTTTCGTGAAGCTAATTTTGCAGCAGTTGCTATAACAACTCTCAACCCGCAATGAGAGAAAGATTTGTTGAGCAATGTATTACCGATGTGCCAATTAACTCAATGAATTAGTTTTGGAGAAAAACAAGTGGTGGACATGAAACCCAAGAATAAGGTAAGTTTAGAATTTAAGAATTTAACCTTTTTCAGAACTAGAAAGAGTTCATAGCTAATTAAAAAATGTATTAAATAACAAATTTTGAGCTTTTTTTTTAATGTGCAAAGAAAAACAATTGCAAAGAGAAACCGAACTCCTCCGCCCATTAAATCAAGATGAATAGTAGGCATGATCTGATGAGGAAGAGAATCCAGCCACCAAGTTCAGAAGTTAATAAGATAATGTGAACTCATCCACCCATTAACTTAATACTAATCGACCTACTACAAGTTCACTTTGACATCAAATATGATAAGTTGTGTGTAGAGAGCTTTCTTTAACTTTGAGTCTTCTTTATATACTAGTCTTTGACTTAATTTGAGTATCAATCCATCTCCTTGTCGGTGAGAAACTATTGTTTGAGAATGCTTTTATAGAAAACACTTCTGCTCATAAGAGTTTTTCTATGGAGAAGCACTTGGAAGTGATTCCAAATGAAGCACTACTAGGTGCTTTTCTAGAAAGAGCTATTTTAACCCATAAGCACTTATAAATTTGCCTGCCAAACGTTATTAGAAGTGCTTTTGGTTGTTGTTGAAGCCCAAAAATCCAAGGGCTAGGCACAAGCTTATTCTTGGCCTGGCACAAATAAATGATCACAAAAGAAACCCAATCGGGACATAATGGGAAATTGTAAGACTCACCTACACGAGCCGTGGGTCACATATCACGCCAAGCAAGCATGCCAAAAATGCGATGGCTTTATAAATTCACGCTCATCAACCTATCTGATGTCATTTGATCCAGGCACGGCTTGTCATGGCACGATAAAATTTAAGCCCAAGCACGACAAATAAACACGCAATATCATCAAGCCATGCTACAAGCTTAAGTGGGCCCAAGCCACGTAATTATCCGGGGCTTGCTGAGAAGGTTATGGTATGGACGGGTACGAGCACTCATAGGGCCCATTGAGGGATCGAGGAATGGAAGCGTTAGGCCACTTGGGAGCACTAAAACTCAGGCACATTCCTCGGGCCCAAATACATGGGTTAGCATGAGAGAGAGAAGAATGGGGTCCAATGCCTTAGGAGAACATCCCATAGGCTGCTGTAGCGTTTAGAAAAATCCATGATAGTTGAAATGCCCAAAAACGAATAAGCCACTTCCAGCAGCTGGACGAAAGCGTGCGGGCCGCTGGAAAAGAGGATACCAATAACCCAATACAAATGAGCGAAGCCCTGCCTAGGTCCTTGTTAAAAAATCTGGCGTCGTGTTCCAATCTTGACAAAACCCCACAACGGTCAACAAGAAGCCATGGAAGGAACCGAAGGAAACCCATGTGTGTAGAAGAAATACCCAGTGGACAAACAACTTCCTCCGTTCTCTTTTTTCCTCTGCAAGCTCTAATTTGAAAACCAAGGGAGAAAGAAGGTGGCGCCTCACCCCCATGGAGAGGTTCAGCCGCATAAGACCTTGGAACCACAAGAAACCTTTGACTCAGGCACTCTGGTCGAAGAGATTTCACAAGAAAGGAAGTAATTGGAAACAAGTAGAGGAAAAGTGGGAATGGAGGATCAACGAAATTAGGATTCCAAACACCTATAAAACAGAGCTTCCTCTACCCAGAAACACACACCATTCCAGAGCAAGACCAAGCTTTGTCAAGCAAACTGGAATTTACCCCATCTCTTATTTCCATTGTTTCTCTATCTTTCTGAGATAGAAACTCCCCTAATTTTCCCTTCTTCCACTCCGAAAAACCTTTTTCCCCAAAGAAATTCCTGCTTTGATCTCTCTCTCTCTCTCTAATTGCTAAACCTGTGAAAGCTTAGCTCCCATGCCACAAGCTCCTCAAGCTAAGTCATAAACGAATTTGATACATTCTTCTGGTTGTTGGTGAAAAAAACCCAAACGTATTTTTCTAAGGCTCCAGCAAGTCTTTTAAAAATTCTTTTGGGAGTCTGGTTCTTGAACTCAGGCATCAGGAGGTTTTTGTTCGTTTTCTTCTTACAGCAGCCCAAGCCCATTCGTTAAGCTGCTGGAACAAAAAGACCCCTACAGTTGTCAAGAAGCGTTTTTTATCTCTTTCACAAGCGAGCCAACCAGACCCTAATTCACATGAAAATAATGCAAACTAAATAGAAAGAAAAAAAAAACGTCAATGTGGGCCAAGGAACTGGTCTTCTCAGGCCAACTGTAGTAGCACGAAATCAACATAATCGCAACTGGGATGATACATTAGATGGAAATCATACCAGCGATGGGTAGAGCAATCTTCAAAGGATGTTATGAAATTTCTTAGGAGTTGTTAATTGGCAACGTCTAGAATATGAATTGAAATATGTTTGGAATTGGTTTTGGGTTCAATGGTGATCAATGTGATATTAGTTATGATAATGTGTGTAGAGAGAGCATAACTTTGAGCGTTCTTTATTATATAGTAGCCTTTGACCTAATTTGAGTATCAATCTAGCTCCTTGGCAATTCAGAACCAATAACATGAAATTAAATCAAACTCAATAGAAAGAAAATAACATAACTCAATTCGAGCCAATTAACTAGTCTTTTCAGGCAGGTTGTTATTGCATGAAATTAGCATAATCACAACTGGGATGGTACGTCAGTTGGAAATCATACCAGCAATGGGTAGAGCAATCTTCAAAGGTTGTTATGAAATTTCTCAGGAGTTGTCAACTAAGAATCATTGGAATATGCATTGAAATATGTTTGATATCGATTTTGAGATCAACGTTGATCAGTATGATATCAGATATGATAAGGTGTGTGTGTGTAAAGAGCTTTCTTTAATTTGAGTCTTCTTTATATATTAGTCTTTGACAATGTTTTATCAAAAGAAGAGTGAGAAAACTATCGCCCTAAAAAAATACCGTTGTATTTTGTTCTACTATTACTGTTTTCCGTAAAACCTTAAACCAAAACACTGTTTTCTACTACTTTTTTGAAGACTGCTTTTCCAACACTTCCTAAGAACTTTGTCAAAGTACCTTTATAAATTTATGGTGGTTTTTGACCCATCACTTACGTGACGGAAGAAAAAGAAAGAAAATTTGGAATTCAGAATTGTCAAGCAACAAAGCATTTCGTTTTCAACATGGATTGCGACATACCTGGTCAAAGGTTCTATACCATAAAGACATGTATAAGATTAAGAAAATGTTTTGAGGTACGAATTGGACTGAGTAAAAAGACATGCTCCAACAAAAATAGCCGACACGTAGAAAGCTTTCTTACCTAAACTAGTCTTCTTCTCTGACCTTAACGCACACCCTATTATTAACTCAATTCATTCACAAAAGCAGTCCAAGGGGCAAAGCCTTGAATGAGTCTTCTTGGAAAATGGAAACGCTCCTTTCTTCTCTCCAATCCAATCTAATCATACAATTTCCACCACCGCCGGTTTGAGTGAGCCCACTGGATCTTATTTTATTTATATTCGATTAATTGGTATTTATCTTTATTTAATTTAATTAAAGAAAGTCTCGTGTTTGATGTATATTGTATATGAGTATAATAAGAACGGTGAATTCGATACCTAATTGTTGTGACTAACCTATTTATTTTAACGGTGCAGTTTTATTATAGATACATTTGACCCGGTGTAAAAATGAAATAAGCTTCTCCTAATCATGTGATATGACCTTGTCAAGGTTCTAAGTTTTGTTTCTAGCTAATAGGTCAACATTATCCTTATTATAATATGAAAATAAACATGATTCTTTACATGTTTTTCACCTACCGTAATTCATAAATTCCAATCCGTGGAAGTATGAAAGGGGGAGGTTTTTTTTTTTATATATTATGTTTTCAGCTCATGGGTCAATTATTGATGTTCCTTATTTCATCCTCCATTAACCCTATTAAAACCTAGAGAGAGAGAGAGAGAGAGAGATTATGGTAATGGAAGCCACCACGTAACACGCCTAAAAGGAAAAGGGGCATGACCAGCTTTACCACTTCCAATCACAAAACTCAGTCTTTGGGTCCATATTTTAGGCTGTGAAAGAAAGACACCATCTTAAAGTTTGGGTGTATATTTGACACATGGGCGCTTGTTTTATTTTATAATGTACTTCCTCCATTTGTCACTTTGTCGGCTCAATTTATTTGCAATATGTTCATACATATGGTCATGCTCTAAGTTTTTATTTCTAGACACACATCAGCATGTCCACACTTTTGGGCCTAAAAAACCATATCTTTCTGGGTGTGACTACACCTGTTCTTTACAAATTTCGTCACTTAGTGGACAATTGGGTGCAAATTCGTCATTCCACCATCCTTACCTCTTTCCCGGATATGATAAAAGAGGGCTCAAAATATCGAAAAATCCTACAATACTTCAATTTTAAAATAAAAAAAAAAAAAAAAACCAAATATACAATACAAGTATTAAATTATAACGCTATAATTGTAGTTTTTTTTTCTTTAAAAATAATAATACAAGGATAATAATGGTACTTCACACATCATTCAAATTAAAAAAATATAATACAATTGGTCCTTTTTGGGTTTTTTTTCTTCAATTAATAGGTTTTAGTGTTTATATATAAAATTATTGCAAGAAATGGGGTTTATTATAAATTTCTCTTGAAAATTTTCCTCTCTGTTGGTTGTTGGGAGAAGAGAGGGGAATAGGAAGAGCTGAGAGATTGAGTAGAATTAAAAACTTTAAAATGTTCTAACAAATTAAATGAACTTCTTGCATTTAAAGTAAAAATTATTAAAATAAATAAATTTGCTCTTATTATTGGGTAAATATAACAATTAGTTTTGGACCACACAAAAAAGAAAGAAAAGAGTTGGGCCAATTTTAAATATTTTGTGTCCACATTTCATTGGGTCTTGGGTTGTCTACCTGCCTACGTTGGGCCAGAGTCTTGGGCTAAATAATTGTCAAAATGGAGTGTTAAAAGTAGAGTGATTTTATAGTGAGGGCTTTATATATGGTTATTAGGTGAGGTCATATATTTTAATCATTGGATTAGGCTAATCAATTTGATCAAACGGCTAAGCAATTTGATCAAATGATTAAAAGATAAAGCCTCACTTAAGGGCCATATATAAGATCCTCGCTATAGAATTTTGCGTGGAAAGTAATTCTTTGTTTTTCTTGTTTTAGTTACAAAAAGTTCAAATGAAAACATATTCAGCTTTGAAAAGGAGAAAAAAAAGAAGAAGAACACTGGGAATTGAAGACGTACAATTCACGTCATCTAATCTAAGGGCAAGGGATAATGTTTTGCAAAAAGAGAAAAAGAAAATGGGCAAGGATTTTCTGGGGAATTATCAAATCAAATATGTACAAGCCAAAATTGAAGTGATTGATTTTGATTTGGACTACTGCAACTAAAAGGATAAGTCCCCAAAAAATCAAATATGTAAAGTCGTGCTCTTTGCCAATGATATCACTATCATTCAAAGCTTTAATATTTATTCAAAAATCCATTTAAGCATGAAATATTATACAAAAACTCGTATCGAGTCTATTTGAAGAGAAAAACCCAAAACTAGCCACTTATCATTTTTTAATTGTTCTTAGTGTGTTAAAATTTTATAAGAACCAATTACAAAATAACAAGCGGCTAATTTCGAGTTTTTCATTCCAAATAGATTCTATAAGGACTTTTGTATATTATGTCATACTAAAATGAGTTTATTAGTGAAATCCTCTTAAATAAGAAGAAAAGAAAGAAGAGTCGACTTCTTTTCTTATGTTGAATCCAATCTGACCATTCACTCTTAACTTTAAAATGAAATGAAAACATGTGTTAAAACCTAATATATATTTTAATGCTGGACTACTTGTGGATCAATTCATGTAGCAGCTCGATAGAGAGAGGCCCAAGAACCTTGAAATGAGCCTAGTAACAGAGCCTTTAAATGTTTAGAAGCAAAGCATTAGATTTGCGGAAACAAATAAAACACATGCTTTTACTAATTACAAGCAACCATTAGTTCAACCAAATACACATTTTTTCCCATCTTCAATCAAATATGATCCTTCACTCTTAACCTTCAAATGAAATACTCTAAAGCGGCAATATGTTCTACTTCGGTTTTGGAGCCCACTGTAGTACACTACCTACAGTTTCTCCAACCAAGGTTTGAAATATCGATGGTATCGGAAATATCGATAGTCCAAAAACATGGAAATTTCGATGGAAATATCGGGATATTATCGATATGGATAAAAATTGAATAAAAACCACGGAAATTATAAGAAAAACTTGGAAATTTTTATTGAAACTTTGGAGGATGGTTATTCAGTCAATTATGTATTAGTTTATCACAAAAAATTAAAAGGAAATGCATTGCATGATGGGTTAACTGATTTAAGTTGATTATATAGCGAGCTGACAGACATTGAGTGTAGAAAATATGTAAAAAATAGACGGTTTGAATTAGCGAAATACAATGCGGAGTGAGCCATACAAGGGTGTCTCTCAAATAAGCTTATTTGAGGGATCTCTCAATGAAAGCTCTCTGTATATATATAGGGTTAGGATTGGGAGACACACAAAAAACCACACATTTATGCACACATTTTCAACCTTTAGATTAAATCAGTTTCGATGGTTAAGACTGCATTTGAAAAGCCATCAATCCCCTCTCAACTATATAATTAATATGCCTTGAAAATAACCCATTCTCTCTCCTCTATCTCCTCACAAATTTCAAACCAGAAACCTTTGGTTTAATATGTTACCAAAAGAAATATATAAAGAAAAACACTTCTCATTTCCATGTTGAACAGCATATTCAAAGGATGAATTTTCATAACCCTTTTTTCAAACACTTCTCATTTCAGTAACGAAATACAATGCTGGAGGAGTACGATGAACAGCATGGATTTCTTTCTTCAAAGGATGAATTTTCATAACCCTTTTTTCTTTTGACCTGCCAAAAAACGCTTGCTAACTATAAATCGTTTGAGATAGTCTCAATCTAGTGATGTAGCTATTACCCAAATTTTACTGACCTTTCTTATCAAGATAAAGTCTTCTTTCTAATATGGCTTTCAAGATAAGGATGACATCTTCAATTTAATTTTTCTTTTCTTTTCTTTTTGATGTCGAAAAGAAACTTATATTACAATAAGACCAAAGCAATTCGAATTCCAGGTTCACTGAGTCTTTTTAAGAATATATAAAGAAATAAGAGGAATGAAAGTAAGAAATGGGATTATGTTATAGAGCCTTGTTAATGATCAGGAAGCTTTGTGGTGAACCGAAGCCATATGAAGAAAGAAATCCATGGCATCGTCCTCCTCTAGCTCAATGCTGAGAAGTGTTTTTATTTATTTATTGGAGAAGAAACAATTGTTGGGAGAAATGAGGAGGAAAGGAGTACAGCGAAAAGGCAAAGAGACGAAGAAACAAAATTGAAGAATACAATAATGCTTAGAATGCAGGACTTGAGAAATATGGAGTGTTGAACCAAAAAAATTCACAAAAAAAATTTGGATTGTGTTTGGCTAAGCCCACGTCCAACAACCTTATCTAATCTAAAATGATAAGTGCAAAAAAAAGGGTGGCTGACCATTATAAAATAATAAATAAATAAAATTCCAACCATACAAATTTATTCGGATGGGATTGAAATATTCCTCCTTTCCAGGTTTATCAAAAAAGATATAAGTGTTTGCCAAGTATCAAACACTAAAGGATAAGCATCCCATCTAAGAGGTGACTGTTAACTCCAACTCAAATTCCTCACATCAAGGCCTATAAAAAGGCGGTACATGGCTGGGAGAAAAGGGAGGAGGTAGCAAGCAGGCTGCTGGAGGCTTCAAATAAAAATGAAAGCTTGCAAGGCCACAAAGGCTGAGAAGAGGAGAAAATCAAAGGAGGAACAGCCGCAGGAGCAAAGAGGAAGAGTAAGCACATAAGAGGATTCCTGGCTATGGTGACTTCTATCATCATAAAAAAAGTTAGGAATCTCTCTATGGCAAGGCTCTACTCAAAGACTTCCAAGGAAGCATTCAACATCCAATACAATCAACCCATGAGAATTCTTGGCTGTGATGATTGAAATCATCACAAGTTAAGTCAAGAATCTACTCTAAGGTGTATCTCCTCTCAAATACCTCCACGACATCCAGCTACGGATTGACAACTAAGATGATTTCTATCATCATAAACAAAGTCAGGAATCTCTCCAAGGCTTGGCTCCGCTCAAATAATTCTAGCGATGTTTTCAGAGCATCCAGTCCACAACCAACATGAAAGATTGTCTTCTATGATGATTGAAATCATCATAGTTTATGGCATAGTCTATTCCAACAGGCAACTTCGAATAACAGAAGCAGAGGAGGCCTCAAATCATGGACGTAGATAGTTGAGGAGGACATGGTGGTGAGCCCACCATGGAATCAAAATCAAAGAAGGAAAGCATGTTCATTACAAGCCTCTGTATGAAGCCACTGTATGAAGCATCTAAAACCAAAGGGACCCTCACAGCAATTGAATTGCCTCCTTATGAGCACTTGCTGCCAGCAAGTCAACAAAAATTAAAAAAAGAAGAAGAGAGCCAGCGGAGGAAGAGAGAACGGAGCAAAAGAAAATTGGTGGGTTTCCTTCTTGTGTTTAGTTGCAAAGAGACGAAACAAAGAGGAAGGCAGCCAAAAAATAGAAAAAAAAAAAAAAAGGGGCGCACAGCCCCTCCTTCTCTTGGATGTTTGTCTTGGTCTATTTGACTAAAAAAGATTGAGCAAAGAAAAAGAGTTTGGAAATATGAAAAGGGACTGCTATAGTAAACAGAAAGAGAGGAAGAATAGGCATAATAAATGCTCAACCTATATTTGTTTTTGGTTGCTGAAGCAAGAAGACAAAATTGCTCTCAAAGTTCTCAACGTAGCCCACAGCAAGGCACCTCCTTAAATCTGCAGATCCAAAGAAAGAAGTCAGCCACATGGAAACAAACAAAAGAAAAAAAGAGAAAGGGAAGTTTGTGGGCATAGGTTACCACGTGAAATCCCAGAGCTTGTCTTTTCTTTTGATGATGCAACAGGTGGCTGTACGAACTGGTCCGGAAAGGCAAACAAAGGAAGAATATCAAGTGTTCATTTGCTGATGATTTAAAGTTGTGGTGCACATGTTTTCTTTTATAAATAAAAGAAATCACTACTACAAAAAAGGCAAAAGACGACGGAAATTCACCGTCGTGTATCGGGTTTTCAAACCGTCGTAAAATCGACCGACATCTTTTGCAAAGTAAAACCACGATGCGAAATCACCGTCGTTGTAATGACAAACAACGTCATTAACAAAAAAAAACCGACGTCTGTATACTGAAAAATGAACCAAAAAATTGTCGTGGAAAAGAATAGACGACCTATTTTATACAAACCCCGTCGTTTAAATAAATACAATACGTCTTTAAATAAATAAAATACGACGTTATTTAAACATACGACGTCCAATGTATTTATACAACCGTCGTGAAATACTTTTTCCACTTCGTTTTTTCCATTAATATTGACGTGGAAATAGTGGTCAGGGTACATCACCGTCGTTGTTCTAAAAAACAACGTCATTAACAAAAAAAAACCGACGTCTGTATACTGAAAAATGAGCCAAAAAATTGTCAAGGATAAGAATAGACGACCTGATTTATACAAACTCCGTCGTGTAAATAAATACAATACGTCATTAAATAAATAAAATACGACGTTATTAAACTATACGACGTCTTGAATATTTATATAACCGTCGTGAAATGATTTTTCCACTTCGTTTTTTCCATTAATATTGACGTGGAAATAGCGGTTAGGGTAATTAACCGTCGTTGTTATAACAAACAACGTCATTAACAAAAAACACCGACGTCTGTATACTGAAAAATGAGACAAAAAATTATCAAGGATAAGAATAGACGACCTATTGTATACAAACACAGTCGTGTAAAGACATATACTACGTCTTTAAATAAATAACATACGACGTTATTCAGAAATACGATGTCGCATATATTTTTATAACCGTCGTGAAATGGTTTTTCCACTTCATTGTATATAAAATAAACGACGTGGAAAATATGTTAGGCTCATGACTTACGACATATTTATTTCTATAAACGTCGTCGTATTTTATATACAACGTCGTAATCATGTAAAAGACAGCCGTGTTTCTCTATTTATACGTCGTCTTTACCAAAATAATAGTCGTCTAATATATCTAAGACGGCTAAGTTTTTCAGCCAATCGACGTTGAAAATATATGTAACGACATAAGAATAAAAAAAGAGACGTGGATATTTAATATAACGTTGTTTTTGTAAAAGAACGACGTCAAAATATCTTTTTACGTCGACAAATTTACCTCTGGATATCAAATTACGTCGTGAATTGTTTATTTTTTACTTCGTTTTTTATATAACAAGCGACGTGGTAAAATTTTAAGACGACGATTTTTTATTTGTTACGGACGAGTTCATGCTCTAAGACGTCGTCTTTTGTAATGTTCAGGTTCGATATCTGTCGTTTTAGACGTCGGTATTATGGTAATGGAGTCGTGTTATTTGTAATTACATGTCGGCTCTTTATGCTTCTCCGACGTGATATCGTTAATAACTGTTTCACAATACCGTCGTCTTTCTTCAATTTTACTTCGCTTTTAGACGTCGGTAAATTTAATGCCGTCGTTGAATGCTCCAAAACGTCGTTTTTTATTGACAATTTTTTTGAAAACAGACGTCTGTTTTTCACAGTTTTATGAGGACCGTCGTTTTATAATACTGAACCAGTATTTTATGTACTGATTGTTTTGTGGCCAAAACCTGCATAATGAAAGTGAAGAAAACACATTACAATTTATTACAAAATTAATGTCATACAGTAGTGCTGTTTAGGGCATAAGTAAATTCATAAATTACAAAAGCATCATTCAATCCATATATCTTCACACTCATCTCGAATATTTTAACTCCCAAACTCACCCACTAGTTCATCAAATGTGTCAACATTTGGCATCCCTCTAGTAAATGGCTCACACTCAATTCTCACATCACCTAAGACATCATCACCAATAACATCATTATATTCTCTATTAGGCGCTGATAACACTACCGACCAACCATGATGCATCGGGTCGTCAACAAAAAATACTTGTTTGACTTGAGAAGCCAAAACAAATTGGTCATTCCTATGTCCAATTTTACTCAAATCTACAAGGGTAAATCCAAGTTCTTCGACTACAAGGCCGGAAGTACTATCTATCCAATCACACCTAAAGACTGGGATTGTAAACTTTTGGTAGTCAAGGTCCCAAATTTCTTGAATGACACCATAAAAACCCATATTTGAGAGAATTGGGTTTTTATCCTTGGCGCTAGCAACTTGCATGGTATGTGCAAGTAAATAAACTCCACTATTTTGAACTGTCCGCACATCATCTTGTGCCTTGATGTTAAATTTAACACCTTTAATAAGATAGCTCCTATATAATGGCATTGCCATGTTTGGACCAGCTGCTAGCCACCTTAAATTTTCTGATACCCCATGATTGCCTCCCTCATCAAGTTCACTTTGAACCTGCAAATTAATCATATCTTAATTCAATCTAACATATAAAGAAGAAAATTAAAAGTCCAATATGTTATTGAATAACATATACCTTGAAGTGTAGCCATTGAATAAAAGTGCTATTGTGCTTATCTTGCAGCCACTTTGTTCTCTTTCTAAATTTTGGATAAGCGGCCTTAATGTGGATAATATGTTCCCTACATGACACGAAAAATTCAAGCATTACGGTCCCAATCAATTATTGCATACCTTAAATTTAACATGAGGAATAATTTAAAATGGAAACTTAAAGAATAAAACTCATACTCGATATAAGGTAGGACTTCCTCTGTATTCTCCAAGACATATAGATGTGCTTGGTTCAACAGGTCCCGATCAACTACGCTCACTGTGCAACCTGATAATGGCTTTGAAACTCCTATCTTCTGACTTGATGGCACTCCAATTGTACTAATATCAGATAAATGTTCAGTGCAAAATTCTATAGCTTCTTCAGCTATATAACGCTCCGCAATGCAACCTTCGGGATGAGTACGGTTCTGAACATACCCCTTTAGAACTTTCATATATCTTTCAAACGGATACATCCATCTAAAATATACTGGCCCACATAGACGAACTTCTCTGATAATATGTACTACTAGATGAACCATGATATCGAAGAATGAAGGTGGAAAGTATTTTTCAAGCAAACACAAAGTAACTACTACATCTTCTTCCAACTTATCTAGCTTGGAAACATCAACCGTCTTTGCACATATAGCATTGAAGAAGAAGCACAAACGAGTTATTGCATACCTTGCAGGCTTCTCCAAAACAGAACGAATTGTCACAGGGAGCAATTGTTGCATTAAGGTATGACAATCATGTGATTTAAGGCAAAGAAGTCTTGAATCTTGTAAAGATACAAGATTTTTTATATTTGAAGAATAGCCTTCAGGGACCTTCATACCATAGAAAGAATTGCAAACCGCTCTCTTCTCTGCTCTTGACAAATTCCAAGGCCCTGGAGGCAAACGAGTACTTCTTTCTCCATACTCGGGTTGCAAATCAGTTTTGACCCCCATGTTCAATAAATCTAACCGAGCAGCAATCCCATCTTTATTTTTTCCAGGGATCTCCAACAATGTACCAATGATACTATCACAAACATTCTTCTCAATGTGCATAACATCTAGGACATGCCTCACTGAAAGGTATTTCCAATACTCAAGATCAAAGAATTTTGACTTCTTCTTCCAACAAACTCTGTCACCATCATTTTCACCTCCACCTCCCCCTTTTTTCGAGCCCCATATGTAATTAATATCTTCAACCATATGCAGCACTTCTTCTCCCGTTAATGGCTCCAGAGGCGTGCCATATTCAGGTTTCCCATTAAAAGCTGCACGTTGCCTCCTATATGGATGATTGATTGGTAACCATTTTCTATGCCCAATGTAACAAATTTTGTGGCCATTTTTCAACCTGTGACTAGGAGTATCATCGCCGCATATTGGACAAGCTTTATATCCTTTAACAACACAACCAGATAAGTTTCCATAGGCGGGAAAATCATTAATGGTCCACAATAATGCAGCTCTGAGTGTAAAGTATTCTTCTATGTGTGCATCATACACTCCTCTAATCCCATCCCACAAAGATTTTAAATCATCAATCAAAGGCTCCAAGTAGACGTCTATATCATTTCCGGGTTGTTTAGGACCGGAAATCAATAAAGTCAACATCATGAACTTTCGTTTCATGCACAGCCATGGTGGGAGATTATATGTAACTAAGATAACTGGCCAGCAACTATATCTACTACTTAGAGAATTGTGGGGATTGAATCCATCAGATGAAAGAGCCAATCTCAAGTTTCTCGGCTCATTACCAAACTCGGGCCATTTATCATCAACAAGTTTCCAAGACGGGGAATCCGCCGGATGAGACATTTGACCGTCAATTGATTTTCTAGCAGCATGCCAAGTCAAATTCTTAGCTGTCTCATGTGATTGAAACATCCTTTTAAACTTTGGAATTGGGGGAAAATACCACAACACCTTCGCTGCCACACCCTCTTTCAAGAATCCATCTTTGGTTTCCTTCCACCTTGAGATACCACAAGTAGGACAATTAGTTGAATCTTCATACTCCTTCCTATACAAGATGCAATCATTGGGGCATGCGTGGATTTTCTCATAACTCAGCCCCAATGCACACAAAGTCTTTTTTGCCTCATACATAGAGGCCGGTATTGTATTTCCTTCTGGAAGCAACTCGCCCTGAAGTATCAATAATTCTGTAAAACATACATCACTCATCCCATGTTTTGCCTTCAAATTATACAACTTCACTAATGCCGATAACTTGGTGTACTTTCTACAACCAGGGTACAATGGTTGATCTCCATCCCCAATCACATTAGCAAACTCATAAGGATCGGATCCAAAATCACCAAAATCATTAGCATCCATCTCTATTTCTTCAGACACAAAACTGTACCTACTATGGTCATCATCTTCTTCAACATTTCTACTAGCATTAGTAGTTGGTTCCCAAGGTTCTCCATGAAATGTCCAATTCTTATAGCTTTGGTCAACTCCATTAAAGTATAAGTGATCCCTTATAATTCCAACCCCAAACAATTTCAAATTTGCACATTTAACACATGGACAACGGATATGCGTTGTAGTTAGAAGATTTTCTACAGAAAATTGCAAAAATGCTTCCACCCCTAACTCATATGCCTTCGATCTTCTATCCGAGTGCATCCATGACTTATCCATCTCCGACACTATATCATATTATCTATAATAAGGTGAAAAGACAAGCAATGACTATCACTATAGCAGATTATATAAGGTTTTAATAGCAAATAATATAGTATACAGACGACGGTTTTTAAACAACAACAGACGTATTACACATATATAGACGACGGATTTAAAAAAAAAACGTCGTCTAATGCTAGCAAGAAACATACGCCAGGGAACTTGAACCACGACGGTAGTTAAAACCTGCGTCGTGGTATATATTTACAAATGACGGTTTGTTAAAAAAACCTTCGTCGTATGCATAAAAAGATATCGAAATCCCAGTTTATTTTCAAGAACCCAAAATATATTCAGAACACAACATATACATTAATTTTTATGTTGGGTATTAAGAACACGTATACTAAGCACGAAACCAACATATACTAAGCATGAAAACATTAAATCCATTCCCGATTCATAATAACAGAGAGTGATTAAAAGATTCGACAACATTATATCCATTCACGATTCATGAAAACATTAAACATTAAACACATTAACCCATACCGTCGACAACATTAAAAAATCACAAAACCCTTTACCACAGAACTGAATATCATTCAATGAATTTACAAGCATGAGATTAGGGTTTGTACTTACAGGTAGGCAGAGCTCACAGATTATGGCCAACTTGGATTCGACGGAGTTGTAAACTTGGCCAACTTGGATTTGACGGAGAGCCCAACTTTGAATTAGAGTTGAAGTGAGAGAGCGGAGCGAAATGTTTTAGGTCACAGACTATGGCCAACTTGGTTCAGGGTTACAAGTATAAGAGTTGGAGCGAAATCTGAAAATTTTAGGTCAAGGTGAAATTTTTAGAAAGCGCGCTTTTTAAAAAACATCGACGGAAACAACAAAACAACCGTCGTTAAAAGTTCAACCTAAACATGACGCTTATTTAAAAAATGACGTCGTTGTAAATATCCTTACAACGCAAAACCAAACTACCGTCGTTAAACCCTAATGGACAAATATAACCTAAACCCTAAACCCTAATAAATAAAACCACAATTATATATATATTTTTTTAAAAAATAATTTCTCCAAAGGGATTAGGGTTTTATGGCATAAAATATCTCGTCCATAAAACCCTAAACCCTAATCCCTTTTCTAAATTTATATAATCCCTAAACCCTAAACCCTAAACACTAAACCATGAAAGTATAAGTGATGTTGTGACTCATGAAAACATTTCTCTTTTTGGTTTTAATTTTAAATTTGTATAACTCAAACTTAATTTTTTAAAGCTTAAGGGGGAAGAAAATATCTCAATGACTTCATAAGAGTTGACGTTGCATTTTTTGGATTTATTTTAAATTTATTATGAATATTTCGAATTAAATAGAATAAAATATTATTAAAAAAACCCGCAAACCACGTCGGCGTTAATAAATTAATGACGTTTTAAATTATAATAAACGACTTAATTTTTAAACAAACGTCATTTAAAGTTAAAACCATGGCCATTTTTACACAGAAAACGACGTACAAACCATTTTCCACGACCTAAACGTGTATAATGTAATTAATAAACGTCGGTATATTACAAAAAAACGACGTGTTAAATTATATACCATGACGCGAGAGATTAATTTATCGACTTATTTTGAGTATACTACGACGGTACCTACAATACTACTGTCGTGTTTATTTACCACGTCCTAAGTTCAAATTACCGTCGTATTTTTTCAATTTATACATCTGCCTTCTCTGTAAACCGCCGTCTTATTTTTATAGCTTTTTAAAATTAATTAATTTTTCTTTTATTTTGGTAATATCTTTCTTAACACAAAACAAAATTTAATTCTCAATCCTCAACAACATTTTCATCATAAAAGGCAAATTTCTTCGTGTTAAATATTGATCAATATTTACACAATATATGTACACAAATTTGGCAAGTACATCGTGGTTTCTTTTCTGCCTTCACCCTCAGCTTGTTCAACTGTTTCTTCCTCTCATATGCAAGCTGGGCCCTCTCCTTCCTCTTGTTCTCGAGCTCCTGCACAGCCACAGATGAATATCTAATAATTTCAGAAAATCAAAATCAACAAAGTGTGAAAAGCTCACTCCTCGATTCCTGGTTACATTGTAGTCCCCTTTTCCACAGTGATCAACTTCAAAACTCCTGTGTGGCAAGAGTGGAACCAGCCTTAGAACCTGTTGTGGGTTGTGCGGCTGCAAACCCATACAGGTTCTAAGGCTGGTTCCACCCTTGCTACATAGGAGGATGTAGCAAACCCATGCTTGGTCTTGTGAGGAATCATTCTGCAAACCCATTTGCTTCCAGAAAGACAATTTCTTGTGAGGAATCATTCTGCAACCCTAATGGAAAACTGAGAGTTAAAAAACGCGTGAAAAAATCATATTTAAACAAAATATCGTAAATATCCACGTCGGTTCTAATATACATAGCGACGTCATATTTGACTAATCAACGTCAGTTTAGATAAACAAGCGCCGTCATAACTACATCGGAAATCCAAAAGTCATTTGGTGAGTATTAAAAGAGAACGACGTCGTTTTCAGAACCATAAAGTAACCACGTCGGTTTATTAAAATATACAGTCGTCATTTTAAAGAAACCACGGTTTAGAAATGCGCCCTTCGATAATCATCGATGGAAAACAAAAAAACCGTCGTTAAAAATATAAATAAACATGACGCTTATTACATCTATACCCTAAACCCTAAACCCTAAACCCTAAACCCTAAGCCATAAAATATAAACCCTAAATTATATATATATGTTTAAATAATTTTAGAAAAGGGTTTATGGTTTTACTGCCTAATATATATTAACCATAAACCTTAAACCCAAAAAATAAACCTTTATCCCCCTAAACCCTAAACCCTAAACCTTTAAAGTATAAGTGATGTTGTGACTCATGAAAGCATTTTTCTTTTTGGTGGTAATTTTAAATTTGTATAACTCAAACTTAATTTTTTTAAAGCTTAAGGGGGAAGCAAATATCTCAATGACTTCATAGGAGTTGACGTTGCATTTTTTGGATTTATTTTAAATTTATTATGAATATTTCGAATTAAATAGAATAAAATATTATTAAAAAAACCCCCAAACCACGTCGGCGTTAATAAATTAACGACGTTTTAAATTATAATAAACGACGTAATTTTTAAACAAACGTCGTTTAAAGTTAAAACCATGGCCATTTTTACACAGAAAACGACGTACAAACCATTTTCCACGACCTAAACTATTAACTTCTCACCGTCTAATATCAAGAAAACAACGTCGTCTATAGAACCAACAACGTCGTTTGAAAAACCTTTTACGTCGCTTTTTAAAACTGTGACGTTGTTATGTGTGTACAACGTCATTTTAAAAAACTACGGTTTTTCACAACATGAAAACCTCAACAAATTTGGTTCAGCATGATCTTGGGTTTTTCACAACATGAAAACCTCAACAAATTTACAGGGAGGTTGACGGTGCATTTTTTGGTTATATTTTAAATTTATTATGAATATTTTGAATTTTGAGAGTTATAAAGACGACGGTATTCTATATAATTATGTCGTTGCAAGTGCGTTTACACGTCGGTCACACAATTTCCGTTTTTTAAAAATAATGAAAACCTATTTGAAATTCATAGGGAAAAAAAGAATGTTTAAGAATGTTTATGTCTAATTCTAACCAATTTTGTACAAAAACTTATCTAATTCTAACAAAATTTGTACATTTTATAAAAATGTTTAAGTATGCTAAAATTCCTCTACTCCATATGAACACAAACAAACTCTGCCCATTCTTTCCTAACTTCTTCAATGGCAGCTTGGGGGTATGGCGCTTGATCCTTTCCCTTGGCAAACTGCAGGCCATAAACAAAGATTAATCTCACAGACGACGCTATTTTTAATTTACCGATGTAGTATATATATTCAACGACGGTATTTTTAATCTACCGTCGTTGATAATATAAAAACCCACATAAAAATAAATCTGAAAATTTTCTTCTTACCATCTTCTCAAATTCCAGGGAAGTATCCTTTATGATGTCTCTCATAAAGCGCATGACATAATACCCGCATTCTACGCTGCTTGGTTGCTTTGGAGTGCCGGACAGAGTTTTCCAAAGAGTTGCTTTACGGCCTACTCTGCCTATATGTGAATTATACATTTTTAAAGCACTGTTCACTATGTTTTTCCCCTCCTCATCCACAACTCGATTGCCAGGCAGTGGATCCAGAAAATAGACGGTCTCCTTCTTTGCTCTCACAATGATCAAGACCCAATGACGGCTGCACAAAATAAATATAAAGGTTAAATAGTTTTATATGCAGAGCATCATACAAACAAAATATTGTTTTTTGTTTGGAGACTAACCCTGGATTGTAAGGCATCAGGAAAATCTGTTCACCATCTGTTTTTTGAAGTCGACTGAATATGATACATGATCTTTCAGTTAATGAACCAGCGTCGGCACTAATTAGAGCAGGGTCTATAAAGCCAACCATATTTACCATATTTGCAGCTTTCAAATTATCAAATAGGCACCTAAATATATGAATTGAAACCATGAGTGTTTTCTTTTTTCAACATATAGGAGAGTGTCAAATGAATATTTGATAAGGACAAACCTCATATATACTGCAACTACAGTAGCCCCAATTTCCTCCATGGCAGCAAATTGGGTAATATCTTCATGCAAGACGAAGGTATTATGATCTATGCCAAACACCTCCTTCTCAATAGTAAAGGTCATAGCCTTCCCCTGAGGCTTTAGTGTCTATTCCACATAACTACAAAGGGATTGTAAAGAAGATGGCAACTCCAGCTTTGAATAATCTGGTACTACAGTATCTTGTTTGAAGAAATAAAGCAACATAAAGTGACGTGGTAAATAAATAAATACGACGGTTTAAATAACAAACCGTCGTGTGAAAATAAATTACACGACGGGGAAAAAACTACCGTCGTAATGAATACTTTATTACGTCGTTTAAATAAAACCGACGTCTAATTCAAATGCAAAATTCATAATTAATGAATTTACCTTTTCAATTTGCTCTTCTCCAACACTGGATTGCTGTTTTAATAAATAAAGAGATATATATATATAAGAAGGCTTGTACAACAATTTAAACATTCAATTAAATAAAAAATGCCGTGGAAATTTAAAAAAATGACGGTTTAAAAAAAATATAGACGTCTGAAAATTGAAAAACAAATGAAAAAGGCAAAGTTATGAGAATTTACCTTTTCATCTTTCTTTTCTTCAATCTTTTCTACATCCCCAGATTTCTGTTATAAGAAATAAAGAAATATATATAAGACATTGTACAAAAAGGAAAAAAAATTAAAAAGTAAAAAAATTAAATTAAACCGTCGTGGTACTTAATAACAAACGACGGTATGTAAGAATTACAGACGTCTAAATTTAATTAAACGACGGTTAATAATAAACGTCGTGGTAATTCATATATTACGACGTTTTGTAAGATTGTACAACAATTTAAACATTCAATTAAATAAAAACTGCCGTGGAAATTTAAAACAAACGACGGTTTAAAGAAAATATAGACGTCTGAAAATTGAAAAACAAATGAAAAAGGCAAAGTTATGAGAATTTACCTTTTCATCTTTCTTTTCCTCTATATTTTCTACTATCTTTTCTACATCCCCGGATTTCTGTTATAAGAAATAAAGAAATATATAAGACATTGTACAAAAAGTAAAAAATTAAATTAAACTGTCGTGGTACTCAATAACAAACGACGGTATGTAATAATTACAGACGTGTAAAATTCATTAAACGACGTTAAATAAAGAATTACGACAGTAATGAGAATTTACCTGTTCTACTCTCTTTTCTACTTCTCCGGATATCTGTTTTAAGAAATAAAGAAATATATAAATGATATTGTACAAAAATTAAAAACAAATCAATAAACCGTCGTGGTAAACGTTAACAGAAGACGGTATAATAATTACAGACGTCTAAATAACATCAAACGACGGTTTAATAAACAATGCGTTGTGGTATAACTTTAACACGACAGTAAATATAAACAGAGAAACAGAGAATTCAAAGTTCAAAAACGTTACCATTTCTTCCTGCTTTTCCCCATTCTTGGCAGTATCCTCCTCAAATTGAAGAGCTCTAACATCAAGTGCCCCAGAGCAGCTTGCTTTGTCCGACATTGGATTTTTGGGACTTTGCCCTTGGATTTGGGACATTGTATTCAGTTTCAGCACGCTTGGATCAAAATTGGGGATGAGTTTGGAAAGCTGACTCAGCAAATTTTCCCTCTCAGCTTCTACCAATTGCTTGGTCCTAGCCTCCATCTTTAAACTCTCTTCCCTTGATCTAGCCTCCATTTTCAAAGTCTCTTCTTGAAGGACAAGTCTTACACTTTCCTTCAATTGATCAGCAAACTTTACCTTTTGTTGTCTAGGTAAATTGAAGTATTGCTTAGGGGAAATCCCCGCCCCTACCCCTCTAACTCTTCCTGGATGCTCGGGACCCAAAGCCAATGTCAAAACATCATTGGTTCCTGACAGAGAAAGAGTGCCTTCAGAGACTTGCTTTTGCAAATCATCCTAACAAAAAGACATAATAAAAAGTCAGAATAAGGAAACAAACGACGGTTATTTATAAAAAATCGATGTAATATAATATTTCACACGACTCAATAACATAACAACCGACGTAATATAATATTTCAGACGACGCTAACTAAATACCGACGTTTTTAATATATGAACACGACGTAAATAATAAACCACCGATGTCTTATGATATAATTACAAAAAACAGAGTAGTGATTCCAGATTCAGACCTTTAACGACGCGTTTTAAAATATTTCGACGTAGTAATATTTTTCACACGACGTAAAAATATAACAGCAGACGTAATAAAATTTTTAAAACAGAGTCAGTAGGCTTACAATTAATTTTGCTTTCTCTGCAGACTTTGGATCCGGGATGTTACCATGTTTGTCTTCTCTAGCTTTTTTCCATAAGGTAGATCGATCAATATCTACCCCAGGCATGATTTCCTTCAATTGCTCCTTAAAACCAACATATCCTTTTCGAGACAATCGATGATTGTACTCAAGTTTCTCCCTCCTCTGTGATTGTACCCCATGCACAGCCTCAAATTTTTCAGATAACCTTGAAGCCACAAAGGCATCCCATTGAGCTTTCTCTATGAATTTGTATGTTTCAGGGGGTTGCCTTAATTTCTCCTTCTCCTTGATGAATGGAAGGATATGAACCCTCGTTAGTGTAAACTTGAAATCCTTCCATTTCTTGGCGGCAGAAGATAGCACCATTTTCTTGCCCCCTTGACCAACCACAAAAGCCATGTCAACGGCTTCCCAAATCTGCTCTTTTATATCCTCGGATATTTGAACCCATTTCTTGTCCACAAGTGGGACTCTGGAGCGTGCCAACACACCAATGTAGGACTGCATCTCACTATGTGCAAGGCCACATGGTTTCCCTTCTTCATTGTACTCAACAACAGGCTTGATTTTCTGAAATTTTCTCTTCACAACACGGGGCATTGTGCTCATACCCGACCTGACTTTGCCTCCTCAGAAATAGTTGCAGTGCTGGCTGGTTCTGTCTCAGAAGATGAAACAAACTTCATCTTCTTCAAGGACTTGGCTTGAGGATTTACAACTCTAAGCTCCTTGCATTCATTTTTTTTCAAGCCAGACTCCTTACTTTGGGATTGAGAAACCATGGTTACAGACAAATCAAACCTGCAAGTGAAAATATATCAGTGAAATTAAGAAAAAACACGATGATTATTTATAAACTACGACGTATTATAATATTTCAAATGACGTAAGAACAAAACAATCGACATAATAATAAATTTTCACGACGGTAATTTACCACCGACGTTATAAAATATTACAACGACGTCAATAATAAACAACCGACGTCTTATGATAAAACCAAAAACAGAGTATTAAATATTACAACGACGTCAATAATAAACAACCGACGTCTTATGATATAATAAAAAACAGAGTATTAAATATTACAACGACGTTAATAATAAACATTCGCCGTGGTATGAAAATAAAACGACGTAAATATTAATATACCGTCGTCTATACCACAAAAACAAATTAGGACAAATGTAAAATATTTTCAACAGAAAAATAATTAAAAAGATTTTCGAAACAAAAACCATTGTTCAGAGAAATCAAACCTGCGATGAATATATCCTTAAAAATCAAATACAAAAAAAGAATATCATTTTAAAAAACAACGAAGAACACTTTCATACGACGCTAGGGTGACTGACGAACCGTCGTGGTCTATATATCTAACCACGTAAATAACAAGCCACCGTAGTTGAAGTAAAAGAACCAGAGTAGTGTTCAAACTTGGAAACTTTCCGTCTTTGTCTGCAAATTTTATCAAACTTGGAAAGAAAAAATGTAAAAAGATTTAAAAAAACGAAAATGATATGCGCATGCAAAACAGGAACAAAAATCCTTCCAGAAATGCTTATCCTTTGCTTGCAATGAAAGCTTTCTCCTGGAGTTTGGTGTTTCAGTTCAGAGATGAAGACGAAGAGGAGAGGAAGACGAAAAGTTTTCTCTCGGAGATAAGCTTGAAAGTTTGGAACAGTTCTTTGAAAATGAAAAATGAGAGAAGCTTGAAAGTTTTTCTCTGGTTTGGAAACAGTGCAAGTATGGGTCAGGAAGGCGAAAAGTTTAAAATAATAAAAAACTGTTTCATAAAAACGACGCTATTAATAGTATGCGCCCTAGTATGAAACATTATACGGCGCTAGTATTAACACTGCCCTATAATATTGCTTTACACGACGCTATGTTTTAATGAAACGACGTTGTTAAATCGAATTACACGACGCATTTTTCTTCAAATAGATGAATCGTCATTTTCCAATATACCCAACGACCTTATATTCAATAATAACGACGTGAAAAATTAATAACACGTCGTTTTAATTACTCATACCGATGTGTAAGTTTTTTGATTACACAATAAATTAATTTTTCAAAAAAATGCAACGTCGTTTTTATATAGCGTCGTTGTTAATTTATTTATACGACCTTATTTTAATTTTAAACGACGTTTATGTTATCATATAAACGTCGATAATTTAAAAAAACCGACGTGGTATATAAGATTTGTTTATAAATAATGGGTTTTCTGTCTTTCTATCGTCTTCATTTTTCAATTAGGGTTTCAACTTTTTCTCCCCTCTCTGTCTCACCTCGCTTTCATTTTTCAGTTTGGATGTTGATGTGTGTGTATCTGAAAGACACAAACACGCACGCATCATCTAAAAAATTGTCTTTCTACACAGAAGGAGAACAAGGTCTGCATCAGCCCTCTTTCTCAGCTCCTCCATGATGGGGTTCTCTGGGTTGATCTCCATGGTCTTCTTGCTCGACATGTACCCAGCCGCTCTGTTATCCCTCAAGGCCTGAGCCTTCATGATTCTTTCCATGTTGGCAGTCCAGCATGGTCAGACACCACAACCTTCTCCACTCTGTCACCCAAAACATCCTTCACAACCTTGCAGAGTCCCTCAAACTTCTCCTTCAACTCTTCCTTCTTCTTTGCCTCATCTTCACTCTCATCAAGCTTGAGACCTTCCTTGGCGGCTGAGACAAGCTTCTTACCCTCAAACTCCTTGTGAGAGTAATTGGCACATCATCCACTTCTAAAACATTGCCTTTGTTCATTCTGGTTCGATTATGATGAGGAACAATGGTAAAAAACGAATAATGGTTCGATTATGATAAGGAACAAAGTTCATTCTGGTAATGATAGACGAATAATGGTAAAAAATTTGTACGTCGTTAATTTAACAAACCGTCGTGGTTAGTGAAATTATGCGACGGTAGAGTTATGGATACCGTCGTAGTATAGTATAATTAAAAAGTCGATAAATTTATATTTACAGTCGTGGTAACTTAATTTAAATCGGCGATTTTTTTTGTAATTAACCGTCGTAGATTCCTTTGAATTTATGCGTCGCTGACTAAGAAAATTGGGTCGTGTTTATTAATTAATTAACACGGCGTCTTATTTTTATATCGTCGTCTTTACTTTCTACGGCGGTGATTTCATAAATGCAGTCGTTGTTTTTAGGTTCATATTTTAACTCTGAAAAATACATTTGTAATAAGACGACGCTTTTTTAATTTGGTGCGTCGTGGTTTAAAAATATCTATACGTGTATCGGTTTTTTAGGTGTGTAAAGTATGTTTCTACGACGGGGTTATATTACCGTCGTCTTTTAAAAAACAACGACGGTTTTTTGATCTACCGTCGTTGTTTACTGGTCGTCTTTTGCCCTTTTTGTAGTAGTGAATACATATAGCCCAAACCTATATGGACAAGGGGTTAACTTTCCTGGATGATCCAGGGGTTCCAAATCAACAAGGAGGTTAATTCTGACTCTATTTGGACGAGGACTTTTATCCTTGGGTGTCTTGATAAAATTAAAAGACATTTGTTAAAGGCACCAGGCTGTGGGGGACTAGCTGGAACAAAGCAAGGCCATAATTTTTCCTTCACGGCTTCATCATCCAAAGTCTTTTGGGTCTCTTCACTGTGCCCTCAAGAATCCCAAACAGCAAGCAAGGCAGCTGGGTTTCAAAGTCTCTCTAATGTGGGCACTTGCTCATGATCCAACTAATGAAAAATGTCAAGGCTTGGAAGCAGATTATTGGGTTATCAAAATTGCCCATTAATTCTCAAAAGCCCAAAGTATTTAATGAGTGATCAAATAAACACTCATTAAGTACACAGAGGCCGAAATGGCCTATTATGTGGTTAATGGATCAATTTTAAAATCCTCAGAGCCATGTTCAGGCCCAAATGCAAATGTCAATTTCATGAAAAATTAGTGGGTTAATCAAAATGGCTCATTATTTTTCTTGAACATTGACAAAAAGAAAGATGGTACAAAACCATCCAATTTTCCCCATGGGTCATCTACCCATGAAAATTCCAATGAGATTAAATTCAAATCTCTCAAACAGAAATTCTCAATTAGTGGGCCACACTTACCCATTAATTTCCAATTTTTCTCATGGGTCATTTACCTATGAAAATCTTCAAATTGTCTCAAAGACACAAACTCTAAATTATTGGGCCACGCTTACCCATTAATTTCCAAATCTTCTTGGAACTACGCTGGTTTGATCCCGTCAAGGGTACGTAGGTAGTCTACCATACCAATAGACGCAACCGCAACCAAATTTGAATCCTTGGTTTATTCTAACCAAATTCGCCAAAACACTTTTCCAAATGCAAACGTCAATTTTATGAAAAGTCAATGGGATAATTAAAATTACTCATTATTTTTCTTGGATATTGACAATAAGAAAAATGTTACAAAACCATCCAATTTTCCCCATGGGTCATCTACCCATGAAAATTCCAATGAGATTAAATTCAAATCTCTCAAACAGAAACTCTCAATTAGTGGGCCACACTTACCCATTAATTTCCAATTTTTCTCATAGGTCATCTACCTATGAAAATCTCCAAATTGTCTCAAAGACACAAATTCTAAATTATTGGGCCACACTTACCCATTAATTTCCAAATTTTGGAACTACGCCGGTTTGATCCCATCAAGGGTACGTAGGCAGTCTAGCATACCAGTAGAGGCAACCGCAATCAAATTCCCACCAATCAAATCTCCATATAAATCTTTTTGGAACTACGTCGGTTTGATCCCATCAATGGTACGTAGGCAGTCTAGCATACCAATAGACGCAACCGCATCCACACCAAATCCCAAGTGGTACAAAACCACGCAAATTAAACAATCTTTTCCGAACTACGTTGGTTTGATCCCTTCAAAAGGGTACGTAGGCAATCTAGAGATTCAATCTAGATGCAACCGCCCAAATCTCAAATCCAAACAGAATCCCTGGTTATTCTTAACCAAATTCACCCCAAACACACATCAAAATCGAATCTCTGGTTTATTCAGCTAAATTCACTCAAACACTGTCTCAATCAAATTCGTACATATTTTTCCTTTTTGCAATGAGTCATTCATTCATTGCAATTCCTTGAACTACGAGTGGCTTGATTCCCGTGAGGGATACGTAGGCACCTTGAGGTTGGACTTGGGAGCAGCCGCAAAACCCAACACGCACGTTCTGTTTCTTTATGATGGAATCAAAGGGTTTTCCCTTGAAACAAGGGATTGTAATTAAGAGACTTGCGTCTCGAATGGGTCGAACCTAAAATAATAAAACCCCATTATTTAATTAGTGGTGGTGAAATTGTGTTGGGAGGTTCACATTTATCCTCAACATGGAGGAGAAGAACCATAAAAACCATAAGGGTTAAATATTGAGCAAGAGATAGTAAAAGAGAATTAAAAGTTTACGTTTTTCAAGATTAGTGAAGAGAGAGAAGAGAGTATGAAATAGTCTAACTTTTTATTATGTTAATAATTAACTTTAAATGCAGTAGCCAGATTTAATCTTAACCATTAAAATTGATTTAATCTAAAGGTTGAAAATGCGTGTATAAATGTGTGGTTTTTTGTGTGTCCCTTGATCTTGACTCATATATATATACATAAATTCTCTTATATGGACGCCATGTATTTTCTACTATCCCTTTGTGTTTTTCTATGTTTACAATGACATCTGCACGATAATAACCTACAGACATTCGGATGAGAGAATAACTAACAAGCTGAGGAGGGAGGTTTACACATATATTCATTGGATGTTGGGGATTTCGAACCTCTACCCAAATAAGTGGAGGTGGAAGAGCTCAACTAACTGAGTTATACCTGCTAACCTATGTGTATATTATTTTCCTCGGACATGTTGTATGAGATAGGTTATTGTAAATAGCTAATCGTGTGTATTGTATCATAAAACAATCATAATATCATGGTAGAACATAGTTCGTCCGTATCCATAACATGGTGACCTCTCTATATTAAGTACATACAATTCTCCCAACCCATATCTATGTAGGATACTAGGATGTAGCACATAGGTGAAATCTAGAAACGAGCAAGAAATAATTCATATTGGTCAATGAATTCAAATAGTATGAACGGAACCCAAATTGGTCAATGAATTCAGACATACTTAGGCTTGTACTCCCAAATTGGTCAACCTCATCTCTTGCGTCAACCCCAATTTAACCTACACCTTGTGTTTTTTCTTTTGAGCCGTCAACCTAGGCCTTGTTTACTTGGAGTTTGTTTTTTCGGTTTCCATATTTGGCTTCTATGCATGACCTTTGATTATATAATTGTAGCTTAACTTGCCACTGGTCGGAAGGAGAGAAATTCTCATGCAACGGGATATCACTTTTTGCTATTCTTTATCAATAATGCAATAACATGTAGGATAACTTTTTCACATATCATTATGTTATTGGCCGGAGATAGCAAAACAATATTATCTCCGTTATATATCAGTTTTTTTTAGCTGTGGTAGAGGTAGGACCTATTACAATCACTAATTAATATAAGAAAAGAAACATTGTATGGTCCATGTGATATTGATACTTTAGGAGGAATGGATATCATTTATAAATTATATGAACAGTAATTTTTTAAAAAAAACACGTTAAATTATCTCACGCACTTTTTTTATTTTGAGCAATAGAGGGACGTGTGGAATATGAGATTTGATTTGAAGTATCAAAATCATGCCTTGCCCTCCGACTCTGCGACTCTGCGACTCTGCTCGAGTGGTGGGAGCAAGTTTTCTAGACTTAATGGCGGGCCCACAATCTGTCAGAAAAATGGACGGCGACGATTCTCCAGTCCATTCTACCTAGATTTCTGATCCCCTTTGAAAGTCAATTCGGCCCAACTATTTCCACCCTCTCTGACTTTACCGTGCAGTAAAATAGTAAAAGCAGTAGAAGCCCCATTACAATTTACAATACAAGGCGTCGCGTGTTTTGCACGTGAGTAGAAGTCACGTCGGGTAGGTGGCAAGAAAGGCGTTTGACTTTGGGATGAGCCTGTCTGGGAGAAACGCCTGCTCTTCCATCGACAGAGTGACACGTGTAACGAAACAGCCGACGAGACTTAATTGGCGTTGATCGGTTCTGTCAAACCGCATTTACCACGCACAGTAAATCAATAAATTACCGGATTTATGGCGAAGTGTTATGAAAATCCAAAAACCTAGAGAGATGAAGAGACTCTGAAGTCTGAACCCAGCAGAGCAAACCAAACCAGAGCAAAGCAAAAGGCCAGAGCTCTTGCGTTGTTTAAAATTTTTTTTTTTCCAAATAACACCGACAATTCTTCAACTTTGCATAACATGCTGGTGATACTTCTCTCTCTCTCTCTCACTTCTTTTTCTTTAGTTCTTTAGTTCTTTTGACTTTTGAGGTCTTATTTAATTTTTTTTGTTCTGATTTAATGAATTTTTTTTCGTTTATTTCTTCTTGGAAGTATTTTTTTTCCTTTTTTCTACAACTTTTAATTTATTCTGTTGTTTTTTACTTCAAAGAGTTTTGTTAATTACTTGGGTACATTCTAATTTCAGCATTTTAATTTATTACTTGTTTTTCACTTCGAAGAGTTAAAGATATTTTATAATCTTCTGGGTTTTGAGTACTTCTTCCGGTGCATGCTAGTTGAGTATTTTTTTGTTTGAGCTAGGGTTAAAGATTTCTTGGGTTGAAATTTGTTTCTGAATCCTGATCTTGGGTTTTTTTTTGTGTGATGCCAAATTTGATACAGTTTCTGGGTCAAGTGAAGTAGTGAAGTGAAGAGGCAAAGCCTATATCTGACAAACTTTGACATATCTAGTTTCCACAAGTCCATATATATCTTTTAAAAAGTTTTACTTTTGGAAGCAAGCGAAAATGTATGGGGATTGCCAAGTAATGTCAACCATGGGAGGTGGGAACGTAGTCACCTCGGAAACCCTCTTCTCGTCGCCGATCCAAAACCCTAACTTCAACTTCATGCCTTCCCAGCTCCCTTTCCAACCTTTCTCTTCCATCATCAATCCTGTAAGCTACTACTTCTTCTTCTTCTTCTTCTTCTTCTTCTTTTCTCTAAGTATTTTTTTTATTTAATGGAAAAATGAACAGAAAGAAGAAAACGGGCTGCTGATGAGAGGCAAGGAGGAGATGGTGGAGAGTGGTTCTGGGAGTGAACAAGTTGAAGAAAAGTCTGGAAACGAGCAAGAGGCTGATCAACTTCAACAGCCTCCTAAGAAGAAACGCTATCATCGCCACACTGCTCATCAGATCCAAGAAATGGAGAAGTATATATCATCTCTCTCTCTCTCTCTCTCTCTCTAACAAACGTGTTAATTTGTGTTTAACAACACGTTCTTATATAAACACATACAGTTTGTTTAAGGAGTGTCCTCACCCAGACGACAAGCAGAGGCTAAAACTGAGCCAGGAGCTGGGACTGAAGCCACGCCAGGTCAAGTTCTGGTTCCAAAACCGACGAACTCAAATGAAGGTAAAGTATTGTGCTGGGCTTGGGGGAAGGGGGGATCAACTGTTTGCACTGCGCACCCTTTGATTCAACACACGAGTCCCGAGGAACCGCGTTCTTCATTTAAACACTTCAAAACCCTAATAAACGCCTTAACCTTGGTAACGTTTGAAGGATCAAGAAGAATCTCATTTATTCTGGATCGCCTCTTTGCTTAGTTTTAGGCTTTAATTTATGATGAAGTCTGCACCTCATTAATATGCAGAATAAACCCTTTACCTACACACGTGCTTCCCAAAGCAATAAAAGCTTTGCCCTTTAGGGTTGTGGTAGAATAGGGTTATGGTGCTAGCACCTTAAGGCTTGGTTATCTTTGTGCTTAAGTTTGAGTAATTGTTTTTGTGGTGGTTTTATTTTGTCTAGGCACAACAAGACCGGACCGATAATGTGATGCTTAGAGCAGAAAATGATAGCCTGAAGAACGAGAATTACCGGCTACAGACGGCGCTGAGCAATGTTATATGCCCAAATTGTGGAGGACCATCTATGATTGCGGACATTGGCTTGGATGAACAACAACTTCGACTTGAGAATGCTCGACTCAGAGAAGAGGTACTATTAATTCAGAAATGCTGTAATTAATTGTCACAAAATTTGGAAATTTTGGGTGATTTCTTTCTTTTCCTTTCTGGTGAACAGAACATTGGAGATTTCATTAGTCTGAATTCATTGCATTTTCTTTTTCTTTTGCGTTAAATTCCAAATGAATTGAATTGTTGTTTTTGCCGTTTCTTTTGTGCATGGAAAGGAAATAGCATATTGCATCTGTTTAATATCATCATTGAGTAAGTAAATTTAAATCCTCATAATTTATATTATGTAAACTCCTTAAAATAAGTTCTATTTGGAGAGAAGATTTTGGTCATAAAAAAAGCAACGGAGTTCTTTGGATCATGAAAAACAAAATCATTATTTAAACATGAATCTCTAGCTTTAGTTGTGCATGCTTGAGTAGTTGAATTAGTAGCTGCTTAGGGGTGATTAAGACATTAATCTTTTTCACAGTTGGAACGAGTTTGTTGTCTGAGTTCACGATATACTACTGGCCGGCAAATCCAAACAATGGCACCTGGAGATCCTCTCATGTCAGCATCCAGCTTGGATTTGGATATGCACATCTATTCAAGGCATTTCCAAGACCCAATGACTTCTTGCGGGGACATGATCCCCATGCCTTTGTTGCCACCAGAAGTGCCTTCCCACTACAATGAGGGTGGTGTATTGTTAGATGAGGAAAAGTCTCTTGCAGTGGAGCTTGCCGCTTCATCGGTGGATGAACTTGTTAAGATGTGCCAGGCTGGTGAGCCTCTTTGGATCCGGAACAGTGAAATTGGGAAGGAAGTGCTTAATGTTAAAGAATATACCCGGATGTTCCCAACGTGGCCTTTGAACCTCAAGCACCACTCAAGTGATCAGTTTAGGACAGAAGCTACTCGTGATAGTGCTGTGGTTATCATGAATAGCATCAATCTTGTAGATTGCTTCCTTGATGCTGTAAGTGCCTTGTTTTTAATTAGTAACTTTTTTTTATTAAGAACTTTAGAAGTGGATATACTAATTAGTTGCCAAAGTACTAATATCTTTTACTTTCAGCTCTCTTAATCAACTATTACCAATCTTCTAACTTCTCTGGTTATCTGTTTTTTCAATTTTAACTTTACAGAATAAGTGGATGGACCTGTTTCCTTCTGTTGTTTCTAGAGCCAAAACTGTTCAAGTTATTCAAGCAGACCCCTCTGGTCAAGCAAATGGTTCTCTTCAGCTGGTAGGTATCTCAAATTCACAAATGATGACAAATTTGATCAACAAAATGAGGCACAAATTCATAAGTTGTATTAGGAAATTAAATTGGGTACTTGTTACTTTGTGCAGATGTATGCCGAATTACAAGTTCTTTCTCCTCTGGTGCCAACTAGAGAAGCACATTTTGTACGTTATTGTCAACAAAATGCGGAGGAGGGATGTTGGGCAATTGTAGATTTTCCCTTAGATAGCTTCCATGACAACCTCCAGTCATCGTTTCCCCGATACAAGAGATTGCCCTCCGGCTGCCTTATCCAAGACATGCCCAATGGATACTCAAAAGTGTGTTCTGCTGCTTTCACTCAATTTATGTACTTTGAGTTTTTCTATTTCCCTAATTATATATCTTGAAATATATTATACATGTATCTCTTATATTATTTTACTGGTTTTTGAACAGATTACATGGGTAGAACATGCAGAGATAGAGGAGAAGCCTGTCCACCAAATATTGAGCCACTATGTCTACAGTGGGATGGCTTTCGGGGCGCAACGATGGCTTGCAATCTTACAAAGGCAGTGTGAAAGGGTTGCAAGTCTCATGGCCAGAAATATATCAGACCTTGGAGGTTAAATAAATAAATTATGTTCCTTATTATAATAAAGTGATGTTCATAGATTAATTAGAATGTATTATTCTTACATGTGATTTATATATATATATGTAGTGATACCTTCCCCAGAAGCACGAAAGAATTTGATGAAACTGTCACAGAGAATGATAAGAACATTTTGTGTAAACATGAGCACCTCCAATGGGCAGTCATGGACGGCTCTATCTGATTCCCCAGACGACACTGTTAGAATAACCACAAGGAAGGTCACAGACCCTGGTCAACCCATTGGTGTTATTCTCAGTGCTGTGTCCACCACCTGGCTCCCATATCCTCACTACCGTGTCTTCGAACTCCTACGGGACGAACATCGCAGAGCTCAGGTATGGCGTTTGCTAGCTAGGTTAATTAATTTGTGTGCTGATTAGTATTATATGATGGCCATCTTAATTGGTCATCCATATTGATGAACTCTACATGATTATTCTCAATCCTTAGAGGTGTAAGCTTGATATATATTGTTGACTCATTCTTTGACACCTTAAACTTTTGGGGCTATTGTTTGCCATGATATCAGAGCATTTCTTTTCAAGTGGCCGTGAGTCTGGCTCTCTTTCCCACTTCTTTGTTGGTTTTGCACGATATAGGATGTAGGTTACACCTATATGTTTGTCTCTCTTTTCCTCTGGATCACCATACACTGAGAAAATTAATCTAAACAATAGTTCAACTTCCCAATTTGTCAAATGTATGTTATGCTGTGAGACATGTGACTGGAATATTTGGGTATATAAAGGCACAAAATTATGATGTGGTAACAACTGATTGTAAATGTGTGTAAATTTAGCAGCTTGATGTTCTTTCCAATGGGAATTCCTTGCACGAAGTGGCTCACATTGCCAATGGCTCTCATCCTGGCAATTGCATTTCTCTTCTTCGCATAAACGTAAGCATTCCCTTCGAAATTTCCTTTCACCAATTTATTTATTAAATTTCCATATCCTGCAGTAATACTTCATTCACATCTTTGAAATTTGATTCTGAATTCTAGGTAGCGAGCAACTCAGCACAAAACGTAGAGCTAATGCTACAAGAGAGCTGCACCGACGAGTCGGGCAGCCTTGTGGTGTACACAACCATGGACGTGGACGGCATCCAATTGGCAATGAGTGGAGAGGACCCTTCCTGCATTCCCCTCCTTCCTCTCGGCTTTGTCATTGTTCCACTGCACCCTATGGAATCTACCGGCCCAACACCCAATCATCTCACCTCATCATCGCCAGATCATCGTCAAGAAGACAGCACTGCCACCACCACCACGACCAGCAATGTTATCAACTCAGGTTGTCTGCTGAGTGTGGGACTCCAAGTCCTTGCCAGCACAAGTCCTTCCGCGAAACTCAACCTCTCCAGCGTCACCGCCATTAACAACCATCTCTGCAACTCGGTGCAGCAGATTATCTCCGCTCTCAGTAACGGCAGTGGCACGTGCATTGCCGCTGCTACAACTGAGAATGGCAGCGTTGGAGGCGGCGCCCCTTGCTCAGACCCAACTGCTTCCAGCCCCAGGCAATAGCTTGGATGGCCGGGACATCCAGCTACGTGCTAAATTACCCAAAAACCTGTCCTCTCTCCCAGCAGTCCGGCTTTTCTGTAATCATACTAAATTTAGGGTTTGTGTCCGGGAGTTGTTATTTCTACTGCAAACCAAAAAAAAAAAAATCATCCAGCATTCCTTTTACAGCTATTTACTGATTCAGTAAGTAGTAAGTGAACCATAAGGAATGCAGCATGATTTTTTTTTTTCTTGTTAATTTGTTAAATTTGTAATATCTTAGTAGTGGGAGGGGTAGGGATGTCCAAGGAAGTTAATAGGTGTGCCAGTGGTTTCTTGGTAAATAAAGGAAAGATGGTGGAGCTCGCCAGAGGAGCTGGTAGCTGGTAGTTGGTAGTTGGTAGGTAAGTGAAGGTGGAGGGAGTTAAGAGGGAGTCAAGAGCGCACCACAGAAGAAGACCCTTTGGTTTTGCGGTGAGGTTCAGAAATTAAAGAGAATGGACCTCACCAGTCTCTGCAAGGGGTGGTGGTTCGGGTATTGACTTCTCCTTGTCTTTTGCCTTTTTCATTTTGGACGGACTTGTGTGTTGGCTTTTGGGTTTATGATAAGGATTCAATGCTTCTGAATTTTTTCAATTACGAAAATTTGCATCTTCTGAATTTTTTTAATTATAAGCGATCGTAGATTAAACGAACAAAAAGTGTACAGAAGAAAAAAAACACTGTAAAGGGAGTCATCTTCTAGATTTATGGGGTGTATTCAATTGGGATTTTAAAAGACTATTTTAGGATAAATAATTTTGTGGTGTTTAATTAAGACTTTTAAATAATTTAAACAAATCTTGTGGTATTCTATTAAGACTTAGGATTTTTAAAAGAAAGTGCCCGAATCTAGCGGTATTCAATCAATACTTTAAATAAGTAACAAAAAGTCTTAGGTCCTGTTCGGTAGACTGGATTGGACCAGACTTCTCCAATTAAAATGGACTAAAATCCTATTCGACCTTTGGTGGGCCTAAATGAACTCTTGGACTGGTTGGGCTTGATATTTCGCTTGGGATACCAATCCAGCAAATGGGGGTATTATAAACCCAAGAGAAACCATGGGGGCGCTTTTATTGTCTGTTGATGGTTCATTATGCTAATATTCTGCATTTTTTTAGGTTTTGATTTGGGGTTTTGGGGTGTGGGTTAGTTGCGTTTGCATACTTTGTTTATGCAAATTTCCATTACAAGAATACTATGTAGTTGAAATAACAAAATTATGCTTCTGCTATTTTTCAGTGCATCCAAAATGAATGAAATATAATATATAAAGTCTTTCCCTTTTTCGCATGTCAACGTAATTGCTTTCTTGATTAATTGCTAACAATCTCCATTTTTATGAATAATTATCTGCTTTATATGTGTGGAATGATATGTTAGTTGTTGCTGATGTTTCACATGTCAAGATGTGCTGTTTTTTTCACTATTTTTTTAAAAAGGGTTCTGTTCCTGGTGCTTTAACCCTTTGCAAGATTATTTTTTTTCTGTTTTTTTTACCTGTAACAGTTGATGAATAAATATTTTTACACTATGTGGAAAGGGGTATATCATTGCTCCCATTAAGCTTTCATAAGAGCATTTCCAGTAGTGGTGGCTGGACTCGGGCTGCGGGGTTTTGGGCTAAAAAAGGGTTTCTAGCAGCAAAGGCTAGCCCGGGCAGGAGGTGGAGTCCACGAGCCTGGGCTGGCCCGAGGGCAAGGCGAGCCCGAGGTCCAGCCTGAGTTTTAGGATGATGTCAGCCCTCGAATTTGATTTTTTTTGGGCAATAAAATAATGAAAAAAATTTGAATTTTTTTTTTATAAACAAAACCCAAAAATTAATGAATTTTTTCCTATAAATACCAACAAATATTCTTCACTTTTAACACCAAATCCTCATACATTTTCTTCTCCTTCAACTATTATTCACTTTCTACCCAAAAATCTTATCCGAAAATATTATCCAAATTAATTGTTTAGGTAAAAAAATTTGTGTAAAAAATAAAAAAATGAATAGTATTTGCCCTTTGCCATGGCAACGGGTGGAAACACACATTTCTTTTTGCAACCACTATTCACATGAATAGTAGCTTTGCTAGCCCCCCCTTGCCATGGCAAATGGCAAACTGCTGGAAGTGCTATAAGGGCAAGTGCAACGCAGCAGTTTGGCCCGGGCAAAAGGCCCCCTGCCAGCCCAAAGCAACTCCAGCGTAGCAAAATGAGCCCGGGCAAGCCTTGGGTCCCACCAGCCCTGGCAAGCCCATGGGTAGATCTTGACTGGGCTTCAGCCTGAAGGTGCTGACATCAGCAGTGACATCACGCCGACGTCAGCGAGCCGAAATCAATTTTTTTTTACAGTTGGTGCGTGAGGTTCAAAAATCTAGATTGTTCTGTCAAAAGTTGAAGTTTTTTTTAAAAAGATCAGATTATCATCTTGAGTTCATTTAATACACTCTCTTCCCTTTCATTAGAAAACTTGAGAACTTGCTGTTTTTTCTTATTTTTGGATTCATCTTCTATAGGTCTTAGCAAATGAAGTGAACATAGGGTATGAGGATATGAGCAATCAGCAGGCAAGTTATCTGTTTCTGTTTACAACTTTGACATGTCTCTTCCAACCGTATGGCTGCGCTAACGAAAAATTGATTTAAGGTTTTGAAGTTAAATGGAAGGCAAATAAGGAACATTCAGCATTTGGCGTACCTTGTAGATTGTAAGTGGTAGCACCCCTAAAATGATTTGGGCTTTTATTAATTTCCTTAGCATGTGACTTGAGGTGTCGCATCTGGGTTGGGGGAGATGGTACACTCTGAGAGAGCTTGAGGCGGCCACCAATGGGTCCTGTGAGTGGGTATGGGATTGTTTACAGTGGGATTCTCAGTGATGGGACTAAAGTCGCTGTTTAGAACTTGTTGAATAACAGGTACTCGAAAAAAACTATGTTTATTTATTTATTAAAGATGAAAGTTTTATGTGTACTTTGTGGTTTCTGGTGGTTTTCTGATTAGGCAAGATTTGATGAGAAATTTTGGTTTTTTAATTGGCCATGGATTGGAATTCCTAGTTTGTAAATCTCTATTTCGGTTGCTGAATATGCAAAATTGAAAAATTTGAGAGTTTTTGGCCTTTTCATTTTTGGGTGTTCAAATTGCAGAACCTTGCTAAAACAGGAAAGCTCAAAACTAAAAATAGAAGGTTTTTGATTTGATTCCCTTTCTGCTTGTTATTCTTGTCTTGCATCTGTTAGAATTGCGTCTGTTAGAATTAGAGAAACAACGTTTATGTTTGAGTCTGTCAGTTTATGTTTGAGTATAAAAAAAAAAGTCACAGATTATGATTTTGTTCTTGCCAATATTGTTAATGGTAGGGTAGACATGGATTGAAAGAGAAAGAGGAAGATTGTGACAACTCTAGTACATCATGGCACTAGTGATACCATTGCCGCATCCGACCAATGGTCTGTATGGAGGGATAATTTGTCTACTGAGATGTTTAATGAGTGAATGTACTTAAAAGAATTTTCGTTTTATTATTAACTAGCCTCTCCGCACGCGCTTCCGCGCCTGTGAGAGGCTTTATTTATTTATTTTTAATTTAAATTTATTTTAGAATTAAAAAAGATAATGGGTAGTTGTTTTCCATAAAAATAGGATCCATTATCCGATTTTTCTTTTAATTTTAATTTTTTAAATATGAAAAAGTGTGAATTTACCATATTATCCTCGTTTAATTAATAATTTTAATTCTTAATGTTTGCATTAACCAATGGCATTTTCTGGTATTTTGAATGTTTTACCATTCTCTGCCTTTTGCTTTATGTATATAGATTTTGTGAATTTTTGGACTATTTTTATGGCATCTTCATGTGATTTCTTATTTTTAATTTTGTGTACATGTTTTTTTTTATATTAAATTTAATTATTTCTAATATTAAATAATTTTAATAAACATTAAAATAAATTTTAAAAATAAATTTTGTTTGAAGTCCAATGTGGTCTAGCCCATACTTGTACCAAACAACGGACCAGACTTTAGTCCAGTGCAGTCTAGCCCAACTTAATGTACCAAACAACTTATTAAAGTCCAACCCAATCCAAGCCAAACTAGTCCAACACTTCAAGTCCAATCTTAACCAGTTCAGTCCAGCCCACCAAACAGGGCCTTAATTTATCTGTTTTACACTATGTATAAGCAGCTAGCAGTGTTGTATACAAACTCTACATCTGCATTTTACTTGTGATCCACTAGGGCAGAAGTGTGAAGCCCTTAATTTAAGCTTACAGCAAGTAGTTTTCCAAAGTGTGCCTCTCCCATTGTTCCAAAAGAGGTGATCCATAAACTCAAGTTCTTCGATCTCCCCTTGAAATTTTCTAGACATATCTACGTGTCACAACATGCATCTACATATATAAAGCAAAAGCAGAGAATGGTGAAACATTTAAAATACCAAAAAATGCCCATGGTTAATGCAAACATTAAGAACTGAAATTATTAATTAAATGAGGATAATATGGTAAATTCACACCTTTTCATATTAAAAAAAAATTAAAATTAAAAGAAAAATCAGATAATGGATCCTATTTTTATGGACCACAGCTACCCATTATCTTTTTTAATTCTAAAATAAATTTAATTTTTTTAAAAAAAAGCCTCTCGTAGGCGCGGAAGCGCGTGCGAAGAGGCTAGTATCTATTATATAAATAAAGTTATATGCATAATTGTTTTCTTTAGTTACTAGAAAGTGATAATGAGCCTTTCTTTGAGCTTTTTTTTCCTTCAAGATTCCGGTTGATAATTTGATAAAGATGCTTTTATCATCTTTTACTGGGAAGATGGAAATAGCATTTTACCCCAAACTTATTTATTAGATAAGACAATCGGGAGTTCATTTTTACTAAAATCTCATGGTGCTTTTGCTAAAATATGAATATGGTTTGAATACTTTAGGTTAAGTTTTATTCTTCTCCATAAAGAGATATATATAAAAATTTACATTAGTGCTTTACAAGGAAATAAATACAGTAATCAATTATGATAGTATCTCTTAATTAATGATTTGTCAACTATATAAAATAAGAAAGTAAATCCCTTAATTAATCAAGGAAGTAAATCTCATTGATTAATTAGGAGACTCACGTCAACACTCCTCCTCAAGTTGGTGCATATATGTCACCAATGCCCAACTTGGTGAGTGAGTCATGAAATACTCTTTCCCAAACAACTTTTGTTAAGACATCTGCCAGTTGATTTTCTGATTTTACGAATGGTAGGCGAATGATCTTATTCTCCATTTTTTCTTTGATGAAATGTCTATCCACCTCAACATGTTTGGTTCGATAATGTTGAACTGGATTATGGGCAATATCAATAGTTGACTTATTGTCACAATGCAACTCCATTGACTTTTTTGGTTTGAAGCTCAATTATGTTAAGAGTCTTCTGATCCACAATAATTCACAAACTCCATGAGCCATTCCTCGATACTTTGCTTCTACACTAGACCGAGAAACTGCATTTTGTTTTTTACTCCGCCAAGTGACTAGGTTACCTCCCACGAATGTAAAGTAACCAGAAGTAGAGCGTCTATATGTAATGGAACCAGTCCAATCAACGTCTGTATATTCAACAACTTCAAGATCTTCATTTTTTGAGAACATTAATCCTTTCCCAGGGGCTGACTTTAAGTATCTTAAGATCTGATCAACTGCATTCCTATGAGAAACACTGGATGAATGCATAAACTAACTAACCACACTCACTGCATATGCAATATCTGGTCTTGTGTGTGCTAGGTATATCAACCTTCCAACAAGGCGTTGGTATTGTTCCTTATTTTGGTTCTTGGTCCATGTCTTCACACAACTTGTGATTCATCTCAATGGGTGTGTCAGCAGGTTTACATCCAAGCATTCCTGTTTCAGTGAGTAGATCCATTACATACTTCATTTGAGACAGAAATATACCAGTTTTTGACCTTGCTACTTCGATTCCGAGAAAGTACTTCAGATCACCTAAACCCTTCATCTCAAATTCCTAAGACAAATACTTTTGCAACTTCAATTGCTCTCCTGCGTCATTTCCAATTACGACTATGTCATCTACATAAACAATCAGTGCAGTAAGTTTTCCTTCATCACTCTTCAAGAACAGGGTATGGTCTAAATTACTCTGTGTATATCCAAAATTCTTCATAGATTTAGTAAATCTGTCAAACCATGCCTTGGGAGATTGCTTTAACCCATATAATAACTTTCTGAGCTTGCAAACTTGATTCTTCTTGTCAGGAGCTGAATTACATCTTTGAGTAAGTTCATATATACTTCTTCTTCCAGGTTTCCATGTAAGAATGCATTGTTGACATCAAATTGATGTAATGGCTAATCGAGACTTGATGCTAGAGACAATAAGACTCTAATAGTGTAAATCTTAGCTACTGGGGCAAAGGTCTCTTAGTAGTTTATCTCATATCTCTGTGTGTACCCCTTCGTCACCAATCTAGCTTTATATCTTTCAATGGATCCATCTACTTTGAGTTCCACAGTATAAATCCACCTGCATCCTACTGTCTTCTTTATATGAGGTAAGGGCATGAGTTCCCATGTGACATTCTTTTGGAGAGCTCGCATTTCTTCATTCATGGCTTCTTTCCATTTTGGGTCTTCTAGTGCTTCAGTTACACTGTTGGGGACAGATATGTCAGCCAACTGCTTCACATAATGCATACATGACTCTGATAATCTGCTGAGAGATATATAATTATTAATGGGGTATTTCCCTTTGGCTTTAAGATCTGCTTCATATTGTACTCGAGATTTGCTACGGTTCTTCCTTTCATGTGATATTTCATTAGTGTTATCAGTTTCAGGGAAAGAGGTTACCTGAATGACTTCCTCAGCAGGTGATTGGTGTGCAACTGGAGCTGAAGCGGGCAAAATCTCATAAAACAGTTCAATTTCCTCCCCCTGATTTTGATAGCATGGAGACAACTGATTGTTTTCCTCTGGCGACCGGTTGTTTAGAAGCAGGTTCTCCGTATTTGAAGAACTAAGGGGGGCGACTAGTCGCTTTCCACTGGTGATTGGTTGTTTTGAAGCAGATTCTCAGTGTTCAAAGAGCTAAAGGGGGGCGACCGGTCGCTAGGGGAAAAAAATTGAGAATTTGAGCAGTGGTAGATTCTAGATTCTCCTCATGGGCTGTTAAACAATATATGTCGTATTCCCGAAACATAATATCCATGGAGGTAAAGATCTTCTGACTAGGAGGATGATAACACCGGTATCCTTTCTGATGAGGTGGATAGCCAATGAAAACACACTTTCCGGCTCGGGGATCCAATTTGCTTCATTGGTGATCATGTAAGTGGACAAATACAACACAGCCGAAAATCCGGGGTTCCAGGTTTGGGGTGGGAGGTATTTGGATATGGTGGTGAAGTGTTTTAAGTGGTGTTTGGAAATTTAGGATACTAGAGGGAATCTGATTGATGAGGTATGCTGTAGAGACGACGACTTCGGCCCAAAAAGATCGTGGCATATTGGCACCAACGAGAGAGGCACGAACTACTTCCAATAAGTGTTTGTTCTTTCTTTCAGCCACCTTATTTTGTTAGAGACCTAAGGGCATGAGCGTTGATGTATGATATCATGATCTTGTAAGAATTGGTTAAGATCATGGTTGAGAAATTCTCCGCCATTGTCAGAACATAGAACCTGAATTATGGCATGAAACTGAGTCTCCACCATTTGATAAAACTGTTGAAACTTGAAACTGACTTCCCCTTTAATTTTGAGAAGGGAAACCGAAGTCATGCCCGTGCAATCATCTATAAACGTGACAAACCATCGAGCTCCTACCGGAGTGGCAATTTTAGCAAGTCCCCAAATATCAGAATGAACAAGAGAAAACCGAACCAAACTCTTATGTGAACTTAATGGGAACGGGACACGATGACTCTTAGCCAATTGACATGTATCACACTGGAAGCTGGAAACATCAAGATTGAAAAATAATGATGGAAACAACTTCTTAAGATAACCGAATGAGGCATGCCCAAGACGTTTATGCCATAACCAAACTTTGTCTCTCTCCCCATCAGAACGAGTTCCACTGGTTGTGAAAGCTTGACCAACCTTGATCTCACTATTCGGTGCCCAGTCTAAGTAGTAGAGTTTGCCCCGCCAAGTACCATAACCAATTGTTTTTCCTGTGAGGATGTCCTGAAATACACAATGATTTGGCCAAAATGTTACAGTACACTCCAAAGTAGTAGTAAGTTGTGCAACAGACAACAAGTTATGATCCAAAAATGGAACAAGCAATACAGAATCCAAATGTAAGGAGTAGAGAGAGATAGAGAGTCCTCCCCAACCACAGGGGAGGGGGTACCATTAGCATTAGACACCACCGACGGAGTGGTATGATTTTTTGAAGTTAAGGCATTGGAAAATACTAATAAATGGAAGAGAATGACACATGGCAGTACCAGATTGGTGCGTCGTCATAGTTTCCCACAAGTGTCAGTATTGCATGGCGACATGTGTCATCAGAAGTTCATTTTTATATCTTAAATGTAAAAATTTCACAAAAAATGAATACAAAATCAGAAAAATGCGCAGAAAATTTCTAAAAATTCCTTGCGACATTATCTTCGACTATGATGTGTGAAAACAAATTCTGAATTTTGGAAATTTGAAGTAATAATTGGAGGAAGAGTTGTTGTAATAGAGAGTAATGATGTTCAACATAGTATTATACTATTATTGTTAGTATAGAAAAAAACTTGACTTTAAGAAATAATTTGAATTTTGTATAGGTTTAAAGCTTAAAAGAGGAAGGAAATGTGATAAGGAGTTTGTGGGATTTTTTAGTGAATTTTTCAGATTTTGTATGAATATATTATAATTTTTTGAAGTTAAAGCAGTGAAAATTACTAATAAATTGAAGAGAATGACACATGGCAGGGCTAGATTGGTGTGTCATTAGAGTTTCTGACAAGTGTCAATAGCGCATAGCGACACGTGTCAACATAGGTTCATTTTTATATTTTAAATGTAAAAATTTATGAAAAATGAATAAAAAATATGAAAAATGCACCTAAAATTTCACAAAAAAATACCACTAACTCCTTGTCACATTCCCTTCATCCTATAGGCTTGAAAATATAATTTTGAAATTCAAATAATTTCTCAAAGTCAAGTTTGTTTCTATAATTTTGTATGAATTTATTATGATTTTTGGAAGTTAAAGCATTGGAAAATACTAATAAATGGAAGAGAATAACACATAACACCGCTAGATTGGTGTCATCAGAGCTTCAGAAACGTATCAGTAGAGCGTAGCGACACATGCCATTAGAGCTTCATTTTTGTGTCTTAAATGTAAAAATATCACAAAAAATCAATAAAAAAATATAGAAACACCTACAAATACGAAGATCCTACATAAAACAACAAATGTACTAATATCTCATTAACATATTTGAAACCATCTCTTCACACTACTAAAAAAACGCTCAAAAGGGACTGAGTCCTATCAGTCCCTATTGCTTCCTTTAGGTACTGAAAACAGTGCCTATTGTGGTATTGGGGACTGTTCCACATCAGTATCTTTTAAAGGGGTCCTCTATTGTTAATATCACACGGATTGTAAATTTCCGTGACTTTTTCTTGCAATGGGTCCCACATTCCTAACAACCAAATACGCGTACATCTATTTTAGTACATCCGTGCCTAATATACTAACCTAGGTACTGATGCTTATCAGTCCCTCTAAAAATAGAAATACTTTATATTATTTTCGTGCATTTATATTTATTTGATGTTTTATTATATTATTTCTAATCCATCCGTGCCTATAAAAGATATATTTTTTTTAAGTTTTAACATTAATAATCCATGTTCAATCCGTGCCTTTCAAGTATTCTTTTCTTTTTGTGGCAAAAATGTATTCATTGTTTTTTTCATTTTCAATTAATTTAATTGGGTTTTCCATATTGCAAAGTAGTCAAATGACCCTTCAAATGGAGTGATACCAAGAACAACTAAATGGAGGAGAATAAGGGTTGTCGAAAAGAGAGAAAGAGGATCGAATTATACATACTTTTCTCTATTCAAATATCTTTCAATTCATCTTGACATTCCAATTGATATAAGCTATGCATAAATCATAACAATTTCTAAATTCACTACTCATATAAAGCAAAAGTTAATTGAGATACAGCTTTATGATTGTTACAAAATGATACAAAAGTCAGCCCATACATACAGACTCCCTAATTTCAATAGAGATATGTGCATATCCTACTCGAACCATGCCGTAATGCTAGCAAGTTCCAAAAGATAAATACCCATGAAAATACATCTAAATTTATGCCATATGTACCAACCAAGTTCCATCAAAACTATTAATCCTAGTATTTTAAACATCCCCACCTATTTCCATCCAAACCAGAAAATTCAACAATTGTCAAACAAACATTTCTACCCATTAGTGTTAAGTCATGGGTTGGGTAACGGAAAATCTCATGTACCTGGCACTGGCACTTGATTTTGAGCCACATAAGTCTCCTCTGTCAACATTGCATTTGAGGGAACAGTTGGTGGGGTGGTTTGAGGTTGCTTGTAGCCTGCTTGTCTTGACAAAAGCTGCATCAATGGCTCTAGAGTCAATGATGCCATCTCTACTCGTGTACCTCCAACAATACCCGCAAAGGGCTTGGCATTTCTCTCATTCAACCGAGCCTCAAATTCTTTGAACTTGTCCTCAACGCTTTTCTCCCTATGTTGCATTTATTGCTCCTTCATAATTGTTTCCTCTTTCATTCTTTCCACCTCAACCCGTGCATGTTCAACAGTGATCCTTGCTTGTTCGGCAGCAACACGTTGTTCCTCACATTGAGTTCGCAATGATTGGACTTCACTAGAAATCCCTTGCTTCTTATTAAGTATCCCCGGAACATGTCTCCATCGAATTCCAACATCATATCCTCGAACTCGATTGTGTTTCTTAAAGCCAAATCGTTCTACATACAACTTATTTCGAACATCAGCCGTCACCTCACACCCTGCATCTCACTCCCTTTGTTCGAGTTTCTCCAATTCATCCTATGCCAAAAACCCTAACATCAAACATAAAGCTTGCATTGGATGCTAATGAGTAGTCACAAGAATTATTTGCGGATGTCTATTCACTTTTGCCTAATTTTTATAATAAGCATTTTTACTACAATAGAGGTGGTAAGTCAAAGCAAAACATATGTACAAAGACAAATCAGCTGGTATTTAGCCATGCGAACCATTCCAATACACAAACAACAAACAAATAAACCCATTTTCCATTTCATTTATTTAGGCTACTGATCGGTGCATAATTACATATCATTTTATACCCTTCTAGCTTATGATTTGGTTATGTTTTTGAGTTAAACTTATGCTTTTAATAAGTTTTGTGTTTGTTTCAGTGTTATAAGCTTGAGACTCACTAATTGCATTTTGGAGACAAGTTAGCTCAAAATCATGTCTGCAGATCAGTCAACTTCACGGATTGGACTGTACTTACTCAAGAAGAACTAGATGATGAGCCATATATCATTGGAAAGATACGGAAGTCTAGTTTCTGTATAATTTTACGGTTCATGATTCCGAGTCTTCTAGAGAAAGTTATACATGTTTTGGCAACTTAAGGTCAAATTCGGCAGCATCTGCGTTACTGGGCCAAAAATCACATTTGAAGGGCTTTCCGATTTTTCCTTGAGCTGGGCTGCATATGCTTGGAAAGATAAGACAAAGAGCTTCAAGATCCATATTTTTCCAGATTTTTCAGAATGGAGCCACAAGCCCAAAACGAGCCCACAAGCTGGCTGCAATGCATTGTCATGCATGACATATGCATGATGAAGTGTTGTTGATTGTGGGAAAGTTTGGTGAAGCATATTCAATACCTATTTTTGAGTGGAATTTTGCAGCAGCCAAAAGATGATGAAGTGGGAGCTGCAACATTAAGCCTAAAGATAAGAGGAATTGTTTTCAAATGCAATAGTGTGTTAGGTGAATTAAGTGTTGTAAGTTGGTGAACTGAGTGTGGTTGGTGAACTCTATTGTATAATTCAGATTTTCACTTCCCCTAGGCCTATAAATAGGGGAGTTCTCTAAGCTTGTAAACACACCCCAAGGGGGGGAGCTCTCAAACACTTCTCTAGAGCTCCCTTCCCTTCTCTTCCTCAAATTCTCTTAGTTTCTCTTTCTAGTTTTCAATTGTTGTAATGAAATATTTGTGCTGAAATTGTCCTTAAGTTTTTCTTAGTTCCACTTTACTTTTCATTATGTAAATTCTTTTCTTTAGTTTCAAGTTTGATTAGTTTCCAAGTTTCAATTATGGTTTTTGTTCTTATTCATTATGCTTATAAGTTAATATGCTAGTTTGAATGATTGATCACCATTTAGGCTTGCATGTTAGCTATCTTAGTTTGAATTAAGAGTAGACACCATGCCTTAATTCGAATTGAACTATGAATAGGAAGAGTATGTATGGACATTCAACAACAGGGATTAGATACATGCTTGGTTGTTTAAATTGTTCTTCTATGCTTAATGGGTTCTTAATGCTTAATTTTAGGTTAGACAACAAATGATCAAATTAGGGAATTAGGAACACAAGGTTAGGACCAAACACCATGGCCTAATCATACATTAGCTAGAATCAATCCATTAATCTAATTGAACTTGGGAACTTGTCTACTTGAGTTAGTTATTTTCTTTCTTCCTTGTTTTATTTATTTCCTTTCTTTTTCATTTCTGATTTGTGTAGGGAAAATGAATTGGATCATTCAATCACCAATTCTTGTGGGATCGACCTCGCACTTACATTTGCTATACAACCAAACGGCTCGTGCACTTGCGAGTATCATAAGTTGAGGATGCAGCTGAATCAATTTTGGTGCAGCTGATCCGACGACAACAGCTACTCATCAGCAGCTTTGGTTTTCTGCTGCTTTTAGATATATATGTGTATGAATGTCTAAAAGCTTATATGGTTAGTCCTCGAGAAAAATAAAGAGAAACAAAAATTGAACTAAGGCTCAAACTATTAAACAATTACTTTCCAAATATTAAGCTTGGAAATTGAACTTACAAATTCTTTTGCCACCTCATCATTAATTGGCTTTGGAAATAGGATCCTTCTTCGTGTAAATAAGCCTGAAAAATGTGCACTGGTCCAGTACTTCATAAGGGTGACTAAGTTGCTGCATTACATACAATTCATACATTATACACAACATACATCAGTTGATATAATACTTTATTGGGGTCCATATTTCAACTAATGTTCTTGTAGTTTCTGCAGTACTATATTTTTAACTTTACCATGGAGGACATGCTGCTTGTGTCCTAGATCCTAATGATATCCATGAAAAAATTAAATATTGATCACTGTAAACTATTGACCAACACTATTTCATAACATCTGCACCCCTATAAAGTTTCATGACAAACATATATTCAAAGTGTATATTAGTTAGTTTGGCTATAAAATATGAGCATTGAGAATAATAGAATCAATATGTTTTGCGACCTGAAATTTTAATTCTACATCATGTGCAAATACAAAGCTGGGTGACATTCAATCAATTTGACTCAATTAAATTTTAAATAAAACAATTTGTAATGTCAAGTTCTAGTAGAGAGAAAATTGAGATATAACAAAGACAGAACAATTGAATTATATTTGTGAAAAATTCAGAGAGAGAAAATGCAAAACTGAACAAGAATTTGACAAACTTCTTAAATTTGAGATATTATTTCTTAAATACACACATTTCATTAACATGTACTGTATTGCACACTTCTCGATTGCAGTTATGTCAATTCGAACCCTGCAGGCATAGCAGACAAGCTCTACTAGAAAACACTAAATCTTTTAGTCAAGCATAGCAGAACATTTGAATTATATTTGTGAAGAATTCAAAGAGAAACACAAGTTAAAAGAACCAAAAAGGCAAAACTGAACAAGAATTTGACAAACTTCTTAAATTTGAGCTATTATTTCTTAAATACACGCATTTCATTAACATGTACTATACTGCGCACTTCTCGACCGCAGTTATGTCAATTCGAACCTTGGCATAGCAGACAAGCTCTATTAGAAAACACTAAATCTTTCTTTTAGTCAATCACTCACTGTACGCATAATGCAAATGATCACTATACAGAAGAACATCATATGTAGGCTATGTGAATTAAGATATTTGATTAGAGCAATGTGTTCATTCTCTTGTGACTAGATTTGAATCCCATGTCCCTAATTAATTAGAGTAGTTTAGAACATGACATTTTAAAAAAGTAAAACAAAAATTAGAACAAATGCATTTAATTCATTTGAACAGTATAGTTGGCATAACAGTAGCATTCGATTACATTTAACACAGATTAAAGCACTTTGCTAGCGTCATATTGGAACCTAAATTCTTTGTACATATACTACTCCTTTTCTTTTTCTTTTTTTTCTTTTTTGGTCAATTACATATTCTACTCCTATTATATCATATTTTGGGTTTTTTGACCCTGAAGGTATAACTTTTATCTAACCAAATTGAAATAGGAAATTATTCTCAGTTTATACAGAAAAATTATTAACTTTTCATGGGTTTTAAACATGATTTTTTATTTATATGTTATATCTAACATCCATAGGACTCCAAGCTAACCTAATAACACCCCTAAATGCCCATATCTATGTACTCAATTCATTCTATACCGCTTCCCTTTGCAATCCTTAGGATAAATCTCTTCAAAGATAATAGATTGTCTCACTCTTTCACTCAATCAATTGTCTCACTCTTTCACTCAGTCTCCAAGATACAAAAAAACTTACTTTGGGTTCCTGAGAGAAGCTTCAAGATGAGCCACCCAGAACTACGACTGCATGTCAAGTTTTCTGATGTTGATGTGGCTGTCTGATGTAGCAGTTCAAAGCGCCATTACAATCAGCAGAAATTTTTATTTATTACCAAGGAATATTATAACTCAAATATGGAAACAAAATTAAAATTGTTTAATAATCATGTGTAGAAGATCAATCGAGGGATACTGTAACTCAAATCTGGAAACAAAACAACAAATCAATCAATTTTCCTAAATAATTATAATGATATGAAAAATAGAGGCCCCAAAAGCAAAACACGAAAACAAAAAACAGAAAACCTAAAATCAATCTCGTTTGATTTACCAAATTTAATTGAACAAATCACACATATTCCAAACCCAATATCCCAATGCTTGAATTCAACTATTATTTTCATCGACACTAATAAATCAAACCATAATATGCCATCATACCTACAATTTCCAGAAATGCAAAAATTAAAAAGAAGCCACACACACAAATGAAAAGTAACGATGAAATTGAGCATTGAAATTACATACTGATTCTGTATTCTACAGTGGTATGTATAATGTGATTTCAATCCTCTCTTCAAGCAGTGAGAAGTCGATGGGTCTTCAAGCAGGAACAAGTCGGTGGGTCTTCAAAGACTGAGAAGAGGATGGGTTGGTGAAGATGAGTGAGGAAGGTTGAGAAGAGAAGGATCGGGAAATAAAATGTTATTAGGGGGGTAAATCTAATGTTTTTGTGCACTGAAAGACGGTGACTAATAGCACTAGCCACGGAAGAACAGTGACTAATATGATTAAGGATTGAAGACAGTCTCTAATACATTGAGGGATTTTGTCATTGTTTTTTTATATCCGTGCCTAATGGAAAATTAAGTACATTCGTTTCCCAATATACGGCTGTATTGATGTCCATTCATTTAAAATACGGATGCTAATAACAATAGGGACTGTTTTGTGTCTCTAGCATTGCAATAGGGACTGTTTTGTGTCCCTTGATGTTTATAGGGACGGTTTAATATAAATCTGTGCCAAAAAGTAGTTTTTAGGGACTATTTGTCTATCAGTCTCTGAAAAAAGGGTCCTTATTGCCCAAATTTCTAGCAGTGTCATACAATTCTGGTTTACAGAGTGGGGTGATTTTGTTGAGCATGAAGACTTAATGACCACATTGAGCTCCCGAATAATCAGATTTCCTCTGTTCTTTCAATTCTGTAGCAATCTTTGTTCCCACCTCCTTTATTTTGTTGTTGAAGTAGTGGAAGCACTTCATTGCATAGAATCTCATAGCAACTCCCTGCTAATTTTTACATCAATCTTACTTTGCTGCCATTGAATCATTTTCATAAAATTAAAGCCTATTATTGATATGTCACATGATTTTAAGGAAGTATCAGCATCTTCATTTAAACATAGTTAAAAGTCTCAAATAGTTTAAAATGCTAAATGAAGAAACAATAGGTCACTACCAAGATAATCATACATCAAATGTTTACTTGATAATGAAGAATAAGAATAACAGAGACACAGAAGTGCCATAGAAATGTAGTAATTTAATGAAAACCACAAAGAGAATATGGATTTAATGGTGAACATGCATTTGAAACAATATTCTGCATAATAAAATAATACAATTCACTATGAAAAATGAATGCAATCTTGTACTTCTTCATCCATTCCAAATGAAGGCAAATGGAAAAAGCAAAATCAAATTATTAAATCCCTATGTTGCTTTTGTTCAGAATAGAAAGAGTTACAATGTATGCATTATTTTGCAACTGATAATTTTAGGATATATTTATTGTTTCGATGATACTTGTGTTAACATTAGTTATTATTGTCAAGATGAGAATGAAGACATTTTCCTAATGGTTATGTGATAAAGCAAACGATTAAGCAAATAGATAGCAAAGAAGAGGACAGAGAAGAAACTGAGGGGAGAAAATAAATTGATATATATAATAAATATATAGCAACGCAAACAGGAGGAAAGAAATGAGATCTTGTTAAATTCACTCTCTTGCATAACAATATTAACTGAGGAAGACAAATGAATAAACTGTAGTGAAAATGGACAAACACTTTCACTCACTCCCCTAATGATCTTGTTGTTGATGGACTTTGTGACACACACAATGATGGATGAATGACACACACACACACACACACACACTTGAGAAACCAACCAAGCACAAAGTGACACAAGTATTTTAGAGGTTCAGCAATTGCCTACATCCTCTTGGTGATCCCCTTGAGAAATTCACTAATGAAAGAATAAGTTACAACTTTGGTTTACACAAACCCCTTAGAACTCTATTCTCTCCCAAGCTCTCTTTTCTCTCTCACCCCTTACTCAACACTTTGATGCACTTGTGAACAATTTCTCACACTTGGTGTTTCCCTTCTTGGTGTCTAGGCTCTCAAGACCCAACTCAGCTCCTATCGTGAACTGATTGCCCTCTCTCTCTTCCTCCCTTGGTGAGTTAAACCTCTCTTGGACACACTAGCTCCCAGCTACTTGACCACCCTTGAGATTAACCACACCTTGAGCTGGCCTTGCATCCTCTTCTTTATAGACAGGCCTTGGACTTAGTAGAGGGCTACAATTACTTCTCCACATTCTTGCTATTAGCCACCCACCTAAACAAAAGGTTAGGCAAACCAGAAAACAAGCCATAAAACATGCACCCTTTGTCCCCCCATCTAGAAAACCTTTAATACAAGTCAACAAACAACATTCAATGGTGTTCCAGCTTCTAAGGCACGTTGCCAAACTTCCTAGAACCCATAAAAGACTTTGGAGGCACTTGGAGTTAGGTAGGGAACAAGCACATGTGAAAGGCACCTTGAAAACGCGTGGAAAAAACAGCACAGCAACACTGGAGACCGGTCGTTGAAGACTCTGCCAAAAAACGACCGTTCGCTCCATCTCGGCGACCGGTCGCCAGTTGCGTTTTCTCCAGCTTTCCAATCTGCTTCAAAACGACCGGTCGCCAATGCCCAGCGACCGGTCGCCTCCTCCTTCATTTGCAACCTTAATGTGAGCCATTTTTCCAACAATCTCCACCTTGGTGAACCATTAATCACCCCGTGAATCATTGTTGACCTCTAGAACCTCTTCAACCTCTTAGAAATCGTTCTGGTAATTTCCAAGAGCTCCACCATGGCAATACACCTCTTGCCTCAATGCACCTTTGGTGGAAGGTGCTCCACCCAAGTCTAAACTTGAGTAACATGGACCTCTTTTGCAGAAGAGAGATCCCCCATGCCAAATTCCTTGCTCCTTGCCTTCTTGGAACCTTGAATCTTGGACATGCCTTGATATGCAAACCACATACCAAACCTTTGTTCACTAAATCCCCACTTAGCTAACCTTGCTCTTGGATTTAAGAATACATTTCTTTTCATCAATGCACCTCTCCAACTTTCCCGCTTCATGCTCCCTATAGCACTCCGAAACGTGGCTGGAACTTCTTGGTCTATCCATCCAAAACCTAGGGACGGTTTGATGGATTTCTTGGGCCCGGACCTTACTATTGATGATGGCTCCACCTCAAGTAGAACCCCTTTGTGAGTTTGTTGTTGTTGCCCTCCTTCTTCAGCCCTTGTGTCAAGCTCCACCTCAAATGGAGACTCCTCCATGATCACCTTGGCAAGAAACTTCTCTTCAACAACATCCTCCCCATTATGTTGGACCGGCTCCTTGACTTTAAGACTTGTTGCATGCTCTTCCTTGGTACAAATCTCTGCACCACCCAAAAGCTTGTATGTGTTTAGTTGAATCTCTCCCCTCATAACCACCACAGTACCTTGTGTGACCATGAGCTTCCCTCCTTTGGCCTTGTAAGAGCACCCTTGTCTATCCAAAGAACCAAGAGAGACTAGATTCGTTCTTAGTGCAGGTACAAACCTTACCTCACTAAGACTCCAAACTTCACCATCTTGCAACTTGATCTTCACGGTCCCTATGCCCAAAACCTCACATGTAGTTTTGTCTCCCAACATAATCTTGCTTGTCTTCTTAGCCTCGTATGTGTCAAACATTAACTTATTTGCACACACATGTTATGAGCACCCGTAATCTAAAATCCAACTTGAAGTAGAACTCTTACCCGAAGAACTTGCCATGACTTCCCCGTTACTCTCCTCCGTAACCGTCAAAAGTTCATCACAAATGTCATCATCACATACATTTGCTGAACTTCCGGCTTTGTTCATCTTCTCCTTCCATACCGGACAATTTTCGGCAGAAGTCGAGCTTGAAATTCTCGGCAGAAGTCGAGCTTGAAATTCTTTGGATTTGGTTTAGAAGGGTATTTTGGTTATTTGTGCCCGGCACCTACCATGTGTCGAACACGCACAGGGTTCGGCTCGTACACCAAAGTGGTAGATTAAATTTCAATTTCACTGTCTTCAGCGAATGGATGTTTGGACTAATATGTGAACGATTGTCTAAGTGCATATATGAATGCGTGTTGTTCGGGTCGGCTAGGTTTCCACTTAATTGTTAAAGGTAGAGAGCTTGGTAGTGGATTTGACAATTGTAAAGGTCGAGGATATCATTAGTGAGTAATGTTTAATTGAGCCTAGAAATCCTATCTAATAAGGTAACAAGTCTTTTATACCTACAGAGGAAGATTAAGCATTACAGCAACTATCTAAGGATACTCTTAGCTGGAGAAGGAGACTTCACTTGTTCTATTTGCTTAGCCGGAGTTTTTGACTTGGCTATCAACATGGTTGCAACTTCTTTTGACTCCAAGAGAGTCTCTGATGCTGAAGTATCCAAAAGCGTTGAACTATGAGGAATAATTAGAGGCAAGAGGACGTATAGTATTGCTTGAGGTTCCAAATTTGGTTTCATCAGGACTTAATCAGGGAACTTGAGTCATTAATAGCGAACAAAAGTCGGGAGATGTACTAGAGTCTTGGTATTTAAGTTTACGTTTAGGTGATATTCATGTTTTAAAGGCTAGCATTTGGAATGTTTTGAAATCGAGTGAACCTCGGATCAAAGTTTCATCTCATAAGATATGGGAAGCTCGGAAAGTTGAGTTCCCAAGAGGTCAAGTCAAGAAAGGTACCATTTGGGAACTCGAGGAACGAATGCAAACCCAATATCCTTGCCTCTTCGAGTGACAGATACGTAATTTCGGGGACGAAATTTTCGTAAGGGGGTAGATTGTAACAACCCAATCCTTAATTAATATTTAACTAATATTTTAATAAGGAAAAAGACTAAATTATCCTCGGAATATTTTATTAGATTTTAAGTTGACTCTTTGACCGGGGAAGAATTTGGGAAAACTACTTGTACCGTTGCGTAGAGCACGACGAAACGAGTCCGTAGACACGTAGTGGACTCGAATCAGACTTGTAACGAAGGAATTACGATCAAAATACTGAGAAGGGCAAAATGGTAAAATTGAGAAATCAGATTTTTAAAACTGATTTTCCCTTCTCTCTCCTCATTCTCTTCTTCCTCGCGCAAACCCCCCTACCCGTTACTGTTCATTCGAACCAGCCCAGCCACCACTCGCCTCCACCAAACCACATCGGACCGGCCAAGACCTGACCGGCGTCGCACCCACAGCCGCTCCGACCTTCCTCCTGCCTCCGTCGACGCCACAGCCACCGGAAACAGCCCGGAATTGGCTGGTTTTTCTCCGAATTTCAAAGGCCTCGTTCTCCCTCCTCCGACCACCAAATCGGACGTTTTAGGTATGATTTTTCGACTGATTTTCATGCTCTAGCTGCTGGTTGGGTAGGATTTCAGAAATTCCAAGCGTAAATACTTCGATTGTTAAGTTAGGTTTCAGCCGGTTTTGAGGGTGCGATTCCGGCCACTTCTGTCCAGTTTTTGGGGTAAGTCCAAGAACAAAAGTGGCTTCAAATACGGTGCTACACCTAGGGTAGGAACCTCGAGCCGTGTTTCGGAGTTTTTCCGACGAAGCGTTATCGCTTTAGGCACCACTCGCTGCCGGCCAGTGTGGCGGCGCGTGGGTAGCAGGGTGGGGACCACAGTCAGTTCTACAATAATCTTCTAGTCCCCACAAGCGCGTAGGATTTCGCGGATCTTAATTCGGATAACGTTTGAACCCCGAACGGATCTCGCCTAGTGTGTGATTTCCGGGTTCAGCAGGTTTGAACCGTTGGATCGTAGTCATGTTCTGGTATGTTGATATAGTAAATTCCAGGATCGCATAGTATTTGACGGATCGTAAAAGGGAGTCCTGGTTACTCCAGGATTGTCAGCCCTAGAGCGAGTTTTACAGTAAACAAACCAGTTGCAGATCAGGAACAGAGGAAAGAACTACGTGTGGCTTGATCCCTCAGCAAGGGTACGTAGGCAGCCTACAGTTATCAGGTGCAGCCACGAGTTAGGGCCTTAGGGTTTGTGCGTTTGTTTTTCAGGACATTTTGGTCATTTTCGACCCATGGCCACCAGGTGTCAGTTTAAATAGGATTCGACCCGGATTCCAAAGTGAAATTTGGGTCAGGTCGTTTCACCACTGGCCAAGAATAGGCATTTAATGCACGAGGGAAGGTGGGAAGTGACTGAAGTCAGGATTTGGCGATAGAAAGCAGAGTGATTAGATGCAGACATTCTCACAAGAATTCTTGCAGCTTGAGAGATTGGGTGACTAAATATCAGAGCAATAAATGTGTCCCAACGGCCAGTTGCGCAGAAACCACGATTAGGGCGGCGGCCGAGATTCACCAGGATTCACGGGGTCACACCACCATGCTTCACGATCCCAAATGTCGATTGGACCACCCACTTGCGCTAATCAGGCTCCACTATGCAGGTTTTTAGCCTCGATTACTCATCCAGGAACTCTTCCTATAAATACAAGGCTCAAGCTACATTCAAAGGGTTCAAACACCAAACCAAAGCCTCCCACGGAGCAACTTATATTTTCCTGTAATGCACTTTCAATATCTTTACTTGCTTTCCTAGGAGTAGTGTTAGACTGCAAGGGAAATCCATTCATCAATATATCATACGACCCTTGATTTTCAAGGTGCTGGAGCACCATCTCTGTTATTCGCTCATTCACCCCATATATCATACGATCGCTGCTCACTGAGCAGCGTGCCGGAGCATCGCCCTAAACCCACCATCAACACCACCACTAAACGGCCTTGTAGCTCAGGCCGTGAACCAGACAGCCGAGATTAGTTCCTCTCTCGGCTACAATCGTTTGATCAGAAGGCAAGTCCAAACAGGCGCATCACTTGACCACTTCCATTCACATCCACAATCTCGACGCACGGTAGACCGTGCTGGCACGCCCGCGCACAACCGCATCGCGCCCAAAAGCAGGAAGCCGCGTGTCAACGTATATCCCCTCGGCCCGGAACTCCAGGCCGTGAGATTTGCGCGGCAGACAGAAACAACTGGAGTTGAAGGAAATCTTTACCTGGTTGTGACCCCGATGCATGAGCAGCAGATGTCGAAGTGGTGTTGGTCGTGCTGGGGGGGCGGTGACGCCGCCTGGCACTAACAGGTTGCGCCACTGATGACTCTGATGACACCGGCGCACGAGAGACCCTAGGACAAACCTGCATGGCGTCGACCTGTGGTGGAACAGTGGCAACTGAGGCCGTAGTCGGGGGAGTTGAACTATGTGGAGTCGTCACCGTCTTACAATGTCTGATAAGGTCTGACATATGCACAACTGATAAGGTCTTAAAATTAAAACATCCTTGGCTAAATTTAAAAATTAAAAAAAAAAAAAACATCAAAACCTATTCAACAACAAATTCAATATTTAAAAAAACAGAAACATGTACTCTTATATAAAAAAAAACAGAAGCACATTCACAAACAAAACAGAAACATGTATTCTTTATTAAAAAAACCGAAGCACATGATAAAGAAAAATCAAATTGCTGTCCAATTTTTAAAGAGTCGGTATGTGATTACAAAAATAGTTGAATAGATAAACCTCCTAATGAAAATCATAAAAAACAAGTAAACTATAGCATGTTTTATTAAACAAGCTACCAAAGTTGTTGGCATATACACAGTGTAGAGATACGAGCACGATACATAGACCACAAAAATCACATATTCATCTCAAGAAAGCAAAATAAAAAAATTGGTTAGTAGCACATAGTTTAAAGCCCCCGAAAAGTAATCAAAATACAAAAAACAGAATATTGGGCAATCAAATCTGAAATCTAACAGCAATACATCTAAAAATTCACAAATCTAACACCACAATGCAATTTCAACACCGCCAATCAAATCTGAAATAAAAAATAAAATCTGAAACAAAAACAAAATTGAAACATAGGTTTCCTAACCAACCATCAGACTAAGCAATTGAAACACTTACAAAATAAATATAGAAATTGAAACAACAAAACAAATATACAAATATACAATTCCAAACTTAATCCACAAATTTCAGAAATAAAAATTCACAATTGAAATTATTAATCGGGGCTAGAGTTGGGAATTTTACTGAGTGGGTTTCGAGGGAGACCGGAGAGCACGCAAGTCCGGCAGTGGCGAGGGAGAGAGAGAGAAGGGGGCAGTCGTCTGACAGGGATGAGCGGAGATGGAGGAGCGCAGGGACTGAGAGGGATGGGAGGGGACGAAGGAGAGGGGGACTGAGAGGGGACGGAGAGGGATGAGTGGGGACGGAGGAGAGAGGGACTGAGAGGGATGAGAGGGGATAAAGGAGAGAGAGAGCAGCACGGAGGAGCGAGGGACTGAGAGGGATGAGAGGGGACGGAGGAGAGAGGGTCTGAGAGGGATGAGTGGGGGCGGAGGAGAGAGGGACAGAGAGGGATGAGAGGGGATGAAGGAGAGAGAGCGAGTGCGAATTTTCTAGTTCTGGTTCGAAGGAGGGGCTGAGAGGTTTAGGGTTCGAGAGTAAGAGAGGTTGAAGACAGAACAAAATTGCGCGACGGAGAAAATAAACGGTGTCGCTCAAAGACTTTTAATAGGCAGGATACAAACCGCCAAAAATTTGAGGACTTGCGCGACGAAAACACTTCAATCGTCGCGCACTCTAAACCCTAAACCCTGGAGAATTACATTGCACGACGGAAATATTTGCTTGCGTCGCTCTATGGTGATTGCACGACGGAATAGTGATATGTTTGTCGCGCAGTCGTGTTTAAAGTTATAAAAAGTTAACAATATAAAAGCATGGAAATGTTAGTGAATAATGTTTTAATGGGGCTACGCATTGTACGATACTAGTTTCACCGATCCAACCGTCAAACTTGTTTGTTTATACTTAGTGATCGTACACGCCAAAACTTGAAAAAAATATACATTCATAGATGATGTTACGGCACCAAAATTTTCAACGGTTATAAACTAAAAATCATGATTTAACGGTTTTTTTTAACTCCGATTTTGATGATTTTTTACGGGGGCACTCCTTTACTTTATATGAATACAATGACGAGATTTGATCGCCATTTAAAAATATTTACACTAGTGGATACCACAAAATCGTATGTTATATTTAACAAATGTATACAAAAACTCTTCATTTTTTTGAATATATTGTTTTGATGACACACACATTCTACGAAAGTAGTTTCAACGATCCAACCGGCAGACTTGTTCGTTTATACTTAGAGATCTTACTCGCCAAAAATTGGAAAAAATATACATTCATAGATGATGTAACAGGACCAAAATTTTCGACGGTTATAAACGAAAAATCACAATTTAACAATTAATTGAACTCCAAATTTGATGATTTTTTACGTCTACACACCTTGACCCCATATGAATACAATGACTGAATTTGATGTTCATTTTAAAATATTTACAGTAATGGATACCCCCATTTAATTTCTTAAAATTATTTTGTGAAGACTTTGCGCGACCAACAATGTCAAATATTTATATGACTGCGTTGCGCAAAGTCAAACAGAAAATAACAAATTATTTATATTATTTAATTTTTCAACGACTTTAAGCGACGAGGGAGTTTTATTCGTTGCACAAACGGTATACGCGCGACGACACTATATCACTTCGTTGCGCAACGATGATTTATATTATTTCGCAATAATTGCAAATTTGTTGGGGAAAAAATCCTTGCGAGACGATAACGAGACAACCAACGTCGTCGCGCAACCAGTACACTTGCGACGACACTAAATTTCTTCGTCACGCAAAGATGATTTATATTATTTCGCAATAATTGCAAATTTTTTGGGGAAAAATCTATGCGCGACGAATAACTTCGTCGCACAAGGATGATTTCTATTATTTCGCAATAATTGCTGATTTTTTGGGACAAAATCTTTGCGAGATGAATATCGTCGTCGTGCATACAGTCTATGTGCGACGCAAACAGTCTCGTCGCGTAAGAGTGCTTCAGTGATGCTAAAACTGTAGTTTCGCGCGACGACGTTATCTTATTCGTCGCGCAAGGTTTACATTTTCCCACATAATCTCCAAAGTTTGTAAAATAATGGAAATAATTGTAACAAAATGCATTTTCAAATGTAATTGACTGAAATCTACATTCTTGCAAGCGACGTGATGTCTTTCACAGGTTTAAGTTGTGTTTTAAAGTTGCAAATGAAGTAAACTACAGATTTCCCTCAACTTTGAAACACATCACAACGGTTTTGATCTTTAAGTCTTCAACCATGACTTCTCTTCGTAGGGAAGTTGATAACCCCACAAAAAGATTTTCCTCTACCACTCCCATAATTAAAAAGGTATGAATGATGACCTTAACTAAAATAATTGAAAAGCTTATGATTTACATGGCAAAATTCAAATTAAGGCATATGAATAAATGGAAATTATAATTGCAAATTTTATAGGGAAAATTTCTTGCGAGACGAATATCGTCGTCGTTGTGCAAAATATGTATACACGACAAATAAGTTTATTCGTCGCGCAAAGGTGATTTTCTATTACTTCAAAAATTTTGCATATTTGTTACCCTACGTGACGAAGATTTCCGTCCCGCAAATTGGCCTTGAGCGACGCCATAACATTATTCGTCGCGCAAAGGTGATTTTCTATAATTTTAACATTTTTTTTGTTAATGGAGATTTAATATGATTTTTCTCTATCAGGGTGTGTTAATTATAATATTTCTGAATTATCCAATAAATGTTTTTAGGATAGATAACTAAAATTAGATAAATGGAAGCTCAAATTTGAACATAGGTACAATTGATTATAAAAAAAAAGGTGTACATTTGTGGATTTTAGTTATGAAGCACCACAAAATATGCATGCAGCATCAAGTTTATTTTAAAAACTACCAAATTTTCAACATCAAATCCAAGGAAAGTTTTGATGCCTAATCCATGGAAATCAGAATGGAACACAAATTTAGAATTCCATAAGAATGTTTTTCAGAAACCCCAAGCTCATTTTAAGCAAATCAAACGAATCTGAAAGTTTGGTTTTTCAAATGAGAAGATGTGCAAAAATTGATGGAAAAATCAACTTTGTTGACGGATTGTACTATTGCAAGGATGTTTGAATTTTTTTTTCATTTGGATTGCAACTTTTCAGACACGAGTCAAAGTTTATCAACAAGATTGTTCAAGAGATAGGAAAAAAACTAAGGCGTAGAGCTTCTAAGTGTTCCCCACATCATGGTCGGAATACACAATTTAATAGGCAAGTCTCAGTAAATATAGCTCAATTTATTTAACAATGTTTCATTTCTCCACATATATAAGGTTTGGATATAACAAGTACATATATTCAAACAAGCATACTTGCCAAAATCTTTACACTAACATTATTAAATTACAAATAATTTCATTTACTATGTTTTACATGGAAAGTCGCAAATAAATTACATTATTCATCATCTGAACTATAATAATCTTCGTTATCGTCGCTATGATCACTTTCGGTCTCCCAATCATCCTCCTCCTCCTCCTCCTCCATAAGTACATCATCATCGTTGTTCAGGCCTACGGTTGGATCGTATCGCGGAAGATAACCGAGGTCAATTGTAATTGACTGAATCGGTATTTCCCTTTAAGACACTCCTTCAAGCTGAAAAGGTTCTTGTACAACATTTGTATCTAGAAGTGTTTGTGCATCATTTTCCATGGAAGATTCGAAACATTGGTTAGCGACGTCGACGTCGTTGTCAAATGGCTCTAGTTCTGATATACCATACACATTCCTCTGATCCATCTGCTAAACAACTTTCCACCCGCTCCATGCTTTAGGGTCATCTAGATAGACAATATGTTTTTTCATGTTTGCCAAAATGTAAGGGTCCTCATCATACCAAGTTCTGTTCATGTTCACAGATAGTAACCCATGATCGAATTTAACACTTCCCTGCCTATTTGGGTTCGTATCAAACCATCGACACTTAAACATGATCACTTGGTATCGGTCTTTGTAAAGCAATTGCACGACAGTTGTGAGTTTGTCATAGAAATCAATGTCTGTACTTTCGCCTCCACCTGGAACATGGACACCGCTGTTTTGCGTACACAACTTGTCATCTCGTGTAGTCCCCAAAAACTTGACGCTGTTAACATGGCAACCGGAGAACAATTCAGCCCGAAGTGGGCCGAATGCCAAGTTATATAACTCATCACTGTAAATGGGGGAATTCTCTGATTTCAACTTATTCACCTAATATTATACAAAAACATTCACATGTTAGGTTATAAAAATTAAATACTACAATATATATGTCAATTACAAAACACTTATAACTTACATATTCCAAAAACCATTTTGGAAACAATTCACGGTGTTTCTTGGAATACAAATGTGATGGATGTTCTTGCTTCATCATCTCTTCATGCTTATCTAAGTATGCCATTATCTCATCAAAATTGTTCAATACAAACCAATGAGCTACCTCCATGTCATTTCTAGAAAACGACTCTTCTCGTACAGGATCTCCAAAGGGTCATGCGCTTTGGGCAAAAACAGAAAGTTGCTCATTTCTCACACCACCGTCATTATTGTGTTGAGGTCGATTGAAAGCCGTGTCCACATCTTTTAAATACATTCCACAGAAAGTAAGTTCCTCATATTGAACCTAAGCCTCTATAATTGATCCTTCGGGCTTCGCTCTGTTGCGTACGCTTTTTTTCAGCTCTCTGAGAAGCCTGCCAAATTAAAACGAAAAGATGCAAATTAGCAAGTAGCAAGCATGGGATAAAGATGCATATAGGAATGATGAGGATTATATACCTTTCTATTGGATACATCCAGCGATAGTTGACTGGATCAGCAAGCAATGCCTCTTCTGGCAAGTGAACCATCACGTGAATCATACTTGTGAAGAAAGCTGGAGGGAATATCATCTCAAACTTGCATAGGACTTGGACAATGTCATGGTGCAACTGATCAATGTTTGTCTTTCGCAACGTTTTTCCGTCAGTTGGGAAAAAAATCTGGACAACAATATGATTGGCTTGACTACATTTTCCAGCAATAGGTGTCGAATCCCCACAGGAAGTATGCGTTGCATAAACACATGGCAGTCATGGCTCTTAAGTCCAGTAAATTTACCCTCGTCAACATTCACGTAACGGGCGATATTAGAAGCAAACCCGTCAGGAAACTTTACAGACAATACAAACTGAAGAAACTTTTTTTTGTCATTCGGTTTCATGGAAAAAAATGCAAGATCCCTTATAGCTTTATCACTGCCCCTTTTCAGCCATAAACCCCTTCGTATGCCCATTCTTTCCAAATCAAGACGAGCTTTTATCGTGTCATTTGTCTTGTCCTTGATATCTAGAATCGTTCTCATCAATATGTCAAACACATTTTTCTCAACATGCATAACGTCAAGATTGTGCCTCAATTTTAGTTTCGACCAATATGGGAGCTCAAAAAAGATAGACTTGTGCATCTAGTTCATATGTGTAGCAGGTCTGGTCCGACTAACTGTTTTCCCGAACGGAGCAAAATCCAAACGGTTAAGCTGTTCCAAGATCTGATCACCGGACAATTCTCTAGGTCTTGCGCGACGCTCTTTGTTCCCGTTAAACTCTTTATCCTTTTCCCGCCACTCGTGGTCCCATGGCAACCATCTTCGATGCCCAAGGTAACACACTTTTCCAGCGTGCCAACCAGAAGTTACATCTTCCTTTCATACAGGGCATGCCATATAACCCTTCGTGCTCCACCCCAACACCATTGCATATGCGGGAAAATCATTCACTGTCCACATAACTGCCGCCCGCAAAGTGAACATCTTCCAAGTGAATTTATTGTACGTGCGCACACCGTTTGTCCATAAATCCTTGAGCTCATCAACCAACAGCCTTAAATACACATCGATTGACCTGCCAGGATCCTCAGTTATCAAAACAGTCATCATCATGTACTCTTTTTTCATGCATTTCCAAGGTGGCAAATTATATGGGAATACGAAAGTCGGCCAAGTGCTGTGGTGCTGGTTTAGAACCTCGTACGGATTGAATCCGTCAGTGGCAAGTCCCAACCTAACATTTCAGGGATCAGCAGCAAACTCGGGGAACGTTCGATCGAACTCTTTCCATGCCTCCCCATCTGCAGGATGTTGCATCACATCGTCATCAACTCGTTTTTCCTTATGCCATCTCATGTCTGTGGTAGTATGCGTCGACATATACAATCGTTGCAATCTTGGTTTCAGGGGCAGATAACGCATGACTTTTTGTGAAACCTTAGTCATTCTATTCTGAGATATCTGTTTGAACCTCGACTCATTGCATATAGGGCATGTATCCAATATTTCATACTCTTTGTAGAATAAAATGCAATTGTTTTTGCAAGCGTGGATTTTTTCATAACCCAATCCAAGACCACTCAATATCTTCTGCGCCTGTCTGTGGTCTTTCGATAAACAATTGTCCGTCGGAAGCATTTTCTTAAAAACCCCCAAAAAGTAATTGAAACACAGGTTAAACATACGGTACTTTATTTTTCCGTGCATTAGCTCCACAATCGCCGTCAGAACGAAAAAGCTCTCGCACCCCGGATATAACTCTTGGTTGGCATTTCTTAACAGTTCTTCATACTATTCGAACTTAGCACTATCCATTGGTGTAGGCACGTCATCTTCCCCTTCCTGATTGCTGCTGGTCGATGCAAATGGAAAAGCATCATTTATAATATCCATGACTTGTTCATTAGGATCCACAATAGGTTCAACATTGTCCACTCTTGTGGCCCTTGAAGACGAAGCAATGTCTAATTGTTCCCCGTGATGGTTCTAAGTGCTGTATGTCTCAATCATTCCATTCCTTATTAAATGAAATCGAACATGTTCAATTGTATCCCACAACATGTTGTTACACCTCCTGCAAGGACACAGGATTCTAGTTGCACCTGGGTTGTGTGTTCGTGCAAAGTCAATAAAATCCTCGATTTCATCCAAGTATTCGTCTGCGCACCTATTCGGGTTCTGTATCCACCTCCTGCTCATCATTCCTAGAACCATAATCACAATACAACAATCATGTTGTATTTGTACAAAATCTTTCCTTATGCCTCCGGTAAGGGCCCTATCTCATTCGGAAATGCATAGTCATGTCACGTAATTTACAGCTACATGAGATTAGATTTCGATGTGGATGAATTTCGGCAGCATCTCGGTACAGTTCTCAAGGTGTACCGTAGATATAAAATACCTACGTACCACCCGAAGAACGTACCGAGATGACACCGAAATCTCCACAATCGAAACCTAATCTTGTAGCTGTAAACTACGTGACACGACTATGCATTTCCAAACTGTCCAAAATATGGGACAATTCAAGAATTAATTGGACCGTAGTCATGCTTTACACATCCATGCACGACATCCAACTAACCTCGAACGGAAACTAAGCTTTACAAAAAAAAATGTATGAAGTTAATTTCAATTAACTTCGTACATCAACGTGCATAATTTAACAACATAATAAAAATATAATGGCACAAAAACAATATATAAAGAAATTAAATTTATATTTTAAATAAATACAAAACAAATAAAATACCTTCTTCAATATGTCCAGTTTCAAGCGTTATTCACATATAATATCCTGTACACGAAATTAACGATATTAATATGAATTTACAATAATACTTTTACACTAACGACCAAAAAAACTCACCCAACGCACATACCAGAGGCAGGAAATGAAATCCAATCTCTTTGGTTGAAATTTGCAGGCTGAGAAGACGGAGAGAGAGAGAGAGGGGCAGAAGCATAGGCAAAACTGTTTTTTCAGTTTGCCTTTGCAATGGCTGAAACTGAATCTGGTAAAGACGACGCCTTTTGCGCGACAAATCCCCTCTTTCGTCGCACAAAGAAATATTCCGTCGCACAAAATCCAATTTAACGACGCGCAAAGACGTGCCGACATCACGTCTTTGCCCGACGAAGATTCCATATCCGTACCGCAAAGTTTAGTCGTGCAAATGCACTGTCTCGTCGCACAAATCCCTTCTTTGACACGCACGCAGCGCCGACATCCACCTTACGCGATGACTAAGCCTTTTCGTCATGCATTTAAATTGGCGCGAGGCTGCTGAACAACAGTTAGTTTTCCAGCGGTTTTTTAGCGCGACAGGTAAGTTTATGGTCGGGAGAAATATATTTGCGCGACGAATATAAGCGTCGCGCTAGTTTTGCCTTCGAATGCAACTTTCCCGGGGTTTTTTTCCTTTGTTTGCGCGACGGTGGGAATATTTGTCACGCAAAGTGTACTAGCGCGACAAATATTTTTGTCGCGGTCTTTACAAAATATAAAATTTTTGTCCTTGGAAGTTTGGGCGACGCATCCATTTTTTCGTCGCGCAAAACATCTTATTGCGACGAATATGTATGCGTCGCGCAAACTAAAAAATGTAGTATTCCTCCTTCATTTGCAACCTTAATGTGAGCTATTTTTCCAACATAAACATGAGTGAATGAATTTATGCAGATTGCCCCAGATATTTAAATCTGTGCAAAAATCAACTCTCTTACATAGTTTTTCAGCAAACTGTTAGATTTGTGATTTGTTGTTGTAACAAGAGACGAGTTTGTTCCTCAAAAGGAAGGGATTTGTCGGTTGAGTACTTGGAAAATGGTATTGACATCTTCCAGAGTGTGAATGATTGGGTTGGTATTGTAATTTTCAAATCTGATATCTGAAATAAAATTGATAGCATGTCAGACATGATTATTGTTCAATGTGCGGATCTTTTTTCATACTTGCTGCGGTGAATTATCTGGACAATCTCTTCGGGAGGACTGGAATACTAGAAAAGAAAATATATCTGATATTATTGATCTGACAAATAAACCGAAAGAAAGACCAACACTTGTGCAGCAGGAGACTTTAGAGAATGGGTCAACCATCACATATGTTCCTACTAGAAAGGGAACGTTGAGCATTGCAAACTATCTCTGCAGGTGTGGCGTGAAGGCTGCTGCCTATAATGTAGCAGCATGTCATGGATTATAACAGTTTTTTCATGTACTTATAGATGTATGCCGATGATAGATTCTTTTTTATTGTCATATTGCCAACTCATTGAGTTCCACCAATTATCCAAAAGAATTTTCTAGAGCTTCAACATCGCATCATTTACTATTCACTAAAGCTTCATAAATAATTTTTTTATTTTTTTACTAAGAAGTCTTCATTACTATTTTATGAATTTTTTGTTAGAGTTTGTATAGGAAAATACACTTGCATCTAGTCCCACATTGGAAGGGAGTAGTTTCCATCCATGGTTTATATATACCAACCCTTTAGAAATACTAAATAGAGTATGGGCCTAGTGGAGGCAACTTTGGGCCTCCTCATGGATTAGGCTTGGAATATATATATATATTTAATTGAGAAATAAATATATATATATATATTTAATGGTCAAAAGATGGGCCTTGGGGCTCTTGGGCTCTGCTGATTAAATTAATAATATATTTTTATTAATTGAAAATTCGGATATGTCAGATAAGACCAAAATCTGAAATTCGAATTTGTTAAACAGTTAACATAACTGTTGGATGAAGAGGTATCAGACCTCTATATAATGACCATTCGTCCAAACCATACAGTTACTTTGAAATCACATTATTATTCACACATTTTAGCACTCCTGAGAGAAATCATATCACTGTTCGCCAGAAATCAAAGCCAAAGTGCTTAGGCTTTGATTTGTGATAGTTTAATCCTGGTGGACAGACTCCTATCGAACTACAAGCACAAGGGTAGAGGAGAAATACTGTCTAAAGGACACTGCAAATTTGCAGGACTCTATCTACGATTCAAGTTAGTATTCTGTATTTATTCTACTGTAGTGTTAATTTGATTATTTCTATATCAGAGTAAATTACTTTTTATTTATTCTGTTATTTGGTTTTCACTGATTGTTTCCAACAATCTTTAGATAGTATAATGGAACAATCAGGAAGTAAGCCATCTCATGCCGAAAAGCCTGAGAAATTCAAAGGCACTGATTTCAAACGTTGGCAGCAGAAGATGTTGTTCTATCTGACAACATTAAATCTAGCCCACATTCTCAGACAGGATGCCCCTGTGTCGAATGAGAATCCTGCAACCAGAGAGACTGTCGCTGCAATTGATGCATGGACACAATCTGATTTCCTATGCAGGAATTATATCTTGAATGGACTCGATGACACACTATATGATGTTTATGCAGCATTCAAGACGGCTAGAGAAGTTTGGGAATCTCTTGAGAAAAAATATAAAACTGAAGATGCAGGATCCAAGAAATTTGTAGTTGGCAGATTTCTGGATTTCAAGATGGTAGATACCAAACCTGTTGTCAAGCAAGTTGAAGACCTCCAGAAAATAATCCATGAGATTCTTGCTGAAGGCATGAAGATCAATGAATCTTTCCAAGTGGCGTCTCTGATTGAAAAACTTCCACCAAATTGGAAAGAATTCAAGAGTTATCTGAAACACAAGAGAAAGGAGATGAGTATGGAGGATCTCATTGTAAGGCTTCGGATTGAGGAAGATAACAGAATGAGTGAGAACAAGAATGTGATTTCAAACATGGAAGCCAACGCAAACATGGTTGAAGGAACCTCAGCAAAACCAAAGTTCAATCCCAAAAAGAACAACAAGAATTTTGTTCCTAAGAACTTTGTTCCTGGAGCAAAAGGAAAAGATTTCAAAAAGATCAAAGGAGCATGCTGGGTTTGTGGGAAAGCAGGCCATAAGGCTCAAGACTGCAGGCATAGAAGGAATCAGAATCCTGCCAATCCTGCAAATCCAAACAACAACAGACCAAGGTACAATCAGGCCAATGTGACTGAGGAAAATCTGGCTGCAGTGGTATCAGAAACCAATATGGTTTCGAATGACAATGAGTGGCTGATTGATACTGGAGCCACCCGCCATATCTGTGGTGATAGGAATGCATTTCTTACTTACCAAGAGATACATGGTGGTGAGCAACTGTTTATGGGAAACGCCTCTGCATCTGCTGTTGTTGGAAAGGGAAAAGTGCTTCTGAAATTCACCTCTGGAAAGGAATTAACCCTCCTAGATGTGCTGCATGTGCCAGATATTCGAAGAAACTTGGTGTCTGGACCTGTTCTAAGCAACAAAGGATTCAAACTAGTTTTCGAATCCAACAAAGTTGTACTAACTAAGGGGGGAATGTTTGTGGGAAAAGGTTATCTTGCTGATGGGTTATTCAAGCTTAATGTATCTGCCAATTCTATCAATAATAATATAAATAAGGCTTCCGCTTATATTGTTGACTCTTCTTCTACATTATGGCATGCTAGATTAGGACATGTTAATTTCCGTTCTTTACATAGAATGTATAATTTAGGATTGCTGCCTAAGTTTGATTCTATTGAAAATGTTAAATGTGAAACTTGTACAGAATCTAAATTTGCTAGACAAAGTTTTAAATATGTACAAAATAGGTCCAATGAATTGCTAGGCTTAATCCATAGTGATTTGTGTGATTTTAGATCCACGCCAAGTCGTGGAGGAAAGCAATATTATGTGACTTTCATTGATGATTGCAGCAAGTACTGCTATGTATATTTATTACATAGCAAAGATGAGACTTTGGATATGTTTAAGACATATAAGGCAGAAGTTGAGAATCAACTCAATAGAAAAATAAAAGTCCTAAGATCAGATAAAGGAGGGGAATATGAATCTACTGCATTTGCTGAATTTTGTGCCATAAATGGTATAATTCATCAAACGACAGCTCCTTATACACCACAACAGAACGGTGTTGCAGAAAGGAAAAATAGGACATTTAAGGACATGATAAATTCTATGTTGAATAGCTCTAGGCTTCCACATAATATGTGGGGTGAAGCCTTACTTACTGCAAATACAATCTTGAATAGAATTCCACATAAAACAAGTAACAAATCACCATATGAAGTATGGAAAGGAAGGTTACCAACTTATAAGACACTCAAAGTGTGGGGTTGCTTAGCGAAAGTTCAAGTTCCTTTGCCAAAGAGAACTAAACTTGGACCAAAAACTATAGATTGTGTCTTCATTGGATTTGCATCCAATAGTGCTGCGTACAGATTCCTAGTATTTCATTCTGAAATTTCTGATATACATGTGAATACAATACTAGAATCTGTGGATGCAATATTTTTTGAAGACGTTTTTCCTTATAAACAAGGAAGGTCCAACGTCAATAGAAAGAGAACTATTGATGATTCTAGAATAAATGAGAATTCTGGAATAGATGATGGAAATCCTACTTCTTCTAGGGTTCTAGGAAATGAACAAGATCTAGAACCAAGAAGAAGCAAAAGGACAAGGATATCAAAAGATTTTGGACCAGATTTCTTGACTATGATAGCTGAAGCTGAGCCTCAAACATATAAAGAGGCAATATCAAGTCCAGAAGCTCCATTTTGGAAAGAAGCAATCAATAGTGAGATTGAATCCATTATGCAAAATCATACATGGGAATTGGTTAATTTACCACCTGGTAATAGACCAATTGGATACAAATGGATCTTTAAGAAGAAATTAAAAGCAGATGGTACAATTGATAAATATAAGGCTCGATTGGTAGCCAAAGGATACCGTCAAAAGGAAGGCTTGGATTTCTTTGACACATACTCACCTGTGACAAGAATAACATCAATAAGGATGTTGATTGCTATAGCATCAATTTATGACATGGAAATACATCAAATGGATGTAAAAACCGCTTTCTTAAATGGTGAATTGGATGAGGAAATATATATGGAACAACCCGAGGGGTTTATAGTAAAAGGTCAAGAACAAAAAGTTTGCAAACTTGTAAAGTCTCTCTATGGACTAAAACAAGCTCCAAAGCAATGGCATGAAAAATTTGACCATACTATGATGACACATGGTTTTAAAATAAACGAATGTGATAAATGTGTCTATATCAAGACACATAAGAACGCTTGTGTTATGGTGTGTTTGTATGTAGATGACATGCTCATAATTGGGACAAACAAGGATATAATTAACTCTACCAAGAAAATGTTAAATTCCAATTTTGACATGAAAGACTTAGGTCTTGCTGATGTGATTCTTGGAATTAGAGTTAAAAGAAATTCAGATGGTTATATATTAACACAGTCCCATTATGTAGAAACTATTCTTAGAAAGTTTGGTCATTTTGGAAATAATCATGCTGTAACACCTTTTGATGCAAGTTGCAAATTAAAGAAGAATGAAGGTGAAGCTATTTCACAAAATAAATATTCACAAATCATTGGAAGTCTTATGTACATTATGAATTGTACAAGACCTGATATAGCCTATTCTGTGAGTAGACTTAGTAGGTATACAAGTAATCCAGGACATGATCATTGGGAAGCATTGATAAGAGTATTGAGATATTTGAATTACACTTTGGAGTATGGATTACACTATACCAAATATCCTCCAGTACTAGAGGGATATAGTGATGCCAATTGGATTTCTAATGATTTAGAAACAAATTCCACTAGTGGATATGTTTTTACATTAGGAGGAGCATCCATATCTTGGAAATCTAGTAAACAAACCTGTATAGCCCGATCAACAATGGAATCGGAATTTGTTGCTTTAGATAAAGCTGGTGAAGAAGCCGAGTGGTTAAGAAATTTTTTGGAGGATATTCCTATTTGGCCTAAGCCTGTAACGGCTGTATGTATACATTGTGATTGTATGGCTGCTCAGGCAAGAGCCAAAAATAATGTATATAATGGAAAGTCTAGACATATTAGACGAAGGCATAATACAATCAAGCAGTTGCTCTCAAATGGAATAATTTCCATTGACTATATAAGGTCAAAACAAAATCTTGCGGATCCGCTTACAAAAGGCCTGTCACGAGAGCAAATTAAATTGACATCGAGGGGAATGGGACTAAAGCCAATTCAATAAATGAATCGGCCTAACGGAAACCTAACCTAGCTGATTGGAGATCCCATGGTCTAGGTTCAATAGGCAAACTGGTTAGGCATGATTTAAAAGAGAGAACACATTTATGTCTCATCCCTATGATGGAAAGAAGTGTGTTATCTGCAAGAAGTCTATTAGGGTACGAAAGTTTAATGATGTTGATTTCTTGAAATCAAGAGGAATAGAGCAGACTATTCTTAGTCAACATTACCTATGTAGGAGTAAATGTGGGGTTGCATTTATGAGAATGAGATGGCTAAATTCTCTAAAGCTCCTATGAATCCAGGATTTGTTCAGGACCAAAATGAACACAAACGTATGAATAAGTGGTATGTTAAGATATAACATATGTGATACTTGTTGTCTCGGTTTACTACAATAGGTGAACAGTTCAAGATTTTATATTCACTGCATCACCTAGTAAATCCGACAAGTATTCACTAAGGTAGGTTCAAGTCCAAAAGACACCTCTCCTGATGTGTGTTATATCTAAGCTTTCTCTCAAAATATGCACATCACAATTTTCCTGATAATACATGGTTTTAATAGGACAGCATGTTATAAGAGGTCTCCATTTGATGTATTTCCATGTCATAAATTGATGCTATAGCAATCAACATCCTTATTGATGTTATTCTTGTCACAGGTGAGTATGTGTCAAAGAAATCCAAGCCTTCCTTTTGACGGTATCCTTTGGCTACCAATCGAGCCTTATATTTATCAATTGTACCATCTGCTTTTAATTTCTTCTTAAAGATCCATTTGTATCCAATTGGTCTATTACCAGGTGGTAAATTAACCAATTCCCATGTATGATTTTGCATAATGGATTCAATCTCACTATTGATTGCTTCTTTCCAAAATGGAGCTTCTGGACTTGATATTGCCTCTTTATATGTTTGAGCTCAAAAGATGTACATAGGCTCACAAGCAGTTTGTGTATTTTCATGTTCTTTAATGAATTATTCTGATTTTGGAAGTTAAAGTATACAAAAATAGAAATAAACGTAAGAGAATGACAAGTGGTGACACTTGAATTGCACATTGTCAGAGTTTCCAACAGGTGTTAGTATCGCGTAGCGCCACATATCATCATGTTCATTTTTGTATCTTTAACTTAAAAAATTCACAAACAATGAATAAAAAATGAAAAAAAATGCACCGAAATTTTCTAAAAAAACTCCTTGCAACATTATCTTCGACTACGATGAGTGATAATAAAATTTTGGCCTTGGAAAATTTGAAGTAATAATTGGAGGAAGAGTTGTTGTAAAGGAGAGTAAGGATTTTCAACATGGTATTATTGTTTGCATCAAAACAAACTTGACGTTGAGAAATTATTTGAATTATTTTACATGTCAAAATTATATTTTAAAGCTTAGCCGCAGCAGACATTAGAGTTTACAGGGATAAAGCAATAGACATTAGAGTTTATAGGGATGAAGCAAGTGAAGGAGTTGAGTCTTATTCAATCCGTCTCCACTGATAATAGCTCTGTCAATGAGTTGTCAAGCTGCCATTGTGCTGCTGGTTTTGCATCAGTGGATTTTATTATTTGGAACTTAATTACCGAGACCAAAGTAGAGTCTTTTGCTGTACCTCAGACTGCTTACTGAAATGATTTGTAAGTTGTTTGTGTTATTTATTTTGATGCCTGAGGAGGGACCCGTATTTTGTTGCAGTTTGTGCAAATTCCATGCGGTGGATGGAGTCGTCCTCATTCCTATTATCTTGGTGATGTACCAGAAATAAAGAACTGCTTTGCATATGTTAAGGTTCGTGCCAATCTATTTAGAATTGGTAATTTCAGAGTCACAAATAAAATAAGCATTGTGGAAAGGTATATCCACGGAGTAGGTTAAAAGTTTTTTTTATCATCTAAAATACACATCCGTAAATGCATGATATGAGTTCCTTTAGTTTTGTGTCATGAATTGCTTTGTGAATTGTTTTGCTGCTAGGCACATCATTCTATCTTTTGTTAATAATTGATCGTATGTTTCATTTGTTTACTTTGAAAAGATAAGGTTTCATCATTCGGATGCCGGACGGGAATCAGGTTCGACACGAGTTCTGAGGGGGTATTCAGGTCGGGTCCTGTCAAAAATAGCCAAATTGTTCAACACCTTCAATGCTCCAGCTACCACGTTTTCAAAATTACTTTGTGAATTGTTTTACTGCTAGGCACATCATTCTATCTTTTCTTAATAATTGATCGTATGTTTAAGAGAGTTTTCTCCCAACCCTAGCCCCCTTTCTTCAGCGCCGCTCAGGGGGAGGAAGTGGTCACTGACCCTCCTCCCCTCTCTCCCCCCTTTCCCTCCCCACAGCCCCCCCCCCCCCCCCCCCCCCCTCTCTCTCTCTCTCTCTCTCTCTCTCTGTCGCTTCTCCTTTTCTGTTCTCTCCCTCCATCTTTTTCTGGTTTTTTTTCTTTATTTCCTCCTCTTCCTCTCTTTCTCTTCTTGGTTGCTCCTTTGTCCCCTTTCTCCTGCCTTTTCATTCATCTTCCACCTGGAGGAGCTGCTCTATTTTTACAGAGCAATTCTCGGTTTTCTTGTTTTTTTATTTTATTGTTCTTTTTTCCTTTCTTTCGGTTTTCTTTCTCTCATTTTGCTACCTCCCCTTCTCCCCTGTCTTGGGCTTTTGGTGGAGCTGGTCTTCTTTCGATTTGAGCTTGTTTGGCTGTGTCTGTGGCTCTCTTTGAGAGTTGGGTGCTTCTCCCTCTGTGGTGTCTGCTTGTAGCTTATACTCTGTGCTAAGATTAAATGTCTCATGCCAATTTTGTGTCCTTCGTTCTCCACCAAACAACCCCTTCAACCAGATTTATTTCTTCCTCAACTTCTCATCCTCTTTTTGCCTCTTCCTTTTTCTGGATCTGGAATCTCCTTACAACAACCATATCTATAAGCGCTTTGTCGCTCATTTCTCAGATTGTATTTAGAGCTTTTGCTACGGTTCTTGCTCTAGTGCTTGCACCAATACTCTCCACTCTTTTGGTGTCGGTCTTTTGGTATATACCTTGGTGTTGTGATTGGTTGTTTTCTCTTTGGAGGAAGATCGGTGGGTCTCTATGTGCAGCAATGCTGACCTGTGTGGTGGTGGTGTATCCCCTCCTTTGTGGCCACTATGGTACGGTCTCCGTCCCTTTTGCGGAAGACAGTGGCTTTGTATTGTATTTTGGTTTGATTTTGTGATGGGGAAGACTATTATACTAGACTGTACTGGTTTTAGTTTAATCTTCTCTGTGTTTGTGGCATTTTGTTCCGTTAGTTGGCCTTTTTGGCCTTTGTATTCTCTGTTTGTTTCCTTCCCATTTATGGGTTTTGAATGAACATGATTGATTTCTACCAAAAAAAATAAAAATCGTATCTTTCATTTGTTTATTACTTCAAATTTCCCAATGTCAAAATTTTGTTTTCATACGTCATAGTCGAGGATAATGTTGCAAGGAGTTTGGAAAAAAAAAAATCAGTGTATTTTTGTATTTGTATTAATTTTTTTATAAAATTTTAAGGTTAATACAAAAAAAAAAAAACAAAAGAAACTCTAACCACACGTGGCACTAAAAAAAGCGCCTCAAATGTTGATTTTTGTTGATCATGTTCTATTCAGTCTTGTTGGGTTCTTCTGGTGTGCCAAGAAAGTGACCCTTCATGCCTTGCATTGCATGACTCAAATATAAAGGGATTTACTACCTAATGAGAGACTATTTTTAATAAAGAAAAATTGTTTTGAAATTAATTCTTTTTGCCCAACTTGTGGTGTGGGTGTCTATATCAATCAGCCTTAAGAAAACTCACATCTTTAATTTCAAAGAAATATCAGCTGGCTAATTTTGGGGTTTAAACCCCTTCATATGTCTTCTTTTATTTATGTTTATATTAACCGGGATGGAGGATTTGAACTTGCAATCTCTTCCAATATTGTGAAGAGAAATACCACTAGAAAAAGATCTAGTTGTAGAAAATGTTTTAAACAGTTTTTAGTTAATTAAAAAAGCACCAATAACATGTCACATAAAAGAGTTTTCGGAAACCATATAGATTGTGAGACTATGTCTATTTTTTTGAAGTGTGTGATTAGGCGAATAAATTTTTCGCAGTTGCATATGAGGACTTGAAGATGAACTTGAGGTGGGAAGATGTGAAGAGGATTTAAAATCGAGGATTAGATTCACTAGGGACTTGTTACCATTATTACTACTAGCCTCTCTGCACGCGCTTCCGCGCCTACGAGATGTTTTTTTTTTTTTAAAAAAAATTAAAATTTATTTTAGAAATAAAAAAGATAATGGGTAGTTGCGTTCCATAAAAATAGGCCATTATCTTATTTTTCTTTTAATTTTAATTTTTTTAAATATGAAAAAGTGTGAATTTATCATATTATCCTCATTTAATTAATAATTTCAATTCTTAATGTTTGCATTAACCAAGGGCATTTTCTGGTATTTTGAATGTTTCACCATTCTTTGCCTTTTGCTTTATATATATAGATTATTACTATATATTTGTGTTTTAGTTAGTTGTTTTGTTAAAGTTTATTAGTAATTTTTTTATTGCTTATGTTATTGTAGGGTTTTATTTTCTTTAAAAGTTCCGGTTCATATTTTAATCTGCATTTGTGAAAAAAAAGTTTCTTCATCACATTTAGCATGACATTTCAAACGACGAATAGGGGGGCTAAACTTTACCAGACACAACATTGCTTTGGTTCAAACTTCTGATCACCCTCATCTCTATGTCCCGGAAAATGGATGATTTCATGGAATTACGTTCAAGCTATGTGAATGAACAGCTGGTTCTGATGGGAAAATGATGTATGATTTAGTGATCGGGGTAGTTGAGGCTTAGGTTCTTCTTAAGCTGAAAATTTAGTTTGTGTGTAATCAATTTCATATGAACATGGTATAAGCAGAAGATTAAAATGAAAGTTTCTGTCTGATCAGTTTCAATTAATACATACCAAACCAATAGTTTCTCCACATTCAGAGCAGAGATGTTGCTATCTAGCTATACTTAGGAAATAACTCAACTCTAAAATTAAAGTTTAGTCGACAACAGAGAAAATTTGAAACTCTTTGTCAACGATGGCTGCTTCCATGACCTGTCGCGGGCCAATTTCCCCACCATTGTCCATGAAGGACTTGATCAAATTGTCGTTGACGCCACTCATCAGCGTCACCCCTGGATGATGTTCTTCTGATTGAGGATACTTCCAGTCACTAATATTCCAAAGCAAAATGTGTGGCAATGGCCTCGCATCATATCCGGAAGCCTCAAGCTCCTCAAGCTTGCTCTGTTTTGCTTCATACAGAGTCTTCGAGGTGCAGTTAAAGAATCCTGTGCAGTCGGTGAGCACAAACACTTTCTTGATCATCTGCTCTGCCTTCAAGTTCTCATTCTCAACCACTTCCAGAATCAGATCACACACCTTCCGATAATCGACACTCTTGTTGGACTTCATGCGAAGTGTCCTCATCATAAACTCACACTTGGACTTGAGATCATCGCCTTGTATCGAATGCAGCAGCGGCTGAGGCTTGTTGAAAAGTAAATTGCTCTCTAATTTCTCATTAGTGAACAGTTTACTTAGCTTAGTTCATTTCTGTTTTTTAGCTGAGTGAGTTTTATGTATGCTTGTGCTCATATGCCAAGTGTAAGGAGCAGATTAGTCAGTTAGCTTTCAACGGCTCTTAGGCCTTGTGCTGCCATGTGTCATATCCACATTGGCTCTTGTAATTGAATTAATCGGCTGATGTAATGAGAGAATGAGAATATATACAAAAGGGTGTGATCTCTGCAAAAGTACTGTAGATCACATCTGAGAATATTTCCAATTTCTGATTTTCTCTTCTTAGCTCTCTCTCTCTCTCTCTCTTCAAGCTCCCTTGCCAATCCAAATCTTAACATGGTATCAGTAGCGAAGGTTGGATCTGGATAGTGGGCGTTGAAGCTGTGTGAACTGAGCTTGGAAATTTCAACGAAAATTTTCAAACTCCGATCATCGATTCTGGTCTCAAATGGCTGGGTCAGGTGGTAGTGATCTTCGGGCTCCAATATTCAATGGTGATAACTATGAATTTTGGAAGATTCGAATGAGAACTATTTTCAAGTCGCATGGAATCTGGGATCTAGTTGAAAAGGGTCTTGAGATTTCAGACTCGAAAGGGAAGAAGGTTGATGAAGAAGGGTCATCAAAGTCAGAGAAGGTGTCTCTGTTAATGAAGGATGCTAAGGCGCTTGGGATTATCCAAGGGGCTGTCTCAAATGACATTTTCCCTAGGATTTCGAATGAAGAAACCTCAAAGGGTGCTTGGGATATTCTTCATCAGGAGTTTCATGGTGACAAGCAAGTCAGATCCATCAAATTGCAGGGTCTGCGTCGTGATTTTGAGTACACAAGGATGAGGGATGATGAGACCTTGTCTGGGTACCTCACTCGCCTGCTTGAGCTTGTGAATCAGATGAAGGGATATGGGGAAGACCTATCCAAAGGAAGGTTGGTTCAAAAACTACTTATAAGTCTGACTAAGGAATTTGATCCTGTCTGTTATGTAATTGAACAAACCAAGGATATTGAAACGATTGGGGTACAAGAAGTGATTGCTGCTTTGAGAGGATTTGCACAGCGCCTAGATAGGCATGCTGAGAATACTACTAAAAAAGCCTTCAGTAGTATGAGTGTGAATCAAAAGGGAACTCAGTCAAATCCTGGTTTCAGTAACAACAAATCCAAGAAGAACTGGAAATCAAAGGATAAGAAATGGGACTCTAAATCTCAAAGTTCTACCAATCAAGGGGAAAAACATAGTCAAGGGGACAAAGCAGATCAAGCAAAAGGGAAATGCAAGCACTGTGATAAGCTTCATTATGGTGAATGCTGGTTTAAAGGAAAGCCAAAGTGCTATGGGTGCAATCGTTTTGGGCATCTCATTAAAGACTGTGAATCAAACAAGACTGAGAGACTTGCAAACTTGGCTAGTAAGGTAACAGAACCTGCTACTATGTTTTATGCTTGTCATTCAGCTACTATTGGTAGAAATATGAATGTTTGGTATGTGGACAGTGCTTGTAGTAATCATATGATTGCTCATGAGTCTTTGCTTATTGATATAGATAGAAGTGTGAACTGTAAAGTTAAGATGGGTACCGGTGATTTGGTACAATCAATAGGCAAAGGTACTTTGGCTATAGATGTGCAAGGGGTTACTAGGTACATTAGGGAAGTCATGATTGTACCTGGTTTGGATGAGAATCTGTTAAGTGCAGGACAGATGATAGAACATGGGCATTGGTTGGTGTTTGGTGATAATGAGGTTAAGATTTATGAAGACAAACAGTTGAAAGAGTTGATTGCAAGAGTGCAAATGAAAGGGAACAGATGTTTTCCCTTAGATTTCAAATATGTGAATCCTCCAATGGCAAATAGAGCAACACTGGAAGAATCTTCCTGGTTGTGGCACAGAAGATATGGTCACCTAAACTACACTAGCCTATTGCTGCTACAAGAGAAAGACATGGTGCAAGGCCTGCCGAAGCTGCAAGGATCTGAGAAAGTCTGTTCTGGTTGTGCTATAAGCAAGAGTCACAGGAACTCATTTGATAAAGAGAAGGCATGGAGAGCTACTCAACCACTTGAACTGATTCACTCAGATATATGTGGTCCAATGCAGGTTACCACTCTTGGAGGGAATAGGTATTTTCTCACTTTTATTGATGATCACACACGAATGTGCTGGGTGTTTTTCTTACAGCACAAGTCTCAAGCATTCAACATTTTCAAAAGGTTCAAAAGCATGGTTGAACTGCAGAGTGGTTATCAAATTAAAAGGCTAAGAAGTGATAGGGGTGGAGAATATACCTCACTGGAATTTTCAAAGTTCTGTGAAGAATTGGGGTTAGAAAGACAATTAACTGTAGCTTACTCTCCACAACAGAATGGTGTTGCAGAGAGGAAGAATCGTACAGTGGTAGAAATGGCAAGAGCCATGATGCATGAGAAGCAGATTCCATTGAAATTCTGGGCAGAAGCTGTGAACACAGCTATCTATCTACAGAATCGAAGTCCAACAAGTGCTTTGGACAACACAACACCATTTGAGAAGTTCAGTGGGAGAAAACCAGGTGTTAAACATTTGAGAGTATTTGGCTCACTGTGCTATATCCATATTCCTTCTCAGAAAAGACACAAGCTGGAGGAAACTGGAATGAAGGGAGTCTTTCTTGGATATGGAATTTGTGAAAAAGGATATAGGATTTTCAATCTAGAAACTAAAAAGATTGAACTCTCAAGGAGTATTATCTTTGATGAGAAAGCAATGTGGAATTGGGAGTTGAATGAAGAAGTACAAGTGACTATTCCATGGCATGAAGAAGAAAGTCCAAGAATATCATAATTTGGTTCATGTTCTAATGAATCACTTCAGTCTGCTCAATCTCCACAGAGATCACAAGTGGTTAATGAGATGCAAACTTCTATGGAATCAGCTACACATGATTCATCAGTTTCAATCTCTGAAATTTTTTATCATACTCCACAAAAATGGAAGAACTTAAGTGAAGTTTATGCTCAATGCAAAATGAGCATTATTGAACCAGAAAGTTACAATGAGGCAGCTCAAGATGATGCTTGGAACAAGGCCATGAATGAGGAGATATCAATGATAGAGAGAATTCCACTTGGGAATTGGTTGACAGACCAAGCAGCAAACCAATTGTGGGAGTGAAGTGGATATATAAAACAAAGCTCAATCTTGATGGCTCCATTCAAAAGCACAAGGCAAGACTTGTAGCCAAGGGTTACACACAGAAACCAGGGATTGATTTCAATGAAACCTTTGCTCCAGTAGCAAGGTTAGACACTATTAGGACTCTCATTGCTCTAGCTGCACAGAAAAGCTGGAAATTGTGTCAATTGGATGTCAAATCAGCCTTCTTGAATGGCATTCTTGAAGAGGAAGTTTATGTAGACCAACCTGAAGGCTTTGTGATTAAAGGAGCTGAGGATAAAGTGTATAGATTGAGAAAAGCTCTCTATGGACTCAAACAGGCTCCAAGGGCCTGGTATAGTGAAATAGACACTTACCTAACTGAGTGTGGTTTTCATAGGAGTCCAAGTGAAGCAACTCTTTATGTAAGAACCAAAGAAGATGGTGAAACACTAATTGTGTCAATCTATGTAGATGACATAGTGTATACTGGAAGCAGTGATGGAATGATGGAAGAATTCAAGGCTGAAATGATGAGCAAGTATGAAATGTCAGATTTAGGCCTTCTTCACCATTTCCTTGGCATGGGAGTAACACAAAATGAAGGGAGCATCTTCATTCACCAGAAGAAGTATGCTCTAACCTTGCTGGATAAATTTGGGCTCAAGGATTGCAAATCTGTGAGCACTCCTTTGGTTGCTACTGACAAATTACAAAGGGAGGATGGATGTGAAGCTGCAGATGAAAGCTTGTACAGGAAAATTGTTGGAAGTCTTTTATACTTAACTGCAACCAGGCCTGACATTATGTTTTCTGTTAGCCTACTTGCAAGGTTCATGCACAGTCCTTCAAAGAAACACTATGGAGCTGCCAAACGAGTTCTAAGGTATATACAGGGAACAATTGATTATGGAATTGAGTATGCAGCTGGAAAATCTGCATTCTTAATTAGATACTGCGATAGTGACTGGAGTGGATCTGAGGAAGACATGAAAAGCACCTCAGGATATGCCTTTTCATTTGGCAGCGGTGTGTTCTCGTGGGCCTCAGTTAAACAGCATAGTGTAGCTCTTTCTACAGCAGAAGCCGAGTATGTGAGTGCAGCTGTAGCAACCTCACAGGCAATTTGGCTTAGGTTCGTTCTTGAAGACTTTAGGGAAGAACAGACCACTGCTACTACTCTATTCTGTGACAACACTTCAGCTATAGCCATGTCTAAAAATCCTGTTTTCCACCAGAGAAGCAAGCATATTCGAAGGAAGTTTCATTTCATCCGAGATGCAATTCAAGATGGTGAGATTGATTTGGTTTACTGCAAAGGTGAAGAACAAATTGCTGACATCTTTACCAAGGCTCTTCCCAAGGACAGATTCAGTTATTTGAGAAGCTTGCTTGGAGTGAAATCAGTTAGCAATTTAGAAGGGAGTGTTGAAAAGTAAATTGCTCTCTAATTTCTCATTAGTGAACAGTTTACTTAGCTTAGTTCATTTCTGTTTTTTAGCTGAGTGAGTTTTATGTATGCTTGTGCTCATATGCCAAGTGTAAGGAGCAGATTAGTCAGTTAGCTTTCAACGGCTCTTAGGCCTTGTGCTGCCATGTGTCATATCCACATTGGCTCTTGTAATTGAATTAATCGGCTGATGTAATGAGAGAATGAGAATATATACAAAAGGGTGTGATCTCTGCAAAAGTACTGTAGATCACATCTGAGAATATTTCCAATTTCTGATTTTCTCTTCTTAGCTCTCTCTCTCTCTCTCTCCCTTCAAGCTCCCTTGCCAATCCAAATCTTAACAAGGCTGACCATCGGGCAAATCACCGAAACTGATCACCTTTCCTTTCCATGCCGGATCTTCATTCAGTTCCGAAACCAAAAGTCCCAAACTCACCTCCAATTCTCTTTGTAATTTGGCCGTGTGATTGGTGATGTTACACACTGCCAAACAGTTTTTAAATTTTCCCAAACCTTCTTCCCCATGCTTTTGCTGCTGCTTTAGGTACATGTCCTCCACCATTGCCTTCCACTGAAGGTTAGCCGCTTCCCTGAAATCCTCATCTTCTGCATATTTTATTATCTCATTTGGAAGCAAAGCATCCGGCTTTATTATGCCGCCTCCTAAATTGCCTCCTGCTGCAGCTGCTGCTTTCACCTCCTCCAAACATTTTTTAACCTCAGAGCGCTCTAGTGTGTGGTTCCCATGTAAGGCTTGATGCATGTAGTAATTTAAAAAGGGCTCCAAAGCGTTGGTTAGCCGTTCCCACTCTTCAGATTGATCCGATTCTGGTGGGAAAAGCCTCCTCGCAATGCTTTCACGAAGCAAAATGGAGCTGGTGTGGTGGTCGGGGAGGCTGCAAACCGCTGCAGTCCCAGATGCCAAAAGATGATCAGCCTCATCAAGTTGGTCCCAGTCTTGGAATGAATTTAGTTCCAACTTGTGCTGCTTCAATTTTTCAATATCAGACTGCCACCGCTCCGCCAAGAGATCCATAACCTGGTCGTGTAACAACATATAGTCAGGGTCGCGGTGGAGCCTCTCCTCCGCAGTAGCGTCTTGGCCTTGTTCTAGAAGGCCGTAGAGAATGTCGAGAAGGTTATCGAAACCCCATTTCCAACAGGCGAAGGCAGGGAGGTTGCATAGTAGCGTCTTGGGGTGGTTCTGGTGGAGCCAAAACACGGCTTTGTGAAAGGCTTCCGGATAATTTCTTCCCTTACGAAAAATCCTAGAATGGAGATTGAAGATGAGCTTGAGGGTGGTCAGGGGATTGTGGGACCAGGCCACCGGCAGCAGTTGCTTCAGATAGTTAAGTCTATAATGGTTATAATGGGAGGTCTGTTTCTGCCTCTCCTGCTTGATGTCATCGTCTTCGTCGTCGTTACTGATGTGATCTTGATCTCGACTTTTCACATGAAAAAACAGATCAAGGCAGGGGATCACCGAAGGAATACCACGGGGAGACCGAAATAGGGGAGGTGGAGATCTTGTCGGCCTCGGCCATGTCAAGGTTAGAGTTGGAAGACATTAACCTTCTTGTGAGCAGTTGTGGAGGACCGACAACAAGGGTTGTTGAAGTTGGAATTGTAGGAGTAGCAGCAGGAGGAGCCTTTACTTTCAGAACCCTCGTGGAATTGAAACACATTTGAAGCGTTACTGCTTTCTTCATCTGTAATTCCTCGTGAAATTGAACTCTCTTAGTTCAAATTGGACTCTCTCTCTCTCTCTCTCTCTCTCTCTCTCTCTGAGTGTGGAGAGGCTTGACTGATTGATCTTTAGTCTTCCAAGGAAACGAATACGCTTGTTTTTGTTACAGAACAGATTCACTGCCTGCTTGGGCACCAAGGAAAAGGAATTATATCACAAATCAAATACATTAGATAATTATCACACATATCCCTTTAAAAAAGCAAATTTCCAATGGAGTAAAACTCTAAAAAAAAAAAATTCAATTCCCAATTTTTCTTCTTTTTTATGTCGAAAAAAAAACTTACAACCAAACATAATATAGTTTTTTTAAAAATCAAATACAAATATTGTCCTTGGAATGAAGAATATCATCTAAATCATATGCAACCCCACCAAACACATGACATAGCTAATGCACCTCAAAATTTTGTAACAAAACCTTGAGGGGTGGGCAACCGAAACACATGAAATAGCTAACGCAATTGAAACTTCCTTTTTTTTTCCTTTTTTTTAATTTTTAATATGACTACTATTGCGAAACTACAAACTTATAATCGCTGTCACTCTATATACTAATTGTCTTCTGGCTAAGTATCGATAATAATTATTTGGTGAATTTTTCAGATTTTGTATGAATTTATTATAATTTTTTTGAAGTTAAAGCAGTGAAAAATAGTAATAAATTGAAGAGAATGACACATGGCAGCGCCAGATTGGTGTCATTAGAGTTTCTGACAAGTGTCAACAGAGGTTCATTTTTGTATCTTTAACGTAAAAATTTCTGAAAAAATGAATAAAAAATCAGAAAAATGCATCTAAAATTTCTAAAAACTCATTCAGACATTATCTTCGACTATAATGTGTGAAAACAAACTTTTAACTTTGGGAAATTTGATAATTGGAGGAAGAGTTGTTGTAAGGGAGAGTAATGATGTTCAACATAGTATTATTGTTATTATATAAACAAACTTCCATTTTTGACAAATTTTTTTGAACTTTGTACATGTAACTATTAGAGTAATGCTATTTAGACACACAAGATTGACCACATTAGCCGACCACTTAATGTGGCAGCTGATGTGGTCATGTCATGTCAATTAATGAGTATTGCCATGTAAACTCAAATTATTCTTTATTTATTATTTCTCATATCAATAATCTGGAAAAACCAGAACAATAAAATTAAAATTAACCCTAGTGTCCTGGGCCTGTACGTAGTCTCGTTGGTTCTGAACTCTTCCTCACGTCTCCAACCCTTCCTTCATCAAATCTACTCATCCCTCTCCTCTTCCATTGAAGATAAGAAAATAACAAATTAACTATTAAAAAAGGAACTCATTTGATATAGGTATACAGACAATTAATTCTAGAGGTACAAACCCATTTGATAGAATCATTCGCACCCAATTTCAAGGCCACCCCTCCTCCTCCAAGGGGAACAGTCAAACCCCATTTGAATGAGTCTGTCTTGGTGGAGGAATGGAGGGCTCACAAAGACATCGTAGGAGGAATCACAAAGACAACTAGCAATCTTGGTGGCCTCACAAAGACAACTATCAATTTCAAGGCCTTCTGTTTTCCCATTATAAATACAAAGACAATTGGAAATGGCAACTCCTTTTGATGGAGGAATGGAGGGCTGGAGACGTGAGGAAGTATTGAAAGAACGAGAGGCTACAGTCTAAGGGACGCCAGGGTTAATTTTAGGGGGGTGTATTCAATTAAGATTTTAAAACAGTTAAACGGAGTTATTAAGTTTATAGAGTTCAATATATTTCAATTGATTTCTATAAACTCCACATAGAGTTTGATTGAATTCCTAGATTGATTTTAATGGTGTTCGTTAGAGTTTTATCATAGAGTTTAAAAGAGTTGATTAGAGTTCTAAAATATTTTTTTTCTTTTTTTTGGGGGCTGTTTATCATGTCTCTCTTATTCTTCATCGTCCATTTCCTCTTCTTCTTTTCCTTCCTTGATTTCTTCATTCCATAGTACTGCATCTACTTCTTCCATCTCCATTAATAACAAAAAAAATCTGAAGTGCACATATAACATTGTAAATAACTATATAGATTAAAATAAAATACCATTAATGAAAAGACAACTGACAAAGCATAAAAGCACATAAAACGAAAGCAATACTCATAAGTAACACACAAAAACATTACCCAAATAATTAATTCTAAACCAAAGTTCAACAAATTCCAAACTAATGACGTCTTAAAAATTGAAGATGCACTTAACTTGGATGAGACTAGCAAAAACCAAAAATAAAATTAAAAAAATTAATAACATGCAAAAAGTATGAAAGTGAAAGTTATCATTATAATGTAATATTTAACAAAATTGAAATCTTACCTTAAAGTAATCTTGCCATACTTTTTCCGTAGCTGTGAATTTCTTTGAGACGGAGTCCCACCCAAATCCAGAACTATGACACATAAGCTGAGTAAAACTGTGATATCTTGTCTTAAACCATTTCAGACGGCTCTGATATTGATGATAAGTTTTTTGGCATCCAAGTTTTGCATTAAGAACAGGAAGTATCTTGCTTTCTACTATTTGCTTGCTTAGCAAACCATTAGAATCGCGCCATCCACGGTTGGCAGCATCAACCATTAGTTCTAACAGCATATTGCTCTCTTTTGAGGTCCATGGGTTATAAGGTGTTTTTCCTTTTCCTTGTTGTGAATCTCCCATTTATAATGTTACTAGATAATACATGCAATATTCTTTATTAGTTCACAGGAAAAAAATTATATATGAAGATAATTTTTTTCCTTTTTGTTTTAGCATAGACTATATATATATATACATATTGTACAAAACAAGAAAAAGAATGACTATAGATCGATGAAGAAGGCTATGATATAGTGTACAGAAACCGAAAAAAAATATATATATATATATATATTAACAGCAACTAAAAAATAATAATAATAACAGCAATCCTAAACCCTATATATGATAAAATAGAATAATAAAATAATAATAATAGCAACCAAAAAAAAAAAGGAAAAGTTGAAAAAGCGTAGAAAACTTGTTTGATGTACAGCAGCAAATATTTACAGATACTAATATGTTGATGTTCATCTATATATGATGGCAACAACAACAACTATTCAAGCAGCAATTGTTCATATTATGATATACATCGATATTTGGTGACGCACAGCAAGAACAAATATTCAAACATACGATGAAAGATCATACATATATGAAAAGAGAAGAGATTTTTTACCTCCACTTAACAAGCACACACGTTCAAAGACTAGAAAGCGTAGACCACGTTCAAAGTTTCTAGGGTTGACATAAGATTTGTCAGGGCCTTTTGTATTTATACTTACCACTTTAATTTCTAACGAAATCGGACAACTTATTAATTCCTTCAAAATAAATTACTTTTTGAATACACCTAAATTTTGTTTGACTTTTAAAAAGTCATAATTGAATACACCTAGATTTCGATGTATTTTTTTAATATCAATCGAAATCTGAATACACCCAAACTTTTACAAACTCTTTTAAAATCTAAATTGAATACACCCAAACTTTTAAACTCTTTTAAACTCTTTTAAAATCTTAATTGAATACACCCCCCCTTAATTTTATTGTTTTAGTTTTTCAAGATTATTGATTTGTAAAATAAATAAAAATATAATCCATATGGGAGAGTTCATTAATTGACATGACATGACCACATCAGTTGCCATATAAGGTGGTCGGCTAATCTGGTCAATTTTGTGTGTCCAAATAACATTACTCATATTTTAAAGCTTAAAAAAGGAAGGAAATGTGGTAGTGAGTTTGTGGGATTTTTGGTGAATTTTTCATATTTCGTATGAATTTATTATGATTTTTGGAAGTTAAGGCATTGAAAAATACTAATAAATGGTAGAGTTGCACATAACAGCACCAGATTTGTGTCTTAAACGTAAAAATATCACAAAAAATGAATAAAAAATATAAAAATACCTACAAATACCAAGATCCTACATAAAACAGCAAGTGTACTCATATCTCATTAACATATTTGAAACCATCTGGTTTACAGAGTTGGGTGATTTTGTTAAGCATGAAGACTTAATGACCATATTCAGCTCTTGAATAATTAGATTTCCTCGGTTCTTTCAATTCTGTAGCAATCTTTGTTCCCACCTCCTTTATTTTGTTGTTGACGTAGTGGAAGCACTTCATTGCATAGAATCCTATAGCAACTCCCTGCTAATTGTTACATCAATCTTCCTTTGCTGCCATCGAATCAATTTCAGAAAATTAAAGCCTATTATTGATATGTCACATGATTGTAAGAAGTAGCAGCATCTTCATATAAACATAGTTAAAATTCTCAAATAGTTCAAAACGCTAAACGAAGAAACAATAGGCCACTACCAAGATAATCATACATCAAATATTGAAGAATAAGAATCACAGAGACACAGAAGTGCCCAAAGAAATGTAGGAATTTAATGAAAACCACAAAGAGAATATGGATTTAAGGGCTAGCTAGCATGCATTTGAAACAATATTCTGCATAATAAACTAATACAATTCACTACGAAAAATGAATGCAATCTTGTACTTCTTCATCCATTCCAAATGAAAGCAAATGGAAAAAGCAAAATCAAATTAAGAAAATCTCTACGTTGCTTTTGTTCAGAATAGAATGAGTTCATACAATGTGTACGTTATTTTGCAACTGATAATTTTAGGATATATCTATTATTTAGATGACACTTGTGTTAACATTGGTTATTATTGTTAAGCAGCAAGTCAAGAAACTGACCTCATTTAGGTAGGTGTATGGTATATCCATTGCCCTTCTTCAACCATGGATGGCCTCTCCCCTTGTAGCAGTTGTAGCCTATCGGTAGTCTAGCTCAGTAAAGAAATGACCTGCATAAATGAAGCCAACATCAGAGTACATAAGAACTTTGTTTCTATATACAGAAAAGGCAAACAACAATATCCAAATTAGAGCAACTAGCCCAATTTTAGGAAAAAAAATACAAAAATCAAACATAAAATTAAAGGGAAAAAAAAATAGAACTACAATTGTAAACTGACTTACTTGACTTGTTCAAAGAGTGGCATGACAGGTTCGGTAACAATAAAAATGGTACGCTTGGTGGTAGAAGCACCCAAAGTTTCATAAGCTTACTATGAAATAAGGATATAATATTTGGGTGTCTAACCTTAAACAAAATCATATTCCAACTAATGTATCCTGATTGGAAACTTTAAAATACAAAATAGTTTCTAACATCGCAGTGGAAGTAAGATGTGATATGAGAATGTGAGGAATTTTGATTGGAGAAATTTGATTTGAGAAATTATATGTATGAATTTGATGTATGAATTGGATTTGAGAGGTATGTGTATAAGATTTGAGGGTATGTGTTTTTGGATTTTGATAAAAGAATTTGAGGACTTTAGATTTGAGGGATTTGGATTTGGGGAAAATATGAGGAATTTGATTTAAGGTTTTGGATTTGAATATGAGAAATTTGAGATAAGGGTTTAGGGACAACCTAGGATCGATTGCTCTGATACCATGCTAAAATATGAATATGGTTTGAATACTTTAGGTTAAGTTTTATTCTTCTCCATAAGGAGGTATATATAGGAATTTATATCAGTGCTTTACAAGGAAGTAGATACAGTAATCAATTAGGATAGTATCTCCTAATTAATGATTTGTCAACTATATAAAATAAGAAAGTAAATCCCTTAATTAATCAAGGAAATAAATCTCCTTGATTAATTAGGAGACTCACGTCTACAGCTTCAGCATGCATGTGGATGCTCGAGACCAGAAATGAAATGATGTGCTTAACTCATTACTGCTAGCAGGTAACAAAAATTTAGTCCTTTATGTTGAATCTCTCATTGAATCAATAATGGGAGCACTGGAGTGATTAATCAACATCCTTGATTCTGGAGGATTTGGTTTTATCTGATCTAATGTTGTAACACAAGGAAATAATAAGAAACAGTTGACATCAGTTATGTTCACAATACTGATTTTGTGAAAATATTCAGCTTCTTCCAGAGAAGGCAACGTATTATATGAATTATGCATCAAGAGTATCGGTTCCTTCAGCTAAATCTCCAAAGGGCGCATCTGGTTTCCCTTTTCCTGGTCAGGAGAGTCATGGGAAATAATACTTCTATTAAAATGTAAGTCATTAGTCATCTCAGTTTCTTGCGGAATATGTTTTGCACTTTTTTCAGAGAGTCCAATATTGACACAGCTAACAGTGCCTTTGTTTTTTCTTGGTAATGGCAGGTTAGAAGCTGCAGTGCGGAGACTGACCAATCTATTCTCAGTTTTGAATGATCAGACATAGATGCTGTTTGCAACTGGTACATTGAAAATATAATCATGAATATATCTGGTGCTGGAATCCTTTTTGCTCCAATTCACAATTGCTTCAAGAACACAAGGCCTGTTGGAGGATATTTTGCTATTCAGTCACTGATCTTAAAGACCTGAAGAGGTCTTTTTGTTTGGATTTTTGGTGGCTACGGAGCTGACAGGCTAGATAGAATGCTGAAAGAACACACTGCTGCACTTTTAAATTGTATTGACACATCATTGAGATCAAACCATGAAGTGCTTGAGGCAGTTGCTGGCAGCCTGCATTCTGGTGACCAAACAGAAAGAGAGGTAAATAAAAGAAAAGATAGTCGATATAGACACGGTGATTGAGTTCTTAATTTTTATCCACCCCTACACCCAAAAAAAGAGCTAATAATTTGGTCCCTCTATAGTGCTAATGTATATGGTTGAAGACATGGTCAGCTGGTTTATAAAGCCAAGCATTTGGAGCACGGCAGGAGTCAAAAGTCCAAGAATATGTCCCGGCCTACTTTTGTTTTCTTCAGTTCAGATCAAATTTAGTTTCACAAGCTTGTATGACTTTAAAAATGGGAGATAATTTTGTTGGCTACGCAAATCTCACGGCCTAGTGATCCGGGCCGAGGGGATGTGCGTTAACACGTGGCTTCCTTCTTTTGAGTGCGGTGCGGTTGTGCGCGGGCGTGCCAGCACGGTCTACCGTGCGTCGGGATGTAGTTTGGATGGAAGTGGTTATGTGGTGCGCTTGTTTGGATCTGACTTCTAATCAACCAATTGCGGCCAAGAGAGGAACTGATCTCGGCCGTCAGGTTCACGGCCTGAGCTACAAGGCCGTTTAGTGGTGGTGTTGGTGGTGTGTTTTGGGCGGTGCTCCGGCGCGTTGCTCAGTGAGCGACGGTCATATGATATATGGGGTGGATGAGACGATAATAGAGATGGTGCTCCGGCGCCTTGAAAATCAAGGGTCGTATGATATATTGATGAACGGATTTTCCTTACAATCTAACGCTACTCCTAGGAAAGCAAGTAAAGGTATTGAAAGTGCATTACAGGAAAATATAAGTTGCTCCGTGGGATGCTTTTGGTTTGGTGTTTGAACCCTTTGAACGTAGCTTGAGCCTTGTATTTATAGGAAAAGTCCTTTGGATGAGTAATCGAGGCTGAAAACCTGCATGGTGGAGCCTGATTAGAGCAAGCGGGTGGTCCAATCGACATTTGAGATCGTGAAGCATGGTGGTGTGACCCCATAAATCCCGGTAAATCTCGGCTGCTGCCCTGCTTGTGGGCTCTGCGCCTCTGGCCGTGGGGACGCATTTATTGTTCTGATAGTTGGTGACCTAATCTCTCAAGATGCAAGAATTCTTGTGAGAATGTTCGCGTCTAATCACTCTGATTCCTGTCACCAAATCCTGACTTCAGTCACTTCCCACCTTCCCTCGTGCATTAAATGCTTATTCGTGGCCAGTGGGTTTGCTGCAATAAACAGAGGCATTGCTTCATTAAATGAAGCGTGGGACCCTGCTGCCACTTGATGATCTGACTTTAACACCTCTGGCCGTGATTTTGTTCGGCATTGGCCTCGGCCTATAATCGAGGCCGAGATGATCATGCCTTCGCAACTTTTCCTTTGTTTTAGGAAGGCCAAACATCTTGGCGAAACGCTGCATTTTAGTTTCCAAAGTAGGTGCTAGGGCCGAGAAAAAGGGGCTCCTTCGGTCAGTTCATGGCCGTGATTTATTAGGCACAAACAAATTTTGGCACTCCTCTTGTGTGATAGAGTAAAGGAGTGTGGGAGGTGATAGTTGGAGTGCCAAAATCATCACCCTTCGAAATATATGAATTCCTGAGCAATTGAATTGAAGAAAAGGCAGAGTGGGTTACAAATGCAAATATCAAAAGTATTATAGTTTCTATTTAACAGAATACAATTAAAATTTGTGGTTGGCTTTGACTGTAATTAATCAAGTCTCAGTACCATGGGATTATAGTTGGAAGGATAGTTAAGATTGGGAGTCTATTGATAGGATGATCACACTAGTAAAAAAAAAACCTTTGCGCGACCAAACTTTGCGCGACCAAACACAATTTGTCGCACAAAGTGACTTTGCACGACGAAAATTAAACTTTGTCGCTCAAAGTCTTACGCGATTAAATTTTGCGCAACGAAACACAAATCGTCGCACAAATTAACTTTGCGTGACAAAACTTTGCGCGACGACAAAGCATTGTCGCGAAAAGTAACTTTGCGCGACGAAACACTTAAATTCGGTGCACAAAGTCTTGCGCGATGAAGTGTGGTTCGTCTCGTAAAGTCTTTCCAAAAATAAATTGAATAAAAAATTATTTTTAAAAATCTATGCATGACTTTGCGCGACGAAAGACAAAAATTCGGTGCACAAAGTCTTGCGCGACGAAAGACAATAATTTTTTAATTTCTAAAATTAAAAAATTATTTTGTTAGAAAAATATATTATTGTAGTTCGGATTGGGTTTTTGTTAGAAAATATATATTTTAAATTGACGATCGAATTGGTTCATTGTATTCATATAGGGTCAAGGAGTGTAGCTGTAAAAAATCATCAAAATCGTAATTGAAATAACCGTTAAATCGTGATTTTTCGTTTATAACCATCGAAAAGTTTTGTCCTATTACTTGATCTCTAAATGTTTATTTTTTCCGATTTTTGGCGTATATGATCTCGAAGTATAAACAAACAAGTTTGACGGTTGGATCGTTGAAACTAGTTTCGTAGAATGCGCATGCCATCAAAACAATATATTCACTAACAATTAAGAGTTTATTTATACTTTCATTAAATACAACATAAGATTTGTGGTATCCACTAGTGTAAATATTTTAAATTGAAGATCAAATTGAGTCATTGTATTCATATAAGGTCACGGAGTGTAGCTGTAAAAATCATCAAAATCGGAGTTAAAATAACCGTTAAATCGTGATTTTTGTTTATAACCATCGAAAAGTTTTGTCCCATTACGTGATCTTTGAGTGTTTATTTTTTCTGATTTTTGGGGTATACGATCTCGAAGTATATACAAACAAATTTGACGGTTGGATCGTTGAAACTAGTTTCATAGAATACATATGCCATCAAAACAATATATTCACTAACAATTAAGAGTTTATTTATACTTTTATTAAATACAACATAAGATTTTGTGGTATCCACTAGTATAAATATTTTAAATTGACGATCGAATTGGTTCATTGTATTCATACAGGGTCAAGGAGTGTAGCTGTAAAAAATCATCAAAATCAGAGTTGAAATAACCGTTAAATCGTGATTTTTCGTTTATAACCGTCGAAAAGTTTTGTCCTATTACTTGATCTCTAAATGTTTTTTTTTTCCGATTTTTGGCGTATATGATCTTGAAGTATAAACAAACAAGTTTGACGGTTGGATCGTTGAAACTAGTTTCGTAGAATGCGTATGCCATCAAAACAATATATTCACTAACAATTAAGAGTTTATTTATACTTTCATTAAATACAACATAAGATTTTGTGGTATCCACTAGTGTAAATATTTTAAATTGAAGATCAAATTGAGTCATTGTATTCATATAGGGTCAAGGAGTGTAGCTGTAAAAAATCATCAAAATCGAAGTTAAAATAACCGTTAAATCGTGATTTTTGTTTATAACCATCGAAAAGTTTTGTTCCATTACGTGATCTCTGAATGTTTATTTTTTCTGATTTTTGTGGTATATGATCTCGAAGTATAAACAAACAAATTTGACGGTTGGATCGTTGAAACTAGTTTCATAGAATACATATGCCATCAAAACAATATATTCACTAACAATTAAGAGTTTATTTATACTTTTATTAAATATAACATAAGATTTTGTGGTATGTACTTGTGTAAATATTTTAAATTGACGATCGAATGCAGTCATTGTATTCATATAGGGTCAAGGAGTGTAGTTGTAAAAAATCATCAAAATTAGAGTTGAAATAACCGTTAAATCTTTATTTTTCTTTTATAACCGTCGAAATGTTTTGTGCCATTAATTGATCTCTTAATGTTTATTTTTTCTAAATTTTGGCGTATATGATCTCGAAGTATAAACAAACAAGTTTGATGGTTGGATCGTTGAGTAGCTTTAAATTTGTTTATTTTGTACGTATAACACTTAAGAAATTGAATAGTATATATATTTATTAGAAGCTTTAAATTTTTTTTAAGACTTTGCGCAACCAATATATAGTATTTCATCACGCAAAGTATACTCTAAAAATTTGGGCGGGTACCAAAAATGGGAATTTTAAAAAACAAAAATTTACGACTTTGCGTGACCAATATATAGTGTTTCGTCGCGCAAAGTATACTCTAAAAATTTGGGCAGGCAAAAAAAATGGGAATTTTTTTAAAAAAAAATTTACAACTTTGCGCGACCAATATATAATGTTTCATCGCGCAAAGTATACTCTAAAAATTTGGACGGGCAAAAAACATTTACAACTTTGCGCGATCAATATATAATGTTTCGTCGCGCAAAGTATACTCTAAAAATTTGGGCGGGTACCAAAAATGGGAAATTTTTTTAAAAAAAATTATGACTTTGCTCGACCAATATATAAGGTTTCGTCGCGCAAAGTATACTCTAAAAATTTGGGCGGGCAAAAAAAATTTACAACTTTGCGCAACCAATATATAATGTTTCGTCGCGCAAAGTATACTCTAAAATTTTGGGCGGGCACCAAAAATGGGACACGGGAATATTTTGGTCGCGCAAAATGTTGAGTGACCAAAAATTCATCACGCAAAACCCTAAAAATTTGGGCACGCACCAGAAATGGGAAATTTTTTTAAAATTTTTTTTCGAGACTTTGCGTGACCAATATATTATTTCGTCGCGCAAAGTGATACGGCTTTTAAAACCAACATAACTCCTCCACCATTTTCTCAATGTCTTCTACTCTTACCTCTCCTCTCTCTTTCCCTCTCCCCAAATCCTACCATTTCTCTCACACTCACTCCTCTCACTTAATCTCTCATCTCTCTCTTCACTATCTCTCACTCTCACTCACTCTCTTATCTCTCTTTTCATCATTTCTCACTCTCACTCACTCTTTCATCTCTCGCTCACTATCTTCTCAAATTCTCTCACACTCACTTCTCCCTCTCTCATTCTCACTCACTCAAAATCTTGCCAAAAGGTATATTCTCTCCAAATTTTAAATTTTTTTTCATTAATATATGTTTTTGGAGTTAGTTTTGAGTTTATGCCAATTTTTTGTTATTATTTTGTTATTTGACAATATTTATTTTTTTTGTAGGAAATCGTCGAGACTTTGACGGCTAAAGTTGAGGATTTGGACACTATCGAAACATATCCTCCGCCACTACCACCACAATAGGCTTGTAGATTTTATTATTGTACTTTGTTAATTTATGTGTACATTTTGAATATTATATATATTGGATAATTTGACCACTATTTTTCATATGTAATTTTATTTTGAATATGTCAATTTAAATTAAAGTAATTAAAAAAAATAAAATCATACAATTAAATTAAATTTAAAAAGTAAAAATTTGAAAAAATTAATATAATGAAATTGATATAAGAGAAATAATAAAACAAAATGTCAAAAACCTTGCGCTACAAAATATTTCATCGTGCAAACTATTAAACTAGTTTATTTTAATTAAAAAAATTAAAATAAAAAAAATAAAAAAAATTGAATATTTCGTCGCGCAAAGCGACATTAGGATTCGTCGCACAAAGTAATTAATATTCGTTGCGCAAAGTAGTTAGAATTCGTCGCGCAAAGTGGTCTATTTTTGTCACGCAAAGCTTTGCGCGACATTAAGATTCGTCGCTCAAAGTAATTAATTTCATCGTGCAAAGTTGTTAGTATTCGTCGCGCAAAGTAGTTAGAATTCGTCACGCAAAGTGGTTAATTTTCGTCGCGCAAAGTAAGTCTGCGCGACAAAAAATATTTTTCGTCACGCAAAACCTTTCTTTACGATCTTTGCGCGACCAAAATTTCGTCGCACAAAGTGTTTTTTGTAGTAGTGTCATCATATCCTCATCAGTGGCTCCTATATTCTTGGTGCACGTTTGATACTCATTAGGTCCTGGAAAATGTATAACAAGGAAGAACAAATGGGAATCTTAGAAAGAAAAAAGTTACAAAAAAGAAAAAGAAAAAGAATGGAAGACTAAGGAAAGTGTGGCTGTGAGTGTGGCTGGGGTCTTAGACCACACAGCCACACTTTCAAAAAATAAAATAAAATCAGTGGAGCCGTACCTTGTCTTGGGGAACAAGAAAGAGGAGCCGCACTTTTTTTTTTTAATATCGATATGGAATTGTTTCTTATAACTTGGACCTCCCTCTGTCTCTCCTTTCTCTTTTATTTTATGTTTGGAAGATTACCTCATAATTATGACTTTTTTGTGTAGCCTGGAGACATTTGCAGAAGTTCTCTCTGTGGTAAGTAGTGGTTCATGTGAGTTTTTGTCTTCTGGAGCAGACGAGTTGCAGAATTTCGGTGCAGATTCTGTTGAGAATGGACTTGTCATTGTTAGACTTGTCTCCATATTTGTATTCACAGTTCACAATGTGACACTACTACAAAAAGGGAAAAAGACGACCAGAAAACAACAATACTGTCGTTGTGTTTAGAAAGACGACAATAACAGAAAACCGCCATGGATATATATGTAACTTAAACACCTAAAAAATCAAGATCCGCTTGGGTATTTGTTTCACCCATTTTGTTTGTGTTCCTGTGATTGTAGGGCAAAAATCCCCATTGGCCTGAAAACCATTTGTGGTCAACAAGTTAACTTTCTTTTGCGCGAGCGTGCCACTATTAGCAGTTAAGACCCTAACAGACTTGTAAAAAAAAAAAAAAAAAAACTTGCGCCCTAAGTTACTGACTTTAATCAAGTGATTGTGAAGTTGGGTGAGAAATATCTTCCCAAGTAAAGTTCTTTTTTTGCCTCAAACTAGTGATGACTTCAATAATTTATCACAGTAAAAGCAATTGGGAGTGCTTGCCAAAATAAAAGCTTGGAACAATAGGTCAAACTGATTGAAAACAGAGATGACCTATTGTTCAACATAAAAGAAAAATAAAGCTGCCATTTCTGCTTGAGAGAAAGGGGAAGCAGGAGCTTGGACTTTCACTTCTGCCTAGATTGTGATTTGAGTCTGGCTGGACTGGATGTATCTATACTGGAATTGCTCGTCAGTATCTTCAACTAATGGAATTCAGCTGGAAATCGATACCAATGTTGAAATTGGCAGAGCTTTAATCAGTTTCAGCCATGGAAAGGCTTGCTGGATAGGCAGAAATGCCGTTTCGTCAGTCTGAACTGGGATGGAGATTATTAGACTGATGACTATTGGCTTAGAGTTGCACTGCAGTATCTGTTCTGCCTGGTTTTGAATCAACCAAGAATTGTTCTGGCCATTCTGAGCATTTCAGAGATGTTCCTGTAAATTTGTTGAGGTTTTCCTGGTATAAAAACCTGAATTTTGCTTGATTTGGCTTGAGCTGAACCAAATTTGTAACGAGTGAAATCTCGTTTTTCTCATTTGTGAGCTGTCTCCTTGAGCTGGATTCTGAGCCAGAAGGTTGAGTTCTGTCTGTTCTGCTGGAAAAGGCTGGATTTCTTGCAAGTTGGGTGGCTTGAATGCTTCTGAAATTGAAAGCTTTTGAGGTTTTTGTAGGCTAAGTAGCTTGGTTGCTTCTAGATTTAAAGGCTTTTAAGATCAAGTGATCTTCAATTTTGTCAGTTTGACTGAGAGTTTGTGGCTTTGGCCAAATTTTGAGTTGTTTGTTTTGATTGATTGATTGAGTGTCCTCTATGAGTTCTCATTCTTCTGAATTTATAGGCAGAGTTCAAAGTGCTCTACCCATAGTTAATGTAAAGCCCAGCTCATTTTGTTGAGACCTTGGTGGTTCTCTTGCTTGTCAATCCAAATTTTCATGATGATCAATTCCTTTGGGCTCCACTATCCGTTTATCCTCGCCTGTTTTCTTGGAATTCCTCTGTCCTTTCCAGCTTTAAGGATGGGTTCATGTGAGCTTTGTGGTAGTGGAGAGAAAAATTCTCTTTTCTTGTATGCTTGTCTGGAGATGGACGATGGAGATCAATTTCTTAGGTCTTTGAAGAATCTCAACTTTGAAGCTGGGTATTCCTTCAATTCGAAGCTGGGTGTGTCAATTTATTTTACCCAAGGTGGTAATTGATTTTTACATCTGGGTAAAACATTGGCAGCTTTGTAAAAAACTATCTTGGGCTTCTTCGATTTTGGGCTTCAATTTCAGTTAAAAACCGAGCCCAAGCTGTTTGGGACTCAAAATTGCTCTATCATCATGGGCCAATAGTGTTGGGCTTGGGCGTGCAGAATTTTGGCCCAAATAGTATTTCTAAAACACGATGCACCCAACTTAAAAGGCATCGTCTTATTAAACAGGTTTTCTTCAGACTTAAACTCTTACTTCAAAAACAACGACAGCAAGTATGAAGCCACTGACGTAGAAAGTAAAGACAACGATTTACCAAAACAGCCGTCGTGTTAACTCCTAGTTAAACATGACCAACTGTTCTTAATCAGCATCGAATAATTTTAAAGGAATCCACATCGGTAGATTAATAATCAGCGCCGTATTAAAGCCTTGTACCACAATGGTAAAGATAAATTTATTGACGTATTACGCTCCAATGTACTATCATGGTATTTATAACACTATTGTCGTATAGAGTAGTATCAAACCACGACACTAGAAGCGTAGATAACAACGTTTAAATGCAAAAATATCCACATCATATTTTTACTATATCAAGACATATTAAGTTAGTACACCACGACGGTCCGTATAAGTTAGTACTAACCACGTCGGTTTGTTCAATTAATGTCATATAATATTATTTTACCACATCGTTAAGTGAAAAGTACCATTGTACTTGTTCAATTTATACGACTATCCCTATCTGTAAACCATCGTCTTAATTTTGTACCGCTTTTTATTATTATTATTTTGTTTTGGGATTTTGGTAGCCTACGACGGTAGATCAACAAAATGACAAGAATTGAGAAAAACTACGACGGTTTATATAGAAAACCGTCGAAACAGAAAAATGAAAATGAGATCTCAAGAGATATGAAATCTTACCAGTGGGAGCTATGTTTCTCATCATAATCGAACCACCAATATGAGAAAGACAATATTTTAGACGTTGGTGGCATATATGTTTTTGTGTCTTTGAGATACACAAGGGCACATACACACCAAAATTCCTGGTGGTGTATGTAATTATATTTGTATTAAGGGTTTTTATCACAAATAATCCCTGAGATTTGCGAAATTATCACCTCTAGTTCTTTATTTTTTTCCCTGACATGATTGGTCCTTTACGTTACACATCACACATCAATTTAGTACTGCCCTTAGGTTTAGTCAAAATTTCCGTTAAATTGATAATGTGGCATGTATGTGGTGCCCACATATCAAATGAGATAATGTCACGTGGATCTAAATAAAAAAATATTTTTAAAAATAGTTTCACATTTAAAATCTTTAAAAGAAGTTGCAGTTCCCTCTGCTCTTCTCTCTCTCCACCAAACTCCATCTTAATAAAGAAAAAAGCCACATACCCCCCCCCCCCCCCCCCCCCCCCCCCATCTTCTCCTGAAGTGGTTTGTAATCCAATAAACCACTCCCATAACCCAAGACCTCTCCATTCCCCACTCCTCTCTCTCTCTCTCAGCCAAAACAAAATTCACTATGAATGGCGTAAAGAAACAACCAAACCAAAGCTTGCGTGCCCGAAACCATTAAAACAATCGCACCAAAGAGATTTAAATACAAAAATTAAAACCCATCGAAAAACTTTATATTTTCTTGAAAATTTTGACACTGCTAGAAGCAGTCCACAGAGGAAAAAGGAGAGAGAGGGTGGGTTTGGGCGTAGGTTGTGGGTGGAGATGGGGGCGATCGAGTTGTGGGCAAGAAAAAAACAGAGGGAGAAGAGAGGGAGAGCACAGGGGGAGAGAACAAAGGGAGTGAGAGAGAGAGGGTAGCGGGGGAGTGAGCAGAGCTGCGACTTAAAAAATAAATATTTTTTTTAGATTTTAAATGTGAAACTATTTTTAAAAAATAATTTTTTATTTAGATCCACGTGGCATTATCTCATTGGATATATGGGTACCATATACATGCCACATCATCAATTTACAAGAAAATTTGACGGAACCTTAACGGTAGAGACATAATTGATGTGTGAGGTGTAACATAAAAGGACTAATAATATAAGAACAAAAACATAAAGAAGCAAATGTGATAATTTCGTAGCCTCAAGGACCATTTGTGATAAAAATCCTTGTATTAAACTAATGTTCTATTTTCATTTTTCTTCTCATAACCTTTTGTATTCCGCTAAGGAAAGATTTATTATTTTATAAAGAGAGAAAGGAAAGATTTATCATTTATAAATTTATTTTATTATTTTTAATTAATTTGTGAGTTCCTCTGTTCTATCTTTATTTTAATTAAATTTTTTTATTGTTATTTTATTATTCCATGTGGCGCAATATGTGTGTGTCCATGTCGATGTATTTTTCCACATCAATATTTTAACGGAAGGATTGACAAATTGATTAACAAATGTATTAAATTGATACAAAATTAAACATTTTATATGCGACTGAGATGAAAGAAAACATGTTGTATCGAATGCTGAAACTTGGATAACTTCATAGTAGTAAAATGATAATTACCCTTAAATTTAGGATGTTGTTAAATGAACCATAAAATTGAATGAGTATATTCTAACCAATCTATTTATTGATTTACTAATTTACCCTAACCAAACTATTAAAATGGCCAAAAAGAATATTTTAACCCATCATACTTTTTCCGGTGAGATTTTTTTTTTTTCTGCTGGAGAAGATGAATAGACATGCAGCAGTGAGGTCTCTATAGATAAGGTAATTTCCTTCTTCCTTCACACTTTGCTAATCTTCTTACCTTCTTCATATTGTTTATGATTAGTAAGCTAATCTTTCTTCTTCTTTATTCTTCAAATAATTGCTTTTGAAATCTTTCTATACCGTTTGATAATTGATTGAATATTACGAAGTTTCAAGGTGGGAAAAGAAAAGCAAGCTTACCTGTAATTGAGTATACAGATATGAGAGTAACTAGAGAATTGATATAAGTTGCATAAGTTTGTAACAGCTTCAATCTAAGTCCTTAATTGTTGGTGTGTAATCCTTCAGCCGAGTCTTGGAGCTAAAGGAATTGCGTCTATTCTATTTTCATTTCTTTTAGTTGTTTATTTTTCAGTTTTATTGTGCACCCTTGGATCACAGTCCAAGTGTTTAATCTCTAGTATAGGATTAAGTGATATGTGTAAGCATCTAATAGGATGCTAGAACTTGGGCTTATTGTAAATCTGGTACAGGGAAGAATCTCTCTTCTCTCTCTCTGTCTAACGATTATAACCAAATAGTGGAGCAGACATGAATGATATTGAAGCATTTTTTCATTCTCCAAAGCAACGTTCTCTCAATCTCAATCTCCCTGTGATTTCTTCTCTGCTCCCAAAATATCCAAAATACACTAAAACCTAAATACTGAAAATATGAATTCTAACATGGTATCGAGAGCTAGGTTCGATTGCTTGAGCTGGGCGTGAATCTGTGAGTGAATCAGAGAAACTGGGTTTCGGTTGAGCTGAAATCGAGCTCGTCTGAAGATCGCAATTTCTTCAAATCCAATGTCTAATATGGCAAGATCGAGTACCTCTGAGCTACGAACTCCAATTTTCAATGGAGAAAATTATGAGTTCTGGAGTATCAGAATGAAAACTATTCTGAAATCTCATGGTTTATGGGATCTAGTTGAAAATGGTCTCAATGTTTCAGATCTAAAGAAGGAGAAGGAGATTGAAGAGACGAAGGTTATTGAGAAGGAGGAGAAGGAGATAGAAGGTACAAAGGCTACTGAGAAGTCTACAATGGCTGGCATATTGATGAAGGATGCTCGTGCACTCGGGTTAATCCAAAGTGCTATCTCCGATAAGCTCTTTCCCAGAATAGTGAACGAGGAGACCTCAAAGGGTGCTTGGGATATTCTGAAGCTGGAATTCAGAGCAGATAAACAGGTACGAAATGTAAAATTGCAAGGATTGCGTAGAGAATTTGAATATACCCGCATGAAAGATAGTGAATCTCTATCTGTATATCTGGTTAGGTTGTTTGATATAATAAATCATATGAAGAGTTATGGTGAGGAACTATCTAGAGAGAGAATTGTCCAGAAACTATTGTTTAGTTTGCCTAAATCTTATGATTCTATCTGCTCTGTAATTGAACACTCTAAGGACCTTGAAACTCTTGAGGTTCAAGAGGTTGTTGCTTCTCTGAAGAGCTTTGAGCTCAGATTGGATAGACACACTGAGAATTCTACAGAAAGGGCCTTCACTAGTCTGAATGTTGATAGGAAAAACCTTGAAAATGGAATTGCTTCTGCAGATCAAATATCTCAGAAAAATTGGAAATCCAACGATGGAAACAAAAAGGCCTGTAAGCACTGTGATAAGCTGCATTTTGGCAAATGTTGGTTTGAAGGGAAGCCTAAATGCAAAGGGTGTGGGAAATTTGGACATATACACAGAGATTGTCATGGAAATAAACCAGTCCGGAAATTGAATTATGCACATCAGGTTGAAGAAACTGGAACTCTGTTTTATGCCTGCAATGCTGTGACAGATGTGAAGGTAAATCACTCTTGGTACATTGATAATGGTTGTAGTAACCACATGACAGGTGATGAGAGCTTATTAGTCAATATTCAAAGGAATTTGACCTCTAAAGTGAAGATGGGTACTGGAGAAGTGGTTCCGGTTGCTGGAAAAGGAACTCTGGAAATAGAGACCAAATTGGGTCGAAAACATATACAAGAAGTGATGCTTGTTCCAGGACTTGAGGAGAATCTTCTCAGTGTAGGACAAATGATGGAACACGGTTACTACTTGGTGTTTGGAGGAAATGTGGTGAATATTTTTGATAGCTGGTCACTTGATAATCTAGTGGTTAGAGTGCAAATGACAAGTAACCGGTGTTTTCCCTTGACAATGATGCCTGCAAATCAAGTTGCACTAAAAGCTAGTGTCACACACTGCTCACAGATTTGGCATAAGAGGATGGGGCACTTGAATGTGAGAAGTCTTAAGATGCTGGAAGAATAGGAGATGGTGCATGGACTGCCTCACTTGGAAGTGTCTACAAAATTCTGTGAAGGGTGTATGATGGGAAAGCAGCATAGGGATACATTTTCGTCCAAATCAACTTGGAGAGCTAAAGATCCTCTAGAGTTGATTCACACGGACATCTGTGGTCCAATGCAGGTTGAGACTCACTCTGGAAATAAGTATTTTCTCTTATTTACCGATTATTGCACGAGAATGTCATGGGTGTACTTCATCCGAAACAAGTCAAGCGCCTTTGAATGTTTTAAAAAGTTCAAGGTAATGACTGAGCTGCAAAGTGGATATAAGCTAAAAGGTTTGAGAAGTGATAGGGGTGGAGAGTTTTTATCAAATGAATTTAACAAGTATTGTGAAGAGTTTGGAATTCAAAGGCAGCTGACTGTGGCATACTCTCCTCAGAACAGGACAGTTGTGGAAATGGCGAAATCTATGATGCATGAGAAGGGTATTCCTTATGAGTTTTGGGCAGAGGCTGTAAACACTGCGGTGTATCTCCTAAATAGATGTCCATCCTCATCTCTCAAGAAGGTAACACCGTTTGAAGCCTATACTGGCAGAAAACCAGGGATTGCACACTTGAAGATTTTTGGATCTCCTTGCCATGTGCTCATTCCTTCAGCCCTCAGACATAAACTTGAAGAAAACAGCCGCAAGTGTATCTTTGTGGGTTACGGAATCAGTGAAAAAGGGTATAGACTCTTTGAGCCAAAATCTGGAAAGATTATTCTGTCCAGAGATGTGTATTTTAATGAAAATGCCTCATGGAAATGGGAGAACACTGATAAGGAAGAGTTAAGAGTTCCTATGTTAGTTGAGGTTCAAGGGATAGCTTGTGATGCAGAACATGATCAGACTGAGGAAGTTGAATCAGATCAGAATCTTGATACTTCAATTCAAGAAGAAGAGAGAATTGAGAGTTCTCAAGTAGAAGAAGATGTTACATCTCAAGAAGAAGAGAGAATTGAAAGTTCTCAAGCTTTTGATCATACACCAAAGAAATGGAGAAGTTTAAATGAGATCATAGCTAAGTGCAATGTGTGTATTGTTAAACCTGAAAATTATGAAGATGCAGCTAAAGATGAGTCATGGAGAAAGGCAATGGAGGCTGAACTGGAAATGATAGAGAAAAATGACACTTGGCAACTTGTTGAAAGACCATTTGATAAACTTGTGATAAGTGTCAAGTGGGTCTATAAGACTAAACTGAATCTAGATGGTACTGTGCAAAAAAAAAAGGCTCGTTTGGTGGCTAAAGGCTACTCACAAAAGCCCGGTATTAATTACAATGAGACCTTTGCCCCTGTGGCAAGGCTAGACACAATTAGGACACTAATTGCTCTTGCTGCACAAAAGGAGTGGAGCTTGTATCAACTAGATGTGAAATCTATGTTTCTTAATGGAATTTTAAGGGAGGAAGTGTATGTGGATCAACCACAAGGTTTTGTAAAACAAGATGAGGAAGCAAAGGTATACAAGTTACACAAGGCTTTGTATGGTTTGAAGCAAGCACCGAGGGCATGGTATGATGAAATTGATGCCTATTTCAACAAGGCTGGTTTCAAGAAAAGTCCAAGTGAGGCTACGCTATATGTGAAGGCAGATTGTGCAAATGTTCTTATTGTCTCTCTATATGTCGATGATATAGTGTACACAGGCAGTAGCTCCCAAATGATTGAGGAGTTCAGGAGAGATATGATGGACCATTATGAGATGACAGACTTGGGAGTATTACACCATTTCCTTGGAATGGGAGTGGTACAGTTGAAACAAAGCATCTTCTTGCACCAGAAGAAATATGCACAGAAGTTGGTTGAAAAGTTTGGGCTGAAAGACTGCAAAATGGTAGCTACACCACTTGCAATGAATGAGAGGTTAAGTAAGAATGATGGGAGTGAGGCTACAGATGAAGGAGAATATAGACAAATTGTGGGCAGTTTGCTTTACTTGACTGCAACTAGGCCGGACATAATGTTTGCAGCTAGTCTCTTGGCAAGATTCATGCACAATCCCACCAAGAAACACATGGGAACTGCTAAAAGAGTATTGAGATACATCCAAGGAACACTAGCACTACTACAAAAATGGAAAAAGACGACCAGAAAAAGACGACGGCATAACATAAAACCGTCGTTGTATTTAAATAGACGACGGTATAAAAAAAAAACCGTCGTGGATAAGTGATTTACTGTTCAATATTTTTAAAAGACGACGCGAACAAATAAAAAACCGTCGTTTTTAAAAAAGGATTTCTTCAGTGTTAAAATCTGACCAAAAAACAACGACAGCAGGTATGAATACACTGACGTAGAAAATAAAGACGACAGTTCACCAAAAAACCTGCCGTGTTAACTCCTAACTAAACACGACCAACTGTTCTTAATCCACGTCGTATAATATAGTGGAATCAACGTCTGTATACTACGACGGTGCATTCTCTGTAAACCGCCGACTTAATATTTTGGAGTATACTACGACGGTACCTACAACACTACTGTCGTTTTTATTTACCACGTCCTAAGTTCAAATTACGGTCGTATTTTTTCAATTTATACGTCTGCCCTCTCTGTAAACCGCCGTCTTATGTTTATAGCTTTTTAAAATTAATTAATTTTTCTTTTATTTTGGTAATATCTTTCTTAACACAAAACAAAATTTAATTCTCAATCCTCAACAACATTTTCATCTTAAAATGCAAATCTCTTCGTGTTAAATATGAACACAAATTTGGCAAATACATCGTGGCAAATATATGTTCAACTGTTTCTTCCTCTCATATGCAAGCTGGGCCCTCTCCTTCCTCTTGTTCTCAAGCTCCTGCACAGCCTCGATTCCTGAAAAACAAAATCAAAATCAACAAAGTGTGAACCCTCACTCCTCGATTCCTGGTTACATTGTAGTCCCCTTTTCCACAGTGATCAACTTCAAAACTCCTGTGTAGCAAGGTGGAACCAGCCTTAGAACCTGTTGTGGGTTGTGCCTTTGGGGTGAAGCTGGGAGTGGGCTTGAGGTTCAGAATGAATAGACACCACCTACTCATTCTGAACCTCAAGCCCACTCCCAGCTACAGCCACCACCTGAGTCCGTCTCTGCGAGCATCAGGAACACCCACGCGGGTTCTCAAGCTGGTTTCACCCTTGCTACACAGGAGGATGTAGCAAACCCATGCTTGGTCTTGTGAGGAATCATTCTGCAAACCCATTTGCTTTCAGAAAGACAATTTCTGCAACCCTAATTGAAAACTGAGAGTCAACAACCGCGTAAAAAAAATCCTATTTAAACAAAATGGAGTAAATATCCACGTCAGTTCTAATATACATAGCGACGTCATATTTGACTAATCAACGTCAGTTTAGATATAACTACATCGGAAATCCAAAAGTCATTTCGCGCGTATTAAAAAGATAACTACATCGGAAATCCAAAAGTCATTTGGCGAGTATTAAAAAGAGAACAGAACCAAAGTAACCACGTTGGTTTATTGAAATACACAGTCGTTGAATTTAAGAGTACAACGTCAGTTTAGAGAAACAAAGCGCCGTCATAACCACGTCGGAAATCCAAAAGTCATTTGGCGCGTATTAAAAAGAGAACGACGTCGTTTTCAGAACCGCAAAGTAACCACGTCGGTTTATTAAAATACACAGTCGTTGAAATTACAAGTACAACGTCAGTTTCGAGAAAAAAAGCGCCGTCATAACCACATCGGAATTCCAAAAGTCTTTCGGCAGTTGTGATAACCACGTCATTTATGAATTATCTACCGTCGTTATAACAAAATAATACGGCGGTTTGTTAATGACAACGTCGTTGTATTGAACTCTGGGAAAATATATAAACTTTTCGTCACCTGACCTAATATTTTACGGTTTTCACTTCCCAATAAAGTATCGTAGTTTCCCTCTCATTTCCCAAATCACCATTTTCGTCACCTGACCTAGCATCATCGTCTGAATCATCGTCTTCATCGTCCAAATCACCATTTTGGTCTTCGTCTTCGTCGGAAGGAAACATTTCTTTGCACGCCGGTGTTATTCAAGGTTTTTTCTCACTCTCTTCCCTTTTTTTACTTTTCATTTGCATGCCGTAGTTGTCTGGAAACTAGATTCTGTCAAATTGAAGAAATCTTTCACTGGTTTTGATTAAATACATAAGTAGATACCCTCACGATGCCAAAAGACGACAGTTCTGTCCTGTTTTCGACGATGGAATGGACACACCACGACGGTGGCTAAAAACCGTCATGGTGTGACAATTAATACGTCGGAAACAAGATAAAACCGTCGTCTAGTGAGAGAAGTACACTAGTTTTGTAATTTTAAACCACGTCGGTTATTTTTAATAACCGACGTAGTTTATGAATATTTACGTCATGAAATATATAAAACCGTCGTTGTTTTTATATTATTACGTCGTTTATTTTTAATAACCGACGTTGTTTTTCTGGCAGATTAATCAAAAATGGTTTCGAAATCTCAAAACAAGGAAGCTGAAGCGTCAAAGGCCACAGCAGGTTCAATGGCACAAGGGGATGAACCCAAAACAGGTTTAGTGGAAGTTGAAAAATCAACTCAAAGCAAACCCTCGAAGAGGATGAGATATTCCTCAACCTCAGAGAAAGACTCGAGCACAGCCACATTTGTTGAGGAGCCAAAATCTGGCCGCGGTATCAGCACAATGAGCCGTGTTGTGAAGAGGAAAATTGAGAAGGTTAAGCCTGTGGTTGAGTTCAATAAAGATGGCAAACCACATGGCGATGCTGCTGTTGAGATGCAGTCTTACATTGGTGTTTTGGCACGCACCAGAGTCCCTCTTGTGGACAAGAAATGGAAACAATTACCCAAGGACGTGAAGGAGCAGATTTGGGAAGCTGTTCAAATGTCCTATGTTATTGGGGATAGTTACAAGAACTTGGTCTTGTCATCTGCCGCCAAAAAATGGAAGGATTTCAAGTATAACTTAACTAAGCAATATATCCTTCCATTCGCACATGACAAGGAGAAATTAAAAGAAATCCCATCGCTTTATAAGTTCATAGAGAAATCGCAATGGGATGCCTTCGTAGCTTCAAGGTTAACCCCAGATTTTGAAGCTAAGCATGCTGAGCAGAAGGAGAGGAGGGAGAAATTGGAGTACAACCATAGGTTGTCTAGAAAAGGGTATGTTGGTTTGACGGACCAATTGGTAGAAACCATGCCCGAAGGTCAAGAAATCGATCGAGCTGTTCTGTGGAAGAAAGCAAGAGAAGATAAATCAGGAAACATCCCTGATCCAAAGGCTGCAGAGAAGGCAAAACTAATCGTAAGTCTCACTAACTCTGTTCTAAATTTGAAAAACAGAGTGTTTTATTTTGGTATAGACGTCGTTTATATTTATATAAGCGACGTTATAAAGTGAACACCACGACAGGCTTAATTTACGGACGTTTAAAAGTGAATAGGACGTCGGTTTTTGAATAAAGTAGACGTCTAGATAGAATTAATACGACGGATTAAATTATTCTATGAACTGCATTTTTGTTTTAAGTTTACTCACGCACACACTCTCCCTCTCTCTGTCTATTTCACTGAATTTTGTGGTGCACAATTTCTGGAAAAGAATGCATATTTCAATCGAGTTTTTTCACTTCTTCATTAAAACTTACGACGGTTTTATCTTATCTAGACGTTAGAATGATTATACAACGACGGTAATTTTGTGCAGCCGTATGGAATTGTACATCTACGTCTGTTTGTTTAATAATCCGTCGTCTTACTTTGAATATACGACGGTTTTTAATTTATGTCTTAATCTGTTTTATTTTGAATATACGACGTATTTTTATATACCGACGTTGTAAAGTATAAACAACGACGGTATTTATATATAGACGTTTTAAATTAATACCACGTCTGTCATTTAATAAAAACCGTCGTTGTTTATAATTTACAACGTCGGTATATGTATCTGTCATACACCCTTCTCAGGTTCTAACAATCTCTCTTTCTTTCTTTTAGGATGATTTGCAAAAGCAAGTCTCCGAAGGCACTCTGACTGTCTCCGGGAGCAATGATATCTTGACTCTGGCTTTGGGAACCCCGGAGCATGGTGGGAGAGTCAGAGGAGCTGGTGCTGGCGTTACCCCAACTCAGTTCTTCAATTTGCCGAAGCGGCAGAGAGTGAAATTTGGTGACAAATTGAAGGAAAGTGTGAGGGAGGCAGTCAGAGAAGAGACCTTGAGGATTGAGGCGAAATCAAGGGAAACTATAATGGAAGCAGTCAGAGCAGAGAGGGAGACTTTGTTGGCATATATCCGTCAACTAGTTCCTAGTTTTGATCCCAGCCAGATGCTCCAAACCCCAATTCCTCCAATTATTTTACCCCCTCAAGATCAAAGCCCAAAAAATCCAATGTCTGATAAGGCAAGCTGCTCTGGGGCCACTAATATCAGACCCCTAGCTTTGGAATTAGAAGATCCGAAGCCTGAAGCTGATACTGCTGCAAAAGAGAAAGAGGACACGGTAAAATCTCTGCTTATTTATATTTCTGCTTTTTAAATTTTAAAAAGACGTCGCTCCTTTTAATAGTCGACGTTAAAATTTAAAATAACGACGGTAAATACGTCTGTTTCTTACAAGACACGTCGTGTTTCGTTATATACCACGACGCTTTTATAAACCGTCGTTCATTTCATGATTTCATTAACTGTATTTATATTAGACGACCTTTCTATAGAATAGCGACGTTATAAATTCAATACAACGTCAGTATTAACGAGAAACCGTCGTTTATATTATATACCACGTCTGTTTTTTTTGTTTAGTTAGAGTCGTTTATTTTAGTTCACACACAAACTAACTTATATTTCTTTATTAATTTCTTTAAACAGGATCTCTCAAAGCTTGATATGCCACCTCCTCTTTTAGCCTTATGCCAACATTTCCAGACCAAGTTGTTGCCTAATGGTAACGAGGCTCTAACAATTCACATGCCCAAGGAAGTGTTTGGCTTTGAGCATGATACCTTCCTCTTCACTGAAGATGTTTTGCAGTTTGGTTCCATGGTTGAGATAGGAACCACAGTGATATCAGTATACATGAGGTAATTCTCCCTAATCCCATTTTGTTTTACATTTTCCTTTCTTTTAAATTAAAATCTCATTTAATTGACTTTCATATATTTAGGTTCCTATTTGACTATTTAAAAATGGCAAATCTTGTAAACCTTGTTGGCCTCGTGGACCCTGGGCTAGTGAGCTCTGGAGCTGGAACAATATCAGACCGAATAAAAAACCTGTCAAACCGCCTGAATACAGCAGATGGGAATCAATTTTTCTTGGTCCCTTATAATCCAGGGTTAGTACCATTTAAAGTATTTTCCTATTACATGAATTCACTGCCTTATAATCCAGGCTTCTAATATTTTTCTTTCTAATATGAATCATTATGTGCAGGGGTCATTGGGTGATGGTAATTGTGAGACCATTAACAGAGACTGCCTATTACATGAATTCACTGCCAAAACGCATGGTTGACGACGAAATGAAAAATATAGTGAATACGTAAGTTGATTTCTTCTGATTTATGATTTTTCCTATAAAGTATTTAAATAAACGACGGTTTTTACTAATACCGACGTTATTATATAATATAACGACGGGAAGATATTACCGACGTTTTAATTTAACTACCACGTCAGTATTTTCTTAAAAACGTCGTTTTAATTTAACTACCACGTCGTTTGCGTTTTATTTAAGAACGTTTTAATTTTTTCTGCACAATTTTCGTCATACGACGTTTTTTACTCTTACCGACGTTATAACGTTACACAACGACGGTTAGGTTTTACCGCCGTTTTAAACAAAATATAACGTCTTGGTTTAAAAAACTCCGTCATTTTGACTGATTTACCACGACGGTTACTATTTGTATTTAACACCCTTTGTTTTCTTGTAACAGGTCAATTAAAATGTTTAACATTCATATAAACAAAAATTCACGTAAACAGCAGGCCATTTGGAAAAATCTACACGGCACTCCTGAACAACCAACAAGTGTAGAGTGTGGCTATTACGTGATGCGATTCATGAGAGATATAATTCATGATCCAGACCTAAATTTCGAAAAGAAGGTAAAACGCAACATTTTAGATATACTTTCTTTATTTTACTACGTCATATTTTTGTTTAACCGTCGTTTGTATTCTTTTAACACGTCGGTTTTTTGGTTTATTTTGCAGTTTGACAAGAAAAAAGATAAACTTCAGTATACACAAAAGGATATTGACGAAGTTAGGCATGAATGGGCAGAATTCGTGAACAAGCAATTACCGAAGGATAATTGATGTAGATAAATATTTATGAACAATGTTTAATTTAGATTATTTAAAATGTATATAAATATTTTGTTGTAATCAAGAGAACAAAAATCAACAAAATTAAATTTTGTTTAAAAATTTGTTTAGTTCCTAAACACCGACGTCTGATTCTAATTTACACGTCTCATACGTGTACACAATGGTCGTATTGCAGTAAACGACGTGTAATAGTCAAAACAACGACGGTTTATAATTAATTCATCCTGTATAAATGAATTTGTACTCATATACTACGTCCGTTAGTATAACCTTATCGACGTCGTAATAATATACAAAGGCTGATATTTCTAAATATCCGCCTTTGTATAAAAAAAACACGTCAGCTATATACAACAAAATGACGTGTAATAGAAATAACAACGACGGTATATAATTAATTCATCCTGCATAAAAGAATATGAATTCATATACTACGTCGGTTAGTATAACCTTATCGACGTCGTAATCTTATACAAAGGCGGATATTCTTAAATATTCGCCTTTATATATATAAACAACGTCAGTTATATACACTAAAATGACGTTTAATATTAGTAACAACGACGGTTTATAATTAATTCATCCTTTATAAATGAATTTGTATTCATATACTACGTCGGTTAGTATAACATTAACGACGTTGTAATATTATACAAAGGCGGATATTATTAAATATCCGCCTTTATATATTTAAACAACGTCCGTTATATACACTAAAATGACGGTTTATAATTAATTCATCCTCTGTATATTCTTAAATATAGTTTCAACGTCGGTTTTTTATGTTTAATGTCGTTGTAAAGGGATACAACGTCGGCTAAGTCATTTTTAATTTAATTGTTATTGACTTTTATATTTTATTTAAATCCATATTAAATTCATAACTATATCCAAAAATTATACTGAAAACTACCAAGCATTGGAATATTGTCTCTATCCTAAAGCTTTAAAAAATATAATTTTGGAAATATTTTTTATTGTATTTAATTACTAATATTAATAATATATTCAAAACAAAATCCGAAAAATATACCGGCAAATTCTATGCACTGATTGAGACAATATCTTGCCCGTTAAGGCCTGAAAAATGTAATTTTAGTTTTCAAAGTTCAAATGATAACAAAATTCAAACAAATTTAGAGACAAAGCATTGTACTCCTTATACTTTACATAACATAACCCTAAGGTTTATGTGATCCATTGGTGCCCATAAATTCAAAATTATGAAATCCATATTTTAGCCTACTATTGTAGAAGGCAATGTTGTAAGGAATCCATAGCAATTTTCGGTTCATTTTTCTCGTACTTGTGTATTTTTTAAAAATTATTTTACAATTTAGGGTTTAGGGTTTAGGGTTTAGGGTTTTTTGAAACGACGCCGGTTTTCTCCCGCTGTTTTTGGTCAACTACATTAACAAAGACTAATTGAATTCGGTTGACGACGTCAGTTATAAAATAGCGACGTCTTTAGTGTTTACAACGTCGTAAATGTATTATAACCGCCGTTGTAAGTAATTATTAGACGTCATTATAAGTGTTGACCGTCGTGGTTGAAAAACGCGGTACTTAAAAATTTTTGACCGCGACTTAAAATTTTCAGAATTTCCCTTTAACCCTCAAATAGTTCATTCTCTCTCTTCAACATAAATTTGTCTGAAAGTTTTCGTTCTCCAAGCTCTCTCTCAATATCCATGTAAGTACAACTCTAGTCCCTTTAATCCTAATTCTCTCAGCTCTGTCTCAAGCTTTTGTTATATTCTCTCAGCTCTCTCTCAAAGCATTGGGTACGTAGATTCTCCAAGATCTCTCTCAAAGCATTTGGTACGTAGATTTTTCAAGATCTCTCATTGGGTACGTAGATTCTCCAAGCTCTCTCTCAAAGCATTGGGTACGTAGATTCTCCAAGCTCTCTCTGAAGCAGTTGTTATATTCTCGCAGCTCTCTCTCAATATCCATGTAAGTACAACCCTAATCTCTTCTTAAATCCATAAATGTTTTCGTTGGTAGCTATATTAGGGTTTTGGTGTTTGCAATCTTGTAATAATTGCTCTCTGTTTGGGTTCTTTTATGTTTGTTTGGCCATGGGTTCTTGGAAAAGGAATGGGGATGGGAGATTTAAGCTGTTTTTTTTTTTTAACTACGACGACGGTTGAAGGATCAAACCGTCGTCCAAATGTTTATTATACGTCGGTTGTTCATTTACTCCCGTCGTCTACGTTTTAAGCCGCAACTGGTAGCCTAAAGACGACTGTTTCTCCATTAAACGTCGTCTTTAGGCTACCAGAACACCGTTCAAATTTCTGGGTCTGGGTATCTTAATGACGACGGTGACTATAGATGCCGTCGTCGGAATGTATATTAAACGACGATTATTTTTATAAACCGTCGTCTTTTCCATGTTTTATATTTAATTTTCATTTTGTTCTCTGCTATTTGAATGAGGTAGTGTTTCATTGCTGGTCTTTCCACTTTAATATATATATATTTATATGAATTTGATAGAGTGTAAGATGGATAAGTCATGGATGCATGCGGATAGAAGATCGAAGGCATATGAGTTAGGGGTGGAAGGATTTTGGAATTTTGCGTAACAAAATCTTGGAAATACAACTGAGATTCGTTGTCCATGTGTTAAATGTGGGAATATTCGATTGTTTGGGGTTGGAATTATAAGGGAACACTTATACTTTAATGGAATTGACCAAAGCTATAAGATTTGGAGATGGCACGGAGAACCTTGGGAATGGACTACCAATGCTAGTAGAAATGTGGAAGAAGATGAGCAAAGTAGGTTTAGTTATGTTTCTGAAGAATTAGGGATGGATGATAATGATTTTGCCAATATTGGATCTGATCCTTATGAGTTTGCCAGTGTGATTGGGGATGGCGATGAACCCTTGTACCCTGGTTGCAGTAAGTACACGAAGTTGTCGGCTTTGGTGAAGTTATATAATTTGAAAGCAAAACATGGGATGAGTGATGTTTGCTTTACAGAATTATTGATACTTCAAGGAGAATTTCTTCCAGAAGGAAATACACTACCTTCCTCTATGTACGAGGCAAAAAAGACTTTGTCTGCTTTAGGGATGAGTTATGAGAAAATCCACGCATGTTCCAATGACTGCATTTTGTATCGGAAGGAGTATGAGAATGCAACTAATTGTCCTACTTGTGGTATCTCAAGGTGGAAGGAAACCAAGGATGGGTTCTTGAAAGAGGGTGTGGCAGCGAAGGTGGTGTGGTATTTTCCTCCAATTCCAAGGTTTAAAAGGATGTTTCAATCACATAAGACAGCTAAGAGTTTGACTTGGCATGCTGCAAGAAAATCAGTTGACGGTTATATGTCTCATCCAGCGGATTCCCCGTCTTGGAAACTTGTTGATGAAAAATGGCCCGACTTTGGTAATGAGCCAAGAAACTTGAGATTGGCTCTCTCATCTGATGGATTCAATCCCCACAGTTCTTTAAGTAGCAGATACAGTTGTTGGCCAGTTATGTTAGTTACATATAATCTCCCACCATGGCTATGCATGAAGCGGAAGTTCATGATGTTGACTATACTGATTTCCGGTCCTAAACAGCCCGGAAATCATATAGACGTCTACTTAGAGCCTTTGATTGATGATTTGAAATCTCTGTGGGATGGGATTAGAGGAGTGTATGATGCCCACATAGGAGAATACTTTACACTCAGAGCTGCATTACTGTGGACAATTAATGATTTTCCCGCTTATGGAAACTTATCTGGTTGTGTTGTTAAAGGATATAAAGCTTGTCCAATATGCGGCGATGATACACCTAGTCACAGGTTGAAAAATGGCCACAAAATTTGTTACATTGGGCATAGAAAGTGGTTACCAATCAATCATCCATATAGGAGGCAACGTGCAGCTTTTAATGGGAAACCTGAATATGGCATGCCCCCTGAGCCATTAACAGGAGAAGAAGTGCTGCATATGGTTGAAGATATTAATTACATATGGGGCTCGAAAATTGGGGGAAGTGTTGGTGAGAATGATGGTGATAGAGTTTGTTGGAAGAAGAAATCAAAATTCTTTGATCTCGAGTATTGGAAATACCTCCCTGTGAGGCATGCCTTAGATGTTATGCACATTGAGAAGAATGTTTGCGATAGTATCATTGGTACATTGCTAGAGATCCCTGGAAAAAATAAAGATGGGATTGCTGCTCGGTTAGACTTATTGAACATGGGGGTAAAAATTGATTTGCAACCCGAGTATGGAGAAAGACGTATTCGCTTACCTCCAGGGCCTTGGAATTTGTCAAGAGCAGAGAAGAGAGCGGTTTGCAATTCTTTTTATGGTATGAAGGTTCCTGAAGGTTATTCTTCAAATATAAAAAATCTTGTATCTTTAAAAGATTCAAGACTTCTTGGCCTTAAATCTCATGATTGTCATACCTTGATGCAACAATTGCTCCCTGTGGCAATTCGTTCTGTTTTGGAGAAGCCTGCAAGGTATGCAATAACTCGATTGTGCTTCTTCTTCAATGCTTTATGTGCAAAGACGGTAGATGTTTCCAAGCTAGATAAGTTGGAAGAAGATGTAGTAGTTACTTTATGTTTGCTTGAGAAGTACTTTCCCCCTTCATTCTTTGATATCATGGTTCATCTAGTAGTACATCTTGTCAGAGAAGTTCGTCTATGTGGGCCAGTATATTTTAGATGGATGTATCCGTTTGAAAGATATATGAAAGTGCTAAAGGGGTATGTTCAGAATCGTACTCGTCCCGAAGGTTGCATTGCTGAGCGGTATATAGCTGAAGAAGCTGTAGAGTTTTGTACCGACCATTTATCTGATGTTAGTACAGTTGGAGTGCCTTCAAGCCAGAATATGGGAGTTTCAAAGCCATTATCAGGTTGCACAGTGGGCTTAGTTGATATGGACTTGTTGAACCAGGCACATCTATATGTCTTGGAGAATACGGAGGAAGTCCTACCTTATATCGAGTACGTATGAGTTTAATTTTTCATATATATGTAGCCATGTTAAATATTATTACTCCTTATATTTATCTTATATATGAGGGACCGTAATGCGTGTTTTTTTCGTGTCAATTGTAGGGAACATATGATCCACATCAAGACCACTTATTCGAAATTTAGAAAGAGAACAAAGTGGCTACAAGATAAGCACAATAGCACTTTCATTCAATGGCTACGTGTTAAGGTATATATGTTATTGAATGACATATTCAATTTATTATTTTAATTTTCTTTCTTTCTATATATATGTTAGATTGAATTAATATATATGTTTAATTTGTAGGTTCAAAGTGAATTTAATGGGGAAGATTATAATGGCATATCAGAAAATTTGAGATGGTTAGCAACTGGTCCAAGCATGGTAGTGCCATCATATAGGAGCTATCTTATTAATGGTGTCAAATTTAGCACCAAGGCACAGGATGATGTGCGAACTGTCCAAAATAGTGGAGTTTATTTACTTGCACATACTATGCAAGTTGCTAGTGCCAAGGATAAAAACCCTATTGTCTCCAATATGGGTTTTTATGGGGTTATTCAAGAAATTTGGGATCTTGACTACCAAAAGTTTAGAATCCCAGTCTTGAGGTGTGATTGGATAGATAACACTTCGGGCCTTGTAGTCGACGAACTTGGATTTACCCTTGTAGATCTGAGTAAAATTGGACATAGGAATGACCAATTTGTTATGGCTTCTCAAGTCAAACAAGTATTTTATGTTGACGACCCAATGCATCGTGGTTGGTCGGTAGTATTATCAATGCCTAATAGAGAATATAATGATGTTATTGGTGATGATGTGCTAGGTGATATTAGAATTGAGTGTGAGCCATTTTCTAGAGGGATACCAAATGTTGACACATTTGATGACCTAGTGGGTGAGTTTGGGAGTGAGAACATTAGAGATGGGTGTGAAGATATATGGATTGATTGATTGTTGTAATGTATGACATTAGTTATGCAGTTAATTGTATGACATTAATTCATAGCTCTGTATATCATTTTAATTCCGATCACATTTTCATTCTGCAAGCTTTGTATGACATTAATTCATAGCTCTGTATATCATTATAATTCATTTCAACCGTCGTCTATTACAGTCGTCTATTATAGTCGAAAGGTCTCTTTTTTATGCGATTATGTACCAAATCGACGTCGGTTTTAGTTTTTTACTGACGTGTACTATATTAACCACGTCGTTTTTTTGTGTTCAAGCCGTCAAAATAATTTTCAACGTCTGTGGTGATATAAATGGTCGTGGTTATTGTTGTTTTTACGTCTGTTCAAGTAAATATATGCCATGTTATATGTTTAAGACGTCAGTTTTTCATTCAGTGAACGTAGTATTTATTAACCACGGCGGTTTCTAAGTTTTATACGTCGGTTTTGTTTTATTTCGAGACGTAGGTAAAACCATTTACGTCGGTTTTATAGTTGTTTTTGACATTTAAAATTATTTAAACGTCTGTGTTTTAATAAAACCGTCGTCTATTGTAGTCGAAAGGTCTCTTTTTTATGCGTTTATGTACCAAATCGACGTCGGTTTTAGTTCTTTTGTGACGTGTACTATATTAACCACGTCGTTTTTTTTTGTGTTCAAGCCGTCAAAATAATTTTCAACGTCTGTGGTGATATAAATAGTCGTGGTTATTGTTGTTTTTACGTCTGTTCAAGTAAATATATGCCATGTTATATCGTTAAGACGTCAGTTTATTCAATCAGTGAACGTAGTATTTATTAACCACGGCGGTTTCTAAGTTTTATACGTCGGTTTTGTTTTATTTCGAGACGTAGGTAAAACCATTTACGTCGGTTTTATAGTTGTTTTTGACATTTAAAATTATTTAAACGTCTGTGTTTTAATAAAACCGTCGTCTATTATAGTCGAAACGTCTCTTTTTTATGCGTTTATGTACCAAATCGACGTCGATTTTAGTTCTTTTGTGACGTGTACTATATTAACCACGTCGTTTTTTTTGTGTTCAAGCCGTCAAAATCATTTTCAACGTCTGTGGTGATATAAAGGGTCGTGGTTATTTATGTTTTTACGTCTGTTCAAGTAAATATATGCCATGTTATATGTTTAATACGTCAGTTTTTTCATTTAGTGAACGTAGTATTTATTAACCACGGCGGTTTGTAAATTTGACACGTCGGTTTTATTTAATTTAGAGACGTTGATAAAACTATTTACGTCAGTTTTATAGTTGTTTTTGACATTTAAAATTATTTAAACGTCTGTGTTTTAATACAACCGTCGTCTATTGTAGTCGAAAGGTCTCTTTTTTAGGTTTTATGTATGAAATCTACGTCGGTTTTAGTATTTTACTGACGTGTACTATATTAACTACGTCGGTTATTTTCCGTCGTTATTTCATGTATGAAAAGACGGCGGTCGATTTCTCGTCGGTTGTAAACCATGATACACGACGGTGGATTACCGTCGTCTATTTCGTTTTTTGTAGTAGTGTAGACTTTGGGATTGAGTTTGAGAAAGGAAAAGAAACTACTCTCATTGGCTATTGTGACAGTGATTGGGCAGGAAGTGAAGACGACATGAGGAGCACCTCAGGGTATGTTTTTACTCTGGGATCTGGTGTGTTTTCATGGGCCTCAATCAAGCAAAACACAGTTGCTTTGTCTACAGCAGAGGAAGAATATATAAGTGCTGCAGAGGCAACTTCTCAAGCAAAGTGGCTGAGGTTTGTGCTTGAAGACTTTGGAGAAGAACAAATTGAAGGAACACAGATAATGTGTGAGAACACATCAGCAATTGCTATGGCAAAGAACCCTGTTTTCCACCAGAAGTCAAGGCACATTAATAGGAAGTTTCATTTCATTCGAGAGGCAATTCAAGCCAAGGAGATAGAGCTTGTCTACTGCAGAACTGAGGAACAAATTGCAGACATTCTAACTAAAGCTTTGCCTAAGGACAGGTTTGCATACTTAAGGGAATTACTTGGTGTTAAGTCGGCTAAAGGATTAGAAGGGAATGTTGGTGTGTAATCCTTCAGCCAAGTCTTGGAGCTAAAGGAATTGCGTCTATTCTGTTTTCATTTCTTTTAGTTGTTTATTTTTCAGTTTTATTGTGCACCCTTGGATCACAGTCCAAGTGTTTAATCTCTAGTATAGGATTAAGTGACATGTGTAAGCATCTAATAGGATGCTAGAACTTAGGCTTATTGTAAATCTGGTACAGGGAAGAATCTCTCCTCTCTCTCTCTCTAACAATTATAACCAAATAGTGGAGCAGACATGAATGATATTGAAGCATTTTTTCATTCTCCAGAGCAATGTTCTCTCAATCTCAATCTCCCTGTGATTTCTTCTCTGCTCCCAAAATATCCAAATACACTAAAACCTAAATACTGAAAATATGAATTCTAACATTAATTCCTTTGTGTGCAAATAGAACTCCAACAAAGTTAATTGTTCTCTAGCATTTGAAATCTTCTGTAGTATATATCAAACGTTGCCTTGTTACTGATGATAACAGTGACACAAAACACAAATCTTCTTGCTTTATTTGAATTTTTCTTTTAGAAAATTTGGCGTAAGTCCAATTATGAAGAGAGACTTTGGGTGCAATCCACGCAGAAATTATTGTTGATTCATGTCCTTTGACTTTTGCGCCACATAAGATTACATGCCTATTTCAATTTATTGATATTTACTTTTTTTTATTTTTTATTTTTTGTTCCAGTTTTGCACCTAAAACATAAATAAGGTAAATTATGAATTCCTAAAACTGGTAAGTTATTGATTTGTAGGATATTAATTATCATATTTGATTTGAATTTAATTGCAAATCTATTTATTGAATTCTGAAATTTTCCTAAGGTATACCGACATCAAAATTTGTAATAAGAGTTCATAAAAACTTCTTACCTTAACAATAGGTATGGTACATATGCATACACCTCGTATGCAGTATGCAAGTAATTAAATCCATAAATTACCTCTGGTTCAGGTAATTAAATCCATAAATTACCTCTAGTCTAGGTAGTTATACCCTCTAGCCCAGCTAATTGAACTCATATAATATCTTGGTATGGATCTTTAAACTCAATTGAGATAAAAATCCATGGAAGACATGTACGTATGTATATAAATATGAACCTCCAGAAAAAACAACTTAAGAAAACTCAAGAAAAAAACACTTACCTGTAAGTCAAGTACATATATACCTGTATGTATTAACATTATTTACCTGTATGTCAGGTACATAATTTAATGTGGGTGCTTGTCTGATCGATTGGTATAATATGTGAGTCTTTACTTTTTATTGATTAAATTGTATTTTATCTATATATTAGTAATATTATCAAGGAAAAAAAATTCAAAATTCAAAATTTGGAATTCAATTTCAAGGAAATAATGCATTAAATTTAGATTTTCAATGTCTTTTCCTTATTTACCTTAAAGGATAAAATCAACACAACAAAAATGTAATAAATGTGAAAGGACCTACATCTAAAACCAAAAACACGAGGACTAGACCCAATAACAACTAATCATTTTGGACCTAGATCTAAGAACTCCTTATTCTTTCATTGCCAACAATTTTAATCTTCTCGATATTGATGTCATGTCATTAAGCAAAGACTTCGGGAAGCAAAGAATACAAGCAGCCGATATTTACTTCCTGGAGCCTACTTGCTATCATTGCAGTTTGTAAGTACAATCAATCACAAATTCATGGGTTTTCTTTTTCTTTGTGCTTTTGCTGGTTTTTTTTTTGGTTGCCGAACAATGAACAAATAACACAAAGAACAACTCAACCAATTCAAAAGCACAAAAAACAACTCAACCAACTCAAAAGCACAAAGAACAAACCAGCAAAAGCACTGTACCAAAAAAACAGTAAAAGCACAAAGAAAAAGAAAACCCATGAATTTGTAATTGATTGTACTTACAAATTGCAATAATAGCAAGTAGGCTCCAGCAAGTAAATATTGACTGCTTTTATTCTTTGCTTCCCGAAGTCTTTGCTTAATGACATGACATCAATATCGAGAAGATTAAAATTGTTGGCAATAAAAGAAAAATTCAAATAAAGCAAGAAGATTCGTGTTTTGTGTCACTGTTATCATCACTAACAAGGCAACTTTATTGGAGTTCTATTTGCACACAAAGGAATTGAGGACTCAGATTGAAGCTTTTACGAACTTATGCAACTTATATCAAGGGTAATGTCGTTACTCTCATATCTGTATACTCAATTACAGGTTAGCTTGTTTTTTCTTTTCCCACCATGAAACTTCATAATATTCAATCAATTATCAAACTTTTTAAAAAGATTTCAAAAGCAATTAGTTGAAGAAATAAAGAAGAAGAAAGATTAGCTTACTAACTAATCATAAACAATGCGAACAAGGTAAGAAGATTAGCAAAGTGTGAAGGAAGAAGGAAATTACCTTGTTTACAGAGAGCTCACTGCTGCATGTCTGTTCATCTTCTCCAGCATTTAAAAAAATCCTTCGAAATTTGCAAGTTTTTGAATACCAAAACAAGAATACTATGTAGTTGAAATAAAAAAATTATGCTACTGCTATTTTTCAGTGCATCCAAATTGAGTGAAATATAATATATAAAGTCCTTCCCTTTTTCGAGTACCTGTTATTCAACAAGTTCTTAATAGGTAAATTTGGGGGAAAAAAATAGTGTGTATGCATTAATAACATTGTTTTAAGAAACCAAAGTGACACGTGTCATGAGGAGAAGAGAGAAAGTCCAAAAGAGAAAGTTAGATAAAAGGTTGCTGTCATTCCCCATATATATATGACCAGCAGCGCAGAGCAGGCCGGGCAAAAACTAATTAGAATTATGTCGAACAAGTGTTTTATGATGAATATACCTCCTATTTTCTTCATGATCACAAGAAAAGGGCAGCACTATTTTATTTTTGATATTGTCCTCATCTATGTCCCTTCTTCATCTACTGAATCTTGTTCTAACGTGGTAGCTAGCTAGTGTTAAAAAGAGAGGTCACAGATACAAATTTAGACGTCCTGCACTGCACCGCAGTATTTGTTTGGTTTTTCAGGTACATCTCAAATTTCAAGTAAGTTTTAAACTCTAATCCCTAATTGATAATAATGTATGATGTTTTTAATTTAATTGAAATTAATATGTATATAATTTACGGTTTGTTGATATTGATTTGATTTATTGGAACATTGATGATTATTTTTGTTATCATTAATTGATATGAGTGTTTGTTTTGCGAGAAGTCTTTTTGTTTTTTGTTTTCTAATTTTTTTTGTAATTTGTACACCATGACTCCTCATAATAAAATCATGGATTCACTACTCTATCTTTTTTTTCCTTTTTTTGTCGTTCGCTAGGGAGGGGAAGTATTATATTGAGTTGCCTCAAGATTGTCTCCTACGTGAATCGAACTCAGGTGCATCTTAATTACAGCAAAAGAGATTAAAAGCACAAGTTTAACTAAAAAACATAACCAAATCATAAGTTAGTATGGTACAAAATGATATAAAATTATGCACTGATAATCGGGTCTTATATACCCAAATTAATTTACAACTTTTTTTTTTCTTCATTATCGGAATTGATTCTCCATCGCCGTTCAAAGTCATACTCTCTCCCACAAAAGTAGTAGTGTACAACTAATCCCCAGAGTTTACAACGATTCCCCAGAGTATGAGAGTTTTCAAAGTCCAACTGAGAGAGTTTAGATCGATTTTTTCTGGTAAAAACTAGTAATGTTCAAGTTTTGGAAGAATTTGTTAGTATTTTAATTAATGCATATTAGGTCATCTGGTCATCAAATGATAGTCATTAGATTCAATTTAAATGAAATGAGCTGTCAGATTAGGCTATCCACTTAGTGTATGCAACTATCCTAAGAAATACCGCAAACCAAACTGTCAAAGCTGAATGAAGGTCTAGAGAGCCAAAAAAACTTACATGTAACGGGGATATCACTGTTTTGCTATTCCCGGTCAATAACACAATGACACGTGGAAAAGTTATTCTATGTGTCATTGCATTATTAGCCGGGGATAGCAAAAAGTGTTATCCTCGTTACACGAGAGTTTATCTCCTAGAGAGTGTTAAAATTGCGTTTTTTTCCACAAGCCTTTAATGATTGCCCAGATGCTTTTAATGATTGGCCCAGATGCTAGCTTTCATTGGTGTTTTGTTATTTCCATTTGATTGTCCCACTAGCTTTAATTCTTATTAATAACATTTTGGTCGGCTCCCACCCCTCCACACCACACACACAAACACACAAATAGCCCCAGTTTCTAATTTCTTCCTCAATTGCAGAAAGCCCCAACTTCCACCATCTGCTTCCACTGCCCTCGGGCTCTTGACGTCGTCCCACCAAAGCTACCGCCGCCTATCAGTGTGAAATATCTCAAATTTCAAGTGAGTTTTAAACCCTAATCCCCAATTAATGATAATGTATGATGTTTTTAATTTAATTGAAATTAGTATGTATAGAATCAATGATTTGTTGATATTGATTTGATTTATTGGAACATTGAAGATTATTAATGATTTGATATTGTTTTAGTTCCCTTTCTTTACGCGTCTAATGCAAAATGAGCAATGAAATATCCTAGAACAAAGACGTCAACAAATATATTAGAATTCAACCATATATATTGATACATCATTATTACCTCTATTTGTCTTGATCTAATGAGTTACCTCTATTTGTCTTGATCTTATGAGAATGAACTCATTGATTTAGAGATTTTCTTCAAGAAAGGGAACTAAAACTTTGAGAATTTAAGAGAGAGAAATGGTGAAACTTGCAAAAGAAGGCTACATGGCTTATGCCGGCCAGGTTAAAAAATAATTAAATTTGTACGTTGTATAAGGGTTGGACTATGTTGTATAATTATATTTACTGCGTCTGGTCTGGAAAATATAATCAACACTAAAATGTAATAAAATAATAATTTAATTTGACATATCGGGTGGAGTGTAAAGCTGTGTAAGATGTCAAATTGTCACATCAGCAATCAAATTTAAATTTGATGTTTGGTATTTGACACATCTCTTGGAGATGCTCTTAAAAAATAAATAAATTTGTACGCTGTATAAAGGTTGGACTATGTTGTATAATTATATTTACTGCGTCTGGTCTGGAAAGTTTCGTTTCGGTTTGCAATGGCAAACCTCATGTGGTACTAGTACAAAATTGGTCAAAGGACGCCGTTTTCTTTTTGTGCTCTTTGACTTTTAAAGCACAAATTAATAACCACGTTTACAATTAAATATTTGTGCTTGCATATTTTAGCTTGCATATTTTACTCTCGCACAGCACTTCTTTTTTTTTTGGGTGCTCTTATTTTTTTGATGCGGTTTTGGGCTCAATAAAATAACATTAATAAACAAAATATAATATTTTGAATGCCCTCTTAGAAGTGGGGCCCTGTGCATGTGGTGTGAATTTTCAACTTTGTATCAGCATTAATTATTATTTAATTTTTTTTTGTGAGAAGAAGCAGAATTTAGCATTAATTATTATTTTATTGTTGTGAGAAGAAGCAGAATCTAGCATTAATTACTATTTTATGTTTTCTGAGAAGAAGCATAATTTAGCATTAATTATTATAGGACAATTATTTTCAGATATTGAGAGCATATATCTACAATCATGGATGGTGAGAGTACGTCCATTAATATAAACGACGGACCCACTGTTGAAGAATTGAAAAAGAACATAGAAGCGAAGCTTCGTACCGATTCACCCTCGCTTCCTTCGTGCTGCATCTTCAAAGTTCCCGAGGTGATTCGGAGACAAAAGAAACAGGCCTATAAACCTAACATTGTCTCCATCGGACCCTTCCACCACGGCAAGAAAAAATTCCAACTCTTTGAAAATGTGAAACGTTGGTATTTACAATGCCTTCTTTCCTCATCCAAGGATGTGAGTTTGGAGAGCTTGATCAAAGTCATCATGGAGTTGGCTAAAAGAGCCCGTGACTGTTACGTAGCATACCCCGAGGATGGTGATCTCGATCAAAAATACTTTGTAGAAATGATGATACTTGACGGTTGCTTCCTGTTAGAACTATTTCGAAAGGCACATTCGGATGACTTACAAAATGAAAACGACCCAGTTTTCAACATGTCCTGCATGCAGGAACATCTGTACCATGACCTTCTGCTGCTAGAAAATCAGCTACCTTGGTCTGTGCTGGAGTGCTTGTACAACCTTACTGCCAATAGCCCCAGCAAAGGAGACGCCTCCCTCTCTTCACTTGTGCTCAACTTTTTCAGGCAAAACGATGCGGATAACCTGATGTTGAACCCTAGCTTCGAGGTCCCAGTTAAGATTTTGCACGTACTTGATCTGATAAGAACCGTGATCGTTTCTGGATTCAAGGAGACGTCGAGTGTGGAAGAGCAGCAGAAAAAGAAGGAGCCAAATTTGCCTCAACGGATCCCAAACGTGACATCTCTTTTGAAGGCAGGCGTTCGGTTCGAAAAAAGACAAAACAAGGAAGAGGGAAAGGGAGAGTGCATAATGAACATAGAGTTTAATAACGGGGTTTTTACAATTCCACCGTTGGGAATTGATGAGACGACAGAGCCTCTGTTCAGGAACCTCATCGCCTTTGAACAATGCCATCACAGTCGCCTGCACAAGATAACATCCTACGCAGTTTTGATGGATAACCTCATCGACTGTAGAGAGGATATAGATTTTCTTTGTGAAAAAGGAATATTGGCCAATTGGTTGAACCCGGACGAGGCTGCCCAATTCTTCAACAAGCTTTACAATGACAGCACCGTCATAGATTATTACTACAGTGATCTCTCCGACGAAGTGAATAACTATTACAAGAGTAAGTGGCACAAGTTTATGGAAATATTGAGGAGTGACTATTTTTCTACCCCATGGACAATCATCTCTTTCATCGCGGCCTTTATCCTCCTGGTCCTCACCCTAGTGCAGACCTTATATACTATTCGGTGGCCTTAATTAATTTTTGCTTAATTTCCTTCAGTACTATTTACCAACGCTTAATAAGCTTGGATATCCCTATATGTAATAATCTGCTTTTGTGTGTGAGCTTTTGAAACTTGTGAACAGCAGCTGCTGCTAGCCTACTTAATATTTGTGTGTTCTGTTCTGTTCTGTTCGGATCAAGGTAAAAACCCAGTTATTTTCTAGTAAAGAAACCTTGCTATTCTCTTGCCAGACTTGTACCTACTTACGCACCACGTTTGGTCAACGCGTCATTGTGGTCATATGTTGACCCCATAACCTTTGCTCTTACGAGAAGCATAATAGTGTAAAATGAGTAGTGCTTCCATTTCCATACATAAGAAGAAAAAGTTGATTGAATTGAACTGAATTAACGGACAAATGGATGCAAATGGAGATGGCACTCCAAATTAGTTGACGGGGCAACAGAAGAAGAGAAGGTGATGGATGATGGGTGTGAGTTTGGGTTTGGGTGCATTACACCCAAGAGGCATAAGAGGATACTCAGTAGACTTGGAGAATCCAAGAGCGTCGATGAGTGCAAAGTAGTTATGATGGCCAGACGTCTCAATCGTGATGTAATTTTGGCAAGGTTTTGTCGTTCCCGGTTACAACAACATTTCTCATGTTTAATACATTTTATTTTTTATTAAATAAAAACTAAAATTCGTAAGTTAATTTAAATTAAAGGGAAGGAAGATTTCTCGCACCACACACAAATGATGATATCTGAGACCTCCTGTCTAAATTTTCGACTCTTTTGAACAATGAAATATAACCAAAAGTGAGGCCTCATTTATTATATGGCATATCATACTAGGGAACTTTTGTTTCATGTCATCCGGCCTTCATTGACTCCCAACCAATTTGGGCCCCTTTCATTTATTTTATGCCCTCCAACTTGTGAGCCCTAAAAAGTGACTTGTGTCCACTTCCATCATTTTACTTGAAATTGTTTTAAAGAATGTGGTGGAGCTCACTAACTATTCATTTGAAAACTTCTTGTCTGAGTGGGTAAAGTGATGATGAAGGTGTTGTAGAAGTGGAGTTCACATATTGGAAGAAATAATTGCACATCCACGGGAAGCCAAGAGGCTTTGCCTATAAATGGACTTCCTCCCTTCGTTGTAATGTGACACACCATCAGAGAAGAGAAATGAAAGCCCAGGCAAAAAGGAAGGAAGATACAAAGGACAGTGAGAGAAACGAGAGCAGAGAAAAATATGAGTGAGTCAAAGATATTGTAAATACTAAAGTTGTAGCTCTATTATTTTACATAGTGGAAATGTTACTGCTACTGGTCTCCAAGGACGTAGACATGGCCAAACCTCCTTAAATATTGTATCCCATTTACTTTACATGTAATTCAATATTCTAGCATATACCGTTCATTTTACAACACGTTATCAGCACGAGAAGCTCTCAGGTATAATTTTCTTTGCTGCACTATTATTTATACTACTAATCATTGTGTTGATGGAAGGAAGAAAAGCAGTGGAGGAGCTATGGTCTGCTAGAGAGAGGAAGCTACTGACTTTTATAAGAGAGAGATATATGAGCAAAGCCACCAAAAAATGTTTCGATTTAAATTTTAATCCAGATATGGACTTTTCTTTGTGATCAAACATTGAGCCAATAATGTTTGATTTTTCATCTCAGTCGCATATAAAATGTTTAATTTTGTATCAATTTAATACATTTGTTAATCAATTTGTCAATCCTTCCGTTAAAAAATTGACGTAGCAAAGTACGTCGATATGAACACACACATATTGCGCCACGTGGAATAATAAAACAACAATAAAAAAAATTTAATTAAAGTAAAGATAGAACAAAGGAACTTACAAATTAATTAAAAATAATAAATCTTTCCTTTCTCTCTTTATAAAATGATAAATCTTTCCTTAGCGGAATACAAAAGGTTATGAGAAGAAAAATGAAAATAGAACATTAGTTTTTTTTTAGGACAAAATAGAACATTAGTTTAATACAAAGGTTTTTATCACAAATGGTCCTTTATGTTTTTGTTCTTACATTATTGGTCCTTTTATGTTACACCTCACACATTAATTTTGTCCCTATTGTTAAGGTTTTGTCAAAATTTCTGGTAAATTGATGACGTGGCATGTATATGGTAGCCACATATCCAATGAGATAATGCCACGTGGATCTAAATAAAAAATTATTTTTTAAAAATAGTTTCACATTTAAAATCTGAAAAAAAATATTTATTTTTTAAGTTGCAGCTCTGCTTCGTCTCACTCCCCAGTTACCCTCTCTCTCACTCCCTTTGTTCTCTTCCCCTGTGCTCTCCCTTTCGCCTCCCTCTTTCTTGCCCACAACTCGATCGCCCCCATCTCCACCCGCGACCTACGCCCAAACGCACCCTCTCTCTCTTTTTTCCTCTGTGGACTGCTTCTAGCAGTGTCAAAATTTTCAAGAAAATATAAAGTTTTTGGATGGGTTTTAATTTTTGTATTTAAATCTCTTTGGTGCGATTGTTTTAATGGTTTCGGTGCAAGCAAAATTTTAAACCACCGCCCACCACCCCTCCCTCTTCCTCTTTGTTTATCGTCTTCTTTTCTCTCTCTCTAAAAAACAAGGAATATATAAGTTGACTGGGGTTCAGTTGGACCTGCGATCCATATCCCACCAGCAAGTCTTATCTGGGGTTCAGTTTATATGAGACGGATTCGTGTTGGGAGGCGTCGACCAGGGGAGGAAGTGCTGGGTTCGTGATGGCTGGTGGTTTCCGTACAATCTTTTATTTTTTTCGATTTTTTTTATTCTTTTAATTTTGAGGAAGATGGAGACGACCCATGGAGGAAGGAATATAAACAAAGACGGAGTTTTCAAAAGTCCGATGAGAGAGAGTGAACTGAGAGAGTTTTTTTTTTTTTTTGGTCGAAAGTGAACTGAGAGAGTTTAGATCCATTGTTTCCGGTAAAAACTAGTAATGCACGAGTTTTGATGAAGTTATTAGTATTTTAATGCCTATCAGGTAATCCGGTCATCAAATGATAGCCGTTAGATTCAATTTAAATGAAATAAGCGGTCAGATTAGGCTATCCACTTGGTGTATGCAACTTCCTAAGAAATACCGCAAACCAAATTGTCAAAGCTGAATGAGGGTCTTAAAATTGCGTTTTTATCTACAATTGGCCCGGATGCCAGCTTTCATTGGTCCCACTAGCTTTAATTATTATTAATAACATTTTGGAGTCAAAATATCTAAGTTCGTTCCACACTTCATCTTCACTGTACAAATAGCCCCAGTTTCTAATTCCTTCCTCAATTGCAGAAACACTAAGCCCAACTTCCACTGTCTGCTTCCACTGCCGTTGGGCTATTGGCGTCGTCCCACCAAAGCTACCGCCAGTGGCGGATCCAGGAAATTTCGTTCCAGGGGTCAACGTTTAAAGGTTAAAAAAAATTTATACAAAATATACCCATAAAAATGAAACGATAATATTATCATTCATAATTAATATAAAAAACCACATTACAATTGTCCACGACGAGTTTTCATATTCTGAAAACGTAGCATTATAGTTTCATTATCAACACAAGCAAATACATCTTTCTCAATATAAACAAGCAAACTATCACTCAACCATTGATCTCCCATTCGGTTGCGAAGCGGACCTTTCACAATATTCATAGCAGAAAATGCTCTCTCCACAGAAGCAGTTGCAACCGGTAAAGTTAAGGCTAATGTGAGAAGCAAATAAACATAATTATATGTTCTATGCAACCCTTTCTCCACCAATTTTCTTGCAAGGCTACCAATCCCTTTCAATTGAGAAAAATCGATCATCGTACGCATATGATTAATATAAATCTCAAGTTGATCTTCAAGTGCCAAGAGATCTCGGGAAGTAAAATCTTGAGGATAAAATTCAGCAAAACGAAGTAGCTTTTGTTTGTTAAAAGCTATGAAGGAATCATCTGGACTCAAACATGTCAAACAAAGAAGTAACTCAGTATTTACCTCACTGAAGCGATGATTTAATTCCGCAAGTTGCCACTCAATGATTTGAATGAAGATGTCCACACGATAATGATGGAGATTCGTTATTATAGGAGCTCTCCGATGTGATCTCCATTGAGCTACATATGCATCATCCATGTTTGGAACCAAGATATCATGTTTGCCACAAAAGGAAGATACTTGATCAAGCAAGGCTTCAAATGCATTCTCTCTCATGTGTTGTAGTTGGTCCTTGCAAACTTTCACTAAAGTCATTGCATTCCCAATATCTTGGTCTTTCCTTTGTAATGCTTGTGACAAGTCATTTGTGGCTCCCAATATAGATCTCATGAAAAATAGGTGAAATACAAACTCAAACGATTGTATTTCTCTCAATGACCTATTTGCTTCACCTAGATTGTCAGTGGAGCCATCCTCAATAATCAATTTGAGCACTTTCACCACAGATTTAAACATGGAGATGATACTAAGTAATGTACCATAATGTGAGTTCCAACGTGTATCACCGGGCCGCTTGAGACAAGTTTCTTGATTTAAGCCTCGCCCTGTTGGAAAAGTATCTTTTTCAAGAGCTTCCGTAATATCCTTTTGTAGTTGATCTCTAAGCATGTCACGACGCTTACATGATGCTCCAACAATATTAACCAAGCTATTGCAAGATGTGAAGAAAGTGGCAATATCAACATTTCCTTTTGCCACGGCCACAAGAGCTAATTGAAGTTGATGTGCAAAACAATGAATATAATAGGCACAAGGATTTTCTCTCAAAATCTGGGTTTTAAGACCATTGAACTCACCCTTCATATTACTAGCTCCATCATATCCTTGTCCTCTTAGCATGGAAATGCTCAATTCCTCCCGTGAAAACAATGTGTCAATAGCCTCCTTGAGTGAGTTTGATGTAGTGTCGCTAACGTGTTGAATGCCCACAAACCTCTCAATTACATATCCACTTTTGTCCACATAACGAAACACCACCGCCATCTGTTCTTTTACTGACACATCACGTGATTCATCAACTAATAAAGAGAAGAATGCACCATCCATATCCTTAATGATTTTCTTAATAGTTTCAGTGGCACAAGCATTCACAAGATCTTTTTGAATTGTTGGAGCTATTAACTTGAGATTCCCGGGAGCATTTTCTAACACAACGGCTTTAACTTTCTCATCATGATCAGCAAGAAATTGTAAGAGCTCCAAATAATTCCCCTTGTTGCTTGAAGTGTCACTCTCATCATGCCCACGAAAAGGAAGACCTTGCCTCAACAAAAATCTCACGCAATCAAGAGAAGCTGTCAAGCAAATACGATAATCAATACGAGCTTGCTCTGATTGCTTTATCAAAACTGTTCGGATGTGTTGCTTTTGATTCATAAGATCCACACAATATTGTCTAGATTGATTATGAACACTTCCAACAAGTCCAACATGTTGCCTAATTTTATCCTTCTTCTTCCAATTCCTAAAACCCATTTCTGTGAAGGCGTCGCTACACCCTTGACCAATTCTGAAATTAGATTTGAAGAGATAACAATAAAGGCAAAATGCAGCATCTTTACTAATACTGTACTCCAACCAATCAAACTCATCAAACCACTTGACATTAAAGCGTCGATCATACCCTGAAAGATCAGTTTGTGGAAATGTATGATCCTTAGGCTGACATGGACCTTTTTGTAGATATGCTCTTCGAACTTCGTCTCTAATGTTAGGATCATAGTCTAACATTTGAGGCCGAAGTCCGGGGTCTGCAATAAGATTAGCCAAGATATCTTGCAACTCACTTTCTTTCGAACTATCCACATCTCTTGAAATATCCACATCTCTTGAAATATCCACATCTCTCGAACTCGAACTACCCACATTATCCGAACTAGAAGTAGTTGATGCGAACCTTCTCTTAAAGTAGCGTTCCATAACTGTATTGGTATAAATAACCAATCAAGCATCAACAATATAGAAAAAACCTAACTTATGCAAACTAACCAATATAAAATCCCAACAACTAATCAAATTTACCAAAATATAATCGAACAAAAAACACTAATTTATTCAAACTAACTAACCAAAACCAAAACCCTTAATTTATTCAAATTAACGAAGAGATATAATCTAACATAAAAGTAAATCCCTAATTTATTCTAACTAACTAACCAAAATCAAAACCCCTAATTTATTGAAACTAATCAAGATATAATCTAACATAAAAATAAAACCCTAATTTATTTAAACTAACAAACCAAAACCAAAATCCATAATTTATTCAAACTAACATAAAAGAATAGCCCTAATTTATGCAAACTAACAAACCAAAATAAATTTCAACAACAAACAACAACAACAACTAATTAACAAAAACACAAACATATAAGTATAACAATCTTGACTAATTAATTAAAGAATAAAGAAATTAGAATAACATACTTTCAAATTTGAGGGACAAATCCACCTTTGAAATCAAATTGAATTTGAGGGTTACTTATTTAATTTGAGCTGCGCCGCCGCCACTTTGCTGCTGCCGCCGGATTTGTGGGGAAGGAAAGGAAGTGAAGGTTGGAACTTGGTTTGGGGATTTAGGGTTCAGACTTGAGAAGTTGAGAGGTGAGAGAGAAATGAGTTAAAAACTTGTTTGAGGAAGGGGAAGGATCGGGCAAAAACAGAAGCTGCTGTCTTCAGTTTTTTTTTTTTTTTTTTAAAACTTGTGCCAAAACGACGTCGTTTTGGCCAGGTTAAAAAAAAAAAAAAAAAACTTAAGTGCAACGACGTCGTTTTGACGTCGAGCGAACAAAAAAAAAAGAAATCGCGCGCTGCGCGCAAGGGCAGCCTGCGCTGCCATCTCCTTCAGCTGCAAGGGCTTGCCCCTTTGGGGCATTTCATCGAACACTTTGCGAGGGTCAACTTTGGGTGCTTTAATGGAGGATTTCAGAGGTTGCAGGGGTCAATTGACCACCCTTGCTCCTCTGTAGATCCGCCCCTGGCTACCGCCGCCTATTAGTGTGAAATATCTCAAATTTCAAGTCAGTTTTAAACCCTAAGCCCCAATTAATGATAATGTATTATGTTTTTAATTTAATTGAAATTAGTATGTATATAGAATTAATGATTTGTTGATATTGGAAGATTGATGATTATTTGTGTCGTCATTGATTGATATGAGTTTGTTTTTTCAACACTCGTCATATGTATGGCCATCATTGATTGAGACAAGGTATTTCTTTCTTTTTCGTCTTTTTTTTTGTTGTTGTTGTAATTTTTACCCCTTGACTTCTCATGGTCAAATCTTAGATTCACCGCTCTATATATATATATATATATATATATATATTAAATTGAGAGTACTTATCTTTATAAAAGATGAGCGACTCTGAGATTTTACGCGTTTTATGCAAAATGAGCAATGAAACATCCTAAAACAAAGACTTCAACCATATATATTGATACATCATTATTTACCTTTATTTGTCTTGATCTTATGAGAATGATAGCTTATTGATTTAGAGATTTTCTTCGAGAAAGGGAACTAAAACTTTGAGAATTTAAGAGAGAGATATGGTGAAACTTGCAAAAGAAGGCTGCATGTCCTATGCCGACCAGGTTAGAACATCTCCAACCGATATGTCAAAAGTGCCACATAGACATTTAACAGCTAGAAATAACATCTCACACACTTCAACCGATGTGTCAAAGCTGATGTGGAATGAAGGCTGAAGATTGAGATGTTATTTTTGACATCCCAAAAGCAAGATGTCAAATGAATATTTTATTATTTTTTCTTTTCTATTCTTTTTAATTAAAAATAAATCAACACTAAAATGTAATAAAATAATAATTTAATTTGACATATCGGGTGGAGTGTAAAGCTGTGTAAGATGTCAAATTGTCACATCAGCCATCAAATTTAAATTTGATGTTTGGTATTTGACACATCTCTTGGAGATGCTCTTAAAAAATAAATAAATTTGTACGCTGTATAAAGGTTGGACTATGTTGTATAATTATATTTACTGCGTCTGGTCTGGAAAGTTTCGTTTCGGTTTGCAATGGCAAACCTCATGTGGTACTAGTACAAAATTGGTCAAAGGACGCCGTTTTCTTTTTGTGCTCTTTGACTTTTAAAGCACAAATTAATAACCACGTTTTACAATTAAATATTTGTGCTTACATATTTTACTCTCGCACACCACTTTTTATTTTTGGGTGCTCTTATGCCCGTGGTTTTTCACCAGTTTTTTAGTAGTGTAATATATATATATATATATATATATACAGAAATTCTCTTATGCGGACATCCGCACGATATTATCGTGCGGACGCCGTGTATTTTGTACTACCCCTCTTTGTTTTCCTGCATGTTTACAATAGGATTCGCACGATAATAACATGCGGACATCCGGATAAGAGAATAACTGTATATATATATGTATATATAAAGAAAAAAAAGCAGAATTTAGCATTAATTATTATTTTATTTTTGTGAGAAGAAGCATAATTTAGCATTAATTACTATTTTATGTTTTGTGAAAGGAAGCATAATTTAGCATTAATTATTTGAGATATTTAGTCATATACTTATTCTTAGCATTAATAATATAGATAAACCCACACCATTTAATTTCTATAAACAAACTCAAAAAAAACCCAAAAATTAACAGTTGACTCTATTGAGTTTAATTTTGATTATTAAATTACTTTGATGCCCTATTGAGTGTTTTGGGTGTTTTTTAAATAAGGTTTTGGTATTGGGCTTATTTTAAGAAATCGATGACAGTTTTGTAATTTATAAGAAGTTAAAAGCATTTTTGTTATGTTGTAAATGGGCTTTGGGTGTATTTCTAAAGTCCGTTTCATATAGGTTTTTTAATAATTTAGGCTCCTATATTTGGTATAATAGTGAATCTCCATAATTATTTTAGGACAATTATTTTCAGATATTGAAAGCATATATCTACAATCATGGAAGGTGACGAAGGAAAATGCAGTATAGTTGACGGTGAGAGTACGTCCGTTATTATAAACGATGGACCCACAGTTGAAGAATTGAAAAAGAACATAGAAGCGAAGCTTCTTACCCATTCACCCTTGCTTCCTTCGTGCTGCATTTTCAAAGTTCCCGAGATGATTCGAAGACAAAAGAAACAGGCCTATGAACCCAACATTGTCTCCATCGGACCCTTCCACCGCGGCAATAAAAAATTCCAACTCTTTGAAGATGTGAAACGTTGGTATTTATATTGCCTTCTCGACTCATCCAAGGATGTGAGTTTAGAGAGCTTGATCAAAGTCATCATGGAGTTGGCTAAAAGCGCCCGCGACTGTTACGGAGCAGATCCGTTGGTTTGTGATCTCGATCAAAAAGACTTTGTAGAAATGATGATACTTGACGGTTGCTTCCTGTTAGAATTATTTCGAAAGGCAATTTCCTATGAGCTACAAAATGAAAACGACCCCGTTTTCAACGTGTCCTGCATGCAGGAACATCTGTACCATGACCTTCTGCTACTAGAAAATCAGCTACCTTGGTCTGTGCTGGAGTGTTTGTACAACCTAACTGTCAATAGCCCCAGCCAAAGAGGCGCCTCCCTCACTTTACTTGTGCTCAACTTTTTCAGGCAATCCGATGCGGATAACCTGATGTTGAACCCCAGCTTCGAGCTCCCATGTCAGATTTTGCACATACTTGATATGATAAGAGCCGTGATCGTTTCTGGATTCAAGGAGACGTCGAGTGTGGAAGAGCAGCAAAAAAAGAAGGAGCCAAATTTGCCTCAACGGATCCCAAATGCGACAACTCTTTCGGAGGCAGGCGTTCGGTTCGAAAAAAGCCGAAACAAGGAAGAGGGAAAGGGAGAGTGCATAATGAACATAGAGTTCAAAAATGGGGTTTTTACAATTCCACCATTGGGAATTGATGAGAGGACAGAGCCTCTGTTCAGGAACCTCATCGCCTTTGAACAATGCCACCACAGTCGCCTGCACAAGATGACATCCTACGCAGTTTTGATGGATAACCTCATCGACTCTAGAGAGGATATAGATTTTCTTTGTGACAAAGGAATATTGGCCAATTGGTTGAACCCGGACGATGCTGCCCAATTCTTCAACAAGCTTTACGATGACACCACCGTCATGGGGTATTACTACAGTGGTCTCTCCGACGATGTGAATACCTATTACAAGACTAAATGGCACAAGTTTATGGAAACATTGAGGCGTGACTATTTTTCTACCCCATGGACAATCGTCTCTTTCATCGCAGCCTTTATCCTCCTGGTCCTCACCCTAGTGCAGACCCTATATACCATTCGGTGGCCTTAATTAATTTTTGCTTAATTTCCTTCAGTACTACTTACCAACGCTTAATAAGCTTGGATATCCTATGTAATAATCTGCTTTTGTGTGTGAGCTTTAGAAACTTGTGAACAGCAGCTGCTGCTAGCCTACTTACTTAATATTTGTGTGTTCTGTGTAAGTTTTTCATGTATTCTGTGAGTTAGCCTTTTCATTATTATGAGGTGTCATATAAATAATAAATAGAGTTATATTTAAATTAAGATATTATGAGACTTTTATTCAGATAATGATTAAATGGAATAACTATTTCATAAGGTGGATATCATCCATTATCTCCACGTTTTGGCTAGCAGTTGTCTCTTAATAGGAGAGTCAGTTGTAAAGCAACTTGTATAAATGGCTTGGTCTCTGCTCTCATATTTAAACGTTCATATTTTGTATGCTTGTCCTATATATTGAAAGCCTTGACATTTTGGAATACTGAGAGGAGAAGATCATCTTGTATATCTGATTATGGCTAATTCAAGTAAGTCTTATCTCTAATCGTTCTATTGTTTAATTGTCAAATTTGTGTTAAGGTATGGTTTAAGTGCTAAATTGGGTCAAGATTATTTTGCATACAATAAACCTAACATGTGGTATCAGAGCAATCAATTAAGCCTTAAACTCATCTACTTTGGTTAAATTTTGTCAAAATTGTGTCATTTATGATTATCCTTGTCTCTTTTGTCTTTTTCTGCTGCGTTAATGATTATCCTTGTAAATTTTATATCATTATATTTCGATGCACTTGTGATGCTACTTGCTGATTATTCAATTCGATCAGTAAACATTAGGAATCAAATTCAGTCTCAATTGATTTGTCTAATGGTTTTTTGATAAATTTTGTTGATTTAATTCAATTAACAAGATTATTATACAGGGTTGATTTTGGGATTGGATGGGTAAATTACCAATGTGGTTTATCTGATACTTTGCTATTTAAAATCAATTTTGATGCTCAATTTGTAGTTTATAAACATTAATAGGTAGATTTTCTTCCAAAGAAGTTGTCTACTGGGTTTGGCTATAAACTAATGTCTAGTGAGTCATGGAAAGCTTGGTTACACTACTACAAAAAATGAAATAGACGACGGGAATCCACCGTCGTGTATCATGGTTTACAACCGACGAGAAATCGACCGCCGTCTTTTAACACACACTACTACAAAAATGGAAAAAGACGACCAGAAAAAGACGACGGCATAACATAAAACCGTCGTTGTATTTAAATAGACGACGGTATAAAAAAAAACCGTCGTGGATAAGTGATTTACTGTTCAATATTTTTAAAAGACGACGCGTACAAATAAAAAACCGTCGTTTTTAAAAAAGGATTTCTTCAGTGTTAAAATCTGACCAAAAAACAACGACAGCAAGTATGAATACACTGACGTAAAAAATAAAGACGACAGTTCACCAAAAAACCTGCCGTGTTAACTCCTAACTAAACACGACCAACTGTTCTTAATCCATGTCGTATAATATAGTGGAATCAACGTCTGTATACTACGACGGTGCATTCTCTGTAAACCGCCGACTTATTATTTTGGAGTATACTACGACGGTACCTACAACACTACTGTCGTTTTTATTTACCACGTCCTAAGTTCAAATTACGGTCGTATTTTTTCAATTTATACGTCTGCCCTCTCTATAAACCGCCGTCTTATGTTTATAGCTTTTTAAAATTAATTAATTTTTCTTTTATTTTGGTAATATCTTTCTTAACACAAAACAAAATTTAATTCTCAATCCTCAACAACATTTTCATCTTAAAATGCAAATCTCTTCGTGTTAAATATGAACACAAATTTGGCAAATACATCGTGGCAAATATATGTTCAACTGTTTCTTCCTCTCATATGCAAGCTGGGCCCTCTCCTTCCTCTTGTTCTCAAGCTCCTGCACAGCCTCGATTCCTGAAAAACAAAATCAAAATCAACAAAGTGTGAACCCTCACTCCTCGATTCCTGGTTACATTGTAGTCCCCTTTTCCACAGTGATCAACTTCAAAACTCCTGTGTAGCAAGGTGGAACCAGCCTTAGAACCTGTTGTGGGTTGTGCCTTTGGGGTGAAGCTGGGAGTGGGCTTGAGGTTCAGAATGAATAGACACCACCTACTCATTCTGAACCTCAAGCCCACTCCCAGCTACAGCCACCACCTGAGTCCGTCTCTGCGAGCATCAGGAACACCCACGCGGGTTCTCAAGCTGGTTTCACCCTTGCTACACAGGAGGATGTAGCAAACCCATGCTTGGTCTTGTGAGGAATCATTCTGCAAACCCATTTGCTTTCAGAAAGACAATTTCTGCAACCCTAATTGAAAACTGAGAGTTAACAAACGCGTAAAAAAATCCTATTTAAACAAAATGGAGTAAATATCCACGTCAGTTCTAATATACATAGCGACGTCATATTTGACTAATCAACGTCAGTTTAGATATAACTACATCGGAAATCCAAAAGTCATATCGCGCGTATTAAAAAGATAACTACATCGGAAATCCAAAAGTCATTTGGCGAGTATTAAAAAGAGAACAGAACCAAAGTAACCACGTCGGTTTATTGAAATACACAGTCGTTGAATTTAAGAGTACAACGTCAGTTTAGAGAAACAAAGCGCCGTCATAACCACGTCGGAAATCCAAAAGTCATTTGGCGCGTATTAAAAAGAGAACGACGTCGTTTTCAGAACCGCAAAGTAACCACGTCGGTTTATTAAAATACACATTCGTTGAAATTACAAGTACAACGTCAGTTTCGAGAAAAAAAGTGCCGTCATAACCACATCGGAATTCCAAAAGTCTTTCGGCAGTTGTGATAACCACGTCATTTATGAATTATCTACCGTCGTTATAACAAAATAATACGGCGGTTTGTTAATGACAACGTCGTTGTATTGAACTCTGGGAAAATATATAAACTTTTCGTCACCTGACCTAATATTTTACGGTTTTCACTTCCCGATAAAGTATCGTAGTTTCCCTCTCATTTCCCAAATCACCATTTTCGTCACCTGACCTAGCATCATCGTCTGAATCATCGTCTTCATCGTCCAAATCACCATTTTGGTCTTCATCTTCGTCGGAAGGAAACATTTCTTTGCACGCCGGTGTTATTCAAGGTTTTTTCTCACTCTCTTCCCTTTTTTTACTTTTCATTTGCATGCCGTAGTTGTCTGGAAACTAGATTCTGTCAAATTGAAGAAATCTTTCACTGGTTTTGATTAAATACATAAGTAGATACCCTCACGACGCCAAAAGACGACAGTTCTATCCTGTTTTCGATGATGGAATGGACACACCACGACGGTGGCTAAAAACCGTCATGGTGTGACAATTAATACGTCGGAAACAAGATAAAACCGTCGTCTAGTGAGAGAAGTACACTAGTTTTGTAATTTAATAACCGACGTAGTTTATGAATATTTACGTCATGAAATATATAAAACTGTCGTTGTTTTTATATTATTACGTCGTTTATTTGTAATAACCGACGTTGTTTTTCTGGCAGATTAATCAAAAATGGTTTCGAAATCTCAAAACAAGGAAGCTGAAGCGTCAAAGGCCACAGCAGGTTCAATGGCACAAGGGGATGAACCCAAAACAGGTTTAGTGGAAGTTGAAAAATCAACTCAAAGCAAACCCTCGAAGAGGATGAGATATTCCTCAACCTCAGAGAAAGACTCGAGCACAGCCACATTTGTTGAGGAGCCAAAATCTGGCCGTGGTATCAGCACAATGAGCCGTGTTGTGAAGAGGAAAATTGAGAAGGTTAAGCCTGTGGTTGAGTTCAATAAAGATGGCAAACCACATGGCGAGGCTGCTGTTGAGATGCAGTCTTACATTGGTGTTTTGGCACGCACCAGAGTCCCTCTTGTGGACAAGAAATGGAAACAATTACCTAAGGACGTGAAGGAGCAGATTTGGGAAGCTGTTCAAATGTCCTATGTTATTGGGGATCGTTACAAGAACTTGGTCTTGCAGTCTGCCGCCAAAAAATGGAAGGATTTCAAGTATAACGTAACTAGGCAGTATATCCTTCCTTACGCACATGACAGGGAGAGGTTAAGAGAAACCCCTGCGCTTTATAAGTTCATAGAGAAATCGCAATGGGATGCCTTCGTAGCTTCAAGGTTAACCCCAGATTTTGAAGCTAAGCATGCTGAGCAGAAGGAGAGGAGGGAGAAATTGGAGTACAACCATAGGTTGTCTAGAAAAGGGTATGTTGGTTTGACGGACCAATTGGTAGAAACCATGCCCGAAGGTCAAGAAATCGATCGAGCTGTTCTGTGGAAGAAAGCAAGAGAAGATAAATCAGGAAACATCCCTGATCCAAAGGCTGCAGAGAAGGCAAAACTAATCGTAAGTCTCACTAACTCTGTTCTAAATTTGAAAAACAGAGTGTTTTATTTTGGTATAGACGTCGTTTATATTTATATAAGCGACGTTATAAAGTGAACACCACGACAGGCTTAATTTACGGACGTTTAAAAGTGAATAGGACGTCGGTTTTTGAATAAAGTAGACGTCTAGATAGAATTAATACGACGGATTAAATTATTCTATGAACTGCATTTTTGTTTTAAGTTTACTCACGCACACACTCTCCCTCTCTCTGTCTATTTCACTGAATTTTGTGGTGCACAATTTCTGGAAAAGAATGCATATTTCAATCGAGTTTTTTCACTTCTTCATTAAAACTTACGACGGTTTTATCTTATCTAGACGTTAGAATGATTATACAACGACGGTAATTTTGTGCAGCCGTATGGAATTGTACATCTACGTCTGTTTGTTTAATAATCCGTCGTCTTACTTTGAATATACGACGGTTTTTAATTTATGTCTTAATCTGTTTTATTTTGAATATACGACGTATTTTTATATACCGACGTTGTAAAGTATAAACAACGACGGTATTTATATATAGACGTTTTAAATTAATACCACGTCTGTCATTTAATAAAAACCGTCGTTGTTTATAATTTACAACGTCGGTATATGTATCTGTCATACACCCTTCTCAGGTTCTAACAATCTCTCTTTCTTTCTTTTAGGATGATTTGCAAAAGCAAGTCTCCGAAGGCACTCTGACTGTCTCCGGGAGCAATGATATCTTGACTCTGGCTTTGGGAACCCCGGAGCATGGTGGGAGAGTCAGAGGAGCTGGTGCTGGCGTTACCCCAACTCAGTTCTTCAATTTGCCGAAGCAGCAGAGAGTGAAATTTGGTGACAAATTGAAGGAAAGTGTGAGGGAGGCAGTCAGAGAAGAGACCTTGAGGATTGAGGCGAAGTCAAGGGAAACTATAATGGAAGCAGTCAGAGCAGAGAGGGAGACTTTGTTGGCATATATCCGTCAACTAGTTCCTAGTTTTGATCCCAGCCAGATGCTCCAAACCCCAATTCCTCCAATTATTTTACCCCCTCAAGATCAAAGCCCAAAAAATCCAATGTCTGATAAGGCAAGCTGCTCTGGGGCCACTAATATCAGACCCCTAGCTTTGGAATTAGAAGATCCGAAGCCTGAAGCTGATACTGCTGCAAAAGAGAAAGAGGACACGGTAAAATCTCTGCTTATTTATATTTCTGCTTTTTAAATTTTAAAAAGACGTCGCTCCTTTTAATAGCCGACGTTAAAATTTAAAATAACGACGGTAAATACGTCTGTTTCTTACAAGACACGTCGTGTTTCGTTATATACCACGACGCTTTTATAAACCGTCGTTCATTTCATGATTTCATTAACTGTATTTATATTAGACGACCTTTCTATAGAATAGCGACGTTATAAATTCAATACAACGTCAGTATTAACGAGAAACCGTCGTTTATATTATATACCACGTCTGTTTTTTTTGTTTAGTTAGAGTCGTTTATTTTAGTTCACACACAAACTAACTTATATTTCTTTATTAATTTCTTTAAACAGGATCTCTCAAAGCTAGATATGCCGCCTCCTCTTTTAGCCTTATGCCAACATTTCCAGACCAAGTTGTTGCCTAATGGTAACGAGGCTCTAACAATTCACATGCCCAAGGAAGTGTTTGGCATTGAGCATGACACCTTCCTCTTCACTGAGGATGTTTTGCAGTTTGGTTCAATGGTTGAGATAGGAACCACAGTGATATCAGTATACATGAGGTAATTCTCCCTAATCCCATTTTGTTTTACATTTTCCTTTCTTTTAAATTAAAATCTCATTTAATTGACTTTCATATATTTAGGTTCCTATTTGACTATTTAAAAATGGCAAATCTTGTAAACCTTGTTGGCCTCGTGTACCCTGGGCTAGTGAGCTCTGGAGTTGGATCAATATCAGACCGAATAAAAAACCTGTCAAACCGCCTGAATACAGCAGATGGGAATCAATTTTTCTTGGTCCCTTATAATCCAGGGTTAGTACCATTTAAAGTATTTTCCTATTACATGAATTCACTGCCTTATAATCCAGGCTTCTAATATTTTTCTTTCTAATATGAATCATTATGTGCAGGGGTCATTGGGTGATGGTAATTGTGAGACCATTAACAGAGACTGCCTATTACATGAATTCACTGCCAAAACGCATGGTTGACGACGAAATGAAAAATATAGTGAATACGTAAGTTGATTTCTTCTGATTTATGATTTTTCCTATAAAGTATTTAAATAAACGACGGTTTTTACTAATACCGACGTTATTATATAATATAACGACGGGAAGATATTACCGACGTTTTAATTTAACTACCACGTCAGTATTTTCTTAAAAACGTCGTTTTAATTTAACTACCACGTCGTTTGCGTTTTATTTAAGAACGTTTTAATTTTTTCTGCACAATTTTCGTCATACGACGTTTTTTACTCTTACCGACGTTATAACGTTACACAACGACGGTTAGGTTTTACCGCCGTTTTAAACAAAATATAACGTCTTGGTTTAAAAAACTCCGTCGTTTTGACTGATTTACCACGACGATTACTATTTGTATTTAACACCCTTTGTTTTCTTGTAACAGGTCAATTAAAATGTTTAACATTCATATAAACAAAAATTCACGTAAACAGCAGGCCATTTGGAAAAATCTACACGGCACTCCTGAACAACCAACAAGTGTAGAGTGTGGCTATTACGTGATGCGATTCATGAGAGATATAATTCATGATCCAGACCTAAATTTCGAAAAGAAGGTAAAACGCAACATTTTAGATATACTTTCTTTATTTTACTACGTCATATTTTTGTTTAACCGTCGTTTGTATTCTTTTAACACGTCGGTTTTTTGGTTTATTTTGCAGTTTGACAAGAAAAAAGATAAACTTCAGTATACACAAAAGGATATTGACGAAGTTAGGCATGAATGGGCAGAATTCGTGAACAAGCAATTACCGAAGGATAATTGATGTAGATAAATATTTATGAACAATGTTTAATTTAGATTATTTAAAATGTATATAAATATTTTGTTGTAATCAAGAGAACAAAAATCAACAAAATTAAATTTTGTTTAAAAATTTGTTTAGTTCCCAAACACCGACGTCTGATTCTAATTTACACGTCTCATACGTGTACACAATGGTCGTATTGCAGTAAACGACGTGTAATAGTCAAAACAACGACGGTTTATAATTAATTCATCCTGTATAAATGAATTTGTACTCATATACTACGTCCGTTAGTATAACCTTATCGACGTCGTAATAATATACAAAGGCTGATATTTCTAAATATCCGCCTTTGTATAAAAAAAAAAACTTCAGCTATATACAACAAAATGACGTGTAATAGAAATAACAACGACGGTATATAATTAATTCATCCTGCATAAAAGAATATGAATTCATATACTACGTCGGTTAGTATAACCTTATCGACGTCGTAATCTTATACAAAGGCGGATATTCTTAAATATTCGCCTTTATATATATAAACAACGTCAGTTATATACACTAAAATGACGTTTAATATTAGTAACAACGACGGTTTATAATTAATTCATCCTTTATAAATGAATTTGTATTCATATACTACGTCGGTTAGTATAACATTAACGACGTTGTAATATTATACAAAGGCGGATATTATTAAATATCCGCCTTTATATATTTAAACAACGTCCGTTATATACACTAAAATGACGGTTTATAATTAATTCATCCTGTGTATATTCTTAAATATAGTTTCAACGTCGGTTTTTTATGTTTAATGTCGTTGTAAAGGGATACAACGTCGGCTAAGTCATTTTTAATTTAATTGTTATTGACTTTTATATTTTATTTAAATCCATATTAAATTCATAACTATATCCAAAAATTATACTGAAAACTACCAAGCATTGGAATATTGTCTCTATCCTAAAGCTTTAAAAAATATAATTTTGGAAATATTTTTTTATTGTATTTAATTACTAATATTAATAATATATTCAAAACAAAATCCGAAAAATATACCGGCAAATTCTATGCACTGATTGAGACAATATCTTGCCCGTTAAGGCCTGAAAAATGTAATTTTAGTTTTCAAAGTTCAAATGATAACAAAATTCAAACAAATTTAGAGACAAAGCATTGTACTCCTTATACTTTACATAACATAACCCTAAGGTTTATGTGATCCATTGGTGCCCATAAATTCAAAATTATGAAATCCATATTTTAGCCTACTATTGTAGAAGGCAATGTTGTAAGGAATCCATAGCAATTTTCGGTTCATTTTTCTCGTACTTGTGTATTTTTTAAAAATTATTTTACAATTTAGGGTTTAGGGTTTAGGGTTTAGGGTTTTTTGAAACGACGCCGGTTTTCTCCCGCTGTTTTTGGTCAACTACATTAACAAAGACTAATTGAATTCGGTTGACGACGTCAGTTATAAAATAGCGACGTCTTTAGTGTTTACAACGTCGTAAATGTATTATAACCGCCGTTGTAAGTAATTATTAGACGTCATTATAAGTGTTGACCGTCGTGGTTGAAAAACGCGGTACTTAAAAATTTTTGACCGCGACTTAAAATTTTCAGAATTTCCCTTTAACCCTCAAATAGTTCATTCTCTCTCTTCAACATAAATTTGTCTGAAAGTTTTCGTTCTCCAAGCTCTCTCTCAATATCCATGTAAGTACAACTCTAGTCCCTTTAATCCTAATTCTCTCAGCTCTGTCTCAAGCTTTTGTTATATTCTCTCAGCTCTCTCTCAAAGCATTGGGTACGTAGATTCTCCAAGATCTCTCTCAAAGCATTTGGTACGTAGATTTTTCAAGATCTCTCATTGGGTACGTAGATTCTCCAAGCTCTCTCTCAAAGCATTGGGTACGTAGATTCTCCAAGCTCTCTCTGAAGCAGTTGTTATATTCTCGCAGCTCTCTCTCTCTCAATATCCATGTAAGTACAACCCTAATCTCTTCTTAAATCCATAAATGTTTTCGTTGGTAGCTATATTAGGGTTTTGGTGTTTGCAATCTTGTAATAATTGCTCTCTGTTTGGGTTCTTTTATGTTTGTTTGGCCATGGGTTCTTGGAAAAGGAATGGGGATGGGAGATTTAAGCTGTTTTTTTTTTTAACTACGACGACGGTTGAAGGATCAAACCGTCGTCCAAATGTTTATTATACGTCGGTTGTTCATTTACTCCCGTCGTCTACGTTTTAAGCCGCAACTGGTAGCCTAAAGACGACTGTTTCTCCATTAAACGTCGTCTTTAGGCTACCAGAACACCGTTCAAATTTCTGGGTCTGGGTATCTTAATGACGACGGTGACTATAGATGCCGTCGTCGGAATGTATATTAAACGACGATTATTTTTATAAACCGTCGTCTTTTCCATGTTTTATATTTAATTTTCATTTTGTTCTCTGCTATTTGAATGAGGTAGTGTTTCATTGCTGGTCTTTCCACTTTAATATATATATATTTATATGAATTTGATAGAGTGTAAGATGGATAAGTTATGGATGCATGAGGATAGAAGATTGAAGGCATATGAGTTAGGGGTGGAAGGATTTTTGAATTTTGCGTTACAAAATCTTGGAAATACAACTGAGATTCGTTGTCCATGTGTTAATTGTGGGAATATTCGATTGTTTGGGGTTGGAATTATAAGGGAACACTTATACTTTAATGGAATTGACCAAAGCTATAAGATTTGGAGATGGCACGGAGAACCTTGGGAATGGACTACCAATGCTAGTAGAAATGTGGAAGAAGATGAGCAAAGTAGGTTTAGTTATGTTTCTGAAGAATTAGGGATGGATGATAATGATTTTGCCAATATTGGATCTGATCCTTACGAGTTTGCCAGTGTGATTGGGGATGGCGATGAACCCTTGTACCCTGGTTGCAGTAAGTACACGAAGTTGTCGGCTTTGGTGAAGTTATATAATTTGAAAGCAAAACATGGGATGAGTGATGTTTGCTTTACAGAATTATTGATACTTCAAGGAGAATTTCTTCCAGAAGGAAATACACTACCTTCCTCTATGTACGAGGCAAAAAAGACTTTGTCTGCTTTAGGGATGAGTTATGAGAAAATCCACGCATGTTCCAATGACTGCATTTTGTATCGGAAGGAGTATGAGAATGCAACTAATTGTCCTACTTGTGGTATCTCAAGGTGGAAGGAAACCAAGGATGGGTTCTTGAAAGAGGGTGTGGCAGTGAAGGTGGTGTGGTATTTTCCTCCAATTCCAAGGTTTAAAAGGATGTTTCAATCACATAAGACAGCTAAGAGTTTGACTTGGCATGCTGCAAGAAAATCAGTTGACGGTTATATGTCTCATCCAGCGGATTCCCCGTCTTGGAAACTTGTTGATGAAAAATGGCCCGACTTTGGTAATGAGCCAAGAAACTTGAGATTGGCTCTCTCATCTGATGGATTCAATCCCCACAGTTCTTTAAGTAGCAGATACAGTTGTTGGCCAGTTATGTTAGTTACATATAATCTCCCACCATGGCTATGCATGAAGCGGAAGTTCATGATGTTGACTATACTGATTTCCGGTCCTAAACAGCCCGGAAATCATATAGACGTCTACTTAGAGCCTTTGATTGATGATTTGAAATCTCTGTGGGATGGGATTAGAGGAGTGTATGATGCCCACATAGGAGAATACTTTACACTCAGAGCTGCATTACTGTGGACAATTAATGATTTTCCCGCTTATGGAAACTTATCTGGTTGTGTTGTTAAAGGATATAAAGCTTGTCCAATATGCGGCGATGATACACCTAGTCACAGGTTGAAAAATGGCCACAAAATTTGTTACATTGGGCATAGAAAGTGGTTACCAATCAATCATCCATATAGGAGGCAACGTGCAGCTTTTAATGGGAAACCTGAATATGGCATGCCCCCTGAGCCATTAACAGGAGAAGAAGTGCTGCATATGGTTGAAGATATTAATTACATATGGGGCTCGAAAATTGGGGGAAGTGTTGGTGAGAATGATGGTGATAGAGTTTGTTGGAAGAAGAAATCAAAATTCTTTGATCTCGAGTATTGGAAATACCTCCCTGTGAGCCATGCCTTAGATGTTATGCACATTGAGAAGAATGTTTGCGATAGTATCATTGGTACATTGCTAGAGATCCCTGGAAAAAATAAAGATGGGATTGCTGCTCGGTTAGACTTATTGAACATGGGGGTAAAAATTGATTTGCAACCCGAGTATGGAGAAAGACGTACTCGCTTGCCTCCAGGGCCTTGGAATTTGTCAAGAGCAGAGAAGAGAGCGGTTTGCAATTCTTTTTATGGTATGAAGGTTCCTGAAGGTTATTCTTCAAATATAAAAAATCTTGTATCTTTAAAAGATTCAAGACTTCTTGGCCTTAAATCTCATGATTGTCATACCTTGATGCAACAATTGCTCCCTGTGGCAATTCGTTCTGTTTTGGAGAAGCCTGCAAGGTATGCAATAACTCGATTGTGCTTCTTCTTCAATGCTTTATGTGCAAAGACGGTAGATGTTTCCAAGCTAGATAAGTTGGAAGAAGATGTAGTAGTTACTTTATGTTTGCTTGAGAAGTACTTTCCCCCTTCATTCTTTGATATCATGGTTCATCTAGTAGTACATCTTGTCAGAGAAGTTCGTCTATGTGGGCCAGTATATTTTAGATGGATGTATCCGTTTGAAAGATATATGAAAGTGCTAAAGGGGTATGTTCAGAATCGTACTCGTCCCGAAGGTTGCATTGCTGAGCGGTATATAGCTGAAGAAGCTGTAGAGTTTTGTACCGACCATTTATCTGATGTTAGTACAGTTGGAGTGCCTTCAAGCCAGAATATGGGAGTTTCAAAGCCATTATCAGGTTGCACAGTGGGCTTAGTTGATATGGACTTGTTGAACCAGGCACATCTATATGTCTTGGAGAATACGGAGGAAGTCCTACCTTATATCGAGTACGTATGAGTTTAATTTTTCATATATATGTAGCCATGTTAAATATTATTACTCCTTATATTTATCTTATATATGAGGGACCGTAATGCGTGTTTTTTTCGTGTCAATTGTAGGGAACATATGATCCACATCAAGACCACTTATTCGAAATTTAGAAAGAGAACAAAGTGGCTACAAGATAAGCACAATAGCACTTTCATTCAATGGCTACGTGTTAAGGTATATATGTTATTGAATGACATATTCAATTTATTATTTTAATTTTCTTTCTTTCTATATATATGTTAGATTGAATTAATATATATGTTTAATTTGTAGGTTCAAAGTGAATTTAATGGGGAAGATTATAATGGCATATCAGAAAATTTGAGATGGTTAGCAGCTGGTCCAAGCATGGTAGTGCCATCATATAGGAGCTATCTTATTAATGGTGTCAAATTTAGCACCAAGGCACAGGATGATGTGCGAACTGTCCAAAATAGTGGAGTTTATTTACTTGCACATACTATGCAAGTTGCTAGTGCCAAGGATAAAAACCCTATTGTCTCCAATATGGGTTTTTATGGGGTTATTCAAGAAATTTGGGATCTTGACTACCAAAAGTTTAGAATCCCAGTCTTGAGGTGTGATTGGATAGATAACACTTCGGGCCTTGTAGTCGACGAACTTGGATTTACCCTTGTAGATCTGAGTAAAATTGGACATAGGAATGACCAATTTGTTATGGCTTCTCAAGTCAAACAAGTATTTTATGTTGACGACCCAATGCATCGTGGTTGGTCGGTAGTGTTATCAATGCCTAATAGAGAATATAATGATGTTATTGGTGATGATGTGCTAGGTGATATTAGAATTGAGTGTGAGCCATTTTCTAGAGGGATACCAAATGTTGACACATTTGATGACCTAGTGGGTGAGTTTGGGAGTGAGAACATTAGAGATGGGTGTGAAGATATATGGATTGATTGATTGTTGTAATGTATGACATTAGTTATGCAGTTAATTGTATGACATTAATTCATAGCTCTGTATATCATTTTAATTCCGATCACATTTTCATTCTGCAAGCTTTGTATGACATTAATTCATAGCTCTGTATATCATTATAATTCATTTCAACCGTCGTCTATTACAGTCGTCTATTATAGTCGAAAGGTCTTTTTTTTATGCGATTATGTACCAAATCGACGTCGGTTTTAGTTTTTTACTGACGTGTACTATATTAACCACGTCGTTTTTTTGTGTTCAAGCCGTCAAAATAATTTTCAACGTCTGTGGTGATATAAATGGTCGTGGTTATTGTTGTTTTTACGTCTGTTCAAGTAAATATATGCCATGTTATATGTTTAAGACGTCAGTTTTTCATTCAGTGAACGTAGTATTTATTAACCACGGCGGTTTCTAAGTTTTATACGTCGGTTTTGTTTTATTTCGAGACGTAGGTAAAACCATTTACGTCGGTTTTATAGTTGTTTTTGACATTTAAAATTATTTAAACGTCTGTGTTTTAATAAAACCGTCGTCTATTATAGTCGAAAGGTCTCTTTTTTATGCGTTTATGTACCAAATCGACGTCGGTTTTAGTTCTTTTGTGACGTGTACTATATTAACCACGTCGTTTTTTTTTGTGTTCAAGCCGTCAAAATAATTTTCAACGTCTGTGGTGATATAAATAGTCGTGGTTATTGTTGTTTTTACGTCTGTTCAAGTAAATATATGCCATGTTATATCGTTAAGACGTCAGTTTATTCAATCAGTGAACGTAGTATTTATTAACCACGTCGGTTTCTAAGTTTGACACGTCGGTTTTGTTTAATTTAGAGACGTTGATAAAACTATTTACGTCGGATTTATAGTTGCTTTTGACATTTAAAATTATTTAAACGTCTGTGTTTTAATACAACCGTCGTCTATTATAGTCGAAACTTCTCTTTTTTATGCGTTTATGTACCAAATCGACGTCGGTTTTAGTTCTTTTGTGACGTGTACTATATTAACCACGTCGTTTTTTTTGTGTTCAAGCCGTCAAAATCATTTTCAACGTCTGTGGTGATATAAAGGGTCGTGGTTATTTATGTTTTTACGTCTGTTCAAGTAAATATATGCCATGTTATATGTTTAAGACGTCAGTTTTTTCATTTAGTGAACGTAGTATTTATTAACCACGGCGGTTTGTAAATTTGACACGTCGGTTTTATTTAATTTAGAGACGTTGATAAAACTATTTACGTCAGTTTTATAGTTGTTTTTGACATTTAAAATTATTTAAACGTCTGTGTTTTAATACAACCGTCGTCTATTATAGTCGAAAGGTCTCTTTTTTATGCGTTTATGTACCAAATCGACGTCGGTTTTAGTTCTTTTGTGACGTGTTCTATATTAACCACGTCATTTTTTTTGTGTTCAAGCCGTCAAAATCATTTTTAACGTCTGTGGTGATATAAATGGTCGTGGTTATTGTTGTTTTTACGTCTGTTTATGTAAATATACGCCATGTTATATGTTTAAGACGTCAGTTTTTTCATTTAGTGAACGTAGTATTTACTAACCAAGACGTTTTCTAAGTTTTACACGTCGGTTTTTGTGTATTTAGAGACGTCGATAAACATATTTACGTCGGTTTTGTAGTTGTTTTTGACATTTAACATTATTTCAACGTCAGTGTTTTACTAAAACCGTCGTCTATTATAGTCGAAAGGTTTCTTTTTTAGGTTTTATGTATGAAATCTACGTCGGTTTTAGTATTTTACTGACGTGTACTATATTAACTACGTCGGTTATTTTCCGTCGTTATTTCATGTATGAAAAGACGGCGGTCGATTTCTCGTCTGTTGTAAATCATGATACACGACAGTGGATTACCGTCGTCTATTTCGTTTTTTGTAGTAGTGGAGTTGTGTGTTTGACACGTTTCGTGTCGTCTTTACTGAATTTTGTTTGTTTCCGTAATTGTTTTGGACTTTTGGTCCACGGTATATTCTTGCATTTTCTGTGCTGAATCCAACCGTATAAAGAACGTGATTTTTGGACAAACGGTTGGAAAGTTATAGGCAAAACACTGGACAGAGGTCGAAACTGGAAAAACAGAGAAACGAATCTGCCAAAAAACGACCGGTCGTTACTGTTCAGGCGACCGGTCGCACATGAATCTGTCCAAACAACAACCGGTCATCATTGTTCACGACCGGGAGCACTGTTCATTTTTCACTGTTCGCGGTACTGTTCACAGCACTGTTCACTTGTGATAAATAGGTGATAAAAGGGTGATAGAAAGTGCTGTTTCTGCTTTTCTTTGGTTTCTTGTTTTGTTTCTTTTCTTTTTACCTTCCTTTATTCATTTTTAGTTTCCAATTTGTACTGTGTTTGTGTGTTGTGTAAAATTAGTGTTCTTTACGTACTCAAATTAGAACTTATAGGAAGCCGACAAGTTCTTCGTGGGATCGACCCCGTACTTACATAATCTATACTTAATTAGATTCGTGCACTTGCGGGTATTTTTAATTGGTTGTTTGCACATTAATTTGTGTCCTTTTAGGAATGCAACAATAAGCGGCCTTAATGTGGATCATATGTTCCCTACATGACACGAAAAATTCAAGCATTACGGTCCCAATCAATTATTGCATACCTTAAATTTAACATGAGGAATAATTTAAAATGGAAACTTAAAGAATAAAACTCATACAAGATATAAGGTAGGACTTCCTCCGTATTCTCCAAGACATATAGATGTGCTTGGTTCAACAGGTCCCGATCAACTATGCTCACTGTGCAACCTGATAATGGCTTTGAAACTCCTATCTTCTGACTTGATGGCACTCCAATTGTACTAATATCAGATAAATGTTCAGTGCAAAATTCTACAGCATCTTCAGCTATATAACGCTCCGCAATGCAACCTTCGGGATGAGTACGGTTCTGAACATACCCCTTTAGAACTTTCATATATCTTTCAAACGGATACATCCATCTAAAATATACTGGCCCACATAGACGAACTTCTCTGACAAGATGTACTACTAGATGAACCATGATATCGAAGAATGAAGGTGGAAAGTATTTTTCAAGCAAACACAAAGTAACTACTACATCTTCTTCCAACTTATCTAGCTTGGAAACATCAACCGTCTTTGCACATATAGCATTGAAGAAGAAGCACAAACGAGTTATTGCATACCTTGCAGGCTTCTCCAAAACAGAACGAATTGCCATAGGGAGCAATTGTTGCATTAAGGTATGACAATCATGTGATTTAAGGCCAAGAAGTCTTCAATCTTGTAAAGATACAAGATTTTTTATATTTGAAGAATAACCTTCAAGGACCTTCATACCATAGAAAGAATTGCAAACCGCTCATCTCTTCTCTGCTCTTGACAAATTCCAAGGCCCTGGAGGCAAACGAGTACTTCTTTCTCCATACTCAGGTTGCAAATCAATTTTGACCCCATGTTCAATAAATCTAACCGAGCAGCAATCCCATCTTTATTTTTTCCAGGGATCTCCAACAATGTACCAATGATACTATCACAAACATTCTTCTCAATGTGCATAACATCTAGGACATGCCTCACTGGAAGGTATTTCCAATACTCAAGATCAAAGAATTTTGACTTCTTCTTCCAACAAACTTTGTCACCATCATTTTCACCTCCACCTCCCCCTTTTTTCGAGCCCCATATGTAATTAATATCTTCAACCATATGCAGCACTTCTTCTCCCGTTAATGGCTCCAGAGGCGTGCCATATTCAGGTTTCCCATTAAAAGCTGCACGTTGCCTCCTATATGGATGATTGATTGGTAACCATTTTCTATGCCCAATGTAACAAATTTTGTGGCCATTTTTCAACCTGTGACTAGGTGTATCATCGCCGCATATTGGACAAGCTTTATATCCTTTAACAACACAACCAGATAAGTTTCCATAGCCGGGAAAATCATTAATGGTCCACAGTAATGCAGCTCTGAGTGTAAAGTATTCTCCTATGTGTGCATCATACACTCCTCTAATCCCATCCCACAAAGATTTTAAATCACAATCAAAGGCTCCAAGTAGACGTCTATATCATTTCCGGGTTGTTTAGGACCGGAAATCAATAAAGTCAACATCATGAACTTTCGTTTCATGCACAAGCATGGTGGGAGATTATATGTAACTAAGATAACTGGCCAGCAACTATATCTGCTACTTAGAGAACTGTGGGGATTGAATCCATCAGATGAAAGAGCCAATCTCAAGTTTCTCGCCTCATTACCAAACTCGGGCCATTTATCATCAACAAGTTTCCAAGACGGGGAATCCGCCGGATGAGACATCTGACCGTCAATTGATTTTCTAGCAGCATGCCAAGTCAAATTCTTAGCTGTCTCATGTGATTGAAACATCCTTTTAAACCTTGGAATTGGAGGATAATACCACAACACCTTCGCTGCCACACCCTCTTTCAAGAATTCATCTTTGGTTTCCTTCCACCTTGAGATACCACAAGTAGGACAATTAGTTGAATCTTCATACTCCTTCATACTCCTTCCTATACAAGTAGGACAAAAAACCGTCGTCGTATGCATAAAAAGATATCGAAATCCCAGTTTATTTTCAAGAACCCAAAATATATTCAGAACACAACATATACATTAATTTTTATGTTGGGTATTAAGAACACGTATACTAAGCACGAAACCAACATATACTAAGTATGAAAACATTAAATCCATTCCCGATTCATAATAGCAGAGAGTGATTAAAAGATCCGACAACATTATATCCATTCACGATTCATGAAAACATTAAACATTAAACACATTAACCCATACCGTCGACAACATTAAAAAATCACAAAACCCTTTACCACAGAACTGAATATCATTCAATGAATTTACAAGCATGAGATTAGGGTTTGTACTTACAGGTAGGCAGAGCTCACAGATTATGGCCAACTTGGATTCGACGGAGTTGTAAACTTGGCCAACTTGGATTCGACGGAGAGCCCAACTTTGAATTAGAGTTGAAGTGAGAGAGCGGAGCGAAATGTTTTAGGTCACAGACTATGGCCAACTTGGTTCAGGGTTACAAGTATAAGAGTTAAAGCGAAATCTGAAAATTTTAGGCCAAGGTGAAATTTTTAGAAAGCGCGCTTTTTAAAAAACATCGACGGAAACAACAAAACAACCGTCGTTAAAAGTTCAACCTAAACATGACGCTTATTTAAAAAATGACGTCGTTGTAAATATCCTTACGATGCAAAACCAAACTTCCTTCGTTAAACCCTAATAGACAAATATAACCTAAACCCTAAACCCTAATAAATAAAACCACAATTATATATATATTTTTTAAAAATAATTTCTCCAAAGGGATTAGGGTTTTATGGCCTAAAATATCTCATCCATAAAACCCTAAACCCTAATCCCTTTTCTAAATTTATATAAACCCTAAACCCTAAACCATGAAAGTATAAGTGATGTTGTGACTCATGAAAACATTTCTCTTTTTGGTTTTAATTTTAAATTTGTATAACTCAAACTTAATTTTTTAAAGCTTAAGGGGGAAGAAAATATCTCAATGACTTCATAGGAGTTGACGTTGCATTTTTCGGATTTATTTTAAATTTATTATGAATATTTCAAATTAAATAGAATAAAATATTATTAAAAAAACCCACAAACCACGTCGGCGTTAATAAATTAACAACGTTTTAAATTATAATAAACGACTTAATTTTTAAACAAACGTCGTTTAAAGTTAAAACCATGGCCATTTTTACACAGAAAACGACGTACAAACCATTTTCCACGACCTAAACATGTATAATGTAATTAATAAACGTCGGTAGAAAAAATGGAAAACAATTTCTTGTGAGGAATCATTCTGCAACCCTAATGGAAAACTGAGAGTTAAAAAACACGTGAAAAAATCATATTTAAACAAAATATCGTAAATATCCACGTCGGTTCTAATATACATAGGGACGTCATATTTGACTAATCAATGTCAGTTTAGATAAACAAGTGCCGTCATAACTACATCGGAAATCCAAAAGTCATTTGGCGAGTATTAAAAAGAGAACGACGTCGTTTTCAGAACCATAAAGTAACCACGTCGGTTTATTAAAATACACAGTCGTCATTTTTAGGAAACCACGGTTTAGAAATGCGCCCTTCGATAATCATCGACGGAAAACAAAAAAACCGTCGTTAAAAATATAAATAAATATGACGCTTATTACATCTATACCCTAAACCCTAAACCATAAAATATAAACCCTAAATTATATATATATGTTTAAATAATTTTAGAAAAGGGTTTATGGTTTTACTGCCTAATATATATTAACCATAAACCTTAAACCCCAAAAATAAACCTTTATCCCCCTAAACCCTAAACCCTAAACCATTAAAGTATAAGTGATGTTGTGACTCATGAAAGCATTTTTCTTTTTGGTGGTAATTTTAAATTTGTATAACTCAAACTTAATTTTTTAAAGCTTAAGGGGGAAGAAAATATCTCAATGACTTCATAGGAGTTGACGTTGCATTTTTTGGATTTATTTTAAATTTATTATGAATATTTCAAATTAAATAGAATAAAATATTATTAAAAAACCCCCAAACCACGTCGGCGTTAATAAATTAACGACGTTTTAAATTATAATAAACGACGTAATTTTTAAACAAACGTCGTTTAAAGTTAAAACCATGGCCATTTTTACACAGAAAACGACATACAAACCATTTTCCACGACCTAAACTATTAACTTCTCGCCGTCTAATATCAAGAAAACAACGTCGTCTATAGAACCAACAACGTCGTTTGAAAAACCTTTTACGTCGCTTTTTAAAACTGTGACGTTGTTATGTGTGTACAACGTCTTTTTAAAAAACTACGGTTTTTCACAACATGAAAACCTCAACAAATTTGGTTCAGCATGATCTTGGGTTTTTCACAACATGAAAACCTCAACAAATTTACAGGGAGGTTGACGGTGCATTTTTTGGTTATATTTTAAATTTATTATGAATATTTTGAATTTTGATAGTTATAAAGACGACGGTATTCTATATAATTATGTCGTTGCAAGTGCGTTTACACGTCAGTCACACAATTTCCGTTTTTTAAAAATAATGAAAACCTATTTGAAATTCATAGGGAAAAAAAGAATGTTTAAGAATGTTGGCACTAAAACTGAACAGATAGAAATGAGTGCAACTTACAAGTGAGATGGATGATCGAGGGATCGATTGAGTGTTTAGATGCCGATTCTTCCTGTCCTCGGATGCTGATCCTGAATAGAAAGAAGTTGAGACTCGTAAGGTCTATGGAACCGGTGTGGAACCAGCCTAAGACCCTCCGATGCCGAAGTAAGTTTGATTTCTGAGGGCTCTTGTTGTCGACAATATAATAGTATATAAGTCAAGCTGAAAAGTCTTACCCCTGTATTGTAGTGAAGGGGCCTATTTATAAAGGGGATTTTGTATGCTCTTAGTACTCACTTTCGATGTGGGACTCGTGGGAGTGCCCTAGGAGGTTGACACGAGTCTTTAGATATTTCGGGCGGGTGCTTCGAGGTTGATTCTGCAGAATCGGTAGGGGATACCGATTGCAGGCTGTGTTGGGCCTGTAGCGATCTTTTGCTGCTTTGAGACAATATCATCGGTAGCCGATGCTGATTGTTCGGAGCCTTAGGCATTTGGGGAGTTTAAGTGATCCACGTGTCAATGGATGAGTGGAGGATCATATATGGTACAAACAGTACTCCCCCAAGTTACCGAGTGAGAAGCTTCTCGGTTGGGGACTTGAATCTGTCTTCGGCATTCTGATCCGGACTCTATGGTCTCATTGTTGCCGATAGTGGCATGTAGTCCCCCAAGTGCCCGAGCGAGTGAGCTTGGAAAAGAGACGACACGAATGATGATAGGGTGCCGAAGGCATCGCTTCTGCCGAATGATGACAGGGTGCCGAAGGCTCCGCTTCTGTCAAAATGATGACGGGGTGCCGAAGGCATCGCTCGCGTCAAAATGATGACTGGGTGCCGAAGGCATCGCTCGCGTCAAAATGATGACGGGGTGCCGAAGGCATCGCTCGCGTCAAAATGATGACGGGGTGACGGGGTGCCGAAGGCATCGCTCGTGTCAAACTGATGACGGGGTGCCGAAGGCATCGCTCGCGTCAAGTGATGACGGGGTGCCGAAGGCATCGCTCGCGTCAAAGTGATGACGGGGTGCCGAAGGCATCGCTCGCGTCAAAATGATGACGGGGTGCCGAAGGCATCGCTCGCGTCAAATGATGAAGGGGTGCCAAAGGCATCGCTCGCGTCAAAGTGATGACGGGGTGCCGAAGGCATCGCTCGCGTCAAAGTGATGACGGGGTGCCGAAGGCATCGCTCGCATCAAATGACTATTGCTGATAGCCTATAGGCTTGGATTCCTTACTTTGGCGTATAAGCCGATGATCCTTACCAATGGCTATTGCCGATGGCTAATAGTCTTGGAGTTTTTCTTTGATGTAAATATTGATGATCATATGTGCCGAAGGCAATGATGCGCATGTAGTGATGCTTATGTGCCGAAAGGCAATGTGGTATGATTTGTACCGCTTGGTCACTTTGTGAGTGACTGAAATATTCTGCTGAAGGCGCATTTATGCTAAATGCTAAATAAGCATGTTAGTACTTAGGGATGGCAATGGGTCGAATCGGGGGTGGGTATGCCATTCCCATCCCCATCCCCATTAAGTTTTTTTCCCCCATCCCCGCCTTCATACCCGCAATATTCATATCGGGGATTCCCCATTCCCACCTTTGTTGGGGAATGGGTTCCCCGACCCGCCCCATTATGGAAGAAAAAATCAATATATAACTACTTTGTTGAAAAAAATAATAATACTGAGGCAAGATATAATATATACTTATAAGACAATATAAGAATGTTTATATATGTACTGGAAGTTAACTAAATAAATAAATAGTGTGCCTTAAGATTTGTATAAATTATATAAGTACATAATATAATAATATAAAATTTAGTCGGTACAATTACTTTAGAGTGCTGCTAAATGAACCCTAAAATTAACTGAGTACACCCTACGATCTAAGTACATCCTAATGTTTAAATTAAAATGTAAAATTAACTAAGTACACCCTATTTAACTACCAAAAGTACCCATGGTACACCCTCTTTAATTTTTAACTAAGTACACCCTATTTAAAATAAACAAACAAATAAAGTAAAATAATAATAAAATAATATTTTAACAAAACTCTCTCTCTCTCTCTCTCTCTCTCTCTCTCTCTCTCCTGCTTCTTCTTCTTCTTCTTCTTTTATCTCTCTCCTGTGCCACCACCACCACCTGGTTTGTGTTATTGATTGTTTAAGTTTTAGGGGGTTTCACTAAAACACCCAAAATGGGGGCTGAAATTATAAAAAAACCCAACACCCAAAACACTTTATAAACACACCCAAAACCCATCATTACACACACTCAAAACCCATTTATAAACACACCCAAAAAATATACAATTGTTTATTTTAGAATTGATTTTGGGTGTGTTTCTATATTTAAATAGTGTGTGGGTTTTTTTATAAATACATGCCACGAATTGGGTTTATTTATAATAATCTATAAGTTTTATGCATGCAAAAATCAATTGGGATCAATACACTTCTCCTGGATTCCGAGTTGTACATTAAAAATTAAGTCAATTTGTTTGAAGGCATGGGTTCAAAAGCTCAAGCAATAACGAAGATTTTAATTCTTAATTAAATATATTGTCTTCAATCTTTCGAGAGAGGTGTGGGTTTTCAATCTAATTTAGGGAGATTTGGTAGTTTGGGAATTTGGGGACAGCATATCTCAACTCGTCTTAGAGTTTGGTGGGTTGGGAAGGAGGGAGAGCTTTTTTTCTCTTCTTAAAATTTTATTTTATTTTTTGGTTTTAAATACTTTAAAAGATTAAAATTAAAGAGTTGACCGTAGTTATAACAATGGACATGCGTCAAGTCTTAAGGATGGTGTACATATTGGGGTACACAATTCAATATATCCTTTTTGGTCATTTTATATTAGGGTAAATTAGCAATTCAATAAATAGTTTGATAGTAGGGTGTACTCAGTTAATTTTAGGGTTCGTTTAGCAGCACTCTTACTTTAATAGCATATTTATATATACTATAATATACCTCATTACAAAATTAATATATATATTCTAAACGGGGAGGGTTCGGGTTGGGGATTAAAATACCATCCCCGCCCCTCCCCAAACACCATACCCAAAAAATTCCCCGTACCCATCCCCATACCCGTTTTTTGTCCTTCATACCCGACCCATTAGGGTCGAATCCCCACGAAGACCCTTACCCGCGGGGAAAATTGCCATCCCTATAGTACTAGCTGCCGAAAGGAAATATTGAGTGGTGCCGAACGGCATGTCGTACTCTTGGTGTTTTAGAGAAGGAAACCATGAGGTTGTGTCTTGCAAAGTTTAGTTGCCACCACTTGGTTCAGATTTCAACTTGTGGTGGTCCCATGAAAATTGGATTATGGGTTTGGGAATCTTGGATATAACCGTTCGGCAATTGACTTTAGAGATCCATGGGTTATTGGTCCATACATGGAGCCACATGGGATGCCGTTTGTTAACCTCCGAATATTTCCAAAATTGAAAGCTTGAATTCGGCACTTTTGATCCGCCATTTATTGGAGACTTTTGGCTTGTATTGCTGTTCGGTGGACATGGATGTTCTGTCGACAACACGTTGCCAATGACACCTCTTTTGGTCGACATCAGATTTGCTTTGATCCATATGTGTGAGTGTTGCCGATGAGGACACTATCTAGGATTAGATATCTTTATCAATTGTTTTGCATGCTGCCGTACGGTAGGATTCTCTCAGCTTGGGATGTAGTTGCATGTTGAGTGACTTTTTGGTGGTTATCATTTTGATATTCACCATGTCTTCTTTAGTAAAGTATGCAACGTGGACTTTCCTCCAATAATGCTTTCCAAGGAAGGTGCCGAACGGCAATTCGTAGAAAGTCTGGAGTGCCTTGCATTTTACTTTTTTATTTGATTGCTGTTTTGCAATTGGCTTCAGCACATGGGTGCCCAACACGGTGGATCAGCGGAGCTTTGTGTTTGTTTGAGCATGGGTGGTGCCGAACGGCAGCTGGATTTGCTAATGATGATTTCATCCTTGACCTGGGTCCTTGGGTGTCTTGAAGGAATCACTGACATGGATGCCGATCAGTAATTGTCATCTCCGATATGCATGTTGGGCTTGGGTCCTATACCAAGCGATAGTGTAGGATGCAGTCAGAAGCTCCCCAAACGAAAGATAAAAAAGGCCAAGTCCCCCAGTGGGTCGGTGGGGAAAGGATACCGAACCGTATGGAGGTGGTCTCTTTAAGGCTCTTGGGTGCCTTGAGCAATCTCATGGTTTGGCCAGTCAATTTGTTTGGAGGATGCAGTGCCGATTGCTATCTTGGAGTTTTCCATTCTGTGCTTTTGAACTTGCCGTACGGTAAGTTGATTTGAGGGACTTCAATCAGATGGAGATTAAACATCTGTGATGGGTGGGTGCCGTTTGGCTTGTCCATTCAAATTGCTCCACACTTTCTTGCAATTATGTTGAAATAATTCAATATAAGAATGGGAATCTTATCTCATAGTAGGGATGCACATGGGCATTCTTTAGATTATTGGAACAATGTGCCACTCCTTGGCCATGCAAGCAACGCAAGATGATGTTCTTTGTGGATTAGAATCCTGAGCAGTCTCCAAAGTCAAACTCTACACAGTGGCTGATTGGTGGGTGGCTTCGGCGAATATGTCTTTATGTGCCGAACGGTATGACAAGTAAGGATAATTGTTTCTGGTAGTTTGAAGACGCACAGTGCACTTCGAGGGGTTGAATATTTACATGCGCTACAGGAGCTATTATGTGCCATTCAGAATCTTTGACCAAATGGATGTCTTGAGAAAGCCATTGACATGGCTACCGTTCGGTAGCTGGTTGAACGGCATGTAGATGGTGGTTTCACTCTTGGTCATGCAAGCCATGCAAGCCATGCAAAGTGAGAGCCACATTGTGATTGGCTTTTCCTAGAAATGTCATCCTCTGCAATTGTTGTCTTAGCATTCATGGTTGCTCCAGCATGGGATTGCCGAACGGCAACTTAGGGGATGCCGATTGTAAGGGTGCCGAAGGGCACTGCCGATTGTAAGGGTGCCGAAGGGCACTGAAGAAAGGGAGAATGACAGTAGCCTTTTGTGTCGATTCCCACAGACGGCGCCAATCTGTTGGCACTAAAACTGAACAGATAGAAATGAGTGCAACTTACAAGTGAGATGGACGATCGAGGGATCGATTGAGTGTTTAGATGCCGATTCTTCCTGTCCTCGGATGATGATCCTGAATAGAAAGAAGTTGAGACTCGTAAGGTCTATGGAACCGGTGTGGAACCAGCCTAAGACCCTCCGATGCCGAAGTAAGTTTGATTTCTGAGGGCTCTTGTTGTCAACAATATAATAGTATATAAGTCAAGCTGAAAAATCTTACCCCTGTATTGTAGTGAAGGGGCCTATTTATAAAGGGGATTTTGTATGCTCTTAGTACTCACTTTCGATGTGGGACTCGTGGGAGTGCCCTAGGAGGTTGACACGAGTCTTTAGATATTTCGGGCGGGTGCTTCGAGGTTGATTCTGCAGAATCGGTAGGGGATACCGATTGCAGGCTGTGTTGGGCCTGTAGCGATCTTTTGCTGCTTTGAGACAATATCATCGGTAGCCGATGCTGATTGTTCGGAGCCTTAGGCATTTGGGGAGTTTAAGTGATCCACATGTCAATGGATGAGTGGAGGATCAGATATGGTACAAACAAAGAATGTTTATGTCTAATTCTAACCAATTTTGTACAAAAACTTTTTTAATTCTAACAAAATTTGTACATTTTATAAAAATGTTTAAGTATGCTAAAATTCCTCCACTCCATATGAACACAAACAAACTCTGCCCATTCTTTCCTAACTTCTTCAATGGCAGCTTGGGGGTATGGCGCTTGATCCTTTCCCTTGACAAACTGCAGGCCATAAACAAAGATTAATCTCACAGACGACGCTATTTTTAATTTACCGACGTAGTATATATATATTCAACGATGGTATTTTTAATTTACCGTCGTTGATAATATAAAAACCCACATAAAAATAAATCTGAAAATTTTCTTCTTACCATCTTCTCAAATTCCAGGGAAGTATCCTTTATGATGTCTCTCATAAAGCGCATGACATAATACCCGCATTCTACGCTGCTTGGTTGCTTTGGTGTGCCGGGCAGAGTTTTCCAAAGAGTTGTTTTACGGCCTACTCTGCCTATATGTGAATTATACATTTTTAAAGCACTGTTCACTATGTTTTTCCCCTCCTCATCCACAACTCGATTGCCAGGCAGTGGATCCAGAAAATAGACGGTCTCCTTCTTTGCTCTCACAATGATCAAGACCCAATGACGGCTGCACAAAATAAATATAAAGGTTAAATAGTTTTATATGCAGAGCATCATACAAACAAAATACTGTTTTTTGTTTGGAGACTAACCCTGGATTGTAAGGCATCAGGAAAATCTGTTCACCATCTGTTTTTTGAAGTCGACTGAATACGATACGTGATCTTTCAGTTAATGAACCAGCGTCGACACTAATTAGAGCAGGGTCTATAAAGCCAACCATATTTACCATATTTGCAACTTTCAAATGATCAAATAGGCACCTAAATATATGAATTGAAACCATGAGTGTTTTCTTTTTTCAACATAAAGGAGAGTGTCAAATGAATATTTGATAAGGACAAACCTCATATATACTGCAACTACAGTAGCCCCAATTTCCTCCATGACAGCAAATTGGGTAATATCTTCATGCAAGACGAAGGTATTACGATCTATGCCAAACCCCTCCTTCTCAATAGTAAAGGTCATAGCCTTCCCCTGAGGCTTTAGTGTCGATTCCACATAACTACAAAGGGATTGTAAAGAAGATGGCAACTCCAGCTTTGAATAATCTGGTACTACAGTATCCTGTTTGAAGAAATAAAGCAACATAAAGTGACGTGGTAAATAAATAAATACGACGGTTTAAATAACAAACCGTCGTGTGAAAATAAATTACACGACAGGGAAAAAACTACCGTCGTAATGAATACTTTATTACGTCGTTTAAATAAAACCGACGTCTAATTCAAATGCAAAATTCATAATTAATGAATTTACCTTTTCAATTTGCTTTTCTCCAACACTGGATTGCTGTTTTAATAAATAAAGAGATATATATATATATAAGAAGGCTTGTACAACAATTTAAACATTCAATTAAATAAAAAATGCCGTGGAAATTTAAAACAAACGACGGTTTAAAAAAAATATAGACGTCTGAAAATTGAAAAACAAATGAAAAAGGCAAAGTTATGAGAATTTACCTTTTCATCTTTCATTTCTTCAATCTTTTCTACATCCCCAGATTTCTTTTCATCTTTCTTTTCCTCTATATTTTCTACTATCTTTTCTACATCCCCGGATTTCTGTTATAAGAAATAAAGAAATATATATGACATTGTACAAAAAGTAAAAAATTAAATTAAACCGTCGTGGTACTCAATAACAGACGACGGTATGTAATAATTACAGACGTGTAAAATTCATTAAACGACGTTAAATAAAAAATTACGACGGTAATGAGAATTGAAAAAAAAATGAAAAAGGCTAAGTTATGAGAATTTACCTGTTCAACTATCTCAAGTATCTTTCCTTCTACTCTCTTTTCTACTTCCCCGGATATCTGTTTTAAGAGATAAAGAAATATATAAATGATATTGTACAAAAATTAAAAACAAATCAATAAACCGTCGTGGTAAACGTTAACAGAAGACGGTATAATAATTACAGATGTCTAAATAACGTCAAACGATGGTTTAATAAACAATGCGTCGTGGTATAACTTTAACACGACGGTAAATATAAACAGAGAAACAGACAATTCAAAGTTCAAAAGCGTTACCATTTCTTCCTGCTTTTCCCCATTATTGGCAGTATCCTCCTCAAATTGAAGGGCTCTAACATCAAGTGCCCCAGAGCAGCTTGCTTTGTCTGACATTGGATTTTTGGGACTTTGCCCTTGGATTTGGGACATTGTATTCAGTTTCAACAGGCTTTGATCAAAATTAGGGATGAGTTTGGAAAGCTGACTCAGCAAATTTTCCCTCTCAGCTTCTACCAATTGCTTGGTCCTAGCCTCCATCTTTAAACTCTCTTCCCTTGATCTAGCCTCCATTTTCAAAGTCTCTTCTTGAAGGACAAGTCTTACACTTTCCTTCAATTGATCGGCAAACTTTACCTTCTGTTGTCTAGGTAAATTGAAGTATTGCTTAGGGGAAATCCCAGCCCCTACCCCTCTAACTCTTCCTGGATGCTCGGGACCCAAAGCCAATGTCAAAACATCATTGGTTCCTGACAGAGAAAGAGTGCCTTCAGAGACTTGCTTTTGCAAATCATCCTAACAAAAAGACATAATAAAAAGTCAGAATAAGGAAACAAACGACGGTTATTTATAAAAAATCGACGTAATATAATATTTCACACGACTCAATAACATAACAACCGACGTAATATAATATTTCAGACGACGCTACCTAAATACCGACGTTTTTAATATATTAACACGACGTAAATAATAAACCACCGACGTCTTATGATATAATTACAAAAAACAGAGTAGTGATTCCAGATTCAGACCTTTAACGACGCGTTTTAAAATATTTCGACGTAGTAATATTTTTCACACGACGTAAAAATATAACAACAGACGTAATAAAATTTTTAAAACAGAGTCAGTAGGCTTACAATTAATTTTGCTTTATCTGCAGACTTTGGATCCGGGATGTTACCATGTTTGTCTTCTCTAGCTTTTTTCCATAAGGTAGATCGATCAATATCTACCCCATGCATGATTTCCTTCAATTGCTCCTTAAAACCAACATATCCTTTTCGAGACAATCGATGATTGTACTCAAGTTTCTCCCTCCTCTGTGATTGTACCCCATGCACAGCCTCAAATTTTTCAGATAACCTTGAAGCTACAAAGGCATCCCATTGAGCTTTCTCTATGAATTTGTATGTTTCAGGGGGTTGCCTTAATTTCTCCTTCTCCTTGATGAATGGAAGGATATGAACCCTCGTTAGTGTAGACTTGAAATCCTTCCATTTCTTGGCGGCAGAAGATAGCACTATTTTCTTGCCCCCTTGACCAACCACAAAAGTCATGTCAACGGCTTCCCAAATCTGCTCTTTTATATCCTTGGATATTTGAACCCATTTCTTGTCCACAAGTGGGACTCTGGAGCGTGCCAACACACCAATGTAGGACTGCATCTCACTATGTGCAAAGCCACATGGTTTCCCTTCTTCATTGTACTCAACAACAGGCTTGATTTTCTGAAATTTTCTCTTCACAACACGGGGCATTGTGCTCATACCCCGACCTGACTTTGCCTCCTCAGAAATAGTTGCCGTGCTGGCTGGTTCTGTCTCAGAAGACACTACTACAAAAAACACTTTGCGCGACGAATGATTTTTGGTCGCGCAAAGGAAAATTTCGTCGCGCAAAGTTTGCGCGACGAAATTTTGGTCGCGTAAGTTCCTGTCGCGCAAAACTCGTAAAGAATGGGTTTGCGCGACGGCGAAAATTCCTCGTCGCACAAAGCCATTTGCGCGACGAAGGATAACAACTTGCGCGACGAACCATGACGACTTTGCGAGACGAAAATAACAACTTTGCGCGACGAATCCTAAAAACTTTGCGCGACGGACAATAACAACTTTACGCGACGAATATTAATTACTTTACGCGACGAATATTATATACTTTGCGCGACGAATAATATCTCCTTTGCGTGATGAATGTTAATGTCGCGCAAGTGTACTTTACGCGACGAATAATATATACTTTGCGCGACTAAATATTCATTTTTTTTAATTATTGTTTTTTGAAAATTTTAAACTAAAATAAACTAATTTAATAGTTTGCACGACGAAATATTTTGTTGCGCAAGGTTTTTGACATTTTTTTTATTATTTCTCTTTTATCAATTTCATTATATTAATTTTTTAAAATTTAATTTTATTGTATGATTTTATTTTTCTTAATTACTTTAATTTAAATTGACATATTCAAAATAAAATTACATAAGAAAAATAGTGGTCAAATTATCCAATATTCAAAATGTACACTTAAATTAACAAAGTACAATAATAAAATCTACAAGCCTCTTATATCAAATCCTCAACTTTAGCCATCAAAGCCTCAACAATTCCCCACAAAAAAAAAAAACAAATATTGTCAAATAACAAAACAATAACATAAAATAATGACAAATAATTGGCATAAACTCAAAACTAACTCCAAAAACACATATTAATGAAAAAAATTTAAAATTTACAGAGAAGTGAGTGTGAGAGTAGGGATGGCAATGGGTCGAATCGGGGGTGGGTATGCCATTCCCATCCCCATCCCCATTAAGCTTTTTTCCCCCATCCCCGCCTTCATACCCGCAATATTCATATCGGGGATTCCCCATCCCCACCTTTGTTGGGGAATGGGTTCCCCGACCCGCCCCATTATGGAAGAAAAAATCAATATATAACTACTTTGTTGAAAAAAATAATAATACTAAGGCAAGATATAATATATACTTATAAGACAATATAAGAATGTTTATATATGTACTGGAAGTTAACTAAATAAATAAATAGTGTGCCTTAAGATTTGTATAAATTATATAAGTACATAATATAATAATATAAAATTTAGTCGGTACAATTACTTTAGAGTGCTGCTAAATGAACCCTAAAATTAACTGAGTACACCCTACGATCTAAGTACATCCTAATGTTTAAATTAAAATGTAAAATTAACTAAGTACACCCTATTTAACTACCAAAAGTACCCATGGTACACCCTCTTTAATTTTTAACTAAGTACACCCTATTTAAAATAAACAAACAAATAAAGTAAAATAATAATAAAATAATATTTTAACAAAACTCTCTCTCTCTCTCTCTCTCTCTCTCTCTCTCTCTCTCTCTCTCCTGCTTCTTCTTCTTCTTCTTCTTTTATCTCTCTCCTGTGCCACCACCACCACCTGGTTTGTGTTATTGATTGTTTAAGTTTTATGCATGCAAAAATCAATTGGGATCAATACACTTCTCCTGGATTCCGAGTTGTACGTTAAAAATTAAGTCAATTTGTTTGAAGGCATGGGTTCAAAAGCTCAAGCAATAACGAAGATTTTAATTCTTAATTAAATATATTGTCTTCAATCTTTCGAGAGAGGTGTGGGTTTTCAATCTAATTTAGGGAGATTTGGTAGTTTGGGAATTTGGGGACAGCATATCTCAACTCGTCTTAGAGTTTGGTGGGTCGGGAAGGAGGGAGAGCTTTTTTTCTCTTCTTAAAATTTTATTTTATTTTTTTGTTTTAAATACTTTAAAAGATTAAAATTAAAGAGTTGACCGTAGTTATAACAATGGACATGCGTCAAGTCTTAAGGATGGTGTACATATTGGGGTACACAATTCAATATATCCTTTTTGGTCATTTTATATTAGGGTAAATTAGCAATTCAATAAATAGTTTGATAGTAGGGTGTACTCAGTTAATTTTAGGGTTCGTTTAGCAGCACTCTTACTTTAATAGCATATTTATATATACTATAATATACCTCATTACAAAATTAATATATATATTCTAAACGGGGAGGGTTCGGGTTGGGGATTAAAATACCATCCCCGCCCCTCCCCAAACACCATACCCAAAAAATTCCCCGTACCCATCCCCATACCCGTTTTTTGTCCTTCATACCCGACCCATTAGGGTCGAATCCCCACGAAGACCCTTACCCGCGGGGAAAATTGCCATCCCTATGTGAGAGAATTAGAGAAGATAGTGAGAGAGAGATGAGAGAGTGAGTGAGAGTGAGAGATGATGAAAAGAGAGATGAGAGAGTGAGTGAGAGAGAGAGAGATAGTGAAGAGAGAGATGAGAGATTAAGTGAGAGGAGTGAGTGTGAGAGAAATGGTAGGATTTAGAAGACATTGAGAAAATGGTGGAGGAGTTATTTTGCTTTTAAAGAACGTATCACTTTACGCGACGAAACAATATATTGGTCTCGCAAAGTGTTAAAAAAACTTTTAAAAAAAATTTCCATTTTCAGTGCCCGCCAAATTTTTTAACTTTTGCATGACGAATTTCTAATCGCCCAAACTTTTGCGCGACCAAAATATTCCCGCGTCCCATTTTTGGTGCCCGCCAAATTTTTAGAGTATACTTTGCGTGACGAATATTTATATATTGGTCGCGCAAAGTCGAATTTTTTTTTTAAACAATCCCATTTTTGGTGCCCGCCAAATTTTTAAAATATATACTTTGCACGACGAATAAATATATATTGGTCGCGCAAAGTCGAAACTTTTTTATTTATTTTAAAAATCCCATTTTTGGTGCCCACCAAATTTTTAGGGTATACTTTGCGCGACGAATATTTATATATTAATCGCGCAAAGTCGAATTTTTTTTATTTTAAAAATCCCATTTTTGGTGCTCGCCAAATTTTTAGGGTATACTTTGCGCGACGAATATTTATATATTGGTCGCGCAAAGTCGAAATTTTTTTTTATTTTAAAAATCTCATTTTTTGGTGCTCGCCAAATTTTTAGGGTATACTTTGCGCGACGAATATTTATATATTGGTCGCGCAAACTAGAAATTTTTTTTAAAAAAAAATTCCCATTTTTGGTACACGCCCAAATTTTGAGAGTATACTTTGCGCGACGAAATACCAATTGGTCGCGCAAAGTCTTAAAAAATATTTAAAGCTAGTAATAAATACATATACTATTCAATTTCTTAAGTGTTATACGTACAAAATAAATAAATTTAAAGCTACTCAACGATCCAACCGTCAAACTTGTTTGTTTATACTTCGAGATCATATACACCAAAATTTAGAAAAAATAAACATTAAGAGATCAATTAATGGGACGAATATTTATATATTGATCGCGCAAAGTCGAAACTTTTTTATTTATTTTAAAAATCCCATTTTTGGTGCCCGCCAAATTTCTAGGGTATACTTTGCGTGACGAATATTTATATATTAATCGCGCAAAGTCGAAATTTTTTTATTTTAAAAATCCCATTTTTGGTGCTCGCCAAATTTTTAGGGTATACTTTGCGCGACGAATATTTATATATTGGTCGCGCAAAGTCGAAATTTTTTTTTATTTTAAAAATCCCATTTTTGGTGCTCGCCAAATTTTTAAGGTATACTTTGCGCGACGAATATTTATATATTGGTCGCGCAAAGTCAATTTTTTTTTTTAATTTTAAAAATCCCATTTTTGGTGCTCGCCAAATTTTTAGGGTATACTTTGCGCGATGAATATTTATATATTGGTCGCGCAAAGTCGAAATTTTTTTTAAAAAAAATACCCATTTTTGGTACACGCCCAAATTTTGAGAGTATACTTTGCGCGACGAAATACCAATTGGTCGCGCAAAGTCTTAAAAAATATTTAAAGCTAGTAATAAATACATATACTATTCAATTTCTTAAGTGTTGTATGTACAAAATAAATAAATTTAAAGCTACTCAACGATCCAACCGTCAAACTTGTTTGTTTATACTTCGAGATCATATACACCAAAATTCAGAAAAAATAAACATTAAGAGATCAATTAATGGGACGAATATTTATATATTGGTCGCGCAAAGTCGAAACTTTTTTATTTATTTTAAAAATCCCATTTTTGGTGCCCGCCAAATTTTTAGGGTATACTTTGCGTGACGAATATTTATATATTGGTCGCAAAAAGTCGAATTTTTTTTATTTTAAAAATCCCATTTTTGGTGCTCGCCAAATTTTTAGGGTATACTTTGAGCGACGAATATTTATATATTGGTCGCGCAAAGTCGAAAATTTTTTTTATTTTAAAAATCCCATTTTTGGTGCTCGCCAAATTTTTAAGGTATACTTTGCGCGACGAATATTTATATATTGGTCGCGCAAAGTCAATTTTTTTTTTTAATTTTAAAAATCCCATTTTTGGTGCTCGCCAAATTTTTAGGGTATACTTTGCACGATGAATATTTATATATCGGTCGCGCAAAGTCGAAATTTTTTTTAAAAAAAATTTTCCATTTTTGGTACACGCCCAAATTTTGAGAGTATACTTTGCGCGACGAAATACCAATTGGTCACGCAAAGTCTTAAAAAATATTTAAAGCTAGTAATAAATACATATACTATTCAATTTCTTAAGTGTTATACGTACAAAATAAATAAATTTAAAGCTACTCAACGATCCAACCGTCAAACTTGTTTGTTTATACTTCGAAATCATATACACCAAAATTCAGAAAAAATAAACATTAAGAGATCAATTAATGGGACAAAACACTTCGACGGTTATAAACGAAAAATCATGATTTAACGGTTATTTCAACCCTGATTTTGATGATTTTTTACAACTACACTCCTTGATGCTATATGAATACAATGACTGCATTGGATCGTCAATTTAAAATATTTACACTAGTAGATACCACAAAATCTTATGTTATATTTAATACTTCAAGATCATATACGCCAAAAATCGGAAAAAATAAATATTCAGAGATTAAGTAATAGGACAAAACCTTTCGATGGTTATAAACGAAAAATCACGATTTAACGGTTATTTCAACTCTGATTTTGATGATTTTTTACAGCTACACTCCTTGACCCTTTATGAATACAATGATTGCATTCGATCGTCAATTTAAAATATTTACACTAGTAGACACCACAAAATCTTATGTTATATTTAATAAAAGTATAAATAAACTCTTATTTGTTAGTGAATATATTGTTTTCATGGCATACGCATTCTATGAAACTAGTTTCAACGATCCAACCGTCAAATTTGTCTGTTTACACTTCGAGATCATATACGCCAAAAATCGGAAAAAATAAACATTCAGAGACTAAGTAATAGGACAAAACTTTTCGACGGTTATAAACGAAAAATCACGATTTAACGGTTATTTCAACTCTGATTTTGATGATTTTTTACAGCTACACTCCTTGAACCTATATGAATACAATGAACCACTTCGATCGTCAATTTAAAATATTTACACTCGTGGATACCACAAAATCTTATGTTATATTTAACAAAAGTATAAATAAACTCTTAATTGTTAGTGAATATATTGTTTTAATAGCATATGTATTCTATGAAACCAGTTTCAACGATCCAACCATCAAACTTGTTTGTTTATACTTCGAGATCGTATATCCCAAAAATCAGAAAAAATAAACATTTAGAGATCACGTAATGGGACAAAACTTTTCGATGGTTATAAACAAAAATCACGATTAAAAGGTTATTTTAACTCCGATTTTGATGATTTTTTACAGCTACATTCCTTGACCCTATATGAATACAATGAACCAATTTGATCGTCAATTTAAAATATATATTTTCTAACAAAAACCCAATCCGAACTACAATAATATATTTTTCTAACAAAATAATTTTTTAATTTTATTTATTTTAGTATAGACTTTGCGAGACGAAGATTATTATTTCGTCGCGCAAAGTCATCCAAAATTTTTTAAATTTTTTTTAAAATTTTAGTAAAGACTTTGCGAGACGAAGATTATTATTTCGTCGCGCAAAGTCATCCAAAATTTTTTAAATTTTTTTTAAAATTTTAGTAAAGACTTTGCGAGACGAAGATTATTATTTCGTCGCGCAAAGGCATCCAAAAATTTTTAAAAATAATTTTTTATTTTTTTATTTTTTTAAATACTTTGCGAGACGAATAACTATTCGTTGCGCAAAACTCTGTGCACCGAATTCTATTATTCGTCGCGCAAAGTTTTGTTGCGCAAAGTCACTTTGTGCGACGATTTGTTTTTCGTTGCGCAAAATTGAGTCGCGTAAGACTTTGTGCGATGATTATTTTTATTTGTCGCGCAAAGTCACTTTGCGCGACGGATTTTGTTTCGTCGCGCAAAGTTTGGTCGCGCAAGGGGTTTTTTTTAGTAGTGAGATGAAACAAACTTCATCTTCTTCGAGGACTTGGCTTGAGGATTTAGAACTCTAAGCTCCTTACATTCATTTTTTTCAAGCCAGACTCCTTACTTTGGGATTGAGAAACCATGGTTACAGACAAATCAAACCTACAAGTGAAAATATATCAGTGAAATTAAGAAAAAACATGACGATTATTTATAAACTACGACGTATTATAATATTTCAAACGACGTAAGAACAAAACAATCGACGTAATAATAAATTTTCACGACGGTAATTAACCACCGACGTGATAAAATATTACAACGACGTCAATAATAAACAACCGACGTCTTATGATATAATAAAAAACAGAGTATTAAATATTACAACGACGTTAATAATAAAAATTCACCGTGGTATGAAAATAAAACGACGTAAATATTAATATACCGTCGTCTATACCACAAAAACAAATTAGGAAAAACGTAAAATATTTTCAACAGAAAAATAATTAAAAAGATTTTCGAAACAAAAACCATTGTTCAGAGAAATCAAACCTGCGATGAATATATCCTTAAAAATCAAATACAAAAAAAGAATATCATTTTAAAAAACAACGAAGAACACTTTCACACGACGTTAGGGTGACTGACGAACCGTCGTGGTCTATATATCTAACCACGTAAATAACAAGCCACCGTCGTCTTATTTAGTTGAAGTAAAAGAACCAGAGTAGTGTTCAAACTTGGAAACTTTCCGTCTTTGTTTGCAAATTTTATCAAACTTGGAAAAAAAAATGTAAAAAGATTTAAAAAAAACGAAAATGATATGCGCATGCAAAACAGGAACAAAACTCCTTCCAGAAATGCTTACCCTTTGCTTGCAATGAAAGCTTTCTCCTGGAGTTTGGTGTTTCAGTTCAGAGATGAAGACGAAGAGGAGAGGAAGACGAAAAGTTTTCTCTTAGAGATAAGCTTGAAAGTTTGGAACAGTTCTTTGAAAATGAAAAATGAGAGAAGCTTGAAAGTTTTTCTTGGGTTTGGAAACAGTGCAAGTATGGGTCAGGAAGGCGAAAGTTTAAAATAATAAAAAACCGTTTCATAAAAACGACACTATTAATAGTATGCGCCCTAGTATGAAACATTATACGGCGCTAGTATTAACACTGCCCTACAATATTGCTTTATACGACGCTATGTTTTAATGAAACGACGTTGTTAAATCAAATTACACGACGCATTTTTCTTCAAATAGATGAATCGTCATTTTCCAATATACCCAACGACCTTATATTCAATAATAACGACGTGAAAAATTAATACCACGTCGTTTTAATTACTCATACCGACGTGTAAGTTTTTTAATTACACAATAAATTAATTTTTCAAAAAAATACAACGTCGTTTTTATATAGCGTCGTTGTTAATTTATTTATACGACCTTATTTTAATTTTAAACGACGTTTATGTTATCATATAAACGTCGATAATTTAAAAAAACCAACGTGGTATATAAGATTTGTTTATAAATAATGGGTTTTCTGTCTTTCTGTCGTCTTCATTTTTCAATTAGGATTTCAACTTTTTCTCCCCTCTCTGGAGGCACATCACCTCTCTGTCTCACCTCGCTTTCATTTTTCAGTTTGGATGTTGATGTGTGTGTATTTGAAAGACACAAACACGCACACATCATCTAAAAAATTGTCTTTCTACACAGAAGGAGAACAAGGTCTGCATCAGCCCTCTTTCTCAGCTCCTCCATGATGGGGTTCTCTGGGTTGATCTCCATGGTCTTCTTGCTCGACATGTACCCAGCCGCTCTGTTATCCCTCATGGCCTGAGCCTTCATGATTCTTTCCATGTTGGCAGTCCAGAACGGTCAGACGGTCAGACACCACAACCTTCTCCACTCTGTCACCCAAAACATCCTTCACAACCTTGCAGAGTCCCTCAAACTTCTCCTTCAACTCTTCCTTCTTCTTTGCCTCGTCTTCACTCTCATCAAGCTTGAGACCTTCCTTGGCGGCTGAGACAAGCTTCTTGCCCTCAAACTCCTTGTGAGAGTAATTGGTACATCATCCACTTCTAAAACATTGCCTTTGTTCATTCTGGTTCGATTATGATGAGGAACAATGGTAAAAAACGAATAATGGTTCGATTATGATGAGGAACAGAGTTCATTCTGGTAATGATAGACGAATAATGGTAAAAAATTTGTACGTCGTTAATTTAACAAACCGTCGTGGTTAGTGAAATTATGCGACGATAGAGTTATGGATACCGTCGTAGTACAGTATAATTAAAAAGTCGATAAATTTATATTTACAGTCGTGGTAACTTAATTTAAATCTGCGATTTTTTTTGTAATTAACCGTCGTAGATTCCTTTGAATTTATGCGTCGCTGACTAAGAAAATTGGGTCGTGTTTATTAATTAATTAACACGGCGTCTTATTTTTATATCGTCGTCTTTACTTTCTACGGCGGTGATTTCATAGATGCAGTCGTTGTTTTTAGGTTAAGATTTTAACTCTGAAAAATACGTTTGTAATAAGACGACGCTTTTTTAATTTGGTGCGTCGTGGTTTAAAAATATCTATACGTGTACCGGTTTTTTAGGTGTGTAAAGTATGTTTTTACGACGGGGTTATATTACCGTCGTCTTTTAAAAAACAACGACTGTTTTTTGATCTACCGTCGTTGTTTACTGGTCGTCTTTTGCCCTTTTTGTAGTAGTGATCATCTTTGACGGAGGTTGCTGCAAATCACCCAATTGTTCGTTGGCAAAGTTATTTTCGTTTATTTGTTCGCTCTTATGCACAGGTAGATCGCTGGAAATCATATTTTCCCTAGATCTGTTACAGATGTGGTGGTGGGTGTGGCTGCAACGACCCTTCTTCAGGTGGTGGTGGTAGGGTTTCTTCTAGGCTCATTGAAGGAAACATGCATCTAATGCTTAGAAAATGAACTTTAGCTACAACTTATACAACAAAAACATTCTAAATGGCGGATTCATTTTGTTTACACTAGTTGATCTAAACCTTTTTCATTTTAAACCAAGTATCTTAGCATAGTCTCTTTGAACACAAATAGAAAAAGGAAAAAGAGAATAGATCTTTACCCTTGATAACATTTTCTTGATTTCTCAAGAATGAACACCTTTGTTGGAAAGTTTGGAGTTCTCTACCTCACCACACCAAATGCTTCTAGAGATGAAGAGAAGGCAATAGTATGGATGCTAGTCTACTTCTTGATTGGACCAATTTTTGGTTTATGGAAGATGAGATACAAAGATTATCACTCATCAACTAAAGTAGGAAACCAAAAAAACCCTAACTAGGTTTTCTCCAACTCTTGCTTATATAAGACAACACAAAAGACAATTGGGTGGGTATTTGGTCTATGATGCCACTTATCCCTTGGGCCCAATAGCCTTTTGGGCTCTTTTGTCCCTTTCCTTTTAAATCATATTTATAAACCCAATCCAATATTTCTATATGTCAATATTAATTCCATGATTAATCTTTTAATACTTAATTGACCCGGTCAAACTATTTGACTTTGGTCAATTGCTCCGGTCAACATATTGACTTTTGACCGTTGACTTTGACATTTGATTATCAACCATTGACTTGTGTGTCCTCATTTCATTTCTCCTCATTTGTACCTCTAATCACATTCTTTGGGAGTGCAGATCCGTAGATTCCTTTTAGCAAGGTAGTAAGTTGACTCAACTCCTCAGAGATGATATACGAATTAAATTTCATAATTTAATTCTTCCTATTAATAAAGGTTAATTGAAACCCTTTAGGACATCCACAAACCATGGTTGTCGCCTAGCAGCAAGTCACAGTTATCCGAGCTAAATGAGACGTTGTGAAAGAACATATTCAAATTGGAATAACCGTGCAATTGAATCCTTCTCTTATGTCAATACTCCTTATTCACATTATTAGATCAAGGAATCTGATTGTCAATATCCTAATGTGAATCATTCCTTTTATATGATTATCCTGGTAAGATTTGAAGATTTCTTCTTTCAAGTCTTATCCACTACTCTGCGCAGAGATTTGACCAATTATATCTTTGAGTATTCTCTCTCCTTTATTGAGAGTAGAGATTCCTTGTTGTACATTCATTTGCTTCCATGACTCTATTGGGAATCCTAATGAGCACCTTTAAGCTATGCCTAATTTAGCATGATTGTATAGTGCCCTCAAAGATTAACAACATAACTACAAAACATCTATGATGCCTCATGTCTAAGGATTAGTTTGCACCATTGCAATTTATGAGTTCCAGCTTGACATGTAAGTAAAGACTTCCATGCTGTAACTCATGTGTTGGATCGCGTTCAGTGTACTTGTTCTTTTACAAGCACCTACACACATATCGATATGTCTCCACACTTAATAACTTGAGACCTTATCATTCCCTGCATATAGAGACAATACTATGTGTACCGGTCTTTGCAAAATATTGACGCTCAATCAATATTCCTATGACTAGGAACATATTCAGGATTTAGGGATGATGAGAAGTCTCCATGTATGCAATCTCATTACATAGCTCTCATATCCACTTGTGTATTCCTTGGACTATGGTCGTTTTACATATTAAAAGATAATATAGGATGATTTAGTGTATAAAACAACCTTTCTTGCCCATTGATAACATAATATGTCTTTTATCAAAGATGTCCTTAACTCTAACTATTACATAATTAGTTGGCTTTAAGGGCATATTTCTAACACTCATCGGTTGTTTTAGGGTTTTGGTTATGTTGGGTTTGTGGGCTTTGTTTAGGCTTACTGTTAATTGTGGTGATGTGGGCTAGTAGTTTTAGTGCAGGTTTTGTCCGTGTTAGTTTTGCTTTTAGCATGTTAGTTTGTTGCCCTATTGGGATTGGTATTTTAGATGTCTTCTTGATGTCTTTGATAGTATCGTTGAAGTTTATCTAATGAAGTTTCTATTTGATAAAAAATTAAAAATTAAAAGGGGAGGGAGATTTCTCACACCACACACACAAATGATGTTATCCGAGACCTCCTGTCTAAACTTTCGACTCTTCTGAACAAGGAAATGTAACCAAAAGTGAGGCCTCGTTTATTATATGGCATATCATAGTAGGGAACTTTTGTTTCATGTCGTCCGGTCTTCATTGACTCCCAACCAATTTGGGCCCGTGGGTAAAGTGATGATGAAGGTGTTGTAGAAGTGGACACATATTGGAAGAAATAATTGCACATCCATGGGAAGCCAAGAGGCTTTGCCTATAAATGGACTTCTTCCCTTCATTGCAATGTGACACACCATCAGAGAAGAGAAATGAGAGCCCATATAGAGAGGAAGGAAGACAGAAAGGAGAGAGAGAAACGAGAGCAGAGAAAAATTCTCCAAGAGAGAAATATCAGTGAGTCAGAGATATTGTAAACACTAAAGAAGTTGTAGCCCTATTATTTTACATAGTGGAAAAGTTATTGTTGCTACTCTTCAAGGACTTAGGCATGGCCGAACCTCATTAAATATTATGTCTCATTTACTTTACGTGCAACTCAATATTCTCACATATACCGTTCATTTTACAACACGTTATCAGCACGAGAAGCTCTCAGGTATAATTTTCTTTGCTGCACTATTATTAATACTACTAACCATTGTGTTGATTTAAATTTTAATCCAAACAGCCAATCATGTTTGGGTGTTGTATTGGTAGATTTGGGTCTTGCAATTCATGTTTGCTTTGTCCATGCATTCCACTTTTATGCTGAAATTTCTCTGGCCTTTTGTCTGGATTAACCCTACGTGGTTACTATGCTTCCATATTTGTATTACGTACATCTTTGTGGTTATTTTCCCTTATGGTTAATGGTCTGTGTACCTAATTTATGAATACAACTATCCAGTGAAGGCCTTGAGCCAAGGCAAAAAGGGTGATAGCCCTATTCCCCAACTCAAGGGAGGGCCCCAACACTTTTTTTTAATTTTTATATGAGCACATATTTATGTGCTTATATAAATAAATATATCGAACTATAAATTAAAGTAAATGATTTTCTCACTCCCTTTTTATCCACCTACACTCCTTTTTGTTTAGAAAAAAGGAGTGTAAGTGGATAAAAAGGGAGTGGGAAAATCAATCCCCTAAATTAATTAATGCTAGCAACTGTGGTTAAGCTTCATTTTTTTTATCCTTTTTTAGTACTTTAATGGATTTGTTTCTTTTTTGTCTTCAATCATTTTTATTATATACTAGCCTCTTCACACACGCTTCCGCGCTTTCGAGAGGTTTTTTTTAAAAAAAATTTAAATTTATTTTAGAATTAAAAAATATAATGGGTAGTTGTGTTCCATAAAAATAAGATCCATTATATGATTTTTCTTTTAATTTTAATTTTTTAATATGAAAAAGTGTGAATTTACTATATTATCCTCATTTAATTAATAATTTCAATTCTTAATATTTGCATTAACCAAGGGCATTTTTTGGTATTTTGTCTAAGGTCAAATTTTTTTATTATGGTTATAAAATGTTATTTATTTTCTAATATTCTACACACACGTATTTTCTTGGGGTTTGAATACAAGACAAATTCTTGGTTTACAAAATATTTTTTTATTTTCAAAGGTTAGCAAGAGACTACGTTTAAAGGAGTTTTAAATGAAAAAATATTTTTTATTTGCAATGGTTAGCAAGCAAGAGACTACGTTTAAAGGTGTTTTAAATGAAAAAATATTTTGTAAACCAAGAATTTTTCTTGTATTCAAACTAGAGGTGTCAAACGGGCCGTGCCGTGCCGGCCCATTTAATAAAATCATTGATCCCGGCCCGGCCCAAAGCCCATGTCCATATTCAAATGGGTCGGGCCGGGCTCGTGCCGTGCCCGTGCTCGTGCTCGTGCTCGTGCCATACTCGGGCCCAAGAACCAACCCATTTAATGTGAATTTTTTTCACTTGATTTTTTTTTTCCACTAGATAATTCAAATTATAAACATTAAAAATATAATTAGAGGCAAGAAATTATGAACTATTTGAAAACATTAATCAATCAAACATCCAAACAATATGAAGGGGCGGAGGGCAAAAAATGTCCAACAACACAAAGTCCACTTGAACTTTTCATCTTTAAATAACTTATTATTTTATATGTGAAGAAATGTTTTGCTTTGATTATAGGAGAAGCGTATATGTCATATGTATTGATTAGATATCAAGTCCAATGTTGTTTAATTAATTTGTAGTTGATATGTTTAATTAACTAAGGACCCAAGTAATTTCCCTAAAATGAAAGACATCAAATATATGTTTATGATTTTTTTTTTTAAACATATAAACAATGACATTAGATGTCAAATTATTGCATTTTAACTTTTTGAGAAGAAAAAAAAATGCTAAATGGCTGTGCTTGGGCCGTGCTTGGGCTCGTGCTTGGGCTCGTGCTGTGCTTGAAGCGGGCTTGGGCCAAGCTCGGCCCATGTCGGGCCATGGACCAGCCCGGTCCATTGGACCTATTTCTTGATCCCGGCCCGGCCCAAGTATTGTACTTTCTTGAGCACTTTTATCTTTAAACTTGTATTGTACTTTCTGTTCGATATTAGTTTAAAGTTATTGTTTCTTCCAAGTTTTATTCCATAGCAAGTGAAAGGTTGAAGTCCTCTTATTGAGGCATAGAAAAGAACCTATCCTAGCTAGATTCCTCACTTGGAGTACAATGGCTTTGATCAGAGGTTGAGATCAATGAGCGCAATACATGCATCACATCACTTTATCACACTCCAGATCTTCCTAGTTGGAGTGTAAAATACTAGTAGTGGCATGCCTAATGCACTCAAAGAAAAGGTTGGCATTGAGCCCATTCTGAGGGCTCGATCTAGCATTCCTTGACCAGCAAGCAACTCATTGCAACCAAAATATAACTTGCAAGAAACCTGGGGCATCGTAGTGTTCACGAAAAGCCCACATACACTTTTGGCACGTACACTAACTTTGTAATTGAAATTCTGATGACTAACTTTATTAATTTAAAGAGAAATTACACAAAGATAAGTCACATTTGATATGAAGCACTTGAAACTTATTCATTTAGGATCATCTATAAATGGCATATATATGACCCAATTCTATTCATTAATAACTAAAAGGATAAAGTTCAAATCTTATATGACAACTCCCATAATAAGCAGCACCACCTCTCATTCTATGACTTTTTTCTAGAAGTTCACTCATTGCTACATTCAGACACTTCATACATTGTGAGCCAAAAAGATCACTAGTGCATTGAGCCGCACCATATAAGATCGAATCCTTTATGTTCCAAAGTTGTCTTGAGCAAACAACAGTGTTCTAGAAGCTTCCAAACATAATTTGGTTAACAAATGATCAACACTATGGTCAAACAACATTGGAGTATCATGGAATTGACTTTTGATCATATGAATCCCGTAAATAGTGTGTCGCTGCTGCTAAAATATGAATATGAGTTTCGAATATGTTAGGTTTTTTTATTCTTCTCCATAAGGAGGTATATATAAGAGTTTACATAAGTGCTTTACAAGGAATTAGATCCAGTAAAGGATTAGGAAAGTATCTCCTAATTATACAATGATTTGACAACTATATAAAATAGGAAAGTAAATCTCTTAATTAACCAAGGAAATAAATCTACAAAATAGGAAAGTAAATCCCTTAATTAATCAAGGAAATAAATCTATTAAATAGGAAAGTAAATCCCTTAATTAATCAAGGAAATAAATCTATAAAATAGGAAAGTAAATCCCCTAATTAATCAAGGAAATAAATCTCCTTGATTAATTAGGAGACTCACTTCAACACTCCTCCTCAAGTTGGTGCATATACGTCACAAATGCCCAACTTGGTAAGTGAGTCATAAAATTCGTTGCACCCAAGTCGATAATCCATGCAATTCAGGTAGAGTCTTTGGCGACCGGTCGTTTGCTTCGGGCGTCCGGTCGTTTGCTTCGGGCGTCCGGTCGTTTGCTTCGGGCGACCGGTCGCTTGCTTCGGGCAACTGGTCGCTTGCTTCGGGTGACCGGTCGTTTGCTTAGGGCGACCGGTCGCTTTCTTCGGGCGACCGGTCGCTTTCTTCGGGCGACCGGTCGTTTTCGTCGGGCGACCGGTCGTTTTCTTCGGGCGACCGGTCACTTGCTTAGGGCGACCGGTCGTTTTGAGTCTGCAATAAGAGAAGTAAAAAGTGATATGAGAATGTGAGGGATTTTGATTGGAGGAATTTGATTTGAGGAATTTGATGTAGGAATTGGATTTGGATTCGGATTCAGGTTGGAAGGTTGAGATTCGGATTCGGATTCGGATTTGGATTTGGATTCGGATTCAGGTTGGAAGGTTGGGATTCGGATTCAGATTCGGATTTGGATTCAGATTCAGGTTGGAAGGTTGGGATTCGGATTCGGATTTGAATTTGGATTTGAATATGAGAAAGTGGATTCGGTGGTTTTGGAAATGATATCCATGGCAGCGGAAGGATTTAAGAATAAGAGAAAAAAGGTGTGTTTAGGGTTTCGAGATTCAGGATTCAGGATTCAGAGTGTGTTTAGGGTTTCGGGATTCAGGATTCAGAGTGTGTTTAGGGTTTCGGGATTCAGGATTCAGGATTCAGAATTCAGGATTCAGGATTCAGAGTGTGTTTAGGGTTTCGGGATTCAGGATTCAGGATTCAGAGTTTCAGGATTCAGGGTTTCGGGATTCAAGGTTTCGGGATTCAGGATTCAGGATTTAGGATTCAGGATTCAGGGATTCGGGATTCAGGATTCAGGATTCAGGATTCAGGATTCAGAGTGTGTTTAGGGTTTCGGGATTCAGGATTCAGGATTCAGAGTTTCAGGATTCAGGGTTTCGGGATTCAGGATTCAGGATTTAGGATTCAGGATTCAGGGATTCAGGATTCAGGATTCAGGGATTCAGGATACAAGGATACGGGTTCGTGTTTCAAGGAATTCGATACGAGGGATTCGGGTTTAGATCTGAATCTAAAACAAGGAATTTGGTTTAGGATACGAGGATATGATACGAGGATATGAGGAATGCGATACGATGATACGAGGATTTAGAGAACACAGAAACTTTGTGAACACGGCTAAAGGACACAGAAACCCTGTGAACACGGCTAAAGGACACATAAACTTCTCTTCAATTCTCTTCTCCCCCTGAAGAGAAGGGTATGTTGGAGTTAAGAAAGAGGCAAAATCTTCATGATAAAGAGAAACATAAGCAGATCCTTTTTCACTTCCCCTCCCCCCCTTGAAGAGGAGGGGAGGAGAAATTTTGATATGAGAATTTAGAGACAACCAAGGATCGATTGCGCTGATACCATGCTAAAATATGAACATGGTTTTCGAATATGTTAGGTTTTTTTATTCTTCTCCATAAGGAGGTATATATAAGAGTTTACATAAGTGCTTTACAAGGAATTAGATCCAGTAAAGGATTAGGAAAGTATCTCCTAATTATACAATGATTTGACAACTATATAAAATAGGAAAGTAAATCTCTTAATTAACCAAGGAAATAAATCTACAAAATAGGAAAGTAAATCCCTTAATTAATCAAGGAAATAAATCTATTAAATAGGAAAGTAAATCCCTTAATTAATCAAGGAAATAAATCTATAAAATAGGAAAGTAAATCCCCTAATTAATCAAGGAAATAAATCTCCTTGATTAATTAGGAGACTCACTTCAACAGCTGCTACCTAAGAATATGTATTTTGAAAATTTTAAGAGGCAATCAGTGTACCAGATTATAATTTCTGACTTGTGAGGGCAGCTCCTTCCTTCTAAGTTGGCTTGCTTCCTGGGTACATCTATTACAAGATCTACGACGACAGATTGAGATGACTAAACCCCAACACTGTGCTAGCCCAGATATAGTTTTATTTTTTTCTTCTCCATCCAGGACCATGGCTACATATCGTACATCATGAGTTGATTTATTTAATTGTGTTAGTACTAGCTCCAACTTTTCTTCATATACTTTCTCATATGGAAAGTCTATCGGATTGAAACATTTATGCCCCAAAAAATATCCAAAACATTCATAAGGATTAATTGTTTTGAGAAAAACATGTTCAAAGAACTTGGATTATATTTTTGCAAAACAAACATTAAGTTATAATATGAATGCACACTTCCCTTTACATCGTATGTACAAGCACTGGCGGATCCATAAATTTTTTAGAGGAAGTGCAATATTGACTAAGTATGAAAAATGGTTTTTTGGAATAATCATTTTCTCAATATAATTTTTGGCGGCTTTTATTCCTTACACATCAAATAAGAAAACTTTATTTTATGGGATTTTAGTATGAAGTATATGTTGACTTAATGAGCCATCATTTTTAGCCTAAATCGTATTTTGCACTAAAACCGATTTTTCATATTTTGATTTGGTGGGAATTTGATTTTCTAGTATTTTTATTTGAATCCAAATGGAGGGTACTTCCTTATTTACATTGTTAACTTAAGTAAATGGAGTAATATAAAAATAAATGAAAGTAAAAGGACAAAGACATTTACTTAAATGTTGAAAATGGAAATAAGTTAATCTGTACACCAGTTGAGCAAAGGGGTAATTTGAAGCACCTACAATGATTTTTCCGGCGAAGGGAGGTGCAGCTGCACCCCCTTGCGCCTTAATAGGTCTGCCACTGTGTACAAGTGATAGTAGTATGGATATATATATATATTGTACCACAACTAGAAGCTCTTGTATGGCCGTTTTGCAATATACAATCTTTCCATTACCTTAAACTTCAAAATATACAAATGAGTGCTTTGGCAGAAGGAGCCATATAAGGGATTGAAGTTTAAATTAGAATTCCCTATATATATGCATATAACAACAAAAAACTAATTAATCAAGTGAAGAGGTTACAGAGTTATACAAAAATTAGCAAAAGAGGAAGATATACAAATGGAAATACTGTTGGCATTACTAAAATACTAGGTCGTCTATGTCAGTGATAGGGGTGGGCATCAAAACCGGAATACCGATACCGTCCCGAAACCGTGTCATTCCGTGTCAAATTCGTGCCAAACCGTTTGGTGTTGATGCTTAAACGGGATGAAACCGTGTCATCCCGTTACTGTTTGGCACGACACCGGTATCAGATTTGTGATCCCGTTTGGTGTCATACCCTACCGTACAGAACTAATTAATATTAAATAATAAATATTAAAATATTATTTCCAACATTTCAGATTTAGTCAACCTATTGAGGCTGAAGCGGAGGCTGTTCTTTGTGGTCTTCATCTTGCTAAGGAGCAGGGTCATCACGATGTGGTTCTTGAATGTGACTCTCAAGAAGTTGTCCAGTCTCTTAGAGACAGAAAAAGGGCGATCCCTTGGAAGATCTACCCCTTTATTCAAGCTATTCGTAGGTTGGTGCCTTGGTTTTCATCCATTCTATTGGGCATGGATTCCTCGCACTGCCAACAAAGCTGCCCATGTGGCAGCAGCTATCGCCAATTTGAGGGTGAGGCATCTTAGATGGGCTTCTCAGCCCCCTCCCTCCCTGGTGCTTGTTCTTTCCCGGGATGGCCTGCCTGGGCCACCATCTTTGTTCTTTTATTTGCCTATGTCATGGTCTGTAGTTTCTGGGCTGCGTGTATAGCCTTGGTGTACTACATCATGTTTCTTCTTGTAGTTCCTCCCCAGCTTTTGGGTCTTTTATTGAAAGCTGAAGTTGACCAAAAAAAAAAGAGAAAGGTTAACAACAGCGTCATCCCAGCTCTTTGCATCCCATTCTTCATCATCATGATTAAGTTGTTAATTTTCGAATGAAATACCTTTTTTTTTACTATAGATACGTAGATAAAGAAAAAAAAATTAAGTTTAGGCATTTCCTATTGGGAATTGATTGAATTTGTTTTTTCAGAAAAAGAAAACATATAAAAGCAGGCAAAATAAATATTGTTTAATTATAAAACGAGGATCTTTCACACCTTAGAGTTTGGTTTCACCCACAAAAATATAATAGAAAATTAGTTAAATACCCATTCTTAGACATAAAACTATAAATAAACCCTATACTATTTCATGTATATAAACACACCCAAAATAAACCCAAAAATCGACAGCTATTGTCAACAGTTATATATATTGGATTACAGTTTTGCCCTTTTGGGTGCAATTTTGAGAAACATCCGACTTAATTTTTTTTTAATCTTTTATTTAATAACAATTATGTTCTAGATTAAAGAGGAATAAGAAGAAGAAGAGCATCGACCATGGCGATGCATGAGCTCATGACTCGTGGAGCAACTTGTGCGGCTCCAGGCTCATCTTCTTCCGCCAATCCTTTCGGTACTCTAGGCAACGCTCTTATCGGTTCTTCTTCTACGACTTAGGTTCGTCGTCTTCGTCGTCGCTTCTTTCACTTTCAATTTCTCTTTTCCATTTCGAATTTTCAATCCTCAAGTGGCCTCAACGGCGTCATTTTCTCAAGCTTTTGTTTGATTCACGAGCAGGAAAGGTCGAAGGAGATACCTCATCCACGCCCACAGCTTGTGAGCCGTAATTTTATCCAGACACTCATGGCCACATGCTGCACCAGATTTGAGAGAAGGCTCACAAGGATGAGCTTAAGAAGAACGAAGAGGCCATTTCAAGGTCAGCCGAATCATATTAATATGATCCAATCCCAAATCTATCTGTAACATCCCGACCCAAAATTTAAAGACTATTCACTAATTTATTAAATTAAATATGGGATTTTCAATTTTGCCCTTGAAGTAGGGGCAAAAAGGTCAATTGTTATCCGGAAAGAGTTTGGGACGACAAGTGGTATTTTTAGATAGGTGGTACTGAGCCGAGTCCGTAGACACGGAGTAGGCTCGAATCGGACTTGAAACAAAGGAGTTACGATCGAAAAATCGTTGAGGACTTAATTGAAATTTTCAGAAATTATTTTGATTAAAAATCAGATTTCATTTTCATTTTCTATTTTCCTCTCTCTCTCTTCCCTCGCGAACTCTCTCCTTTCTCTCTCCCCGACTCCATCGTTTCTCCTTCCTTCCTCTGTAACTCCGGCCACCGGCCACGGCTACGCACGAGACCAGGAGCAATCGAACCAGCCAGACCTCGCCTTCGAACCCCAGCCCATCTCCAGCCCGCAGCCGTCGTCCAGCCGCCGGATTTTGCCCAGAAACAGGCCGGTACAGTCGCGATTTTTCAGCCACTCGTTCTCCGTCGTCCGGCCACCGTTTCCGACGAGTGAGGTACGGTTTCTCATCTACTCTTCGTGCTCTAGCTGGCTGATGGGTAGGTTTTGAACGATTCTTAGCTTAAGCCATTCGATTTTCGAATTAGGTTTTGACAGATTTTGAGAACCCGATTCCGGCCACTTCCGTCGAGAATTTGGGGTAGGCCCAAGAACAAAAGTGGCTCCAAATTAGGTGTTTAACCTAGGTTAGGAGTTTGGAGCCAAAATTCTAAGTTTTTCCGGTCACCTGAACAGTGACCAAGCCACCACGAGCTGCCGGCGCGTGGGGCGGCGCGTGGGCAGTCCGGCAGAGGTTACATTTTATCCTAGAATGATCCTTACGTTGTCACGAGCGCGTAGGAGTTTACGGATCTCAATTTGGATATCGTATGGACCTCGAACCAATTATACCTATTCTGTGATTTTTGGGTTTGATGTGTTTGGACCGTTGGATCAAACCCAATTTCACGTATGTTTTTCCTGGCATTACTAGGATCGTATAGGAATTCACGGATCGTGAATCGGAGCCCCGGATGTTCCGATTCATTAACTTAAAGTTTTGACCTTCCGGTTGACCGGGTGCCTTCCGAGACTTATACAGCGTTTGGGACCTTTAATTGGACCTTAGGGACGTCTCGTTCCTAGTAATTAAGAGAAACCCGGGAAATTAGGATTTTTACTTTAAAGTCTCATTTTTGAAGAGTTGGATTTTAATGCCATGTTCGTATTTTGAAATAGGTAATCCGACTCCGCCTTCAGAGCAGGCAGGACCCTCTCGGGGTTACGCAGCTTGGGATTACTTGTGAGTGGATTTTGTTTTCAAGTAATTGCATGGTTTTATAATGAAATTTCTATGCATGAAGATTTAAATGGTTTTAAGCAAACCCATCCTTTCGTATCCAGTTATTCATATGTTGAATATGTTATGTTATAAAGTTATTTGCAATTGATATGGGTTTTGACATATAAAGTATCTTGAAGTATATAAGTATATTATTGGGAAAGTATTGGCTCGTTGAGATTGTGTGAGGTACTTTGGGGTGTTGTGATATGAGGAAAAGTTTGAGATTAGAATGTCAGTATGGAGTGCTATAAGCACTACCCTGTGTACCTCCCCTGGCATTGGATTGTGATTATGGAAAAAGGGATACTTGTAAATGTCGGAACCCGGGGCATACCTTAACGGGGTGCTGCTGTAGACCCTTAACGGGGTAGTCTGCGCGCGTAGGACGGTTCCAGGCGTACGGGTCTTGAGGATTCGTCCGTACGTGCTGGGTAGAGTGTCAGTCCCCCAGTTGGACGACTCATCCCTAGCCACATGGATATTTGAGGCCGGATAAGTGTGAGCTAGTCAAACAATCCCCTGTTGGATTGTTTTCCCGGTACAATTAGGTGTGTCATATACTTATGCTATATCTCTTACGTATATATATATAGCTATGCATTTGTTCTTGTTTTTGAGCGAGGATACTTCCCCGCTCGTCGTGCCGGTGGGCACGGGTTTCGAGAGTTTGTTTTGAGATTGGTAAGGAAAGGTTTGGGTGGGTTATTTGGTAAGTTTCACTGGATTTCGGATTTTAGCTCGGGTTTGAGCAAATTATTTATATATGTATATGGTGGATTTAATGCGTTGTTTTCATGCATGGTTTTCTAACAGTGGGGTTATATTATTTTGGTTTTAAGTGAACTAAATTTTGTTTTGTCCACTCACAATTTTCTGTTTTGCGCCCCATAGCCAGTAGTGACTGGAGCGAGCTGCAGTGCCGTGTTTTGTACCCTGTTATCACGAGCCGCAGTACTTGAGCTTGTCTCGGAGCCTCAGTGCTATGTAAATTCTGAATACTTCATTTTTGCTAGTTTGTTGTACTTGGTAGATTTGCTCTGTTATTGCCCTGTTAGAATTTGGTATTTTGAGGCCGGAGGCCATGGTTTGTAACACTACTTTGTGTATTGCATGCTGGCAGTTGGGTTGTATATATATCTGTGTTTTTGACAGGTTTGAAATTTGGGATATGTCCTGTTTACAGGGGAGACTCTGCCAAAATTTTGGTAGAAAGTCTCGGTTTTTAGTAAGTGGGCCCGGCATCCGCGGAATGCCGGTTAAAAGACGGGATCCGTCCCGGTTCCCGAGGGAAATCCGGGGCGGGTCCTGTCACTATCACCTTCTAAAAATCAACAACCACTTGAGAGTCTGTATGTTCTCAAAACTTGTTCTTCAGATAAATTGGCTGGTGATTTACATCTATTTGATGGCTCCTTGGTCATAGCAGAAGAACTTTCATGTGCTCCTGCAGAAACTATTGGAAGGAGTTGTCATGGAACAAAGTACAAAGATATGCTTGACTCAGGTCATGTATTGGCTATGAAATGGTTAAGGGAGGGTATAGCAAAAGAAACGAAAGAATTTGCAAGAGAAGTAAAGAAACTAGGAAACATCAGACATCCGAATCTAGTTTCTCTGCTCGGTTACTATTGGGGCCCAAAGGAGCCTGAGAAACTGATTCTATCAACTTATATTAATGCACAATCGTTGGCATTCCATCTCCATGGAAAGACAATTATCTATCTTTCATTTGAGGATTTGAAATAAGAATCTCCCGAATATTGTTACATGTGTACATCTTGATTTTATTAGGAATTCTTTCTCTACTCCAAAGAAAAAAGATTTCGCCCTAGGCACCGAGCAATACGAAAACTTCTCTATGTTTGATTAGGGTTGAATAAGGTAAGTAGGGTGTATTTATTAAAATTATATTTGTTTCACAATTCAATATATCCTTTTTGGTCATTTTATATTAGGGTAAATTAGTAATCCAATAACTACTTTGGTAGTAGGGTGTAGGGTTTGATTCGGTTTTGATTTTTTTTAAAAATGAAATCGGTCAATCTGCCAATTCCGGTCCGATTTTCAATTTTTCGGGTTTTGGACCATATGTTTTTTTTACAAATTCCAACTAAAACTTTATTTTTGGGCTTAAAAATTCACAAATAACCCAATTTCATGTAAAGAGAGATGATTGGGCCTAGAAAAGAGAGATCCTTTGAAGTTGGGCTTGAGGAAATATTAGTTATGGGATTAGAAATTTGGCATTGGACTTAAATATTTTTTTAAAAAATAAAAAATACACAACTGATCTGGTCTGGTTCGGTTCAATTTTGTAAGGTGTGAAACCAACACTAGAATCGGCTTGAATCAGTTCGGTTCAGTTTGGTGTCGATTTGTTTACTTTTTAGTCAATACGGTTTTTTTCTGGTTTTTTCCATTCGGTGCGACTCGGCATTTTGGTTTTCCGATCCTGATGCCCACCCCTACTTCTAAGTGAAACTTCTTATGCTTTTGTTTTTTTGCACAGTATGGTTGTTCCACCCTTTTTATTGACGGGAAAGATGTGTTGGCTGGTTTTTCTTATTGTGCTACATTCAGTTCGGAGGAGGGTACAACGGAAAATTAAAACAACATCCAAAGGTTTTAACTTCTTGAAACGATAGCCCACGTGTTAAGGCTGTCATTTGCTAAAGTATCGACCGCCAGCTACAGTCCTCCAGCAATACATCAAACATCTTGGCCAATCATATTACTTTCAGCCATTTGGGTTATTCAAATGGCAAGTTGTGCTTTAACTAGCCATCAAACTGTAGCCCAAAAGGCAGGCACAATTCAGGTCGAAAAAGTCATTCAAAAGAAAGATTACAGTTTGAGCGTCGATCAAAGAGTGAAGGGGAGGGAAGAAAGAGGAAACAACGCAGGAACAATAACTAGGCCCAAAATATAACATCACTAACTCTCGTATCGATGAGGAGTGGGGGAGGGGAGGACTGAATCTAGAGAGAAATCTCTTATACTCATAAGAGCATCTCCACCCACAAGGGCTAAGTCTAAGGCAAGGGCAAGCAAGGGCTGCCACTATTCATGTGAATAGTGTCAGCCTTTGCATTTGTAGTTCCACCACAAGGGCTAAGTCTAGGGCAAGTCTAAGGCAAATACTATTCATTGTACTTTATTTCCTATTTTTTTATACTTTAAACCATTAATTTTGATAATCTTTTGTAATTAAATTTTCGGAAAAGATTTTTGGTTGTCATGTGTACATTATTTTTCAAACAAGATTTTCGGATGAGAATCTCGGTTGCCACGTGTCTTATTCCAGATAAAATTTTCGGATATTCATTAAAAAATATTATAATCTCAGATTTCAAATAAGATTTTCATCCTCTAAAATTGTGCCACGTGTCCCATGTCAGATAAGATTTTCAGTTATGTTTAAAAAATTATAATCTCATATTTCAGATAAGATTTTCACCCTCTAAATTTGTGCCACGTGTCATCTCTATCTTCTGAATCCCTCTATAAAACTACACCATCAACTCATACCTCTCACACCATCTCTTATCTATTCCTTCATTTCTCAAATTTTACAAAACACTTTCTACTCTCAATGTCAAACTTGAGGAGGGTGTTGGAGAGGCAACAAAAAGAAAGGGAAGAAATCCGGCGTAGACGTGCTGATGAAGATCGAGACGCCGATGAAGAAGAGAAACAAATGTTTGTAGCAGCAGTGTGTATGCTTAATCAATCAAGGCAACACCGTCGTCATGTCCCGAATATGGACAGACGTAGGGAGTCTCGAGGTAAGAATCTCTTGGAGGATTACTTTATCCCAAATTCCTTATATCCTGCTTCTAAGTTTCGAGAGAGATATAGAATGCAGCCACATTTGTTCCAAAAAATCATGCATGATATTTGTAATTACGACACATATTTCATTCAAAAGCATGATGCTGTTGGAGTTTTGGGTCTTATCCCGGAGCAAAAACTTACAGCTGTTTTGCGGATGCTTGCGTATGGGGCATCTGCAGAGCAGTTGGATGAGATTGCAAGGATGGGAAATTCTACTATCCTAGAGTGCTTGGTGAGATTTTGTGATGCTGTGGAAAATTTGTACACGAGGGAGTACCTTCGCAAACCCACGCCGAGGGACCTGCAAAGGCTTCTAAAAAGAGGCGAGGATCGAGGTTTCCAAGGAATGATTGGAAGCATTGATTGCATGCACTGGCAGTGGAAGAATTGTCCTACTGCTTGGCAAGGAGAGTACGGGAATCGGAAGGGGCAAAAAAGTATAATTTTGGAGGCCATAGCTTCATTCGACACTTGGATTTGGCATGCCTTCTTCGGGGTTGCCGGATCTCAGAATGACCTCAATGTCCTTGGTCAATCCCCAGTGTTCGACGAGGTATTGCGAGGTCATTCCCCCCAGGTCACGTACCAAATCAACAATACCGTATACTCTGGTGCGTACTACCTTGCCGACGGAATTTATCCTAGGTGGACGACATTTGTGAAAACAATTTCGAATCCCCAATCCGAGAAGGAAAGAAGCTTTGCTTCCTTTCAAGAAGGTTACAGGAAAGACGTGGAGAGGTGTTTCGGTATCTTGCAAGCTCATTGGGCAATTATCAGGGGTGCTGCTCGGATGCTAGATGAGGAGGTGCTGCGGAGTATTATGATGACTTGCATCATCCTCCACAATATGATTGTGGAGGATGAGTATGACTATGATGCTGCAGAGGTATTTGAACCCGATCCCTTGAACATGGCGTTGACAAGAATATATGAAAGGCCGATGGGACCAAATGGACTACCAATGGAGCCCGAACCGTTACTTCGGGATGGTCAATTCAACAACCCCATGATTGATCGTTATCAAGAAATGCAATCTTCATATGTTCACGAGAGACGTCAAGTTGACTTGATCGAGCACTTGTGGGAAAGGAAAGGCAATCACAATGGATGAAGTCAAGATTAGTGCTTTGTTTGGAATTATGCTTTGTTTTTAATTATGCTTTATTTTGTGTGTGGTGTTTTTTGGAATTATGCTCGTTTTTTTTTATTATGCTCTTATGTATGGTTTGTTTTGTGTGTTGTTTGCAATAAATTAAGGTGTGTTTTTAATTACTCTTTGTGTTGATGCTCAAAGGTTTTTAATAAATAGTCATATTATTTAATGCTTTGTTTATTGAATAAAAAGGAAACAATACAACAAATTAAAGGATAATACAACAATACAACAAATTAAAGGATAATACAACAATACAACAAATTAAAGGATAATACAACAATACAACATATGGCAAAGGTGTTTCAATACAACCTAATGGTTTTCATCATTTAACCAATCCGTATTGCTAGGTCCGTCGTCTTGGAAAAGTTTTCTTCTCATCACATCTCTTCGTCTTAGCTTCCAATAGGCCTTTGTTTCAGGAGACATATGGCTCGTATCCATGGCCATGATTTTCATCTCTTTATCATCCATGTCTTTTTCTTGTGCCTGCTGCTGTTGAATTGCAAATGCTTCCTCTCGTGCCATGTCCAATGCATCTCTTTTCAAGTCTCTCTCAATTCTTAGCGAGGTGTTCTTAGCTATTTGCTCCAATAATTGTACACATTCAATGTTCGAAGTGCCACCTCTCTTGGCCTTTGCCGCCTTTCTCCCAATAGGTCTTGGCGGACGTGGAAATGGTGACTCCGTTTCCATTGGGGAGTCCAATGGTGAATCGGTTTATGGCGAATCGTGGAGCGGCGTCTCATTCAACACAACCGGCGGACCGGTGAGAATAATTTTGAATCTCGAACAATCCTTCACAACTTCCCAACATTGGAAATGCACAAAACTTTTTTTGCCTTACCCCATGGCACCGAACCACATTTATGCTTGTATGATCTATTAAAAATAAATAATTGGAAGTGCAAGAAAAAAAAATTATTATGGAAGAAAATATAAACTATTTGGAAATGCAAGAATAAAATTGATTATGCAAGAAAATATAGACAAATTGGAAATGCAAAAAGAGAAAAGAAAGATTATGCAAGAAAAAGAAATAGAATATGCAAAAAGAAAAAAAAAAATTATGCAAGAAAAAGAAATAGAATATGCAAAAAAAAAAAAGTTACTTGAAATTGATTAAAATGGCAAATATAAATATTTTACCTCATCGGATAGATTTTGACCGCTTCGAATGTTCTCCCTTGCTTTTGTCAAGGCATTTCTCCATTTCCCTAACTCTTTATTCAGAATTTTCCATCTACTAGACAAGGCCATTTCGGTCCGAATGGAACTCGATCTTTGACAAAATTCTCCATGAATTTTGCTCCACATATGATGGAACTTCATCTCATTACCCGTGATAGGGTCATGACTAACGTTCACCCAAGATTGACACAACGCAATATCTTCCTGAGTTGCCCACGAGCCTCCGGCTTCGACAGAAGATGCCATTTGTTTTTTTTATACAAATGGAAAGTAGTAGAAAAATGTGAGTTGAGAGTAAAAAATATTGAAAGGAGAAGAGTTTGTATGGAGAATTGGTGTGGAAATTGAAAAATGTGAGTGGAGAGGAAAAAATATTGGAAGGATAAGAGTTTGTATTGAGAATTGGTGTGGGAAGTGAATAATATGAGTGGAGAGTAAAAAATATTGGATGGAGAAGAAATTGTATGAAGATTTGGTGTGAAAAGTAAATAAAATGGTTAGGTATTTATAGGGAAAAAATACATAATTTTTTGGTATTTTTTTAAAAAAATTTCAGAATTTTTTCGATATTTTTTGCAATTTTTTTGGGCAAAAAAACGAGGACCGTTGGATTTCTGGAAAAAAAAGATCGGAGCATCTCGGTTGCGACATGTGTCACATAGCCGTTGGAGTCTGACAGGGCTGACGTCAGCGCGCGGAAGTCAAATTTTTTTACCGTTGGCGCGTGTAATTCACGCGCCAACAGTAAAAAAAATTTGATTTTCCTTGCGCTGACGTCAGCGTGACGCCAGCGCTGACGTCATAAGACTCGGGCTGAAGCCCAAGCTAAACCTGCCCTTGGGCTTGCCAGGGCTGGTGGGACCCACGCCAAACCGGGCCAAGGGCTGCTGCGCTGGAGTGACTTGGGCTGTCTCGGGGGGCCTTTTGCTTGGCTTTGTTGTGCGCGCTGGAGATGCTCTGAACAAGCTATTGGTAATGTGGTATTTAGTTTGTTGGAATTTGGGGTGGACATTTGAACACGTAACCCAGTGAATCAAATTGAACCAAACCGAAAATGAAAAAATCGAAAAAATTGTTTTGATTTGAATTAGTTTGGTCAGTTTTTGCCACTTAAGAACCGAACTAGACCAATTGTATGATATCAGCTCATATGTTGATACATAACTCATTTTTTCTTATGAATCTTATACTAAGTCCTAGTTTCAATTATGTTTCTCTCTGAGTACGTTAAGGAATTCGTGTACAGGAGTTATAAGCATGAAGTTCATTAGCCTAACAAAAAATCTCAAATTGGTTCAAGCCCAAAACGAGTATGACTAATCAGTTCAGTTTTCAATTTTGTAATGAAACCGGAACCTGCCGACTCTAATTGGAATATGTCCAAAATCCCTCCCTCTCAATTAGCAATGACGTTTACCATAAAATATCAACAATAAAGAAAACCCATCTCACTCACGTAGACACAAAACAATTCGATTCGAACCCAAAGAAATGGCTCTCATCTTCACCTCACACTCTTCTCTCTTCTCCAAAAGCTTCACTAACCAACTCTCATTTCCAACCCCAAAATCCCAATCTCTATCTCTCCTCTCTTTACCCTCACCAAACCCTAACCCTAAGCTCCACTCACTCCATCTACGCTCCTCTCTCTCCGACGATACCCCCACAGACGGCGACCGTCCGACGAAGATCACTGACGAGTGGGGCGAGGAGGCCGCCCCGGAGCCCGAACCCACATCCAAAATCTCCGAGTCGGACCCTCCGCAGAACGAGGATGAGTGGGGAGGCGGAGGAGATGATGTCGTTGAAATTGGGAATGGGAGTCCGGCCAAAGCTGAGGCTGAGATTGAGGAGAAGGTGGATGGTAAGTTTAGTGAGCTCAAGAGGGCTTTGGCAGACACTGTTTATGGGACTGAATTCGGGTTTCGGGCCGGGTCTGAGGTCAGGGCGGAGGTCTTAGAGTTGGTTAACCAGTTGGAGGCGGTCAATCCAAACCCGGCTCCGACGGCGAATCCGGGTCTTCTTGATGGCAACTGGGTTTTGCTGTAAGTTCAATTTTGTCCCTGAAATTTGCTTAGAAAGAGTTAAATTAGGAATGCAATAGCATAAAACTCAAAATAGAGTGCATATAAATATGGATTTTAAATGACATTGTTGAAAGCAAAAGCATAAGTCTTTACAAATAAGATGAAATGTGCATTTGTTTCGAACTGTCATTGAACTTCTCCAGAGCATTTTTATAGAAATTTGAAGTCATTTAAGAGAAAGTTAGGAAAACAAAATTTAATACAGAAAAGCGGGGTGAGCTAGGAGAGCTTATAAGAACGTGGGCAAGATGAAGTAAAAGAGTTGAATTGTTGGTGTTTGTGGAAAGAAGAGCATCAACAGAGCTAACAATAGCTGTTAAATCCAAGTTGAATTATCTTATTTGAATATTGCGTCAATCATGTCCGAATTTGATCACGTTACAATGATGATCATTTACGTGCTATTTGATTGTTAGGCTGATCATATCGTGCATAATTTTTTATAATACGGTTTGTAGACTTTGAACATAGTATTGAGAATCTTAGATTAATCTACAGATTTGATTTTGATGCAGTAATTGACCATATTTTTTGTGTCCTACATACTTTTCATAGGTCTATGGGAATTGGTTTTTGGTTGGAATTGAAAATAATTACGAAGGTGGACATCTTTTAGGGTGTCTCCAACATGTTGAATTCTGTCAGCATGAAAGTTCTTGGTCTTTGCATCCCTTTGCCACATTGATAAACACATTTACTTTTCCTTGAGTTAAAAAATTTGAAAAACTAGAATTTTGTTTTTGCCTTTTTCTAATTAATGGTGTAATGGTCATGCTTCAAGACACCCCATTATTTTTATTGGTATTGAGGGAGGAATCATCCAAGCTTTATTAAGGTATTTTCATAGCTCCTATGAGGCTGTGGGTTTAGGTGATAGTTTGTGCTTGAATAACCTTTCCATTTCCATTTTTCGTCATTCTCTTTTTCTAGTTAAACCTTTTCAATGATGTCAAAGTTGTTGCACAGTAAAGTTACTCCTAAAATATGTATTGCCATGCCCTCTCTTTATTTATTTCCTGGTTTCTTCTCTTCCTGTTTGCAAATTAAATTCAAGTTTAACATTTATCATGTAATTATCTATATATATATATATAGATCTTTGTGTCAATTTGATAAGTGATTATAGCCATGCATGGGCTTCATCTGTTTTCTAAATATTAATTGAACTTGCAACTTCAAGTTTCATAAATCAGTGATAAAGCTAGTGGGAGTTATGCTCTTCATTTAGCTCATATTCCCCAATAGTGTACAAGTATTGGTAGTACGACAGAAATTTTTTAGAGCCACTGTGAAACTAAAAACCAAGTTCTGTATCCATAATTTATTTCGCACAATATATTATACATTACGAATGATGGACACATCTATTTCTCTGGTTGCTTTCGACCTGGATGCTTTGAACAATTTGACGATTGTCCTTACGAAATATTAAATGGTTCATGGTTTTCTCTTTCTCTTTTATCCTTTTCAACTGCTCCTGATTTCATTTATTTTACTTATTTGGTTTGATCTCCATAAATCAGGTACACTGCATCCTCTGAGCTGTTGCCACTTCTGGCTGCAGGTAGTACACCTTTGTTGAAAGTGAGTGAAATAGGCCAATTGATTGACACCAGCAGCTTAACCATAGTGAACTCAACCACGTTGTCTGGCCCTTTTGCCACTTTCTCTTTCAGTGCATCCGCTAGCTTTGAAGTTAGAAGCCCTTCAAGAATTCAGGTATAACTTGCACTGATAATATCTGGGTGAATAATATTCTTCTAAAACAGGACAGTGTTTCGTGGTAGTGAAGTGATGAGTTAATCAATAATTTTAATTAGTACATAAATATATAGTTTTTAATAAAAAAAGGTTAGAAGTTATTACATGGTAGATGGGCACCAGAACCTTACTAGGTTTGAATATATCCAGGTTGAATTCAAGGAAGGCAGCGTTTTGCCTCCAAAGATAAAGTCAAGTGTTGATCTTCCGCAAGAAGTGGATGTCTTTGGGCAGAAAATCAATTTATCACCTGTCCAGCAAACTCTCAATCCTTTGCAGGAAGCTGTTGCAAGTATCTCAAGAGCCATTTCTGGTCAGCCACCATTTAAGGTTTCCATTCCAGGAGAGCGGACGAAATCTTGGCTCCTTATTACATATCTTGATGAGGATCTCCGGATCTCGAGGGGGGATGGTGGTCTTTTTGTGCTTGCTAGAGAAGGCAGCCCCCTCATAGTTCAGTAACCTGGTATGTCGTCGGTGTCATCCATACAAGACATATATATATATGCATATAGACAAATTTTACTTCAATGAAAGGAAGATGATTGTACATTTATCCTTGTATTCTAGAAGTTTTTGAGATATGGAAGATGCATCTCCTGTTTATTACCTCCCTTTCTGCAAAACTCAGAGGCCTAGAATAAAAACCTTGATTAATTTACAAGCTTCTCCGATACATGTGATGCACAAGACTAAAATATTTACTTGACAGATGATGTACGTATAACTTTCCTTCATCGTATGCGGCGCTACTTTGTATGTGATTGAGGTTAAAAGTAAGAAAAATTGTCCAGATATATCGGGTTGAGTGGGAAAATGGTAGAGTTAGTGGAATAGCTGTGCATCCGTTAGCCCAATCCATTTGAACTGATGAAAACAATCGAATTGAATGGTAGAGGTTGGAACTTCATCTATACTTGTTTCCATTTTGGGCATGTTCGATTCTTTTTGTTACGGTGTTATCAAATAATATAAAATAAGTTTAAAATAAAAAACGAGAAATAAGAGAATTTTGAGTATGTTTTTCTTTCTCATTAACCTCATTAACTTCATATTTATATGCGTCTAGATGACTAGTGAAAACTTTGATGTTATTATTGGGATAATATAATCTTAGATAAATGCATTAATAGGGCCAATGGGGCCTTGCATAGTACCTCATCTTTCTTCCTAACTTTGGCCAAAAAATAAAAAACAAAGATAAATCCATATAAGTCATGAACAAGGTCTTAAATATCGATAGTTTCGGAAATATCGGTGGTTCAAGAACACGGAAATATCGATGGAAATATCGGGAAAATATTGATATCAATAGAAATTGAATAAAAACCAAGAAAATTGTGATAAATACATGGAAATTTTTAATGAAACTTTAGAAGAAGTTTATTTAGTAAATCATCTATTATTTTGACACAAAAAATTGGAAGGAAATGCATTGCATAGTGGGTTTGAGTGATTTAAGTTGATTATATTGCGAGCTGACAAACTCTGTGACTTAGGGCCAGTTTGGTATTGCTGTGCTGTGAACATAATCACTGTCGAATTTGCTGTATGAGAAATCAGCTGTGAAAGAAAGTAGTTTGGCGTTTGGTAAATTTCTTGTTAAAAGTGATTTTGGTACAATAATCAGTTTCTGAATGTTTGGTAAAATTTTATGTAAAAGTGCTGTGAATTGTGTATAATGACTTAGAGGGGCATGAGGTTATTATTTAAGATTGCAATACCTAAACTCTGAATGTTATGACCAGAATTCACAAATAAATATAATAACAACTCAAAATTGTTATGACCTATTGAAATTCACGTATGGATACAATAATAACTCAAAATCTTCCCATCATGCTGCTAGTATTCAATGCCCTCCTTGCCTATTTATCCATGGCCAACACAACAACCAATTGCCAATTAATGTCCAATTCACTTTGACTCCTCATTATCACTTTCCAGATGCGTTATGTGTGCTCATACTGTCTTGTTTTTGTTTTTGTCAATTAATATAGCATTTTATTGAAACCCAGAAAGAAAGTAACAAAATACACCAAAGATCCAAAAAAAAAAAAAAAAAACAGGGAGATACAATTAATAAGTAAATTTAGAAATTAAAAGAGTATAGATTGATGATGTTTTCTATTATCCTCTTTCAAGAAGGTATGATGAGCCCCCTCTTTCCAGATACGATATGTGGCTCATCCATTAGAACCCAGAAGGTAGGATGAGTCCCCCCTTTTTATTTCTTTTATGTTTTATAAAATCAATTCATAGCATCCCATTGAAACCCAGAAAGAGAGTAAAGAAAATACACCAGTGATCCAACAAAACCAATAAATTCATAGCAACCTTCCTTGAGGGTGATGCGGAGTAAAACCTTGTTTGAGAATACAACCTAGAAATGAAGGTAGAAATTTTTTTAAAAAAAAGAAGATGATGAGAAACAAACGTTAGATCTAGGAGGCAGGAATCGTGGAGACAAATTCAAGAAAAAGGTGTGAAGAGAAGATGAGAAAAAAAAAAAAAAAAAGAGATGAAGAAGAAGAATAACAGAGTACTGATCGTGAGGGAAGAGAAAGGAGGATTCAGCAAAAGTGAAGAGGACACTAGATGTCATTTGTAAAAGCCTAGGAGGATAATTTGGGCATTTATGAAACATTCATTAAAGAGCACAGTTCCCCAAACCGCTTTCCGCATAAGCGGAAATGAAATCACCCCCTAGCAGCTTTGCCAAATCGCTGTGGCTGAAAGCAATTATTCTTAAAATCAGATTATTTTTTCATTTACCAAACAGGTTGGTGGAAGAAAACTTTCCAAGAAAGTGATTTTTGCTCCAAATAAGCAATGCCAAACAGGCACTTAGAAAATCTAGAGTAATTAATGAAAGAGAATTAAACACCCCCTAATAATTTATTTATCATTTTTTAGTACAATATTTTACACTTTATAAATTGCATGGTAAGATACATGAGTAACCTTATTTCACATTATTCACTGGACATGGTACACGTTCTTATATTTATTATTTATCAAAAATTGAAAAATAATTAAAGATGTAAACCAACTTGATTTTTCATGAAAATTAGGCACTTTACCATGCTTAAAAAATAATAGTGAAGATTAAAAATTAACTAAGAACATAAATAAATTTATCTGAGGAAGAATTAAATAGTAAATAAAGAAAATAATTATAGAGATTTAAGTAATTAAGCAACAATTTGAAGGGGAATTTAGTAATGTAAGTACTTATAATGAATAATAAAATAATCAATAACATTAAATGGATTAAATAGAAAAGAAATAAATTATATTAAGTAATTAAATAACTGATCAACAATATAAAACAAAGTAATTATGTTAATTTCTATTTTGAGAAACAGCTCACAAGTATTATAAATTCCATAGCTTACTATCACAAAGCAAGGATTGGCGCGGTGGTTAAGCTGCTACAGACCTCATAATGGGGAAGGGGTTCGAACCCCTGCATGTGAAGTGAATAATGTGGCCACTTCCTCAACAATATGGCCATTCTTCACCACATGCTTTCCTGTAGTCTCACCATTATTGAATGAACTTCACTCCCTAAACCCTAAATCCGTTGAAATTATTGTCTTGTCATCCTCAAAAGAATCCTCAAGAAATAGATAAGATCATTTCTAAATAGGGTTATTTACACAAATGGTTCTCAAACTTATACCCGAGTTGCATTTTGGTCTCTCAACTAAATTATTCGTTCAAATGCTCCACCAACTCTTTATTAATCGTTGCATTGGTCCTACCGTTACATTTTCTGTTAAATTTAGTCATGTGAGCAGTACATGCTACATTTGTGGGGGTAAATAAGACTTTAGACACTCCAATCCCAACCCCCGTACTTCCACATCCACCTCAACAAGCCCCAGACTTGAACCCAGCACCCCATCCAGGCGAACCCACTCTATCCCTGTCTCTTTCTCTCTCTCCCCGCCTCTTTCTCTCTATGTCCCTCTTTTCCTCTCTCTCCCCTACGCCTTCAATTTCCTAAATGAAGAATTTTCAGTCATCATCTTCATCAAAACTGTTGCTGAGAAAATCATGGCTAGTCAACCCAACGAGATCTTGAAATCTTCGGTCTTAAACGGGCTCTCATCGAGGAAGAGAGAGATAGAGGGAGAGGAGGGAGGTGAAGAGAGGGTGGGGTGCAAGGAGGACAATATGGGGGTTGGGCTATGGTTGTGCGAGAGACCAAATCACAGATAGCTCTAAAGGCCCCTTTTCACACTGTTCTTCATTTCCCCATAGCTCCCAAGGGATTGTACCCAAAAATTATATAATATGATGAAAATCAAATCACGGTTTCAATCTTCAAGGATCCCAAAAAAATTATTGGTTTCAATGAACAATATCATGAGGTCCAAATGCACCAGTTCAAACAGAAAAAACGTTGAAGAAGAAGGAGGTGGAAGAGAGTTCTTTTTACACCATTCATTAATTTACACCACACATGAAATGCACTCCAGTTACCAAACTCAGTATTTGGGACCTCCCAACTTGGACTCAGTCGTAATCATACTCATCCTCCACAATCATGTTATGGAGGATGATGCATGTCATCATTATGCTCCTTAACACCTCCTCATCAAACATACGCGCCGCACCCCTAAAGATCGCCCACCGAGCTTGGAGGATACCAAAGCATCTCTCCACATCTTTTTTGTATTTCTCTTTATATAAGGCAAACAATTTTTGCTTCTGGGTTCGGGGATGCGGAAGTGTTTTCACAAATGTTGTCCAAAAATTACATCTCCAAGAGCTTCAGCTGGCTGCTGAAAAGAAAAAGGAAACGGCGAAGGAGAGGGCAAAGAAAAGAGCAATGACAGCAGAACAAGTTAAAGAAAAAAATATGGCAAGGATTGCTCATGAGAGGAGAAAAGATGGAGAAGTCTATGAAGATACTAACAGTTGACAGTTTTTCAAGGGCGGAATTGTAAGCAGAGATTAATGAAGGTAATTGCTCGGTAGCCAAGACAATACTAAATTATAGCTAGAAGCAATTATGTAGTTCACCATATATAAATTAGAAATACATGACATATCACTCACAAACTTAGCATAAATAAATAGTATCGCTAAGCATACAATGTTAAGTTCATGAGTAGGTCAAAGAGAAGCGAGTTTTGGAGGGGGAGGAGTATTCAAATTACAGATGAAATCTGTTTAACATTACACCATAATCATAATGCTTTGATATATGTAAAGAAACTGACGGTGGATAGAAAAAATGGGTAATTATTGCTTTTCAAATTTGAGACAGGGCTAAGGTTAAAATCTTGTATATTGCAAAATTATTTTCCTGATTCATAAACCAGCTTGCAAAATTTCTTCTTCTTGAGGCCAATTTGAAATCCGCACTATCTCACCCTCTGTTCTTGATCTCTTGGCTTTAAACATTTAGGGAACCTTGCTAGATCAGCATATTAATTATTTTCCTTCATGTTTTCTAATCTGTTGCTTTTAAATGGAATCACCTTTTCCAATGTTGTTTGTTTGAGTGTGTTATTGAATTCTCTTTCTTCTTAATAGTTTGAAAGAAAAACTTCAACAGATGGACAAGCTGCTGCTCGAGGGGACATAGTCATGTCGCATATCTCAGCTTTTGAGAAACTGGATCTAGAGCTTATAAAGAGAGAAAAAATGCAGAAAGAATTTTCATTCGCAGACCAGATCAGAGCTGCCAAAAACAGAAGAATGGAATTAACTATGGAAGCCTCATCCTCTGTTCATGCAGCCAACAAGAAACCAAGGGAGTATGCTTAAATTTCCACATCCCTAACAGCAGTTGAAATAGAGGTAAGAGGTGTATGGAGGCCACCTTTTTTTCTTCTTTAAAGAGGGACAATTTGCTTGTTTTTATGTAGCTTAATGTTAATTTGTTGATGGTTTGTAGGAAGAGAAAATATCGGACTCTTGGATGCATTTTTCCAACTAGTTGCAAGAGTCCGGTCATTTGTTTTCAGGGCTTCATTCCAATGTTATATGGAAGAGGTCCATCTGGCAACAGTGCAGCGTTTTTATGTGAAAAATTTGTTAGGTGAATTCGTCATGACCAGAAATTATATCATCCGCTTTCAAGCACAGGAAATATCTGATTTGCCTTGCCAATATCCATGCTGGTTGTGATATTGACTTAGACAGTCGAGTTAAATTGCAAATGTCTTACAACTTTTTTATTGCAGAGTTGTTATAAGCTGTATAGGATGTGTCATGATTTTTTTTAACAGTAGTAAAAAACCTCACGGATTTGGTTCTTCTCTTTTAGTTTGTAAACAATTTTATTGTTCTGCAGGGGTTGTGTGATGGATGCAAACTCCACAATAGAGCCCCAAGGTTTTGTAAGTTAAACATGGAAGAAAGAAAACCATGAGTTGTGAGATTCGTAGTGTATTTTCTCCGAAATAAATTGGACAGCAGCATCATATATTATCTTTTCTTTTCTTCAAATCTATCAGAAACAGCATACTGAGGAGTTCATAACGATGTTGTAGATTTTTTCCTGCAGCTGAACTGGGTTATGGTATTGTATTTTCACTTGTCTGCATGAGTTTAGGGTTTCTTTTCCCCCATAACTTTATGAACCGAATAACTTATATCCTTTAAATTTGAGTCCAGTGACTTTGAAATGAAGAAGAAGGAAAAAAAAGGGTAAAGCAAACTGAAAATGCAAAATAAAAAGTACAATATTAATAATATATATCTAGCCTCTAAGCTTTCTTTTCATCCTGTTGAGGGGGACTGTTATCATCACATGAAGCCGATCTTGTAGATTGTCTATGAATCGAAAATACGCATATCTCCATGTCTCGTTAATAACTAAAGAACCACAAACTCCCCAAAATCCTACTATGAACCCCAACGCAACGAAAATGTAAAACCATGGAAGTTGATGATGCCCATTGCCCTCGTCTTTGTTGTTCTTATTACCTGCATCCATGTCTGTATTTGGTCTGCACTTATTTGGAAGTGGGGCACCACAAAGTTTTGGATTCCCCTCAAAGGCAGAAGCGTCGAAGCTTTGGAGCTGGGGGCCTGTTGGTATTGGTCCTTTGAGGTTATTGTAGGAGACATTAAATTCTTTCAAGAAACTAAGGCTCGCCAATGACGATGGGATTATTCCACACAAGAGATTCGTGGAGAGGTTCAAAACCTCTAAATTTTTTAGGTTAGATATTTGCTCTGGAATGACGCCGGAGAAGTTGTTGGAGCCAAGATTCAACACCTGGAGAAGCTGCAATTGGCCGATCTCAGTAGGTATATCACCAATAATGTTATTCTTAGATAAGACTATCGTTGGTGGAAACAAATACAATTTATGCGTTGGAAAAGTTTGAATTCCGGTTACGCTGTTGATGCCGTACACAGGCAATTCAAATTCATATTGGTTTGCTTGAGATGCAATATTAGGTTCATAAAGCAACCTTGGTAGTCTACAAAGTTGCTTTGGAAATTCACCTGAAATTCGGTTGTTTGACAAGTTTATATAAAACAGCCTAGGAAGAGTCCCCAACCAACCTGGAATTGGCCCTGTGATTTGATTTAAAAACAATAGCAACATCTCTATATTCTTGAGCTTTGATAACCATAAAGGTATTTGACCATGGAGGTCAGAATTAGCCAAATTCAATACTCGAAGATTTTGGAATCCGTCAAAATCAACCATGTCATCATCAGATGGCATTCCCTCACCTTCAAAGGAACCGCCAAGGGAGAGTGTGTGAAGAATTTTACAACTCCTCAATATCTTCATTGCCCCTGTGAGGTTGGTGAATCGGTTGTAACCAAGTGAGAGGAAGGACAAGGATTTCCATGAAAGAATCTCGGGTTGTATTTGTCCTTCTAAATTATTTCCACTCAATCCAATGGCTTTTAGGGACCTACATGAGTAAAGGCTTACTGGAACCGTACCAGTGAAGTTATTCATCCTTAGCTCAAGTTTAGTAAGTTGACTCAGTCTTGAGAAATCAAGCATGGAGATATCTCCTTCCAAGTTGTTGTTTCCCAAACGCAAGTCTACAAGGTTTGTGCAGTTCATCAAAGATGGGGGCAAAGCACCTTCTAAATTGTTGAAATCAAAGATCACAAACTTCAACTTGGAGAGCTTCCCCAAATTGAGAGGAAGCTCGCCATTCAATTGATTAAAGTAGAGGTCAAGGATTGCAAGGTTAGTGAGGTTGGCAATTCTATCACTAATGGCTCCATGTAGTGAATTGAGAGGTAATGCAATTTCTTCAAGTTTGGTGGCATTATAGATATCTTCTGGAAATAATCCCGAGAGGTTATTGTGACCGGCACGAAAAACCTGCAGTTTGAAACACTTTCCTAGCCCGGGAGCGAGGTTGCCACTGAATACATTGGAAGAAAAATCCAATAGCCTAAGGAAGGGAGAAGAATGTTGGAGACAAATAGAGGATGGGACATACCCTGTGAAGGTATTGTTGCTGACATTGAAACTAGTTAAGTTGCTGGCTTGTTGGAAGAATGAAGATGGAATTGCACCAAAGAAGTGATTGCCGGACAAATCAACTGTCCGGATACTGCTGGATGGTAGAGAAATTGGTAGCTCTCCAGAAAGATGGTTATAGCTCAAATCAAGGATCTCAACTCGATTCAAAGACAAGAAGAATTGAGTTTCAAGTGAACCATGTAGTGAATTGTGGGAAAGGTTCAAGTGGGTGAGATGTGTGAGATTTGCTAGTGAAAAGGGAGAGATACCTCCTTTGAGCCCTTTGGAAGGCAAGAGCAAACGGGTGACCCACCCATTTTGATCACAAGTGATGCCCTTCCAATGACAGCAATCAAGGGATGTCCAATTTAAAGGAGGAGAAGAGAGAGTGGAGGCAAAGGACAGGAGGGAGCTGTGTTCAGTTTGTTTGCAGGCATGAATATTTGTAGATATAATGAAAGAGAATAAGAAGAAGAGAAGGAAGGCATGAGCCATTAGGTTATAAGCTTGCACTAGCATGTTGCTTTGTGTATGTGCCGTTGTTCACATGCATTTACATATATAAGAGCAATGATGCTTGAAAAGTCGGCAAACGACAACCACAAAGCAAATTGTGTGGTTGAAGAGATATTCCCACTAACGAAACCAGGAGTGGACTTAATTTAAGAAATTAGCAAACAACCATAACTATACGTTGAAGAGAGAAATATCCATGCTCGAAGATAACTGATACCAGAGCATCTTTGATGTTAATCACTCAAAGTAAGAAATTAGCAAACAACCATATCTATACGTTGATGATCCTTCTAAGAAAATTCAAAATTGGAGGATAGTCATTCTTTACAAGAAGGCGACTACTATAATAAAATATTGATAGCAATAACGTTCAACTACTTGCATCTTCCATGTTAACAAATTAACAACTACTTGCTAAATATATTGACTGCAATAAAATGAGCCCCAACCAGGACCAAAGATGGATAGGGTGGATCAAGGGCGGAACCAGGAATTTTTCAACGGGTGGGCTAGCTAAAGTTATTAGCTTAAAACTTAATGATTATTTTTTTTGGTACTTACAATTTCTATAGTCTTTGTAGAAATAAAAGTAAACATTAAATCATACACGCTAGTTCATAGCTCCATAAACTAATTTTCAATAAGTTTTAACATAAACCAAATAGGGTTTAACACTATAGTGGATTGAACATCTAAGGCTTTTTACCTAGATTGACCTTAGTTCTTTCGTGCATTCATATCATACATGAAAAATTGTTTTATGTAAAAATATTGACTAAGTATGAAAAATGGGTTTTCAGAATAATCATTTTTTGAAGATAATTTTTGGCGGCTTTTATTCCTCACACATCAAATAAGAAAACTTGATTTTATGGGATTTTAGTATGAAGTATATATTGACTTAATGAGCCATCATTTGTAGCCTAAATCGTATTTTGTACTAAAATCGATTTTTCATATTTTGATTTGGTCGGAATTTGATTTTCTAGTATTTTTATTTGAATCCAAATGGGGGGTACTTCCTTATTTACATTGTAAACTTAAGTAAATGGAGTAATATAAAAATAAATAAAAGTAAAATGACAAAGACATTTACTTAAATGTTAAAAGTGAAAATAAGGTAATCTGTATACCTACTAGGCTAATATTGAAAATAAGTTAAATATATAAGTTATATATTTTTTTTCTTAAAAAACCACACTGGGCTACAGCCCACTGTAGCCCTTAGTGGTGTTCCGCCCATGGGGTGGATGTGGACCCCACCACCTTGTTCTGTTTATTTTGTCAATTTCTCCCACTTTCTATTTTGTTTGTGTTTTTCTTTTGTTGCCCATTGCTCACTTTTGATCCCTCTATTCCATCTTCTCGTGCGTTTATCCCTCTCTTGGGCTTAAGACCAAAAAAAAAAAAAAAAAATCCCTCTCTTGGGCTGCGTTCTTGCACCACTGCTCAAAGTTTCAATTATATACTCTTGAATTTTAGTAAAAGTAAAATGAAATTCTTTTAAGTCCTTGGGTTATAACAAATCCCTATTTTTATTCTTTTTGGTGCAAGAATGATAATTCTCTATCTTATAGTACTTAAAATAGAAAAATATCAACTTAGTCCATCCATATTATAACACTTATATGAGCTATATTACGTGCAAGAGTGGAACTAAATTTTTTCCAAAGGGTGGGCTAATATTTCGTTAAACAAAATTAAGTCAAACCAAGAACAACTAAATTTTAATTTTTTTTGAACTTGAACGTTTCAATTAACATGACATAAAACTAGAAAACTACGACTTTTCTTAATTACCTAGCCATAAAAGTGAAGAATTTGCACATATGGGAGTTGGCTGGGGTGGGCTAAATGTCAAAATCTTGAAATTACGTGCTATAAAAAATATTTTTGACCAAGGTTGCACTGGGCAACAGTCGAGGGTAGCCTATATGTAGTTCCACCATTACTATGTGACCGGACTCCAGCACTATTGTATAATTTCTCGTTAATTACAGAGAAGGTGCCTAATTTAAAGCACAAACTTCTGTTAAAATATATAGTTGCATAGGAAATGCTTGAAGCATTTGTTTACATTATCAAATTGTCCATCTCTAGGGAACAAAGGGCCGTAATTAATTAAACATAGAACTGTTGGATTTGTTTAATTCATGAGAGTTCACCAAGGAATTTCATAATGTTTCTCGAAATATGATTTTTTTTATGTTTTGTGCGGGAGGGGGGTGAATTACTTTTCCCTCATTGAAGGACATTCCCAAAAGTTCAATATTCTTTTGCTCTTATATTTTATGTCACTGATGATATCAAAATATAATTAATATAAATGACGTAGAGGACAAGCATAAATCTTTTTCTTGTGTAAATCCTAAAGGCATAAAATTCTGATGTGATTACTATTTTTAAGCCTAAAGGCATAAAATTATGATGTGCCTATCTTCTTGTATTGTCCAATATGTCAAAAACCTGTTTTTAATTATATTGGAACTTCGAGAAGATTTTGGCCCCAAGTTTTTTTAAAAGTTTGTAACACTTTCTTTTGTTTCATAGGGATTGGGAGCTGACATATTCATGAATTGTATATTTCTTTTTGTTTTATATGTACAAGCGTTATTGGGGAGGGGGTTTTCTCACATACACATACTATCAAGGTGACATGAGAGTTTGAAATTAAGACCACTGATTTACAAATCAAAGCCGTTTTCCATTAGACTAGACTTTATTGGCTTCATAAATTGTATTTTTTACTATATTATAAGGGACCGAAAATTTGACCTATTCCAATCCTAAACAATTTTCTTTGTTGACGCCAAAAAGTGGTTCTCTGACTTAGAGGGTCAACTTAGTAATTTTAAGCCTTCGGTAACTCAAAGGCCTTGGTAGGGAGCGTGATCTGCAAAATAAGAGAACGCTCGGTAAGACCCAGAGCACCGGTGTGGTACCGGCCGTAGGCTCTCCGATGCTTAAGTAAGTTCGGGATTTAGAAAGTTCAACTGACAGATCAATAGGCTTGGATGCCGTACGTTCTGATTACCTCTATTTTGGGGTAGTTGGCCTCTTTTATAGGCCTTGGGAGATGTGCACTTGATGTAGAATTTCGATGTGGGACTGTGGACGTCGATTGGGATCGCGCCACGTGTCCTTGGAGTGGGCATTGCCCTATTGGAGGGATTGGTAGTATGGATGCCGAAGGCAATCTTGACCAGATTCGATCCTGTCCATGTGTTCTTCTCCAATTGGCCGTTCATTATGGTGTAAACAGGAGTCCCCCAAGTTCTCAGGCGAGATTTCTCGGTTGGGGACTTGTCTGTTCTTCGGTGGCCGCTTAGGTTGCTCTACCGTTCGGTAGTTTGTCAAGGAGGCGCGCTGGGGCCTGGTCCTGGTGCTGGTTCGGTCAAAAAGTATTCCTGGGAACTCAAGGGTCGCCACTTCGAGGATTACCGTTCGGCAGTACATGACGCTTTGATGGAGTTCCGAGAAGGCTTGCCGATTGTTTGTTAGCTTGGGCAGGTTCGATTTTTCTCTGGCGATCCACGCACAGGGTAGTAATGGGACAGAGTGACGCTTCGTCTTCTGTACCCAGCGTGCTGTCAGAGCCTCCATTCGCTGTGTGACACGTGGCGCGTCAAGTCATGCTGGGCGGCGCCATTAATGCGCCGTTTGGTTTCTCGAGGCGTACCGTTGCAACTTTCGCCCTATATATAGGAGTAGTCTCTGAGGCGGAACTCACTTTGTGTTTGTGAGTGAGGCGAGACCTCTGTCCAGGCGATTTTTGACGCTATCAAACGGTAACCAAGGCGATTTCCAGCGAGTGCATCGGTAACCGGGGCGATTTCCAGCGAGTGCATCGTCCTTGCACTTCAATTCTCATAAGGTACCGTTCGGTAATCTCTTATTTCTTTTCCTTTCATTATGCGTACGTCCTTCCTTGGTTTGAACTAGACTAGAACTTTATGCAAGTGGGGTGTGGTTCGGTAGTCTAGTTGCCATAGGTAGAGACGTAGGCATCGGTAGGATAGTTCTCTGCATGGCCCTTAGTTTCCTTCCATTGTTTTTTGTAGATGTCTGATAGCGAGTCAGGGTTCGAGAGCGAGCCCAACGCGTTTGAGAATGAGTCCCCAGATAGGGGAAGGGCTACCGATAGTGAGGAGTCGGGCCAGGATACCGATAGTGATAGTGGTTCGGAAGTTGAAGTGGTTGGCGAGAGGTTTAGACCTGCACCCACCCACGGGATCGGTAAGGGGCTCATGACCAGTCAACCCTTACCGCTGGCGGTCGTGTATAGCGACGGTCGGCAAGTGGGGCCGGACCTGCATTCCGATCCTCGAGAGGGGGACGCTCGGGTGCCGGAGGCATCTTCTAGTTACCGCCCTGAGGCCTCTACTTCCGGTTGTGGAGAGTCTCCCGAGCCAATTCCCAGGCCGAGGGTGACAATAGTGAGCAGTGGGAACCCTAGGGTACCGATGGGGGTAGCGAAAGAGCAGTTGTTCGATGTGGACTACCTGCCGCCCAACAAGCTGACTTACCCAGAGCTGGCAAAGATCAGGGCGGAGTACATGATTCCCCATTCGGTAGGGATGAGGATCCCAGGCCCTGAGCAACCCCAAGGATGGCGAGGTTGCATTCTTCATTGATGTTCAACGAATTCTGGCCCAGATTGGGTATGCCCCTGGGCAGTTCAATCTGAACTTCTGGGCCATCCTGATGGGGGTTGTAATGGCATTGGGACTTGCCGATGAGGAGGGGCCTTCTTACGAGCAGTTCTCCCACCTATACAGCATCACCAAGTCCAAGAGTATCGATCATGGTGGCTGGGATCAGGCGAACTGCCTCAGGGCTTCCGAAAGGGGCCACTTTCTGACTGCTGTGCCAACTTCTCAGAAGTCCTGGAGGAATCAGCGGGTACTACTTTCTGGCGATTGGGAATCGCCCTCGGGAGTGCCCGTGCGGTTCCACATCCCTACCACCTTTCAGATTGCCAGTAGGTCTTTGCCATGCCGATCGGTAGGGTACCTTTTTTTTTTTGTTCAGTGGACTAATCTGTCTTGTTATTTTTGCAGGCAAACTGAAACAGCCCACGGCAACCCAGTCAGAGCTTCGGCAGATAGACAGGGTGAGGTTGAAGGTTCCTGCCGTTGACAGGGAATACCCACAGTTCCTCTTCACCGAGAACCTCATCAGAGCCCGCCTTGCTAACCTTGCCGAGAGTAAGTTCACTTGACTTTTCCTTTGTTTTCACTTAGTTCCTTCGCCTAACTCGTGTTTCGTTCGTGTAGTGTCTGAGGCCAGGAAGACTGCCGAGGTCAAAAAGATGTCCGAGACCTCAAAGCGGCGCTTCCAGGTGGCCGCAAAGGGGAAGAAGCAAAAAGGCAGCCAGAGGCTTCTGCCGAGAAGGTTGCCCAGGCTGACCTCGAGGAGCAGCCCCTTGCCGAACGGCAGAGGCAGCGCCATGCCGATTCTGTGGGCAGAGGGGCGCCGGCGGACGAGACGGTGCTCAGCCCGAATCAGGGTGCCGAGGCTGCCACCTCCAAGGCCTCCGGGAAGCAGCCCATACAGGTGGATCTAGATGCCGTATCCACTCCCAAGCGGGTGCGGCTTACCGACCCCCCGAGGGCCATCTTCGCCGCTGAGAACGAAGAGGGGCCTACCGAGGCAGTCACATTGGCGTGCCCTTCAAAGACGGTCCAGTTTGCGAACCACATGATCGTGGGCTCGCAGATGGACTTGTCTGAAATCGACGAGCTGCCGAAGAAGGCTCTTCGGGAAGAGGCTGGGCGTGCCTTCCGTCTCCAGGCCACGGTAACCTCTTAACACCGTTCTCTCTCACCCTTTTTTTATTTTTATTTTTTTATCGTCGTTATCTTTTGCTCGATATTAACCTGTGGCTCTACCTTTCAGGCATCGATGGACATGTGGCTGTGCATGAAAAGGGCCATCACAGCTGCCGAGCGCGCCAAAAAGCTGTATGATGAGGGCCGCTCCAAGGTTGCCGAAGCGGTGAAGACCCTCCAAGACCACGCAGATCTCGTGCAGGATATGCACGCTGCCGAACGGCAGATTCAGGCGCACGAGGTGAAGCTTGCCGAGATGCCTGAGGCTCTGGATGGCGCAGAGCGGGCGGCTAAGGATGCCGAGGAGGCAAAGGGGGCCATGCAGCGGCACTCGAGGCTTCCGAACGGTAGGCAAATCCAGAATTGTCGTGACACCGCCGTTGGCCTTGCACGGTGGGTATCAAGTCCCAGTAGTCCCTTTTCTGTAGAGATGCCGTGGGCAAGTCTAGGGTACCGTACTTGAGTTAAGTATTTCCAGAGAATACCGTAGGTATTTCCAGAGCGTGGTATTGCCGTTGGCTCGTACCCAATGTTGTCCAAAAAACTTGAAAATAGATGAAGTTAAGTTGGAGTCGGTAGTAAATCAATTGCCGTAGGCAATGTTGCTGTGGCTCGTATATAATGAGCCCTATCGGAATATTTTTTTTGAAAGAAGGTGCCGATAGGCCATAATGTTCCAAACAGGTGTAACTCCGGATAATCTCATTTTATATATAAATACCGTTGGCAAAAATACAAATTCCTCCCTGCCGTTGGCTAGGGGGCTTTACTTTAAATAACTCTTGAGATGCTCCACGTTCCATGGGTGACCGAGGGTCTTCCCATCTGTGCCTCGGAGCTTGTAGGTACCCGATCTAAGGATGCCGATGACTTCATAGGGTCCTTCCCAGGAAGGTCCGAGGGTTCCTTCCGTTGGGTTCTTGGTTGCAAGTGAGACCTCGCGCATAACCCAGTCTCCGATTCTGAAGGAGCGGGGCCTGACCTCGCGCTGCTTGTACGCTTCGTTCCGAAGGTTTGCTACCGTTCGGCGTTCCTCGATCAGGTCCAGGCTTAGCGCGAGTGCGGCTTCGTTTGCCTTCGGCTCGAAGCTTTCTGTTCGGTAGGAAGACTCGCCGATCTCAACTGGGACAACGGCTTCCGAGCCGAATGCAAGGCTGAAGGGAGTTTCCCCCGTGGAGGTTCGGTAGGATGTTCGTATGGCCCACAGAGCTTCGGGAAGCTTCTCCGGCCAGGCGCCCTTGGCGCTATTGAGTTGCCGTTTCAAGAGTTTCTTGATGATTTTGTTCACGGCCTCTACCTGACCGTTCGACTGAGGGTGAGCTGGAGAGGCGAAGAACATGTTGATTTTGAGGCGAGTGCAGAACTGCTTGAAGAGTCCCGAATCAAACTGTCTGCCGTTATCAGTGACAATGGCGTAGGGGATGCCGAAGCGGCAACAGATGTTGGTCCAGACAAACTCCTCGACCCTTGCTGCTGTTATGATGGCTAGGGCCTCGGCTTCAACCCATTTCGTGAAATAGTCCACGGCAACGATCGCATATTTAACTTGTCCCTTGCCTTGCGGCATTGGCCCGATTAGGTCAAGCCCCCACTGGGCAAATGTCCATGGGCTCACGATCTGCGTAATAGGTTCGGCAGGTAGGTGCTGAACATTGCCGAACCTTTAGCATTTGTCGCACTTCTTCACCATCGTTATTGCATCCCGATGCATCGACGGCCAATAGTAGCCTTGCCGGAAGGCTTTGTGGGCCAGGGATCTAGAACCGGAGTGATCGCCGCAGACACCGATGTGGATCTCTCGAAGGACGTACTCGCCCTGCTCTTCGGTGATGCACTTCATGTAGGGGGTCGTGTAGCCACACTTGTACAGAACATCATTAATGACGATGTACCTTGCCGATCGGTAACGTAGCCTTCTCGCTTGGGCCTTGTCCTCTAGAAGGGTACCGTTCGCTAGGTAGGTGTATATTGATGACATCCAGGTGTCTTCGTACCGAACGGTACATACGTCAACAGAGGTGGTGCCGAAGCTAGCCGGGCTAAGATCTCGACAGGGACCTGTCGGCCAATTTTGTCGTTGATTGCCGAAGCTAGCCGGGCTAATGCATCGGCATGGCTGTTCTCCGATCTGGGAATCTGCCGAATTTCGTAGGCCTGGAACTGCTGGAACAACAGATGTGCCGATGATAAGTAGGCGGTCATAGATGCGTCCTTCGCAGCGAAATCGGCAGTGACTTGGTTGACGATGAGTTGTGAGTCACTGTGGATGCTGACTTGCTTAGCCCCCATGCTCTTTGCTAGCCGAAGGCCGGCTAAGAGGGCTTTGTATTCTGCCTCGTTATTAGACGTTCGGAAGCCAAATCTGATGGCATATTCCATCTTGGTTCCATCGGGGGCGATGAGTACTAGGCCAGCTCCGCACACTTGTTGGTTTGCCGAGTCGTCTACGTGTAGGATACAGATAGGAACTGACTGGTCTAACCGGCTACCGTTCGGTAGGCCTTCTAATGGAGGGGTTTTCCCAGGTTCTGATGCCTCCGAAGGTGTTAGTTCAGCGATGAAGTCTGCCACGGCCTGTCGTTTTTCGGCAGGTCTGGGTTTGAACTGTACGTCAAACTCTCCTAGCTCGATCGCCCATTTCACCAGCCTACCAGATGTCTCGGGCTTTTGAAAAACCTGCCGAAGAGGCTGGTTGGTTAGGACGATGATGGTGTGGGCTTGAAAATAGGGCCTCAACCGCCGGGCAGAAACGACCAGAGCCAGAGCCAGCTGCTCGAGTGGGGGATACCGAGACTCTGCCCCCTGAAGGGCTTTGCTAACACAGAAAATCGGTAGCTCTGCCTTCTCTGGGATCCGTATCAGTACTGAGCTGACGGCAGTGTGGGATACCAATAGATACAAGGAAAGAATTTCTCCAGGTAGGGGCTTAGATAGTAGTGGCGCCCTGGCCATGTAGTCCTTCAAGTCTTGAAATGCCTTATCGCATTCGGCAGTCCACTCTATATGGTGTTTACCCCCTTTCAAGGCTTTGAAGAACGGTGCGCACTTATCTGTGGCTTTGGAGATGAAGCGAGTGAGAGCTGCTACTCGTCCGGTAAGGCTCTGGATGTCCTTCTGTGTCTTCGGCACCTCCATGTCGATTATGGCCTTGATTTATCGGGGTTTGCTTCGATACCCCTCTGGCTGATCCTCAAACCGAGGAATCTCCCGGAAGATACGCCGAAGGCGCACTTCGTTGGGTTGAGTCTCATTCGGTAATCCTTCAAGATGCCAAATATGAGCGATAGGTTTTTCAGATGCTCTCCTGCCGTTCGGCTCTTTACTAGCATGTCGTCCACATATACCTCCATTGTACTACCGATCTGCTCAGCGAAGATTCGGTTGACCAGTCTCTGGTAGGTTGCCCCCGCATTCTTCAGGCCGAACGGCATGACGTTATAGCAGTATAGGCCCTTATCTGTTATGAATGCCGTGTGCTCGCTGTCGGCAGGGTGCATGAAGATCTGGTTATATCCAGAGTATGCGTCCATGAAGCTGAGCAGCTCGTGGTCTGCAGTGGCGTCAACTAGCTGATCGATGCGTGGCAACAGGAAGCTGTCCTTCGGGCAGGCCTTGTTCAGATCGGTATAGTCTTGGCACATTCGCCATCCGCCCTTTTCCTTCTGAACCATGACAGAGTTCGCCAACCAGTCCGGGTATACAGCCTCCCGGATGAAGCCTATGGTCATGAGTTTGTCTACTTTGTTCTTCATAGCTTCATACCGTTCGGCATCATAGGATCGGCGTTTTTGCCAGACGGGTTTGAAGGTTGGTGAGATTCTCAACCTGTGGTTGATTACATCGAGGGATATGCCCGGCATGTCGTTGTAAGACCAAGCGAAGACTTCCGAGTTCTGCCGAAGGAACTGGATGAATTCGGCACGGAGGATGGGGTTTAGCATGGTGCCGATTCTCACGCACCGATCCGGTTGACGCTCGTCCAGCGCCACCGTTTCGAGATCCTCGACAGGTTGTGCCACTGGAGTAGGCGTTTCCTCCCTTGGATCATCCACTGGTTCATTGCCGTTCGGCAAGCCTGCGACCGTGAAGGTCTCCTTTTGCTTCTGAGGGGCTGCCGATTTCAATGCCGTGGCGTAGCAGTTCCGAGTGCTCAACTGATCGCCCATGATTGCCCCCGTGCCGTAGCAGGTTGGGAACTTTATGAGTAGCACGTGGGGAGACAAGTGGGCCTTGATTGCCGCGAGTTCCGTTCGGCCGACTATGACGTTGTAGGCTGTCAAACAGTCTACTACAAGGAACTGGTCGTAGACCATGGTCCTACGTGGGGCCACGCTGAAGGCGATTGGCAAGCTGACATTGCCGATCGGCCGGACCAAGTCTCCCGAAAAGCTAAGTAGAGGCGAGAGCTGCCGGTTGACCTGGCTGTCATCTATCCCGAGTTCCCTGAATGCATCGGCGAAGATGACGTTTACCGAACGTTGAATTCGGCAATATCAGCTCGGATGATCATAGGGTCGTCATGTGGGTAGATAATCCCTTCCTCTTCTTCCTCGGAGAAGGTGATGGGTTCCCACCTGACCTTCGGCATCTTTGCGTGCCTGCTGCTCTCAATGCCGAGGACCTGAGGGTACTGTGCCGCTCTGACATACTGCTTCATTGACCGGTTAGATGCCCCGGCAAGGGTCGGGCCTCCGCTGATCGTGCTGATCATGTTTATTTGCCGATTGGCATTCGGCACTGGCGCCTGCTGCGGCCTGGCTATGTACTGATCCAGTTTGCCTTCTCGAATCAGCCGCTCGACAATTTTTCGCAGACTTATGCAGTCCTCGGTATTGTGGCTGTTCTGCTGATGGTATCGGCAGAATTTTCCCGTATCCCGGCCATCCTGCCGACTAGGCTTCCGAAATGCGGGCTTCGGGATTATTTCATTCTCGTTCATCAGTACTGCCTCGTAGGAGGTGTTGAGCAGGGTGAACACTTCCATTCCTTGGTTATGCGCTGGTAACGGAGCTCGGTAGTTGTCTCTACCGTACATGTTCTTGTTTTTCTTGGAATGCCCCTTTTGGGAGCTTCCGGTATCTTTGCGCTTGTGGCTGTCGGGGTATTCGGCAGGTTGTACCGTTGACACAAACGGCGATGCTAGTGCCGTTGTGGACCGCTGCACTGGTTTGTTTTGCCGCCTGCTTCATGAGTTCATCGTACGTACGCCAATTGCTGCTGTGTACCAGATACCTAAAGTGTGAGGACCGTAGGCCACTCTTGAAGGCGCCGTAGGCTGCCCTGTCATCGGTGTTCGGACATCTCGAGTATTCATGGCTGAATCGTGCTGCGTATTCACGCAATGGTTCGTCATCTCTCTGCCGAATGTTATATAGGTCATCGGCAGAGTACAGCCTGTCTGTCTGAATCATGAAATGGTTCAGGAAGATCTGCTTCAGCTCGTTGAAGAAATCGACCGTTCCTGGTTCCAATCGGTAGAACCAGTTCAGAGCTGCCTCCGTGAGCGAGGAGGGGAACAGTAGGCATAGCCCTTCGTCGCTTAGCCCTCGGCACCCTACAGCCGATTGGAAAGAGTGGAGGTGCATTAGGGGGTCCTCCACTCCTGTGTAGGGGGTTATGCATAGGGGCTGTACGTCCCTATCCTGCCGTGAGTGCCTTATGCGCTTAGTGAAGGGTCCTGGCCGAAGCCTTCCCCAGTCTGGCTCCTGTGAGCGTGTCCTATCGTCCTCCATCTTCTGTACCCTCTGAAGGAGGAGGCGAATGACGGGGTCCCTGTCCGGTATTGCTTCCGCGGTCTGGTGCACCGATCGTTGCTGGGACCTGACAGGGTTAACCTCAGAGAACTTCGTCGGGGTTGCCGAACGGTAGGACGATGACCGATTTGTGGAAGGGATGTACTCTTGGTCAGACTCCGCCGTGGACTCCAGAACCGGTATCCTTCGTATTGGAGACTTCCTCCCTAGACCCCTCAGTCTGGGATCGTCTAGGTGTGCATTGATCCTGATTGGCGATCCCTGCCGTTCGGTTTGTCGTTCGACTTCCCGGTCCAGCAGCCTATGGTGACAGTCGGAATAGACCTTCTTCGGCACGTGGGGCTTATTTTTAGGTGCCGAGACTACCAACTGTTTAGACGGCGCACGCGTTGCCTTTGCCGCCTTCTTGCCCTTCCTCTGCTGACGGGGAGTCTGTAAGCTCTCGGACGACCGATCGGTCTGTATGTTTTGTGTTTGTTGCTGGTTCAGCAACTGCTGTGTTTCGTCTACCCTGGATGAGAGGAAGTTGTTGTGTTCTTGTAACCTAGCCATGTCTTGCTGAAGGGACACGACTTGGGCTAAAAGCTCCGCATTTTCAGCGTTTTGGGGTACTGGAGGGTTAGTTGCCGGTGTGTATGGTTGGGGAGCCGGGCTAACCCCTCTTGGCATACCGTACGGCATCCCCTCCTGCGGTAGGAGCGTGGTTTTTGAGTTGGTCCCCATATATTTGGGATAAAGGGTCGATTGTTTATCGTTTCCCACAGACGGCTCCAAACTGTTGACGCCAAAAAGTGGTTCTCTAACTTAGAGGGTCAACTTAGTAATTTTAAGCCTTCGATAACTCAAAGGCCTCGGTAGGGAGCGTGATCTGCAAAATAAGAGAACGCTCGGTAAGACCTAGGGCACCGGTGTGGTACCGGCCGTAGGCTCTCCGATGCTTAAGTAAGTTCGGGATTTAGAAAGTTCAACTGACAGATCAATAGGCTTGTATGCCGTACGTTCTGATTGCCTCTATTTTGGGGTAGTTGGCCTCTTTTATAGGCCTTGGGAGATGTGCACTTGATGTAGAATTTCGATGTGGGACTGTGGACGTCGATTGGGATCGCGCCACGTGTCCTTGGAGTAGGCGTTGCCCTAATGGAGGGATCGGTAGTATGGATGCCGAAGGCAATCTTGACCAGATTCGATCCTGTCCACGTGTTCTTCTCCAATTGGCCATTCATTATGTTGTAAACATTCTCCATCTTCGCTCATCACTTGGTCAATCCCGGACATTAAGAAGGTAGTAGTCTTTGGTGATCAAACATGATTAGGATCATCAATACTTTGTTACCTCCATGATTAGTAACAAACTAATGTTTTTGTTTCCAAACTCGTTAATTACAATTATTATTTGAATACAATAAACTCGTTAATTACTAATGCCTTGTTGACTACTGAGGCGGAATACATGGCAGTAACATAAGCTATTAAGGAAGCCATCTGGCTTCAAGGGTTGCTTGATGACTTAGGGGTTCAACAGGACCATGTGGCTGTTCATTGTGATAGTCAGAGTGCTATTTATTTAGCAAAGAATCAAGTTCATCATGCACTTACGAAACACATTGACGTGAGGTTCCATTTTGTTCGTGAGATTATTGAAAAGGGAGATATTCTTCTTCAGAAGATTGGGACCACCAACAATCCTGCAGATATGTTGACAAAGCCAGTTTCGTTGCTCAAGTTTAAACACTGCTTAGACTTGATTGGCATTTATAAAATTTGTTGACTGCTCTGAGGGGGATTGGGAGATGACCATTGGGAGTATTACTACTATGGTTTGGTGCAATTTTGAGTCAAGGTGGAGATTGTTGACTATTTGATTAAATAATGCACCTACAACCTTGAAATTTGGTTGATTGGTTGCTTTTGGCTGTTTATCTTGGTATTTGGTTGATTGGCGGAAAAATTGCATGGGAATGCATTTATTATGGGCAGCTTTAGGCTTTGCCTATATATTGAGCCGTGGGCACGTTAATTATTGGGCTTGGGCTAATTAATTGGGTTGACTTGATTAGCAGCCCACCCGTTGGCTCCTTTGAAGAGCCACTCATCCTTTGGCTTTGAAAGGAGAAGTAACCCAGCAGATGGTGAGAGGAAGCTGCACCAAAGGGAGTGCAGAGAGAAGTTGGCAGCAGAGAAAGTGAGAGAGGAAAAATAATAGTTGGGCAGCAAAACAATTTGTGTATGACATTGGTTATTTTTCCCTTTATTCAAATTGTACTCAATTTGTAATCCCTTTATATTTTTGAGTGTGTGAGCTTGGGTATATTTGGGGCTTGGGTTTCTGAGTGTTAAACACTATTGTATTCTCTCATTTGATTATAGTGGATTACTCCGTCGTCTCCAAACTGAATGTAGGCATTGCCGAACCAGTATAAATCTTGGTGTTCTTGGTGTTATTTTGTTCTTTTTTTATCTCTTGCCAGTTGTTGTTTTATTTTCACTCACAGTTGGTTGACGATTCTGCACAACACAAACATAATTAGGAACATCAATACTTTGTTACCTCCTTGATTAGTAACAAACTAATGTTTTTTTTTTCCAAACTTGTTAATTACAAATATTGTTTGAATACAATATCCATTGAAAGTAAGTAATCAGTAATCAATAACCACTTGCATCTAATTTTTTGATTTTCTTATAGTTAGCTTGAAAGCGATGCAGTTATAAAGGATTCTTAAAGGAAGAATGCGCAAAGACTTGTGCAACGCATTAGTATTTTCATTGCTCCTGTGACATTGGTCAATCTATTGCCACCAAACCAATTGAGAGGAAGGACAAGTATTTCAATGAAAGAATCTGAGGTTGTATTTGCCCCTCTAGATGATTTAAAGTCAATCAAATTGCTTTCAGGGACCTACATGAGTAAAGGCTTATTGGAACTGTTTCTCTCTTTTCGGCCAAGACGGCCGATGGAAGGAACTTTTGGTCCTTCTTCTTTTGAATGTGGGGCGTGCCACCACCAAGCCACGAATTTGGGCTTGAATGGAATGTGAGTAGATGGATGTGTTGCGCTTCTAACTTCTGATCAAACAATTGATCGGCCAAGCAAGGAACCTCCTCTTGGTGTAGGTTCTTTCACTTCCTCGGGCTCGAGGATGGTTAGGCTTTGTACGGATGTTTTTGTGATTTTTAGGGTTTTAAGTAAAAATACTGCAATTAAACTAAATATGCTTTTAAACGTAAAGACAAGAATTAAAGTGCGATAAAATAAATCAAAGCGATAAATAAAGCAAGAACGAAATAAAAACGATAAGAACGATAAGAACAATAAACTGAAATAAACTTGAACTTAAACTTAATAAAAGTGCGATAACAATGAAAAGTAAGGCAATGGAAATTAACTTGAATTTAAATGACAAGAAAATAAAAATTGAACAAGAATTTAAACTTACACTAAGGAAAGGAAGAACTCGCTACACTAGGTGCTTGAAAAATAAAATCTTAAGTCTATGAAAAGAAAAGTGCGAGACGAAAAGTAGGTTTGTCTGTCTGATGCTGTGTGTCTTCTGCCTTCGTTTGGTGATGTTTATATAGGGCATTCGCCAGCCCATGGGCTGGCCATTGAATGGCCAAAAGTCAACTCTTTTAAGATTCCTTCCCTTTTGAGGCCCCTCCAAATCCGTGGAATTGCATTGATGGAGATATTCTAATATACTTGATTCTTTCTTGCTTTGGATCATTCCGAATTATTATCAACCTCCTTGATTTCTTTCCTTGTGAGGCCTCCGTCATGTGCACATAATCTTCTGGAAATCCTGGGCTCGAATTGGTGAGTTGGGCTTGGACCTTCGAGCTCTTTTAAATGGCCATCCATTTTTATTACACATAATGCATAATAAAACTCTCATATTTCAATTGCCATAAATCCTTCAATCCAACCCCATCAAAAGCCCCCGGCAGCATATTTGTATTTATTTACTTGTGTATATGTATATAGGACAAGGAAGGCCCAACTTAAAGAAACTCTAGCCCGACCCATTCTTGCAAAAACCCTAGAGCTTAAACCACAAAATTCCCAAGGCTCCAGCCACATAAATCCCGCAGCACCCAATGCCTAAGCTCCCCAAATACTCGAACCGCCAGATTTTAAGCATCCGGCAGCAAATTCCAACAAAAACTCGGGCTCTGGCTTGCTTCGTAGCCCTCCAAATACTCCAGCTGCCAAATTTCAAACACCCGTATATATATAAGACAAAGATGTTTCAATCTAAATGAACTCTAGCCTAGCCGCATTTGCAAGAAACCTAAAGGCTCAAACCATAAAAACCTCCAATATCGCAGCTGCCAAATCCAATCTCCATTTTCCAAATCCTCCAGCAGTTTCGACCGCACATCAAGCTTGTAGCCCAGCCGTATCTTAACCTTCTAGCCCGGCCGCAACAACCCCAGCTCCTCCGGCCATGAAAACTCCAACTTCTCCAACCGTCAAAACTCCAGCTCCTCCAACTGTGTTCACGCAAGCTCCAAAGCTCCAAAACCCGGTTGCCTAGCTTCATCTAGCCACCAAGTCTCAACAGTTTAGCCGCCTTCAAGCCTTCAGGTCTGCTCGAAACAAAAGCCCGGCCTCAGTCTAACCACACTTCGAACAAAGCCCAATCGTATTCGAACTCGGCCTGACTGCAACACTCCAACAAACCCGGCCGCTATACTCAGCAAATCCAGCCGCTCCGGACGCAGCCCAGCTCCATCCGGTCGTAACTCTACAGAAAAATCCCAGCCGTGACTCCACCAAAATTGGGCCGCATCTCCAGCTACAAAACTGGGCCGCATTTTTAGCTATAAAACTGGGCCGCATTTTTCAGACAAGCTTGAACGCAGCCTGGCACATCTTCCCAGCCACATAGTCCGGCCTTATTCAAGTCTCATATCCCTTTTGAGCTTCCAGCCACGGCCCGGCCACAAGGACGTTAGCCACGCTAGAATTTATTCCAGCCGCTTGTATTTCGTAAGTTGCCTGGGTTGGGTGAATTTTCACCACCCCCAAACATTGCCCCCTCAACTTGCTTAGCTCAGATTGGTGTAGAGGTAAGCAAATCGAAACCCGAGACCTCTCATTTTCTTAAGTTTGAGACTCTTTGCTTGCCTTTCACATTATTTAAATTTCGAATTGGGTTAGAATTTAGAGAGACAACAATTAAATTGGAGAGACTTTTGAACTTCCTATCCATTAAAACCCTAGGTATTACAAATACCCAAGTGCTCTCTTTCATTTCCACATAAAACACTTCCACCATAGCCATAGGTTTTTAGAAGGTTTTCTCTCAAAACCCATATCCTCTTTATCCTCACATTCATCATTTCACACACCCACCCGACTTGACGTCAAACTTGAGATTTGCAAGTTTCTAAGTACGTTGCACTAATTCTTGGTTGATTTTGGTATGATTTTGATGCATTTGTAGCCTTCAAAAGTTTAGACTTGAAACTTTGAATGTATGAATAGTGCCATGATGATCTTTGCGTTCTTAATTCGAATCTTACTTTCTTCACTATATTTTTCTTTGATTCAATCTTACTTCATGTTTGTAGATGGAATCCATTCCAAATGATAGTGCCCAATTTTTTGAAGATATGAAAGTGGCTATGGACAAAGATTTGGGCAAGCAAGTATTCACCTACTTCCTCAATGCCTTTCCCAACTCCGCCTAATACATTCTCAGCCTATTTTTCTCCGCCTCTCCGGAGGAGGTGGCGAAGATGTGGGTGACGTGGCCGAGAAATGGTCCAACTTATTTCTCAGACTTCACATGGGCAACCGTTTGGGAGAGCTCCAAGCCATTCAAAGGTTGGCTGACGGGAACCCCCCTCAAAATGGATCCCGCCACAACTAAAGAGGCCCCATCAAAGAAAGCATCATCCGCCGCTGGGAAATTCGACCACTCAAGCTCGGCGGAAGGTAAATTTGATTGGTATCATTGGTTCAAAATTTTAGAACCAAAATTGTAGGATCATTGGAAGAAGATCAGAATATATGATACGTTGCTCCTATGTGTGTGAAACTCATTTCCTTGCGACTGGTCTCTCGTCATCGCGGCGCTATGCTTTTGGTCCTCATCCACCAATTGCATGAGGCTCTGTTTCGGGATGATAACACACAACTTACTAGACTTGGCCGCTATCGCCGGCCTTCGCCCTCATGGAGATGATTTCTCGGCCGCCAACCTTTTGGAAGCCAAGGTGGGCTTAGATTTCCACAAGTCGAACAAGACTTCAGGGAGTTGGGTGAAGACTTATATTGGACATGGCGGTGAGCCCACCGACCCCCCCTTCCATCAATGACGTATCCTACACTGAGCATGTGGCTTTTCTTGTGATGTGGTTGTGCAAGTTCTCAGCGTGCCCAAAATCCGACGGGATTACTAAGGAATTCCAAGCCTTGGTGGAAGTACGTGTGGATGGCCATCAAGTGGCCATGGGCCCTATCTTTCTTGCCTATCTTTATAGAGGGCTCTGCAAGGTAACCACTAAACCCATGGATTATCATGCTTCTTGCCCTATATGGATTTTTCAGTTGTGGCTCTAGCTCTACTTTCCGGAACTAAGTTCCACCGACGTTTTCCCGAATGATAAAGCACTCCTGGGCCCGCCTTTGCTCAACGCCCCACGCCGAAAGCATTATGTTGAGGATTGCTTCCGATTCTTCTATCGGTGCCAAAAGAGGACTAGAGAGCATCTCTCCATTTTCCTAGACCACCATTTCCCGAACAATCTAGCCTTGGATCTTTCCTCATTTGCTACGGTGGAGACAAAAAGGGAAAGGCATAATATGTGGGCGAGGATTCTCATCAGCCGAGATCTTCCGTACGGCCTAATGGTGAACAAAGGTAACAACTATCATTGTGGTGGTGAACTCTATTATCCCGCCACCGCCCACTACCAACTAGGTTTTATACAGAGCATCCCGATACCACCCATGGATTATAAACCACATTAGGTCTAAAGAGGGCCACGATGAGCGTCTAAGATGTTTTCGTGTCGATAATTTTATGGGAATACATGGATTCGATTAGTGCTAGTCCTTGAACCTAAGACTTGCTGATGTTTAGTTGTATCACAAAGCCAGCAAATCTAGTGAAGAGGGATGTGTTGATCATTTTTTTTTGGAAACTTGGAAGATATATGGTGTTATTTAATACGGCATGCATGCCAGACATGGCTTGAGAGTTCCAGTGCTGGTCAAGCCTTATCTTAACATTACATACATTGACATCTTATTCATGTTACACTGCAGGAGAAGCATAACCTTCGTAGCAAATCTCATTATTCGCTCTTGATTCACAAGTCACTACCATATGTCAACTACATGACCAAACAGATGAACTTTAGAAAAATGGTATATCAAGCAAAAGACGAAAGGCATAAAAGATGACACACTCGTGTTTGTGCCTGATAAATTACGGCCATGAATTGGCCGAGGGAACCCCTCTTCTCGGCCTCAAACTGAAACGCAGCGTTTTGTCAGGGTGCTTGGCCTTCCAGAGAAACAAGAGAAAAATTGCTAAGGCACGATCATCTCGGCCTCGATTAAAGGCCGAGGCCGAGATAGAGCAAAGTCACCGCCAAAAGCATTAAAGTCAGATCATCACGTGATGGCAGGGTCCCTTGCTTCATTTAATGAAGTAGTGCCTGCTTAAATGCAGCAAACCCACTGACCAAGAATAAGCATTTAATGCACGAGGGAAGGTGGGAAGTGATTGGAGTCAGGATTTGGTGACAGGGATCAGAGTGATTAGACGCCAACATTCTCACAAAGCTCTTTGCAGCTTGAGAGATTAGGTGACCAGCCACCAGAGCAATAAATGCGTCTCCACGGCCAGAAGCGCGGAACCCACGATCAGGGCGGCGGCCGAGATTCACCGGGATTTATGGGGTCACACCACCTTACTTCACGATCCCAAATGTCGATTGGACTACCCACTTGCGCTAATCAGGCTCCACCATGCAGATTTTCAGCCTCGATTACCCCTCCAGGAACTCTGCCTATAAATACAAGACTCAGGACCACTTTCAAAGGGTTCAAACACCAACAAAAGCCTCCCACGGAGCAACTTATATTTTCCTGTAATGCACTTTCAATATCTTTACTTGCTTTTCTAGGAGTAGTGTTAGTTTGTAAGGAAAATCCATTCATCAATATATCATACGACCCTTGATTTTCAAGGCGCCGGAGCACCACCTCTGTTATTCGCTCACTCACCCCATATATCATACGACAGCCGCTCATTGAGTAACGCGCCGGAGCACCGCCCTAAAACCCACCAAACACCACCACTCAACGGCCTTGTGGTTCAGGCCGTGAACCTTACAGCCGAGACTAGTTCCTCTCTTGGCTACAATCGTTTGATTAAAAGACGAGTTCAGACAGGCGCACCATCTAAACACTTTCACCCGCTTCAAACACCTCGACGCACGGAAGACCGTGCTGGCACGCCCACGCACAAACGCACCCCGTCCAAAAGCAGGAAACCGCGTGTTAACGCATATCCCCTCGGCCCGGAACTCCAGGCCGTGAGATTTGCGCGGCAGACAACTCGGAGTAAATTCATGGATATATTAAACCCAACAAAATTATATTTAAGTCTAGGCGACTCAATTGTGTTGGAATTGACTTAAATTTGATGGCATGTGTGTTGAGGCCCAAAAAATCCACGGTTCGGCCCAAATAAATTCTCGGCCCAACGCAATACCTTACCGAGTAGAAGCCCGATTAGGGCACGCGAAAGTTTGTCATACGCGCTTGCACACATGCCACGCCAAGTAAATAAGCAACACATCGCGCTACAAGCTTAAGTGGGCCCAAGCCACTCAAATGCCAGGGGCTTGCTTGAGTGGGTTGTGGTATGGATGGTAACGAGTTGTCATGGGGCCCATCGGCGGGTTGAAAAATGGAAGTCTCGGGTCACTTGGGAGCCTCGGGACTCAGGCCCATTTTTCAGGCCCAAACGTGGGTAAGCACAAAAAAGAGAATAGCCCATCACCTTAGTAGAAAAATAGCCCACTATCTCTAATAGCCCACAAAGCCCAAAATATTTGGTAAACCTAGCCCACTAGTTAAATAACTTGACCTTCCATTTTAAACGGCCCATGCAATTTGAATAAGAGAAGGACTAAAGCCCTCAGCATGTGGCTGAAACAGAAGGCCACAAAGGGACCAAAGGATCATAAGGAGGGGCTGCTGGGAGTTTCCCCGAGGGAGGAGCAAATTCCAGGCAAAAGCATTGAATGAGCCAAAGGATGTTGGGGCGCAAGGGAAGGCGCCATCCTTGAACCAACATGTATACCCACTTTCTTTCCTTCCTTAGATTTGGCCATGGGGAGAGAAAGGAAGAGAGGAAAGGAAACGGGTGAAAGGAGAAACCCTCCTCAGAGGTAGCCGCGAGAAAGGGGGGCCTTGAGCTCCCAAAACCTTGATTTTATGCAAGGAAGCAGAGTTGACTTTACCAAAGGAAGATGATTGAAAGGATGAAGAAAGGAAGGAAGGGAAGAACTTGGCAAAAATAGGATGGAAGCCTTTAGGGTTTCTTGAAGAAGAACTACCCCCAGCAGCTATAAATAGGACCCCTCTTCTACCCCAACACAACACAACCCAACCTTCAGAGAGCAAGCTTCCTCTCTCTCACTTGCAAACCCAGCAATTTTCGTGCTTTGCTTGCCCATTTTCCCCATCTCCCCTGCTTTGGCAGATTGCTACAGTTCTAACGGAGACACTATCAAGCTGCCGGAAGCTAAGAAATTACCCAAAACTTCCCTTCCATTAGAACCTCTCTTCCCTTCCATTAGAACCTCTGACCTCCATAGGAACCCACGACTTTCTCTTTCTTAAAGTGCTAAACCCATGATAACTTTGCTCTCATGCCACATGCCCCTCATGCCAAGCCTAAAAATCTATTTGTGAACGTGAAGAAATTATCTGCAAAACTGCTGTTGCTTTGATGGAGAAGATAACCAAAATACTTCCTAAGGCTTTGCTGCCCTTTCGAAGCATTTTGGGGCTTAATTTCGAACTCAAACAAAGGGGACAACTTCATCAGTCCAGCCCACTTGCTGCCGGAAGGAAAAAGCCCCTACATAAATTGGCGACTCTGCTGGGGATTAGGCCATTATCTTCACCAATACCTCCAAAGAAGAAGATCAGAAGGAATAAAGAGATAAGAACATTTCTTCTTTCTTTTTCTTTTTCCTTTTTTTGGCTATCTACTTTGTAGAACAAACATAATATAAACTACTCACATGGTCCATTTGCTTGTGTCTTAGATCTCCATTCTCAAGCAAAACAAGATCTTGTAAGAGGACTGGGGGCTTCAGCCAACGTGCAAGCCGCTGACCACCGTCATCAATTGTTGAGGCTAGCACCTCTCCACCATAATACATCATTAGCAAGTCTGGCCATCGCCGTAAATCACCTTCATGGCAGCCCTCACCTCTCTAGAGTTGTGAAAATACGGTGAGAGAGGGAGAAGGAACACTTGCTCAATGCTCTCAGCCTCATCTCTGCGAATGGCTTCACCAAGATAAGATTTTTATTATCATGCCTTGTTGATCTCAATATAGCATATATATTTGTCTGTTGTTTTAATACATTCATAAAATTTATGTTTCATTGAACAATCTCAAGCATAGACAAAAGCATGTGCATTCGTTCTGCTCAAGTCAGAAAAAAAAATGATTGATTGATTAGTTGTTATTTATATGGTGCACCAGCTTGCATCAGTTTCTTGTTATGTGTTAAACCACCTTTCAATTTTGCATCTCCAGCAAAATTTCCCATAGCCTTATTCCATGCACTATTCACTTATCTTATACTTCTTATCATTTCGTATCGATCCACCTTTGTGTTAATCAATCCAAGTTACACATTGCAATATAGATGCCAACTATGCATGTTCAGTACTAAAATCATACCTGCTCAGCATGCTTATGTCAATTATGTTAGTCATTTGCAAGCTAAAATGCTTATATTATTTTTGTAATCACCGTATGCTTCGGTCATGCAGCATTATATCGGTCATGTGCAAAGGACCCAAGCCTCCAAACAACAAACAAGAAAACAAATGCTCTCATGTTTCCTAACCAACATCTCAACACACTACCATTATCATCCATTCCTTAGACAAATCTCTCTCTACACTTCCAGTCATAGAAGTTCAAGCACCACTGGAAAAGCCGCTGGAAGAGTGGCTGGAAGAAGAACAGAGCCAGTCGTTGAAATCCAAACACCACTGCTGGAAGAGCCGCTGCCAGAAGCACATGCTACCACCGAATCATGCCAAATTGTCACCATTGCAACAAGGGATATCCCAAGTTCATCATGCCATGCAATGACCCAAACAAATACTAAGAAGGCCACGTTGCAAGAGTTTTTGTAGCTTATGCCCATCAAATCCTTTTCTGATGATTATGGTTCACTTGGGGGCCGAGGAAGGAATTCATTGCAATCACCACAGCAGCAATTCCATAACCCCAAATGAGCTTAAGAATCCATTGTTACCAAAACCACTATCCCCAGACAAAAAATCTCCTTGAAATTCCAATTATGTCACTATGACCTCCAAGTTTGCCATCACTTGCCAAGAACTCAAGTTGTTGTAACCCAACACATTTGCTGCAGTGACCACATGCAAAGCTCAAGCTTCAATAGCCAAGCCTGAGCTTTTGGTTCCTATAACATGTTCACAACAGCTGCAACATACAATACCAAAGTTGCAATAACTGATATGCTCCAGCACCTCAATCACTTTCTAAGCCTTGACTATTCCAATGACCAAGTTTAGGAGTCAAAACCAAAAGGCTATCGGGATGTCTCAATTGCCACAGTTCCATAATCAAGCATCATCAAGCCCCAAGCCTTAGTCAAGAAATCCAACCACTATGCTTTACTCAAGAAGGAAAACATCTCGATTCATGGCAAATGGAAGGAAAATATTGCGAAGGTAGTGCTATGATACTGCTGGAAGAACCTAAATGCTGTCAAGATGAAGTTTCTTTTACCAAGCAATCAGAATTTTTGAAGCAATGTCAAGCTTTCATGCTATTGCAAGTCATGCACACCTCTTGGTCCTTTTCATACTTGGGGGCTTGATTTGATTGGAGTATTCATCAATGCAAAGTGGCTCAAAGTCTTATTATTGCTGAATTGCTTTTGCACATATCATTTTGTTTTTGGCTTTTCAAATTTATTTCAAAAATGAACTTCTTATATATTTTCACCCTATGCTTTCACAACTTTTGTAAGATGCACCAACATTATGGCATGCCAAGGTGTGAGACGATATTTGCAATGAGAATGGAGTATTTTGGAAAAGGGAAAAGCCTCTAGAATTCTTCCTTGCTTTTACCTTCTTCTGTTTTGCAAAACATGTTCTTTGAAAAAAAAAAAATATATATATATATATATATAGACAAGCAAACTTTTCTTTACAAAACTAAGCCTTTCAGCAGTAACTATACCAAGCAAAGCCACTTAGATGGGATCCCGAACTATCAACAAGCATCATGCCTAAGCAAAATAGCACAAGTCATGCAAGGCCAAGCTATTACAAAAAGGGCATGCAATTCTTGAGGTGTCGGAACAACGAAACCATTGTACCCTTTCGATGAGCAATTCAAAACTTCACGACATCCAGAAATTCTTATAGGAGCCTTTGTGAAAATCATGCATACAATGGCCTGGCCCTTTTAAGGTGCAGCAAAAGGGTGCATTTTAGGCCAAATGAGTAGACAAGCCTTGCGAAAGTTTTAAAGAGCAATGCATCGAAGATTTAGCTCAAAGATCCTATCAAAATTTCGGCAGCATATACCTTGTTCTTAAGGCTAGCCAACCTGTCAGAAAGATTTCAAGAAGTTCACAAGAGCAAATTCTCCCAACCATGCAATATATATATATATATAAGATGTATGGATTACAACATGCCTCAAGCATTCAGAAATTAATGCAGGTTCCAGCGGTTCAATAGTACATTACAAAGTCATAACGACATAGTCGTTAGACTATCTGAAAAGTACACGGTCATTGCAAAAACAAAGTTACACATGTTGAAGATTTGTACATCCTATGGTATCAAGAAAGATGGAAGCTGTGCACCGAGCCAACTGATCCCAAGCCAAAGAAAACAACTTGTGAAATAAAAGGAGGCAGCACTGCCGGAAGGTGCAGGGCGGTGCCAGCAGCTAAGTCGAATGTTCCGAGAAGAAGAGGAGTAGGAGGCAGCACTGCTGGAAGGTGCAGAGCAGTGCCGGCAGCTATGTCGGATGTCCCGAGAAGAAGAGGAGTAGGAGGCAGCACTGCTGGAAGGTGCAGGGCAGTGCCAGCAGCTATGTCGAATGTTCCGAGAAGAAGAGGAGTAGGAGGCAGCACTGCTGGAAGGTGCAAGGCATGCCGGCAGCTATGTCGAATGTTCCGAGAAGAGGAGGAGTAGGAGGCAGCACTGCTGGAAGGAGCAGGGCATTATCTACACCTGCATCGAATGTCCCAAGAACATGGGGGGCTGCCATAAACAAACTCTTCTTTATGCAGCACCTCGATATAGACGCAGGATCAATCACTGAAGCAGATTCCAGCACTGGCTCTTCGCCTACTGCAACATCTTCACAAGCATTCTTAAGCAATGGAGGGGGCCTTCCCCTCTCTAATTTATCATCTAGAGAATAAAGGTGGTCACTAATAATTGATGACGGGTTAGTGGATGCCATGGCAGGTCTTGACAAGCAATGAATCCCTGCAAGAATTGCCAACAAAGAATATGCTGAAAAATAGCAAAGCATAAAGCTAGTTCTCTGTGTTAAAGCCAAGCAATCTCCACACTAGCATGCAAGCGATATGAACTTTACAAGCCAAGCAAAGCAAGCTATCTCATGCCAAGCGAAATGCATAAACAAAAAATATTTTTGAAGCATCATGCAATCTATTACTCGACTTCATGATGAGCAAATTTCCCCTTCCATGCTCAATCCATCATTCCAACAAACCCTTTTTCACAAAGCAAGTGCTACAAATTGAACACTATTTACCTCATAGTAACCTTTTTCACAAAAACAAAATCCATATGAGTTACATAGCATTCTTGCCGACCCATCATACACTTGTTTATATATATCCCTAGAAAGCCAAAAAAATAAATAGTCATCCATGACTAAGCTCTAAGCTCATAAAAAAGAAACCAATTGTGCTTCCTCAAGCTTTCAAACAGCCTCTGATCTTACATATTAATCATGCGATTACAAGCATACGCTCTCGATGCATATAGTTCAACAACAATCAAGAAGGGGGCCAAGAACGTAGCACACACAAAATTGTACCTCAAGCATGACAAGTCAAGCTCATGCCAAAGGAAACGCTCAAGAAAATGCCCAAGCAACATGCAATTTACCCATGGCAAAAAAAAATTCTCATTGACAAGCAATTCCCATAGCAAGCAAAATTCTCTCTCAAAAATGCAAAAAATTCAAGCATTGTAAAACATGCATTCTGTCAATTTCTATTTCCCACAACATAAACGAAGGTCCAAGGTGAATCAAGCATGTGTTCACAAGAAAAGTGAGCCTAGGCCAAGCACCAGTCTATGCTTATTCCTGGAATATTCAAGTTGGCAAAGTTACTTACCAAAGGATTAAAGCAGACGCTCAAATATCTGAGTTAGAAGGCTGGAGGATTTGGAGGTTCCAGCAGCAAAAACTTCAAAGCTTCCGGCACTTGCCTTTCCCCTATTTGTGTCTGAGACGTATACACCTACATAGAAAAAGCGCATTGTGCTAGGTTCAGCCTTTTCACCAGCTCAAAAGGGGCCAACACATGATAAAAAGGGGGAAGAAAAATGGAGAAAAGGAAAGGATGTGGTCCATACCAGGGATTTCTTTTTGCAATCCTTTAGCACTCTTCCAGCGGTTTGCAAAAGAAAGAAATCGAAAAGAAGAAAACCCAAAAAGTTGGTGTGAGCCCTTCCTTGCTAGCACCCATGCCTTGAGTACCATTGTTGCGACGATGACAAAATAGGTCGAAAGGGTTTGGTGCTTGGCTACCAAAACGAAGAGCAAAACCCCACAAGAACTCAACAACTAGCTTGTTCTCTGTCTCATCCAAAGTCTCTCTGGTCAAACAATTCAAATCTTCCATAAGCCTTCATATCGCAAGACAAGGTGTGAGCAACCAAAATCTCACCTTCATACCATCAAGTTCCTAACAAATCAGTAAGAAGATGACATTTCTCATGCTTTGGAACCTCTCAATCAAGTCTGAAAAAGAAACAAGAGAGCATGTTGGCCAGATTAGATGCTGGAAGGGAACTCGTAAATGAAAAGGGGGCGCCGGAAGCATAATCGCTATTGAAGCATAATTTTTTCCAAAGACAAGTTGCAAGAGGCCAAAATTCACTTTCATGCTATCAAAATCCTAGAAAATTAGACTTCGCATGCTTTCTCATGATTTGGAGCTTCTAAACAAGAGGATACGTTAGCCAAAATCAGACGCCGGAAAGGTACTCATACACAAGGGGAGGCGCTGGAAGCATATTTTTCTCAAAGTGCAAGCAAACTCATCTATCAAGCATTTGACAAAATCCACAGGGTGTGATACCAATCCACATGCCAAGAAATTTCATTTCATTCAAGCATTCCAAGCAATTCGGGCATTTCAAGCAAAATTGAAGAACTCATGCTCTTACGACAATACCTTTCAACATCATGCTCTCACGACAATATTGCTCAAGGACATGCTCTAGCAATACTCAGATTAGCACTCAATGCCAACAGAAAAGACATGCCAAATTCTCAAACAAAAGCAAATTGCCAAGCAAAACTTATACATAAGCTTTCCAACTATTCTAGCTAGAACATCCCACCTTTGAAAAATCACTAGAAATCAAGCTTACAACCAACAAGTCCCAAACTTTCCAGATTAGAACTAGACATATCAAGCTTCATTTTCCCAAAATTTAGTTACATTTCGAGCTAGGGAAGCATGTCAAACAGAATCTGCACAGTTCCAGCCAGCTTAGCCCTTACTTTAAAACAGTCCATGCCGCAGGAACTGCACAGTTCCAGCCAGCTTAGCCCTTACTTTGAAATTCCACTAAAAATTCATTTTTTTCTTCAAGTGATGCAAGACCAATTCCAAAATAGCCATTGAGAAGTCCATTTTTATGTCTCAAAAGCTCCAACTCAGATTCGAAAAGAAACATTTCAAAAGTTCAAAAAACAGCCAGCAAACTACTTTGAGATATTTCGACAAACACTTGGCATGCATACCCAAGTGAACTTGTATGACTCTTGTTTATCACTAAGCTAGAATCCTAAATCAAAAGCTCAACCTCAGAATTCGATTTATAGTTCACAAATGCTGGGAAATACAGAGGAACTCAAGCATTCAAGCATAGAAACACAAGCATGCACCAAAGGCATCAACATCAACTCATGAACATGCTTCAGAAAAATGGAGGCAGAGAGCACTAGAATGAGTGGATGATCCTCAATTTTGGATATGTTATATAAAAAACATAATTTCGAGCAAATTTTGTGAAGGAATCGCAATCATCCAAGCATCATAAGTTAAAGACATATGCAGAAGCAGAATTTGCAGAAACTCACCAGCCATGGATGAATGCAGAAGTTGCAGACCAGTTTTGAGGTATCAGAAAAATTCAAAAAATTCTGCAAATTTTACAGGCTATAGTACTCGAGCAGATGAACAACTTTTATCAAGGAAGTTTTCTGATCCAAGCTTCCGAAATATGACTTACGTACTGATGCACAATACCCACGGGTTTGGGTCTTGAAGAAGAAATAAGAGTGAGGGAAAATCAGAAAATAAAGCACGCCATGCCAAGTGAAAGGGAAAAATAGTAGCCACTTGCAAATAAAAAATTCAAGAGGAAGGGGCAACACAATTTTGCCCACGTGAGGGCCAAGCCAAGTCGTGTTCTTCCAGCACCTGCCTTATTTCAAACATCATTCCAGCACATGCCATATTTCAAGTATTCTTCCAATATCTAGCCATCATGTCGCACGCTATCACCTTCACTGAAGTTTTGTCCGCTAAAATTCAAGGTGTTCGGAGGCTGGTGCCGTGAACCCAAACACAATGGTGAATCCAAACCCATTGCATCCGCAACTCCAAGATTGGATCCCCACCGTCCACTAGCACGTCTGGCTACTGTCAAATGACATCCACCATGCTAAATGTCCCAAAAGCCATATTAAACCACGCTACCTTAGCCAAAGCCAAGCATCCAAGCATACAGGCCAAAATCAAGCCTACACGCCAATGCCAAGCATCCAAGCATACAAGCTAAAATCAAGCGTATACGCCAATGCCAAGCATCCAAGCACACAATCATGCAAAATCAAGCCTCTCTAGTCACTCAAGCAAACAAGTCATGCAAGCTAAGCTAATCCACCAAACATTCTCTTCTAGGTCATGCCACAAAATAGGTCAATTCTTGGTAATTCTAGTGAGTGACCTCCAAAATTACAGTGTCTAGGAAAGTTCTTCAAGGAAACACCCTCGGTGTTTAAGAAGGATTGGATTTTAAGCGGGACCATCGTGACCCCTCCAACCTTCCCGGAAAAAACCTGGCTGTAATTTCAGAGACACTTAACTAGTCATCCTTAAGTTTTTCCTAAACCCATGCCATGCCATGCGACTGCAATTTATTTTGCGCTGAAAATTGATTATTCGAACCATTTCAATACACATTCATGGCCCCAATAATCAAGGGGGCTAATGTTGAGGCCCAAAAAATCCACGGTTCGGCCCAAATAAATTCTCGGCCCAACGCAATACCTTACCGAGTAGAAGCCCGATTAGGGCACGCGAAAGTTTGTCATACGCGCTTGCACACATGCCACGCCAAGTAAATAAGCAACACATCGCGCTACAAGCTTAAGTGGGCCCAAGCCACTCAAATGCCCGGGGCTTGCTTGAGTGGGTTGTGGTATGGATGGTAACGAGTTGTCATGGGGCCCATCGGCGGGTTGAAAAATGGAAGTCTCGGGTCACTTGGGAGCCTCGGGACTCAGGCCCATTTTTCAGGCCCAAACGTGGGTAAGCACAAAAGAGAGAATAGCCCATCACCTTAGTAGAAAAATAGCCCACTATCTCTAATAGCCCACAAAGCCCAAAATATTTGGTAAACCTAGCCCACTAGTTAAATAACTTGACCTTCCATTTTAAAAGGCCCATGCAATTTGAATAAGAGAAGGACTAAAGCCCTCAGCATGTGGCTGAAACAGAAGGCCACAAAGGGACCAAAGGATCATAAGGAGGGGCTGCTGGGAGTTTCCCCGATGGAGGAGCAAATTCCAGGCAAAAGCATTGAATAAGCCAAAGGATGTTGGGGCGCAAGGGAAGGCGCCATCCTTGAACCAGCATGTATACCCACTTTCTTTCCTTCCTTAGATTTGGCCATGGGGAGAGAAAGGAAGAGAGGAAAGGAAATGGGTGAAAGGAGAAACCCTCCTCAGAGGCAGCCGCGAGAAAGGGGGGCCTTGAGCTCCCAAAACCCTGATTTTATGCAAGGAAGCAGAGTTGACTTTACCAAAGGAAGATGATTGAAAGGATGAAGAAAGGAAGGAAGGGAAGAACTTGGCAAAAATAGGATGGAAGCCTTTAGGGTTTCTTGAAGAAGAACTACCCCCAGCAGCTATAAATAGGACCCCTCTTCTACCCCAACACAACACAACCCAACCTTCAGAGAGCAAGCTTCCTCTCTCTCACTTGCAAACCCAGCAATTTTCGTGCTTTGCTTGCCCATTTTCCCCATCTCCCCTGCTTTGGCAGATTGCTACAGTTCTAACGGAGACACTGTCAAGCTGCCGGAAGCTACGAAAATTACCCAAAACTTCCCTTCCATTAGAACCTCTCTTCCCTTCCATTAGAACCTCTGACCTCCATAGGAACCCACGACTTTCTCTTTCTTAAAGTGCTAAACCCATGATAACTTTGCTCTCATGCCACATGCCCCTCATGCCAAGCCTAAAAATCTATTTGTGAACGTGAAGAAATTATCTGCAAAACTGTTGTTGCTTTGTTGGAGAAGATAACCAAAATACTTCCTAAGGCTTTGCTGCCCTTTCAAAGCATTTTGGGGCTTAATTTCGAACTCAAACAAAGGGGACAACTTCATCAGTCCAGCCCACTTGCTGCCGGAAGGAAAAAGCCCCTACAATGTGATGTGTTTTGTTATGGGCACCTACCTTGACTTTGTTGGCTTCACAAGTGCTTTCGGTGGCTTTGTTTTTTGATTGATAAAACTATATGCATGTGAAGAAGATTTTGGGGAATGGTGTTAGGTTAACATATCAATCTCACATTAATGTCTAACTAGTAAGAGCATCCACAATGGGCTCCTTAAACCACCTTTTTAGCTAAAATTTAGGGAGGAATTGAAAAAACTCATCTCCAACCATGCTCTCTATCCAACTCTTAAAATAGAGAGACCTTTAGGAGCTCCTAAATCTGAGAAAAGAGAGAGTTACTCCTAGTGACTCCTTATAATTAAATGCTTTTATATTTAATATTGTTTTAAGCATTTATTTAATGCCAACTATTTTTTATTATTGCTTTTGTGTCTACATTTTATTCAATAATTGAATTAAAATTTATTAAAAATATTTATGACTCTTTAAACTAGAGAGTATGGTTGGAGTTGAAATTTTATAGAGAGTATGTCACTCCACCCCAACCAACTTGGAATTGGCCCTGTGATTTGATTAGCATTCAGACTCAAGATCTCTAGATTCTTGAGTTTTGATAACCATAGAGGTATTTGCCCAGTAAGGTCATAATCACCCAAACTCAATAACCGAAGATTTTGGAATCCATCAAAATCAACCATGTCATCATCATATGGCATTCCCTCTCACCTTCAAAGGCACCATTAAGCATGAGGGTGTGAAGACTTTTGCAACTCATCAATATCTTCATTGCCCCTGTGTGGTTGCTGAATCAGTTGTAAGCAAGCAAGAGGAAGGACAAGGAATTCAATGAAAGAATCTCAACTTATATTTGTCCATCTAGATGATTTCTAGCCAATCGAATGACTTTTAAGGACCCACATGAGTAAAGGCTTACTGGAATTTTACCAGTGAAGTTATTCATCCTTAGGTCAAGTTTAGTAAGTTGAGTAAGTCTCAAAAAATCAAGCATGGACATATCTCCTTCCAAGCTATTGGATGCCAAAAGCAGTTCTACAAGGTTTGTGCAATTCATCAAAGATGGGGGCAAAAAACCTTCTAAATTGTTGAAATCAAAGGTCACCAATTTCAACTTGGAGAGCTTCCCCAAATTGGGAGGAAGCTCGCGGCCAAAATGATTAAAGGAGAGGTCAAAGATGGCAAGGTTTGTGAGGTTGACAATTTTATCACTAATGGCTCCATGTAGTGAATTGAGAGCTAATGCAATTTCTTCAAGTTTGGTAGCATTATAGATATCTTCTGTAAGTAATCCTGAGAGGTTATTGTGACTAGCACGAAAAACCTGCAGTATGGAACACTTCCCTAGCCCAGGAGCAATGTTGCCACTGAATACATTGGAAGAAAAATCCAATAGCCTAAGGGAGGAAGAAGAATGGAGACAAATAGAGGATAGAGCATACCCAGTGAAGGTATTGTTGTTGACATTGAATCTTGTCAAGTTGCTAGCTTGGTGGAAGAATGAAGATGGAATTGCACCAAAGAAGTTGACTGTCCAGATATTGCTACATGGTAGAGAAAGTGATAGCTCTCCAGAGAGATGGTTATAGCTCAATCAAGGATCTCAAGTCGATTCAAAGACAAGAATAATTCAGTTTCAAGTGAACCATATAGTGAATTGTGGGAAAGGTTCAAGTGGGTGAGATGTGTGAGATTTCCAAGTAAAGAGGGAGATATACCTCCTTTAAGCCCTTTGGAAGGCAAGAGCAAACAGGTGACCCAACCATCTTGATCACAAGTGATGCCCTTCCAACGACAGCAATCAATGGAAGAAGAGAGAGTGGAGGCAAAGGACAGGAGGGAGCTGCGTTCAGTTTGTTTGCAGGCATGAATATTTGTGGATATAATGTAAGGGAATAATAGGAAGAGAAGGAAGCCATGAGCCATTAGGCTATAAGCTTGCAAAAGCTTTGTGTATGTGCCGTTGCTCACATGTATATTTATATATATAAGAGCAAACATGCTTGAAAAGGATGCAAACATCACTGCAAACACTATGCCAAATTTCACTTTTAGCAACACTAGATAGGCATCGGTAAAGAGGGAAATCGATGCTATTAGTAGATTGGGCATCAATTTAATAAATAACGATACTAAACAGATAAAAAGACATCAGCGCGCATTTTTGTTTATTTATGCCGATGCCTTTATTCCCCTTTAGCATCATCTACATAAATACAGATGCCTAAAGTGATTAGTTTTTATTTTATTTTTAAGAGGGTCATTTTTTGGTGATATACCTCTAATGCCTAAAGTTTGAGTCAACGCTCTAACCCAAAATTTTTACTCTCCCTCGCAAACCCTCTCTGAAACTTCAGCTCCCTCTCAAACTCTAGCCCCAATTCTTCTAACTCCCTCTCAATTTTTTCACTCCCTCTGAAACTGTACCCTAAAAATTCATCTCCTGAACAAAACTCTCCTTCAGTCCCTCTGAAACTCTCTCTTTCTTCTCTCTTCTCCATGCCTAAAAGCCCTCCACCGTGCCATTGTACCAAGTACCAACTAAAAACTTATACGTATACATCATCGTCTACACCCTTCCTTCTTTCTATTACCCCTCAGATTTTAGGTTTTCTTTTTTCAAGCAAGCAGAGCTCTCTCTCTCAACTCTTGAACTACCTCCTCCTCCTCCCTTCCTCCCTCCTCTCTCAACCTCTCTATCTCACTCAGATCCTCCGTTCTCTCGGATCGTTTGTCGTGGCTTCACAGGTTTCAATTTTTTTGATAACCTTTATGACGATGTCAATTGGTCTTCGGCAATTGACACGTTGCTTCTCCATCTTATTCGTTAATATATTCTCACACCGCCGTCTTCCCTCAACCCTCTCTCTCAACCTCTCAGTCCAGTTAACTGCCTCTTGCACCATCGAATGACCCCACCGAAACCCAGATGAAAAACCCCCAAATTTTACCCATAAACCAAACTCAGACCGCTGCCTCCTCCAACTCAAAGGCGAAAGGTATAATTGTTTCTTTTCTCCTCTTATTTTTGTAATATGGTTTGTATATTATAATTTGATAACTTTGGGAAGGTTTGAAAATTTGAAAGCAGAACTATCTTGTGTATTTTGACGATTGATTTACGAATCCCTACCTCATGAGTTTCAGTTTCCAGATGAATTAATCAGTATCTTGTGGATTTTAACAGGTGCGAAATCTCTAGTTGTTTGGACTCGGGTAAATTTGGTGTCGAAGCCACTTTTGAATATGTGTTTGTGATTCTGTCGAAGCCACTCTTGGCCTCTCCTTCTTTTCATTGTGAACTTGGACTCTTCAAAGGCGACGTGTTTGAATCATTTTTAGGGTTCCATTTGACAGCGCACTCGCACTAGCCCAAATTTCTTTATAATTAGGGAGTCTGTGAATCATTTTGCATTTCAAGGTATGAACTTTTCCCTTATTTACACTTGCACTAACCTTCAATTGTCATAATAAATTTGCTACATTTTGATGAAATTTTGTATTGAGTAGAGTTAGAGACATAAGGTTAAATTTGGTGCACTACTTTGACTACCTGTGGCTTCTATTTGTTATTGTTGGTGTTTTTCTTTTCTTTCTAATTTTATGCCTTTCTTTTTAAGGCACAATAGACACGCTGGCTAGACACTTACTTGGTAATATGTTGTAGGTATTTTTCTCTAACAACATATGACTTGGAGATAGTCTAGAGTCTTGAATCTTTGCATCATGAGGAGGATATGGTTCAGTGGACAGAAAGTTAAGGCCATGGGCTAAAGCTTTATGGGCTATGTTCGCACCACTTTGCAAAACCCAAGGGAGGTGTCGTATAGTAGTGTAGCTCGGAAGTCCGAGTGTCGTATCCACAGAGAGCAGTGTAAAGAAAATAACAGAGATGAAAAAGAACAAGTATGATTGAGAGGTAGATTTATGCAAGATTTGATTTAGAGAAAATTTAATTGATTAAAACACTAAGGCATTGGGGTTCCACTTTTAACATAAGCATGCAACTCTTATTAATTTGATCCACAAAATATTTTCCATTGTAGTTGTTCAAAATAATTAAAGCTCTTTTTAATTTCCTTTAGAAGTATTCTAAGCATAACTTGTACCATTGGCAACAAACTATCAAAAAATAATCTTCATCAAAATTCTATTAATCTAAGTAATTCTCTTCTCTTTTAAAAGCATGAAAGTTTTTACTACACAATGGGAAAAACATGATTGAACCCATGAAATAGATTATCAAACATTCATCAATTAATTAAAAAGAAAACTACAAATTCCATTTGAACAAAAACTACAAATTCACATTAAAGCTTAAGTTTGGATCAAACTAATAAAAATTACACACTTATATTAAAAGCTTTCTCCCTAGCCTTAGCTAGGGAGTTAGTTCCCCATAATAAAATAAAACTAAAAACAGAAATTAAAACTTAGAAAGATGGAGGGAAGAGAGAAAGCTCAAGAGTTGTGGAGCTTGGGTGTGTTTACAAGCTTGGGAAACCTCACTATTTATAGGCCTAAGGAAGTTGAAAATCTGAATTAAGTATGGTTAATGCATACAACACTTGTATTATAAAATCTGAATTGGTTGATGCACTTCACCAATAAATCCCACCAGCAGCCCTAGCTCATCTTCATGTCACCATGACCAAGCTTCCAACCAGCTCATCCTGAGGTCAGCATGACCAGCAACTTCAAGGGCTTACGAATTGGGCTTCTCTTAAGCAAATTATGACTTTAAGCACTCCAAATTGAAGTTCAGAATGTCTTCTTTCCAGCCATATGTCATTTGGGCCAATCCAAGGTCGGAGGAAGAAGTTAAGGCCAAAACAAATTGCTAACTCGTTTTGCTCGCTGACAAAATCCATCCTGAGCATGGTTCTGTGTTTGCTAGGTAACGGACTCCAGATTTATCCAATAGGGCTGAATTTTGGATATGTTATAGTATACACCCATTGGAACAACTTTCATGAAGAATGCTGCCTCATCCGAGCTGTGTAGGTTGCTGAAACAAAACTTGCAATATGACCTACGAAACTGGACTGGCAGGGGGCTGTAGCAAAAAATGAGTTTGTCTTTAAGCTCTTTTTCCTTTCATCCAAATCAGGCCTTAACATACTTGAATTGCATGAATTATGCTCTCTTGCTCTTTTGGCCTACAAAACACACAAAGGGAGGCAAATAACTCAGAATTATAGGAAACTAAGCAAAATAAGTAAGTAAATTGGGCATGTATATGTATGAAATTATGAGCTTAACAGGCTATTCAGTTTGAAAACCACAGCTAGGTTGGTGCATATCTCTGTGTTTTCACATGGGTTTATCAAAATGTTATTGGTTCTTGAATGCTTATGTGATCTTGATTTATCATTGATTGAAATAACTCGAAGAGATTATCTACATTGATTCCCATTTGTTTCTTCAATGCGAAATTTAACTGCTATATTGTCATACTCATTCAAATCAGAAATTTACTTCTTTTGTAACAACGGAGAAATAATCCTTTTACTATATGGTAAACTGATATGTGATCATTGCCGTTTCCCTTTTTTTATTCGTCACATTTTCTGGATGTCAGGAAGACGACTGCATAATCAAGCAAGTTGTGGGACCTGAAGCTAAAAGATTGTCTGTTCTTGCAGAGTTCTTACCAGGGTGAGTTATACTGCGAAAACTCACTTCCAGATCTTGAGAGAACCACTAAAATGCATGATAATATGCAAATTAGTTTGGTTTCCAATTTATAGGCATGCTGTTTGTATTTCATTTATATTGATATATATACCTTAGCATATAGAGAGTACCTTACAATTACCTTCTGGCCAGAGGAAAGCCAATACTCAGTTGAGTTATTGTGGCAAATCCAGTCAAGCGAGGAGAAACTCAATGGGGAATCAAGTCAAGCAATGAGGAGCTGAATGGCAGTTAATGGAGAATAGCATGGTGGAGCTTAATGAAATTCCGTCTTTTTTCTCTTTTCCAAGTAAGTTTTGGTTTTTAATATCATAACTGTAATATTCTTGTTAAAAAGGTTGACCACTTGCAATACTTGGTCTATTTTCAGTATGAAAATATTAATGTAATAGTCCTGAGGATAGGTCCACCACTTGCAACACTTTCTGTATTTTCATTATGAAAAAATTAAAGATTCCTCCCTTGAATTTCGAAATAAGGTACTGATGAAAATTTGCAACTTCTGTTTTTTTTGGTAGTTGGGTCTGTGTTAATATGAAACTTGTGTAATTTTTTTTCACAACAATGTGCCTCTGTTTTTTTGGTAGTTAGGTCTGTGCCAATTGAGAAAAAATGCTAGCTGTGCTTGTCCAACTCTCTACCCCATCACATGATCATTTAATTGCTAGTTTAAACATGAAGTGAGATCCAATTAATGACTTCTTGTTATCTAATTAGATTGATTGACAAATTAGATTTTCTTATTCACCAATATGATTTCGTAAATTTGCACATTGGTTCATTTGAAGTGACAACATATCTTATGCAAATTTAGTACCTTGTACTTTTTAAGCTTATGTTCATATTTTGTGTTTACATTCTGTGTGTTTTTTTTTTCCCAGTATAGAGCTAGAAGGACATGTACACCCAAATGAAATTGGATGAGGTGCGAGAAGAATTGGCAACTCATGTCCTAGAATGGCTTTTTGATTGAGCTAAGCATTCCTTCATTTTACATGTCTTTCTAGCTAGTATTTTGCTCAAGGTATTAAATATCGATAATATCCCCAATATTATCCCGATAATATCTTATTTTTGGGGGTCCGATATTTTAACAACTAACCATAGTGTTATCGTCAATATATCGATATTATCCCGATAATATCGGAAAGATATTTTCAACATTTTTATGAATAATTTGGGCAATATATCGAGATATTATCGATAATATCCCGATAATATCCCAATACGAAACCCAAAAATATTTATATACATGGTATTTGTGAAAACCATTTTACTCCTTCAACACCTTAACCACCATATCACTTATGTTTTTGTGAAAATACTAAAATATTTATATATATATACACGGTTTCGTTTTGAATTCTTTTTGCAAGAAACAAATTTTCACATGAGATAAGTAGTAACTATGGTTATACTCATAACCAACCATTTCCCTACCCTTCATATCCCATTCCTGTTGGGATGGAATCAAATGACTCATGGAAAGAATCTGAGACTCAATCTTCAAATGATTTTGCTTATGGACAACGTCAACCAATCTCGGATCCATATGGGTGGCATGTTAACAATTATATGCAAAACTATTTTGGGGATTTATCATTTGATGACTACTCTTCAAAATATACTTACTCTACACATAGAAATGATGAAGATAGTGAAAATTTTGAACCTCATAGGAACTCTATGTGGTACTAAGTCACTCATGTATCTTACCATGCAATGTATAAAGTGTAAAATATTGTAGTAATTCATTATATATAAATGATTATGGTGTGTTTAATCTTCTTTCATTAATTACTACATATTTTCTACACTTACAGTGTTTGTCAGCTCGCTATATAATCAACTTAAATTAGTTAAATCCATCATGCAATGCATTTCCTTCCAATTTTTTGTGATAAACTAATAGATAATTGACTAAATAAACATCCTGCAAAGTTTCAATAAAAATTTCCAAGTTTTTCTTACAATTTCCGTGGTTTTTATTCAATTTTTTCTGATACCGATAATATCCCGATATTTCCTGCGATATTTCCGTGTTTTTTGACTTCCGATATTTCCGATACCTCCGATATTTAAGACCTTGATTTTGCTTATGCATAGATAAGTATGGATAATTTGTGGTGTAGGGCTGGTAAAATTGTGATTTGGATGTGACAAGTATGGATCATTCAATTATGGATATTTTTAAATTACTGTTTATATAATGGTTTTTTTTTTTTTTTTTTTAAATGGAGATGGTTTTTTTTTTATGAGCAATGGCAACACAACATGATTTGGAAATGAGGCCTTTCTTAAATACTAAAACAATAACTAAGTAAAGTGTGATGTGAAACAAGCAAAATACCTACCCTTTCCTTACATAAGTGATGTCTATTGTTTATAACAACTTCAGTTTTCCAGAAATAATTGAAGTTGAAAGATAAAAACAACAACCAGCTGACATCTATTATCACTGATGCCTAAAACGAGAAGTAGCATCAGCATTTATGTAACCACCAGCACTATTGGAGGCTTTTCACGTCTGCAAAATATAAAAAGCGATGATGTATAACATAATTCACAACACCATTATTTGTTTCTACGATGCTGTAATTGATAATACGCATCAGCATAGTAGATGTCACTGATGATGTTAGACCTCTTTAGCCTCATCCCTTTTGAAACTACTGATGCTGTTTCGGGTTTAGGCATCAGAAGTCAACCTTTTTTGGCACCCGGAAATCATTTATGCATCGGAGTTTACCAAATCTCCGATGCAGTAAGTGACAAACAGCGACGGAGAATATCCGTTGCCTATTACATGGTAATAGGCAACATGCTTGAATACCACGGTATTTATGTGTAATAGGCAACGGATTTTATCCGTTGCTAAAGCCCTTTTTTGGCATAGTGAAATTGAGAAGTCGGAGAACAACAAACACAGAATGCAAATTATTGATATTGAAACCTTTGCCCACGAGAGGACTTGACCGTGATATATGTGACAGGGTGTTTTCTTTCATTATAATGACAATTTTTCATGGACTTTGGAAGAGATATGGTGTTATTTTTCTTGCCAGATAGATATGGCCTGAGAGTGACAGTGCCTGTCAAGTCTGATCCAACATTATACATTGACGTTCTATTCATGTTCAAAGTTGTTTTCTTGTTGATGATTCTTCTAAGAATATTCAAAATTGGAGGATAGTCATTCTTTCCAAGTTGTTTGCCCCACAAGAAGACTTTTGCTACTTAATTTACAGTCCACGACGACTTTGTGGTGTTGATAATTTATACCAGGATGTAAGACTAAAAGACTTGGGATGACAAATAAGGTGTCATCATGTATAACCCATCAAGAAATATCCCTCCATCAATAATTTTATTAAGCTCAATAATTGGAGGATAGTCATTCTTTCCAAGGTCTTTGCCCCACAAGAAGGCAACTACACAGAATTAGAAATACAAATCAAACAGGCTTTAGAGACCTGACCCAACTAAGAGATCCTCAAAATAGCAGAGGCCTAAGTCCAAATCATAACTCCAGTTAGCTAATTAGCCCCACAATATCATTTCACAGGAAAAAAAAAAAAAAAAAGTTGAATCAGGAAGTACCCACCGGACTCTAGGCAATTCTGGAATAATTTGATAAAATAAAAAAATAAAATAAAAAACCAAAAGCCCAAGCAATAGAGGCAGAAGTACCTTTGATTTTGTACGAAGTCTCTTCAGACACGAGTGCCTCAAATGCATAATAGCACCTAGTTGAAACTGAGTAGAACTTCATCCTTGCTTCTTCCTCTCTGTAGTTGAGACACAAACAAATGCATCAATCAATTAATACAAGCAATGTGAACTACATCAGAGAGTGATCTTATCTTTTATACCGTAGTTGGTTATGTGTAGTAGTTAGTACAAAATATAAATTTCAGGCAACATTAATAATTGATGTATATGATACCATTGCAGGTACTTGTTGAACCGTCGAAGATATCAATCTATATCTAAAATTTAGTATGTAAAAGTGATCAAAACCGTGCTATATACATCAGACCATTATGCCCATGATAAAGAGTTATTACAGGTTAGATTTTAAAGACTAAAGGCCTCGGAAGGAGTTGGGAGTTTTTCTTTTCTGGAGAACTACCAACCATATTGCCAGTCACCAAGATTTTGTAATCCCATACTTCGCGGCTAATATAGCCTTAGTGAAACATGCGCATGCAAAAAAGATTGCTCGAATACAAATCAACTTTCTAGCACAACAAAGCTAATTTATGTGGGAGTTCATTGCGTGTGAAATTTTATGTGTGACTTGCATATGATCTTCGATCACAAGCATGTGGAGTTTCTTGGGTATGATTTTCAACCATAAGTATGATCTTCGATCATGAATTTGGCCCTTCAGCCATGAGTATAGTCTTCGATCACGAGCTCGAGTTTTGCCTTAAGTTGATCATATGGTCTTCCACCATGATTTTGAATTTTGCCTTCGGCCCCAAGTTATGTCTTCAACATGAATTTGACATGGCCCTAGAGTTATTCAAATACATCTATTTTCCTAACTTAACAATGTGGCTCAAGTACAACCTCTTCTTAAATTGCGAAAGACAGAAAGGCTATTAATAACTCTTGAATTTTCTTTCTTATCTTTAGTGGTGCAATGGCTGCTTCATCCGATCATTCACAACTGGAACAATTTCCCTTCCCTTTGAGCTAAGCGATTAGTTTCGCAGATACTTATTATTGGTAACATATGTTATCATAGAGATACTAATATATTAACAGACAAGTGAGAGAGTAGTTCTTATCATTTATTTGCAGGATAAAACTCATGCTCCCTTACACAAATATGCCCCTAGCTAGCACAAGCTCCTCCACTCCAAAATGAAATTCTGAATGTCTTCATTGGCTTAGAAGCCCTGACCAAATGGAGACTTCAATATTCAAACATAACCTTTGAGCCCCACATGCCAAAGCACAGCAGCAAGGGAATTTCAATCCAAAACACATTAATTTTGATTTCTTCTCTAATATCAATTGCACTTTCACATTCAGCAGAATTTTTATTTTTTATTTTTCTATATTAGCAATAGACATTAATCTTCGTTACTGAGACATAGACATCAATCCTTCACAATTGACAACCGTATTACATGCATATGCATCAGTTTTTATATCTTTAGACTGGAGTATGCAAAATAAAAAGTACAATATTAATAATATATATCTAGCCTCTAAGCCTTTTTTTTCATCGTGTTTATGCGCACTGTTACAATCACATAGACCCTATCTTGTAGATTGTCTATGAATCAAAAATACTCCATGTGTTGTTAATAATTTAACCACCACAGACTCCCCAAAATCCCACTATGAACCCTAATGCTGCAAAGATACAAAACCATGGAAGTTGATGAAGCCCATTTTCATGTCTTTGTTGTTCTTGTTATCTGCATACATGTCCTTATTTGGAAGTGGGGCACCACAAAGTTTTGGATTCCCCTCAAAAGCAGAAACGTTGAAGCTTTGGAGCTGGGTGCCTGTTGGAATTGGTCCTTCGAGGTTATTGTATGGGGCATTAAAATATTTCAAGAAAGTAAGGCTTGTCAATGGCGATGAGATTATTCCAGACAAGTGATTCTTGGAGAGGTCCAAAACCTCTAAATTTTTTAAGTTAGATATTTGGTCTGGAAAGACACTGGAGAAGTTGTTGGAGTCAAGACCCAATTGGTAGAGAAGCTGCAATTGGCCAATCTCAGCGGGTATATAACCACTAATGTTATTGTTAGATAATTCTATTGTTGCTGGAAAAAAAACAAAAACAAATTCAGCCAGTGAAAAGATTGAATTGCGATCAAGGTGCCGCCGTAGACAGGCAATTCAAATTCATATTGGTCTGCTTTAGATGCAATATTAGTTTGATAAAGCAACCTTGGTAGTCAACAAAGTTGCTTTGGAAATTCACCTGAAATTCGGTTGTTTGACAAATCTATATATAATAGTCTAGGAAGAGCACCAAACCAACTTGGAATTGGCCCTGTGATTTGATTAGCATTCAAACTCAAGATCTCTAGATTCTTGAGCTTTGATAACCATACAGGCATTTGACCAGTGAGGTCACAATGAGAGAAACTCAATAACCGAAGATTTTGGAATCCATCAAAATCAACCATGTCATCATCAGATGGCATTCCCTCACCTTTAAAGGAACCGGCAAAGGAGAGTATGTGAAGACTTTTGCAACTCATCAATATCTTCATTGCCCCTGTGAGGTTGGTGAATCGATTGTAACCGAGCGAGAGGAAGGACAAGGATTTCATTGAAAGAATCTCAGCTTGTATTTGTCCCTCTAGATGATTCCCCAAGTCAACCGAATGGCTTTTAGGTACCTACATGAGTAAAGGCTTACTGGAACCGTACCAGTGAAGTTATTCATCCTTAGCTCAAGTTTAGTAAGTTGACTCAGTCTTGAGAAATCAAGCATGGAGATATATCCTTCCAAGTTGTTGTTTCCCAAATGCAGTTCTACAAGGTTTGTTCAATTCATCAAAGATGGGAGCAAATCACCTTCTAAATTGTTGAAATCAAAGGTCACAAACTTCAACTTGGAGAGCTTCCCCAAATTGAGAGGAACCTCGCCGCCAAAATGATTAAAGGAGAGATCAAGGATGGCAAGGTTGGTGAGGTTGACAATTTTATCACTAATGGCTCCATGTAGTGAATTGAGAGGTAATACAATTTCTTCAAGTTAGTTAGCATTATAGATATCTTCTGGAAATAATCCTGAGAGGTTATTGTGACTAGCACGAAAAACCTGCAGTTTGGAACACTTCCCTAGCCCAGGAGCAAGGTTGCCACTGAATACATTGGAAGAAAAACCCAATAGCCTAAGGAAGGGAGAAGAATGTTTGAGACAAATAGAGGATGGGACATACCCTGTGAAGGTATTGTTGCTGACATTGAAACTAGTTAAGTTGCTTGCTTGTTGGAAGAATGAAGATGGAATTGCACCAAAGAAGTGATTGCTGGACAAATCAACTGTCCGGATATTGCTGGATGGTAGAGAAAGTGGTAGCTCTCCAGAAAGACGGTTATAGCTCAAATCAAGGATCTCAAGTCGATTCAAAGACAAGAAGAACTAAGTTTCAAGTGAACCATATAGTGAATTGTGGGAAAGGTTCAAGTGGGTGAGATGTGTGAGATTTGCAAGGGAAGAGGGAGAGATACCTCCTCTGAGCCCTTTGGAAGGTAAGAGCAAACTGGTGACCCAACCATCTTGATCACAAGTGATGCCCTTCCAACGACAGCAATCAATGGATGTCCAATTTAAAGAAGAAGAAGATAGAGTGGAGGTGAAGGAGAGGAGGGAGCTGCGTTCAGTTTGTTTGCAGGCGTGGATACGTGTAGATATATTGTAAGAGAATAAGAGGAAGAGAAGGAAGGCTTGAGCCATTGGGTTATAAGCTTGCACTAGCATGTTGCTTTGTGTATGAGCCGTTGCTCACATGTATTTACATATATAAGAGCAAAGATGCTTGAAAAGGATGCAAACATCACTGCAAATTGAGAAGTCGGCAAACGACAACCGCAATGCAAATTGTGTGGTTGAAGAGATATGCCCACCAATGAAACCAGAGAGAAGACCTCATTGGGTCTTAAGAGATATTCCCACTAATGCCACCAAGAGTGGACTTGACCTACTTAATTTAAAGTCCACATTGCCTTCAAAGTACTCAAAGTAATAAATTGGCAAACAACCATAGCCATACAATACAAATTCTTCAAATCCCTTCTCTGCAAATTCTAATTTGAAGTCTCAAAAGAGAAGTTTTTTCTGCCATCTTGGGCCAAAACTGGGCCCAACAATTGGAATATAAAAGTATTGTGTTCGGGCCTTCGAGGCACGGGCTGTACATGCAAAAATGAACATCCGAGTTCGATATGATCCGACTCATTTCAGTTTCGGACTAAAACAGGTCGTCGTCGTCTTTCTCAGTTCTCAACTTCTCACACAGAAGAGTCTGTAAAAGAAAGAAGAGAAGAGCAATGAGTGGAGAAGAATTAGCGGGCCCCCCAGCGCCAAAGCTCCTCCATCTGCTTTATTTTGTCGGCGCTGGCTGTAAGTCATGAATTTTCATTTCAATTTTAAGTCTTCTTCTTCTCCCTTTTTAAATGGTTCGCTGATTTTAAATTCTGGGTAGTTATTTGCACTGTTGGAATCAACAAATGGCGTGAGCTTCAGCGCAAGTCCATTTTACAACAGCAGCAGCAGCAATAACAGCTCCCTGAAAATGCCGCAAATGCCCTTGAGTGATCTCCAGGTTAAGGCAAATTTTCAATTTTTGTCATGGAATTTGGCAAGTAAGCTTGATCTTTGGCTTCACTTTGAGTTTGTATGTGCTGCTTCAGCTGAACTCGTGTTTGACTGAGCTTTGGTAGTTTGGTTGTTAAATTATGTGGAAAATGGCGCAAGAATTCACGCCTTTCAATCTGTTTGAATATACGAAATACCTATGTGTGCAAATTGTTAGAGTTGATTGGTTAATCAGACTAAGGGATGAAGAAGAATCGGGCAGAGAAGAATTCAATAAATTGCTCAGCTTACTCTCTAATTCAGAGAGCTTGCCATATATATATTTTTCTCTATATTTGATCACGCACACACACACAGTACATGATCATTAGCCTTAGCTGGATGCACACACACAACATTGCATCTCAGCCTTACACCTGTCACTTTCTAAGACAGAGTGAATACGCACAGTTTAAATCAAGGCTTACTTATTCTGAGTCCTAATTAGCTCAATGCTTACACACTAACACTCCCCTTTAAGCTTTGAGCTGATATAACTCCAAGCTTATCTCTGAGATAGTTGAATCTGTCCTTGGGTAACGCCTTGGTAAATATGTCTGCTACTTGATCTTTGGTTGGACAATATACCAGATCAATAACACCCTGCTGCAGAGCATCCTTGATGAAATGATACCTCCTATCAATGTGTTTTGTCCTTTGATGAAACACTGGGTTCTTTGTGATTGAAATAGCATATGTATTATCACAATTCAGAGTAGTTGCTTCTGTTTGCAGCTCACCAAAGTCTTCCAAAACAAATCTGAGCCATATAGCCTGAGTTGTGGCTTCTGATGCACTAACATATTCTACTTCAATAGTTGAGAGTGCAACACAATTCTGCCTAACAGAGGCCCATGAAAAAACTCCACTTCCGAAGGAAAAAGCATAGCCGGATGTGCTTTTGCTATCTTCAATTGAGCCTCCCCAATCACTGTCACATTACCCCATTAAAACTGCCTTCTTGCCCTTCTCATACTTCAAACCATAGTCTAAAGTCCCTTTAATGTATCTAAGCACCCTCTTAGCTGTTCCATAGTGTTTACTTGTTGGACTGTGCATATATCTAGCTAACAGGTTGGCAGCATACATCACATCTGGTCTGGTAGCAGTCAGATATAGCAAACTGCCCACAATTTTCCTATATTGATCTTCACTAGCTGCTCCACTCCCATCATTTTTGCTTAGCTTTTCAGTGGCAACAAGAGGAATAGGAGCCGATTTGCACTCTTTCAATCCAAACTTATCCAACAAGGAAGAGGCATACTTCCTTTGATGAATGAAAATGCTAGCTTCAGTTTGAATCACTCCCATTCCCAGAAAGTGGTGAAGAAGACCCAAGTCTGTCATCTCATACTTCTCTTTCATGTCTTTCTTGAATTCATTCAACATCTCTTGATTGCTTCCTGTGTATACTATATCATCCACATAGATGGATACGATTAGTATATCATTTTCTCCCCTTGTCTTGGTATAAAGAGTAGCTTCACTCAAGCTTTTCTCAAACCCACACTCTGCAAAGTAGCTGTCTATTTCTCCATACCAAGCTCTAGGTGCCTGTTTTAACCCATAAAGAGCCTTGTGCAGCCTATAGACTCTGTCTTCTTTGCCTTGAACCACAAATCCCTTAGGTTGCTCAACATACACTTCTTCTTGCAGCTTTCCATTTAAGAACGCTGACTTGACATCTAGTTGATATAACTTCCAGCCCTTTTGTGTAGCAAGAGCAATTAAGGTCCTGATTGTGTCCAATCTAGCAACCGGAGCAAAGGTCTTGTTATAATCGATTCCTGGTTTCTGCACATATCCCTTCGCAACCAATCGTGCCTTGTTCTTTTGCACTGAACCATATAGATTCAGTTTGGTCTTGAACACCCATTTCACTCCAATGACTTGTTTATCACTTGGCCGATCTACAAGTTCCTAAGTCCCATTTTTCTCAATCATGGATAGCTCATCTTCCATAGCTTTTATCCATGCCCGGTCTTGAGCAGCCTCTTCATATCTCTCGGGTTCCACAATGCAGAGATTGCACTGTGCAAGTATGTCACTAATATTTCTCCATTTGACTAGAGTGTGATCATAAGGCTGTGAGATTTCTGCAGGCTCAGGAACGGTATTCTCTTATTCTTCAGCATGAGAGAAAGTGCAGGGACTAGCAGGACTTGGTTCAACTGCAATCAGCTCCTGTGAAGACACTTCACTTCCATGTTCAGATTGGTTTGGAATACAATTCACAGCAACAGAATTTCCTGAAGTTTCCTTCCAGTTCCAGGACTTGTTTTCATCAAAAACCACATCCCTTGACAAGATCAGCTTCTTAGTACTTGAATCAAATACCCTGTATCCCTTCTCACATGTTGCATAACCAACAAACACACCAATGCCACTCTTTGCATCCAGCTTTTGTCTCATTTCAGCTAGTATATGCACATAACAAACTGACCCAAACACCTTTAAGTGACCAATACCTGGTTTTCTGCCACTATAAGCCTCAAATGGAGTTAGGTTGTCAAGAGCTTTGGTAGGTGACCTGTTTAGAATGTACACCGCTGTTTGTACCGCTTCTGCCCACATAAAATATGGCATGCCTTTGTCATGAAGCATAGCTTTAGCCATCTCTACCACGGTTCTGTTTTTCCTCTCCACTACTCGATTTTGCTGTGGAGTATAGGCAATGGATAACTGTCTTTGTATGCCTTTAGACTCCAAGAACTTGTTGAATTTAGTTGAGAGAAATTCACCCCCTCTATCACTCCTTAGGCATTTCACCTTGAAACCACATTGTAATTCCACCGTTGCTTGGAATTTTCTAAAACAAGATAGAGCTTCAGATTTTTGTCTTAGAAAATAGACCCATGTCATTCTTGTGTGATCATCAATTAGCAACATAAAGTACTTATTACCTGCAATCGATTCAGTTTGCATAGGGCCACACAAATCAGTGTGTATTAGCTCCAATGGACTACTTTCTCTCCAAGCTTTCTCTTTTGGAAACCGATCCCTATGTTGTTTTCCCAATTGGCATCCTTCACACACACCATTAACCTCTTCAAGATGTGGAAGACCATGCACCATCTCTTTCTCTCTAAGCTGCCTAAGACTCCTAAGATTGAGATGACCGAGTCTCTTGTGCCAAATCCAAGTGCATTCAGTCACACTAGCCCTTAATGCAATCTGATCAGTTTGCATTAAAGATAAGGGATAACACCTATTAGTTTTCATCTTGACCTTGATAACCAACTTGGCAAGTGAAGGGCTATCAAAGATGCAGCACATGCCTCCACCAAACAACAAATGATACCCATGTTCATCCATTTGGCCAACACTCAACAGATTTTCCTTTAATCCAAGTAAGAACATGACTTCCCTAATGTATTTCTTGCCAGCACTAGTGTCAATTACCAATGAGCCTATACCTGCAACATGCACCAAATTTCCAGTAGGCATTTGCACCTTTCCACACACTAGGGGTGGGCATCGGGACCGGAAAACCGGAACACTGAACCGAACCGGTGAAAAAAAATAGGAAAAAAAATCGGTTGACCAAAAAAGTCAACAAATCGGACCCAAACCGGACCGAATCGGTTCCAACCGGTTTCGGTTTCGGTTTTGCACCACACCACACCGGACCGGACCAAACAGGACCGGTCATATATATATATATTTTTATTTTTACAAATTTTTAAAATCTAATGCCATATTTTAAATGTTATAATCACTATTTTTCCAAGTTCAACTTCAAAAAATTTCTAAATGTATGAATTGGATTATTTGTTAATTTTTAAGCCAACAAAATAAGTTATTTATTATAATTTTTTAATTAAAAAAATATTTTTTTTTGAAAAAAAATTAAAAAAATAATAATCCGGTTCAAAATCGGAACCGGTCAAAACCGAACCGGTCGATTTTTGAAATTTTTTTTGCCTAAACCGAACCGGTTAAATAATACCAGTTCGGTTTCGGTTTGAGGTGAGAACCGGACCGCACCCACCCCTACCACACACATTTGTCCTTATATCAACAAGCAATTCAACACTTCCAGTCATGTGGTTACTACACCCACTATCAATATACCAGTTTCCATTCATTTTCACATCAGAAATGGCACTATTGGCAAAAAACAGATTTCCAGTCACTTCAGCTTGGTTGGCACAGTTTGCCTTTTGAACTGCCTTACCTACTGTGCACTCTCTTGCTCAATGCCCAAACCTATCACAATTATAGCATTTGGATTGCCCCTTGTATCTACACTCACCAAAGTGAAACTTTGAGCATGTTTTACAATGTGGTTTTGTTCCTGCTTGATTCTGAGCAATCTGTGCAGAATTCTGCTGTGGCTGAGGTTTTGAATCCCACTGCTTTCCCTTTCCATTCCAGTTTTTTCTGAGACTTAGATTGTCCAGATTGAGAGCCTCCCTTGTTCTGACTTTTAGAATTCACAGAAAATGAGGCAAATGCCTTCTCATCTGTATCAGCATTGTGCAACTCAAACCGTTGCTCTTGACTCTTTAGAATGGCAATAACCTCCTGTAAATCGACTGTTTCCAGACTCTTTGTATTCTCAATCACCAGACAAATAGGATCATAAACCTTATTTAAACTGATTAGAACCTTTTGAACAAGCCTTTCATTAGATAGAGATTCACCATATGTTTTCATTTGATTAATCAACTCATTCAAACGAGTAAGATATGCAGACAGAGATTCATTTTCATGCATCCTAGTATACTCAAACTCACGTCTAAGGTTTTGAAGCTTTACCAATCGGACATGGTCACCACCATGATATTCTCCATATAGCAAATTCCATGCCATCTTAGCTGAATCGGCATTAGCAATACGAGGGAAGATCTGGTCAGAAACAGAGTTCTGAATAATGCCCAGAGCTTTTGCATCCTTCATAAGAATCGCAGCCATCTTCTCATCATCTTCCTCTATAGATGTTTCCTCAGCTTCCTTCTTCTTCGATTCTGGATTCGTAATTCCTTTCTCCACCAAAGTCCACAGCCCATATGACTTGAAGATGGTTATCATCTTGATTCTCCAGAACTCATAGTTCTCACCAGAGAAGATCGGAGTTCTTACTTCTGAACCTCCAGACCCAGACATTGCTAATCTCAGATAACCAAAAACCCAATTTGTTTCAGATGTCAAAACGAGCTCCAATCGATCGCCACGAGCTTGAGTGAGCACCGATTTAGCTTGATTAAACAGATCTAAGAAACGCCCAAAATCAATTGATCAAACCTAGCTCTGAGGCCATGTTAGAGTTGATTGGTTAATCAAACTAAGGGATGAAGAAGAATCGGGCAGAGAAGAATTCAATAAATTGCTCAGCTTACTCTCTAAGTCAGAGAGCTTGCCATATATATATTTTTCTCTATATTTGATCACGCACACACACACAGTACATGACCATTAGCCTTAGCTGGATGCACACACACAACATTGCATCTCAGCCTTACACCTGTCACTTTCTAAGACAGAGTGAATACACACAGTTTAAATCAAGGCTTACTTATTCTGAGTCCTAATTAGCTCAATGTTTACACACTAACGCAAATTGCTTTGGCTTCATTTTGAGTTTGATCAAATTGCTAATCTGAGTATTCAGTGTACAAATTTGAATGGTAATGGGGATTGTCAAGATTTCGATTTTGTATACATTTGTGCTTCTTTTGTGACATTTTCTTTATAGTTTGATTCGGGCAGTACACAACATTCTTGAGGATGACTCAAATAGCGAGATTATTGATATTGAGTAAGAAGGTAAGATTATTGGTGTTTCTATTTGAATATGTATGTCTATTGAAGCTGTGGATTCTAATCCAAATCGAGGTGAATTTGTCATCTGTGAATAATGCATGCTTCTATTTATTCACTTTGGATAGTCATGCAGTGCACTATTTTATTTGTTGGTTATCAGAACAACCTATTCTTGAAGATTGTAATTATACGTTAATGGACCTTGTATATAAACAAGCATGTTTTTAAGTTATTAATGAAATTGGAACTTAGTGCCAGTATGACAGTAGGCAATATGTATGTGATTTGTAGGGCGGTGAGAGTTCGGTAGTTTTCTACTGTTATGTCATGGATTTTGCAGCATGCTCCCTTTCAACTATCCTCGGATGCTTATGCATAATCAATTGGAGGTTCTAACTTCTAACTTCACATAATGTAGCCAAAACCATGAGGCGATCACTTCATTGAGTTCTGCAACCTTCACATAATGCAGGTGATATGTAATGCTAGTTTTCTTCAAAGTTTTACTCAGTTTCAAAATAAATCTGTCAAAATGAGTTTCATGATAAAGGAGTCTGACAGTCTGTTGGGTACATATAGTTCTCTGTTGCGGCTAGATGGCTGGATGCAGTTTTTCATTTGAAAGCCTTGATGGACTTTTGGAGCTGAAGCTTTCATGTTTGTTTTTGCCTAGATACATTCTTTTGTCGAACTATATTAATAAAGGTTATTGAATCATATCTGAATATGCTTTCAAGATTTAAAGTTTGACATTTCAAACTATTTTAAAGAACGTTTCATGGCTTTTAGATCAGCACAGGGAACATCTCTTCAAACCAGAGTTGGGGTCAACCCTCAAACAAATTCTCTGTAAAACCTCCAACCATATATATGAACACAACAGCGGGTGAGCAAACAATTGGCCAGGGCATCAGAATGTTCTACAATTTTGTCTAGTGACTGCATCGATGAGACAAAACGCCGCAAAGGCAAGTGAACTAGTTCACATACATACAAATCTTCCCATGTTTTACAGGCTTCCTGTCAAGCATTTTGAAGATGGATTGATTCTTTTGACAGAGGAATCTTTGTTCCTTTCAACGCTTCTCACTACCCTATAATGAAATTAACGAAACCAACCATTTCAAACAGGTCAAGCATAAGAGTAGCAGTACAAAAATAGGTATGTGAAACGAAAAATAGATTGACAACCAGATTATATGGAGATTATATACCACCAATATTAGCTCTTCCACCACCAATAATAGGGTTGGGGCCGTACAGTCTTCAATTCTGGTATTTGTGCAAGAATCTACCAAAATCAACTTTATTATCAGCATGATAATTATGGCAAACTTTATTAAAATCAAATGTTACAAATATACTAATATGTGAGAAGAGTACACACAAATAATGGTGAGTAACCAAAACCAAATTGGTTACTTTGAAATGATGACTGACCTTATCTTTCCATCTACTATGTAAATTTGAAAAAATACAATCATATCTTTCCACCCACCATCATTCCTAAAATACCCTTTAAAAAATAATTAATGAAAGATTTAATTGCTTAAACCTTCATAAATTAATTATCAAATTAGAGATTGACTAAGTTTTATTTCTTTTTTATTGGATAAATTTTACTTTATTACCCGAAGGTTTCCTGAAATTCAAACTTTACTCTAGCACTAGCACCCATCTCCCCCTCCCAATCCACAATCCACCAGCTCCATGTCGAGATCTCATCAGCCCCTTCCCTTTCTTGGACCTCTAACAACCCCACCCCACCCTCTACACCAGATCTCAATGCGAGTTGGTGATGACGAAGACGATCCATCCATACAGTGGGTTGGGCGGTGAACTTCTGATCGTGAATCCAACATTTGAGATCTTCTTGGGTCTTTATCTCGCTTTGCTGAGCTAATCTCTAGACATCCTCGAGGAGGAGCATGAGTGTGGTGGCGGAGAGGTCCAAAACGGAGTCATTCGTTCAAGTCACAAGAACTCGAAACGGAGGCCGACGACGAGGGTTTTGAGAGCAAGATAGGTGGTTATGGCTTCTTGCATTTGGAGCTTGAAGGCCATGTCGAGTTCAGAGTCTGGGGTTTTTTTTTACCGCCGTTAGCTCTATGCGTTGCGCAGTGGAGAGAATGGTGTGGAGGTCGTCTGCTAGGTTTGTTTTGTAATCATTTTTTGTTTGACTGGGTTTCATTAATTGAATAGGAGAAAGTAAGTTTGATGAGTAAAAGAAACACAATAATTTTTTTTATGTGTTTTGTTTACACTATATCTGACCAACCAATCAAAAGACTACATGTGGAAAAAGGGACCCACAAGGATGACCTGCTAAAAAGCCAATAGTCAATTACATCCCACGAAGGACCATCAGCAGGGCTAGCCTTTAGCACCCAGGATTGTCGATTGTGGCAAAAGACTCATTTCATCCAGAAATTCTCACAAGTATACGTGGCTCTTCCTCAGACAATGTCCAGAGTCCCACATCGAAACTCCACTCAAGATGCACGCCTCCCAAAGTCTATAAGATGAGGCACAAGTCCCAAACAGGAGGTAATTGCGACATTCGGTAATCCTGCCATTACTTTGTCCAGATCACTATTCCCTCCGTACTTATTCTAATTTAAGCATCAGAGAGCCTTCGGCTTCGGCCGGTACCACACCGGTGCAAGAGGGCTTATCGAGCGTCCATTCTCTTGTAGATCGATCGCTTTACCGAAGCTCATATGAGGCCGAAGGTGACATCATCACTAAGTTGGGCCCAAAAGTATACAACCATTTTTTTGCATCAACAGGTTTGATTAATTGAAGGAGAAGGAAAGATGCTGGTTAAGGATTGATTCCATTAATGTGGTTGGGTTAGTGGCTATCGGAGAAAGGGGAGGGATGGAATGGGTGGTCATGTAAAGAGAAAAGAGGTGGAGAGAATTTTTTTTCAATTTTTTAAAAATATTTATTATTTTTAAATAATTTGTGGGTTTCTTAAATATTTGCCACATCATCATCTAATAGGGCATTTGACAGAATGACTGATAGATGTATTGAAATAGCAGAAGACGTTTGTGTAGCAAAAACATCTAAACGAATTTGGCCAGTCTCCAATCTGAAGAGTTAATCCAGCAGCTGAAACCCCATGTCGATTTTCATGTAGGAATATTCGCCGATGTTGGGTAGGAAGAAGTATATGGGGTCAAGAAAAAGGCCCATGATGTAGATGACGAAGAAGATGTGGTTCCAAAAGGTCACGCATTCATATCTCGGTTCAAGAATCTGGTTACCCCCACGAGTACTTCTTCTGTCATTGTCAAATTCAGTTTACACCTTCACTGTTGAAGATTCTATTGCTTTACTCAGATTTTGAATTCACCCAAAATATCTCTCCTTGTGTGAAGATTTTACCCTAATTGAAGATATGGTCGATGTTTTACATCTGTTGTGGGTCCTGCCTTTTTGGCACTTCAAAACCTACAAGTACAGAAGAACCCAGAGAAATGGCACATGGGCGTCACGTGTGCAAGTTTGACGATTTCTGTTAGGTTGGATGGAATCCAGGCAAAGTGAGACTCTATATGGAGTTTCAGGGGGGAAAGTGAGACACTTAGAGTTTCAGGGGGGTAATTGAGACTGAAATTGAGTTACAAGGGGCATTTCAATAATTTAGCCTATTAGTTTTTGATGCACAATGGGCTAGTTTAGAAGTTACAGTACCTGCAGATGTGTTGCTTGTGCTATCTTTTAAATGGATTTGAAGAGCCTATACTGAAATAGCTTCTCCTTCCCCTTTCCCTTCTCATTCAGGAAGCATTTTCATGTTAGGCCTTTGGTTTATCAGTCACTTATTTGTTCAAACAATATTGGATGTAACTAGTGTTTCGTATCTAATTGTAGAAACTAATTTGCGGGTTTCTAGTGAGCAGAAGTCACCATAACTTTATCTTTTGGACAGTATTGTATAGAATAGCGGATGGGACTTCATAAAATATTTTGTTGTCAGACTCCCTGAGGTTAGATTTCTGTTTTTTGTGATGCCTCTCATTTCTCAGCATGCTTTTTCTGGTTACGTAACGCAGCTTCTTGATTTATTGACATGTAACAATGTCTGAATCAACCTGGAATACACAACATATTTAGTTTGAGGTTTAAATAATGGCAATTGGGATTAAATTATCTTTGATATCCACACTGTTCACTGCTTACGAATTACATTGTTTCTTTCAAATAAAATGATGTTTTTCTGCACAATGTGTCATTATTACCCCCTTCTGTCAAATCCGACGATAGGCTTCACTTCACTTCACTCAGTAGTTACTTTGTAGTCAAAAGTTTTTCCCATTTTTTGCACTTGTAGGTGTATGAAATGGGATTGGCGGCATTTTGTAGGAAGCCTTTTGAAGAGAAAATATAAGAAAAGGATGTGGGAAAATATAAGAGCACGGCTTGTGGACAGAAAATATAACATAATACCCAGTCTGGTAGATGCCGTCAGCTAGATAATACCCAGTCTGGTATACGGTATTGTTGATTTCATAGGTGATTTGCGGGGCTTCTCCTCTCAAAACATCGTTGAACACTGGGGATCGACCTAGGACGTTCAAGTCATTTTGAGATCTAGCAACTCCGAAGAAGGCATGCCGAACCCATGTATCGAATCTTGCAACAACTTCAAGGATGATGCTTTTTTGGCCTTTCTAATTCCCATAATCGCCTTGCCAAGTAGTTAGACAATTCTTCCATTGCCAGTGCATGCAGTCTATGCTACCAATCATTCCTGGAAATCCTCTAGCTTCGGCTTTCTGTAGAAGTCGTTGCAAGTCCCTAGGCGTAGGTCTGCACAGGTAGTCCCTGGTGTACAGAGTTTCGACTGCATCACAAAATCTAACCAAACTCTCCAAAGCAATGGACTTCCCCATCCGGGCAATCTCATCCACTTGATCAGCAGATGCACCATACGCTAGCATTCATATAACAGCTATGAACTTTTGTTCGGGAAGTAGTCCCAAAACACCAGCACAATTTCTCTTTTGAATAAAGTATTCATCATAATTGCAAATATCATGCATGACTTTATTGAACAAATGTTGTTGCATTCTATATCGCCCTCGAAAACGAACATCAGAGTATAGAGAAGTCGGGATAAAATAATCTTCCATAAGATTCTTACCCCAAAAATGCCTATGTCTGTCAACATTCGGGCCACGGCCTTCATGTGAACCACGATTGCTTTGGTTTTCTTCATCAAGCAAAGCCACAATCATGACAATTTGCTGATCTAGTTTTCTCTGCACTCTTTTGCTTGCAGCTCGTATACGCCTTCTTTCTCTTGTTTCTCGTTCTTACCTCTCCAAGACCTCCTCCATGTCTGCCATTGAGAATGGAATATGGAATCTAAAATCTAAAATCTGATAAATGAAATTTTTGAGAAGATGTACTGTGAGAGGTTTGTGAGCTGAGCCTTAGTTTTATAGAAAAATTTAGGTCGATAGACATGACACGTGGTGCAATTTTATAGGGTGAAAATCTTATCCGAAATTTGAAATTCATATGAAATTTATCTTAAATGTGAAATTCAAATGAAAAGTTGAAATTCAAATGAAATTTATCTAAAATTTGAAATTCCTATGACACGTGGCGCAATTTTATAGGATGAAAATCTTATCCGAAATTTGAAATTCAGATGAAATTTATCTGAAACTTGAAATTCAAATGAAATTTATCTGAAATTTGGAACAGGCAATCTTATCTGAAAATCTTATCCGAATGTTTTATCACAAAATCTCATCCGAAAATATTGTCCAAATTAATTATTTAGGTAAAAAAATTTGTGAAAAAAACAAAAAATTGAATAGTACTTGCCCTTTGCCATGACAACTGCTGAAAGTGCAATTTACTTTTTGTAAGGACAAACACTATTTAAGTAAATAGTGTCAGCCCTAACCACCCCCTTCTCCCATTTCCATGGCAAGAGTTTGACTGCTGGAAGTGCCCTAAGCCCCCATAGATGGGCAATAGGAAGTCAAGCATAAGTTTCAAGCGTTCAGGAAGGTTGATTAAACAAAACATGTATCAATTTGGCCACAAATTGTCAATATATAACCATCCCTCTTCCCTTTTTAAGGCTTCAACAAAACAAGTAGGTGACCTACAAATTGCAAAAGAAGTGTCACATGACAAACAGAATCATCATACCATTACTCCATAAAAAGAAAGACAAACCAAAACAAAACCACTCATTGAAGTCGTCATAATTCCGCCATGAGGAATGTGCAACTTTCGGATCTTGAGTCTGTAATCTTCAGGATATCCTACTAATAAACCCACCATCCACAGTCAAATTATGGCCGGTGACAAATTCAGAGTCGTCAGAAGCCAAAAAGACGACGCCATCAGCTATATTCTCCACAGACATCATCTTCCCTACTTTCAACCTCAAAGTTGACTCCACCAACCTCCCCAGATCCTCCTCCTCCGCCACCGCACCCACCTTAAAAGTCGACCGCAGCAGCGGCGTCGTCACGCTCCCTGGGGACACGCAGTTGACGCGTATCCCGTACGCGCCCAACTGCACACTCACCGACCGCATCAGCCCCAAAACGGCGTGCTTCGACATTGTGTAGTCCGCGAACTTCGCCGACCCCATGCTCGCCGTCACGCTCGCCGTGCACACGATGCTCCCCCTCACGCGCCCCTCCACCATCGCCCTCGCCGCGTGCTTCACACTCGCCGCCATTCCCCGGGCGTTGACCGCCATGACCCTGTCATACATGGCCAGGTCCAGGTCCAAAACGGTCTGCTCGCCGGCGCTGCCGACGCCAGCGTTGCTGAACATGATGTCGAGGCGGCCGTAAATCCTGACCGTCGATTCGATCAAGCTCTTAACTTGGTCCTCGTCGGTCACGTCGCAATGGATGTAGATGGAGCAGTCGGAACCGATCGATGCGGCGACGTTTTGGCCTTTCTCGTCCTGGACGTCCGCGATCACGACGGCGCGTACCCCGTGCAAGGCGAATTTGCGCGCGGTGGCTTCGCCGATGCCGCTGGCGCCGCCGGTGACGATCGCGACCTTGCCTTGAAGCTTTTTGTTGGTAATTTCTTTTGGATCCGCCATTTTCTTTAATTATATGGATTAGTATTAATTTGCTGCAAATTAAGAGACGCTGCTTAGCTTAAGTAGAGCATCAATTTTATAATTAATTTGAAAGTCAAACAATGAAGCAGATGATGATCTCAGATACAAGCTATTTTACTTACTTGCAGTATTTTTGAGTGGCTGCTTGGCAACATAAAATATAGTTTCTTACCACGACGACCGAAAATATTTGAAGACCTCCAAAACCACCTCTACTCGTATTGTGTGGCTCTTACTTGGCCACGTCATCAAGAGAGGTTGGGCTGCAGCTGCCAACCATTCCTCAAGCCTCAACACTGCTCAGAAAAACTATGGGCTGACAAAGTTATTAAGTACAGCATACCGTGATTTGCCGGATATAGCTAAAGTGTTGTATTCGTTTCACCTGAAAAATTTACTTGTTATTGGGATAGCACTGTTTTGCTATACCCAACCAATAAGACAATGGCACGTGAAAAAATTATCTCACATGTCATTGTGTTATTAGCTAGAAATAGCAAAAAGTGTTATCCCTGTTACATAAAAGCCTTTCTCTCGTTTCACACAAGTGAAGTGTTTCTCCGTACTACACGATTTTGGAAAGAATACAAGGTGTGTGTGCTACACCTAATTTGATGGAAAGACACATATCAAGAGCAATGGAGAAATAGATCATAATGTTGTGAGTGAAGTTTGGGTGTATTTCGGGATTGGGGTTTCTTAAGTGATTAAGCACTTTTATAGCGGATTGCTGTGTTCTAAGAGCAACTCCAGCGTGCAGCCTAGCCCAAGGCTGGGGGGAGGCAAAAAAAAAACGAGCTTCCAGCGAGGAGCCCAGGCCCGGGGGGAGGGGGGGGGGGGAGTGGGACCCACGAACTCGGGCTGGCCTGAAGGCTAGTAGTTCCGCCCGAGACCCAAACCGAGGGCTGATGACGTGCGCACGACGTCAGCGTGACGTCAGCACGCGGCTTCAAATTTTTTTTACCGTTGGAGCGTGCAACGAACGCACCAATGGTAAAAAAAAATTTGAACTCGCGTGCACTGACGTCAACCCTGCGCCAGCTCCAATGGGTAGAAGCTAGCTGTCAAGCCCTGGGCGCTCCGATCTGCTTCTCTCCTCCAATCCAACGGCTAGCATTTTTTTGGCAATAAAATTATGAAAAAAAATCAAATTTTTTTAAAAAAAATACCAAAATATACTGAATTTTTTTCCTAGAAATACCTTTCAATACCCTTCACTTTCAACACCAATCCTCATACATTTTTTTCTACTTCTACTATTATTCACTCTTTACTCAACATTTTCCTCTCTTTCAAATTGTATTTTTATTTCTTATATTTATGGCTTCTTCAATTGAAACCGGAGGGGCGTGGAGCACCATGGAAGAGGTTTCCTTATGTGAGGCTTGGCTCCAAATTTGTCATTGTCCCATGTTAGGCAATGAGATGAAATTTTTTCATATGTGGAAAAAAATTCATGCCGAATTTTGTGAAAAAATTCCGGGGTCGACTCGTACGGAAATGGCATTGTCTAGTAGGTGGAAACTTCTCAATAAAGAGTTGGGAAAATGGAGGAATGCCTTGGCCAAAGCAATGGACAACCGTAGAAGCAGGGAAAATCTTAGTAACGAGGTAAGTATTTTGTAATTTGAGTTTTATTAAGTTTAATGTCCTAATATATATATATTTTTTATGTTTATTGCATTTTGAATATTTTGTTAATATTTCTTGCATTTTCAATATTTTGTTAATATTTCTTGCACTTCCAATATCTTTGTAAGGTTAATTGCATTTCCATTATTTTTTATTTGTTACTTGCATATCCAATATATTTTAAATATTTCTTAATGTCCATTATTTTTTTTTTAATAGATGATTCAAGCACAAATGTGGTTTGGTGCAATTGGACAAGGCAAAAAAAGTTTCAACCATCATGAATGTTGGGATGCGGTGAAAAATTGCAAATGCTTCAGAATCATTCCCACGGGTCCCGATGTTATGTTAAACGAGACACCACTCCGTGATTCAATGACATCGGATTCACCTATCGATTCCCCTATGAGTCAAGACTCACCCATCGAAAAGGAGCCGAGGCCCATTGGCCGAAAGGCTGCGAAGGCAAAGAAAGGGGGTAATAATACATCAAAAAATTTGGAGGAAATTGCAAGGCAGAGCGCCATAAGAGTTGAAATGGAGCTGAAACGCCAAGACAACGAGATGGCAATGCAAGCACAATATGCACAAGAAAGGGAGTATTTGCGGAAAAAAGAGACGGACAAGACGGATCGGGAAACCATGGCGATGGATACAAGCCATATGTCCCCTGAAACAAAACAATTTTGGAAGCTAGAACGAAGGGATGTTATGAGAAGAAGACTTTTCCGGGATGATGGGCCTAGCAACACTGATTGGTTAAATGATCAAAACCATTAAATTAGTTGGCATACCTTTTATGTACTTGTATTTTTCATGTTTTCTATTAAAGTTCTTGTAATTCATGTATTTTATTTTAGTAGTAGTAATTCTTAATGACTTGTATTGGCTTTCTTTATTTAATAAACAAAGCATTCAATAAAATACCTTTTTATTCAACATATTCCATACATCAAACAAAACATAATTTAAAGGAAAAACCACAACCAAAGCATAATAAAAAATAAAAATAAAAAACTACAAACAAGGCACAATAATAATAACAAACCACAACCAAACCATAATAAATAAAAAAACAACACAACCAAACCATAAATAAATAAAACCTAACCAAAGCATCTATTCTCCATCATTCATCTTCATTGCCTTTCACCGCCCATAGATGCTCCATAAAGTCAAGTTGACGCCTTTCATGAATATACGAAGATTGCATCTCTATAAATCGATCTATCATACGGGTCATGATACTACCATCCCTAACCAACGGATCCGGCTCAAACGGTTCTCCACTTGGCCCCATGGGCCTTTCATAAATTCGTGTCAAGGCCGTGTTCATGGGATCCGGTTTGTAGACCTCTGTAGCTTCATAATCATACTCATCCTCCACAATCATATTATGGAGGATGATGCAAGTCATCATAATGCTTCTGAGGACCTCCTCATCAAACATACGGGCTGCACCTCGAATAATCAACCACCGAGCTTGAAGGATGCCAAAACACCTTTCGACATCTTTCCTGTATTTTTCTTGATAGGTAGCAAATAATTTTTGCTTTCGGGATCGAGGATTCGGAATGTATTTGACAAATGTGGTCCACCTCGGGTAGATGCCGTCAGCTAGATAATACCCCGTCTGGTAGACTGTATTGTTGACTTCATATGTGATATTGGGGCCTTGGCCTCTCAAAACCTCGTCGAACACCAGGGATTAACCCAGCATGTTGAGGTCATTTTGGGATCCAGCAACTCCAAAGAAGGCATGCCAAACCCATGTGTCGAAGCCAACAACGGCTTCAAGGATGATACTTTTTTGGCCTTTTCTATTTCCGTAATCACCTTGCCAGGCAGTTGGGCAGTTCTTCCATTGCTAATGCATGCAGTCGATGCTACCAATCATTCTTGGAAATCCTCGAGATTCTGCTTTTTGTAGAAGCCGTTGGAGGTCCCTGGGAGTAGGTCTGCGCAGGTAGTCCCTAGTGTACAGAGTTTCAACTGCATCACAAAATCTTACCAAGGCCTCCAACGTAGTGGACTTCCCCATCCAGGCAATCTCATCCACCTGATCAGCAGATGCTCCATACGCCAACATTCGTATAACTGCTGTAAGCTTTTGCTCCGGAAGAAGTCCGACAACCCCAGCAGCATCACACTTTTGAACAAAGTATGCATCATAATTGCAAATATCATGCATGACTTTATTGAATAAATGGGGTTGCATTCTATATCGCCTTCGAAAATCAACATCAGAGTACAAACAAGTTGGGATAAAATAATCTTCCAAAAGATTCTTACCCCGAGACTGCCTATGTCTGTCCACATTCCGGCGACGGCCGACTGCTGAGCCACGGCGGCGACCTTGGTTCTCTTCATCAAGCATAGCCACTGCTATGACAACTTGTTCATCTTCTTCTCTCTGCAACATATTTCTTTCATTTGCTCTACGACTTCTCTCATTTGTTTCTCGCTCTTGCCTCTCCAAGCATCTCCTAAAATCTTCCATTTGAGAATGGAGTATGAATTCTAAACTCTCAGAAATGAAAATGTAGAAAGATGTGGTGTGAGAGGTATGAGCTCAGCCTCTGGATTTATAGAAAATTTTGGCCAGAATCTGAAATTTGAAATTTATCTGAAATTTGAATTTTGAAATTCATCCGAAATTTGAAATTTGAAATTTATCTGAATTTTGAATTTTGAAATTCATCCAAAATTTGAACCCAAATTTATTGGAATTTTGAATTTTGAAATTCATCCGAAATTTGAACACAAAAATCTTATCCGGAAATTTTATCTGATTATGAATAGTCTTGACACGTAGGAACCCGAAAATTTTATCCGAATTAATTATTGAGATAAAAAAAATTTGTGAAAAAAACAAAAAAATGAATATTAACTGCCCTTAGCCATGGCAATGGGTGGAAACACAAAATACTATTTGCAAGGACAAGAAAACTATTCACGTGAATAGTAGCTGCCCTAGCTCCCCCCTTGCCATGGCAAAGGGCAAATAGGTGGAGTTGCTCTAAGACAATACAGATTGGAATCCAAGTTTCATTTACAGGAATGCAAGTATTATATAACAAAGAAGAAACTTTTTCACATAGGAGAAGTCTTGATTGCATGACAATAAACTATATAACTTTGTCAACATGGAAAGGCAATAAACTATATACCATTCAAGCCGAATACGCTATTAGGACATTTAAGCCGATGAACGGTCGAAAACGCGTTTTCACGACACTAATGCAATTATGAATCTCGTATACTTTTTAGGATTACATTTAAATTAAAGCTACAAATCAACAAGGGTGAAATTGATTAAATTTTGGCTTGAAGGATATACCGCCCGCCACATATTGTGCATCAATTCGCTCAAATTATAACACATGTATCTATTTATTAATGTCATACTTCAAGTCCATGAGATATGAACTATCACCCACCTGTAACACGTAGATTAACACAACCCACCTATATAATAAAAGCAATGTTCCCAAAATGGCCAAGAAATCCAACAAAGAAAAAGTTCAGAACCTAGGAATTAAATCAGATTGCCCAAAAAAAACAAATGCCACTTTTGTCATCAGGAGAGAAAAGAAGAATGTGAAAAATTAAATACTTGAAGCACTATGAGCATCATGCTAGAACAGAAGACTCGGCTGGTGGGTCATTCTAGGAAAATTGTCTAACCTGCAACAAACAGGTGAAAGATGGTTGAAAAACAAGATCTTCTCTTCTGTTAAACATTAACATTTGCGCAGTAGAAGGAAACCACATGATATGGATTTGTGTCCTCCACCCAATACATAAATGGCACCTCAAAGTTTATGCTGATCACATGCATTCACCATCACCACTACATAAACTAATTGTATGTGCATCTTGCTCCTCTGCCTCTACCTCTACCTCTACCTCTCACACCAGCTGCTGGTGTTGATTTAGTTTATAAATATATTTGTTCATTGTTGCTACAACTACGGTTGCAAGAGGCTTATAGCTCAAGTGGTTAAGAGTCGTAATCCATGTACCTGAGGTCAGTGTTTGAATCCCCTCTGCCCCAATACTGCTTGTATATATAAAAACAAAACAAAATAAAAAACATGCACTTTCCTTTCTCTCTTCTTTTACACACCTAAGCTGGCCAACTGCATTGGGCCGGTGGACTTTGCACAATTATCCTCAATTCAAATGCTCATAACGAATAAGCGTAGATCAAATCACGCATGATCACTCCGCCTATTAAGTCGTTTATGGCTAGACAGGGGTTATAAGAATTAAAATCGGTCAATAACACGTGTTGATTACCAATTGGAGCAATCGGGCTCACTCGCATCATAATAAATAGACAAGAACTCTCAGTTCTTATTTCTTTTCGTGTAACTTAAGCATCGGAGTTCTTTTGCTTACACTAGAATGGTGTGCGAAGGACTCAATTGTTTCTATCTTTGGTTTCAAGTCACACAAGACATTTTACATAACTTGCGGAATTTGTATCCACAGCAAGTATCCCATGAATCACATCACATCACAACATTAATTTGGAGACCAAAAAGATAAGATGCTTCATCATTGGTCTCTTGTGAATAAAGATTATTTCCCATCATGAGTTTTTCACCATCCTTCCATTCAAAAGTAAACCCTTCAAAATTACATCATCATCAACATTGCCTAGCATGCTTCTAATTAGAGACCACTATTATAATTTTTATGAGAAGATCATATTGAAGTGAAGGCCGTCTTATGTGAATCATTAAGCACCCGAAAGATCTTCGTAATCACAAATTAAACAGATCGATCCATATATAAATTCATGGTCAAATATATGCACCAAAAAAACAAACATCTGAGTATGCAGAAACAGAGAAATTAATCAAACTATACCTGAAAACAAAGAAAACCGATGGATGGATGGATGGATGGAATTTCGGAAATGAATTAACTAGCTGGGAATTGTCTAAGACCAAGAATTATCAAAAGCAGCAGAAGTAATGGCATGAGCAAACTCCTGGAAATCGATCCTGCCATCCCCATCAGTATCAGCCTCCTTGATCATCCCAGTCAACTCCTCAGCCGTAAGAGCATGTCCAAGTTTAGCCATGGAGTGAGCCAGCTCAGCAGCTGTGATGAATCCGTTGCCGTCCCGGTCAAACATCCGAAACAGCTGCCTCAGCTGGTCCTCCGTGTAAGGAGACTTGGCCGACAGAAGCTCAGGGGCTACGAGAGCTACGAACTCCGAAAACTCCACAAGGCCATTGCTGTTGGTGTCTGCCTTCTGGATCAAGGTATCCAGCTGATCAGGTCCTGGCTTCAGCCCCAGTGAGCGCAGAAGCGACCCCAACTCCAGCTGTGTTAGGCTTCCGTCGTTGTTTCGATCAAACGACCGGAATATTTCACGCAGGTCCGCGATTTGCTCGTCGTCTAGCTTCACTGGCTGCTTGTTTCGATCAAAGTTGCTCATCAGGATGATTTTGTGATTAGCTAGTTGAGAATTCAAGTTGTGGGTTCGGATCGAAATTGAAGAAGACGACGATGATCTGAGCTGAGCTGAGCTTCATTGAATTCAGTGTAGAAACATGGTGATTTGCATGAAAATTGGATCCATGTTTAACGAGAATGTGGGATGAGATTAGAGAGCCTGAGGAGGGAGGGCGGAAGCTTCAAAGATCCAATCCAACATCTCCTTCCATGTCCTACTTAATTCCTCCTCTTTCGGTGGATCCTCCGAATCAACTGCTCTTCAGTCTTGACCCAAATATCGGATCCGATATTTGAATTCGCGATCACAATCACACACATAACACAACGTAGAAATCTCAAAGATGATGATGATGATGTTTGTTGGTGATCAAATAATAAGGTCAAGGTGGTAGGAATTTGAGTTTCAAATCATGTGATTAAATTATTATTAATTCCTTTTTATTTTTCATGAAAGGAGAATTGTGAGCGTTGGATTGATCGGGATCCAACGCGAGAAATTGAGGTGAAAGACGCGGGAATTATGTGACAGGTGCCCGCGCTCGCACGTCTTTCTTTGCCGTCAACGGCTTTTTAAACAAGTGGAGTTTTTGTGTGCCTTTTGCTTCTTTGAAGAATGGTTCACTCGCCACTTGGAAGCCAATGAGCTTTTGCCACGTCATGGTACGGATGCATTTGTTGTTTGCGGTGTGTTTTGATTATGATGATGGCATGCATTGCCTTGGTGGCAAGTTGATTTGGCAGGTTACAGGTTGGAAATGGTGGGGAGAGGGGCAATGGAATGTTATGTAATTGATCAGATGGGAGTCGGGCATTTCTAAAGACTAAGGACGGCGGTGTTGGTGCCTACTTCATTTATCCGGGTTGATCAAAATTTCATTTTTAATTTTTAACAAACAATTCAGGTGGAGGAATCGAACTTAGAACTTCAAATGCAGGAACAAATGCTAGAACTTCAAATGCAGGAATAAATGCTATTCACCGTTTGTGCTACCCTTTGCTAATTTGCTAATGTTTTATAAACAATGTTGGGGTATGGATTTTTGGACCTCATATCTTCCGAAAATAATATGCAAAATAGTTTTAACTGTGGTTGATGTAAAAGAAACTAAGGACCAAATGTCGTGCTTATGAAGAGCATAAATTGCTTCATTCCTGGCAGCTTGGCATACCAAAAACTTTGCAGCAGCCAGTTATACAACTTTATGATAAGAACAAAGGCCTTGTTCATAGTGAATATTGGTTCTCACTTGTGGTCATCGGATATTTGTAGGTCAGCTTGTAATGCTTGGGGATCAAAATGGGAATACACAGGACTAATCCTTGCGGGGAATGATGCAGGGACTGGCGATAGGAGATTTTTTTCAAATTTTTAATACAGGCGATATTGGGAGAAGTGGGACCTAAAATCTCATATGTAGGGATAAACACTCTTATCCACTCGAGCTACAAGCCTAAGTAGATGAGGAGCATAAGTACACAGCTCAACCTTCTAGATAGGGCCTACCATGCCCTCCTAATAGTTCATGTGGCTATGCCACGTTTGGTATTTATTATCCCCTAAGCACCCAATTGACATTACCCAATTTGTATTAATTCATGCTGTAAAATAAAACCCTGCTTTGCTGCTTTAAAAAATGAATATAAATCGAGTTGTTCTGGTTATATTCACTTTTATTTTATGTGGCGAAGGACATAAAGATATTTTGCCTATGAGGAGAAAATCAACTGCCCTACTTGCATGTGCAAAATACAGAGCAAGCTGCCTCTGAGACTAATTGCAGACCTACCAAAAGCAGGTTTAATTTTCTAGAAAAGGATTAGTATTGGGTTTTGTCATAATTAAAGAATTAATCAGCTAGAGACCAGAGCATATGACTTTGTTGATCCTAGTTTTCTGTACATGATATACATATTTATGCCAATCCAAGCATAGAGGCTCAAAGGTTTATAAAGAGAGACTACCTAGGCAGTCTAATTAGTGTTGTAATCTTAGAAAGATGGAAGAACTATCACATATCTGAATGCCAAATGAACACTTAATCACAATTATGGAGATAAAAGAAACAAAAAAGGGTAGAAAGGTGAATTAGAAATGATACAGACAAACAAGTAATGTAATCTGCTCCATTTCAGAAAATGACTATAACAATCTAAACTATGATTCACCTCCAAAGAAAAGCTCACCCTTGTGCGATCGCAACCCTTTGTATCATGCTTTCTTCTTTTTGGATTTGAGCATCACATATCCAATGAACATGCATAAGAAGCAGAGAAGCACCATGCCAGCAAACACAGGTATTAATATGGCATATTCTTGGGGCAGGAAATACCGGTGGATGAAGTGATCACTGTTTACAAACGGCTGAAACACAACGAGAGTAAATATCAACAGCAGGTTAATATAAGTGTGAGAAGCATTTGAGAAAGAAGTAGCGAAGCAAGGCAGGTAATTAACTGACCAAGATTATGACCCAAAATGTGTAATAAGTGAATATAGATAAACTGATATAGGATAACAGAAACCCAACGGCCTTGTCTGCCAATTCCATTGTGATGTCTGTGGCTTCTGCTACCTGCAATTACAAAGAGGATTCATATGAAGTAGCGAACAGTTTCAACAAACAAGTACAAGTGTAGGAACATGTATCACATAACACAGAAAAACCACCTTGAAATTGTATCTAAACCCAATGGATAGTTTTTATACTTTCAAGGGAACCATATACCACCACCAAAACCAGTAGCGTTTCAAACCAACAATATGCTATCTCCATAAGCGGTAGAAAATCAAATTTACAAGAGATCCATACAGTTCTGACTGATTCTAAGCAACCAAAGCATTTGGTTTTAAAACATGAAAAATATGAAAGGAAGGGTGCATGAAAAATACAACAATTATGCAAGCAAAGCATTTGGTTTTATAACATGAAAAATATGAAAGGGAGGGTGAATGAAAAATACAATAATAATAAACACTCAAAAGTAGTAATCAACAAAAAATTTAGAGCAGCAACTTAACAAAACCGCCCAGGTTCAATGAGAACCCACCATCAATACCAAGCACCATTAGGTTTTTGGCATCTGGTTCAAAGATGCAACCTTTTCAACCATATTGACCAAAATCATAAAGGGCATCACCTAAACTAAAAATTCAATGAGATACACAAATGCATACACACATACTCAATTGAAAAATCAAACATGGAGTAACTGGATTTGCCTTCCATAGCAAACAAAAACCTTAATTGGTGCTGCAGATTGGGCATCGGATTATGATACTGACCCTTCCAGTGCCGAACGAACCCAATTCGAAATTTGGGATTTCAAGTTTTCAATTTCTTTTTCCTACACTGTCACAACCAAATTTACTTACCCGAGACAAAGTCCTTCTTTCAACCTTGATGATGATCGCTATCAGGCCAATTTCGATTTCCCTCTCTCTCTCTCACTGTCTGCAAGCCCTAATCGCATACAAAGAGATATTGAAGGACGACGACTGGCGCGTTCAGAACAGAAGGGAGACCCTGCATGCCCCCGGCTTAATATGTCTCTTTTTCAAAAACTCTTTTGGACTTAACTATTCCAAAGATAAAGCCCAATGGTCAGCACCGTTGAAGGAAAGCCCAAAACTTTATTCGTAAGTTACGGACTCAGTTTTCAACCAAAAACAAGAAGTTACGGCTTGTCAAAACTCATTTGAAGGACACCATTGTAGAACCATGCCATTCCTAATTAAAATAAGAGTAATGCTATTTGGACACACAACATTGACACACTTAATTGACACCCGCTGATGTGTCAATGTATCATTCGCTGAACAGAATGTGGCTTCAGAATGTGGCTTCAGGAATTGATGCATTGCCTCTCATGTCGATCATTATCTTCTTGGTTTCTACCTGTGGCTTGAGGAGCTTCATTATGTTTGCGGGTTTTAAGCTTTTTTTATTTCAACCTTGTTCAACTTCATAAGTTATACTGAAATTTTCTCAAACATTTGAAGTGGCTAAAGATGGGCCTCCATTTTTAATCTTTTAAAAAATATATATATATCTTAGCAAAATAATATTTTAAACTACTCCAGTGTATTGGACGGAGGAGGATCGAACTCGGATGCAATAAGACGGGCACACATACCTTAACCAACTGACCTAACCACATCAACATTTTTAATCCCTAACCTGACTCTTTTCATCACAGTCCATTAATTTGTTGACTAATCACAAATTGGTGAACGAGGATTGCGTGACAATTTCAGTACACAAAAACATGTGACTTTTGTGTGCAAGCACCAACTTCAAAACTAGCTGAGCATCAAATTCATATCATATAACAGTTTGATAAACATGTTGTGATCCATTAGAATTTTCACATTTTGAAGCAGCTATATCTTTGGCCAAATTACGGCGAGAACTGATTACAAAGCAATAATCAGAATTCTAAATCCCCGTAATTTAATTACAAAACCGTCTGATGTCACAAGCAACTACAGCTTCCCAAAAAGAACAAAGAACAACAGACAAAACAAAGAGTATCATATAATTGTCCCAGAAAAAGAAAACAAAACAAATACACTTCTCTGAAAGCAGATTTTGAAAAACAGCAGTCAACCCCAGAGGAACTGTATTGCATCCAACATCCTCAAAACCTATCTGCTCCTTAATTTGATCCCAACATTGTTTGGCTCCTAAAGAAACACATAGGGGTACATATTTCCCCATCATTTTTGCAGCATCCAATGCATTATATCTTTCCGTATAACTCCCCCAAACGCACCTGCACTATAGTTCGACCTTAATGGTTGAGGCACATTCATGCATAAGTGCCGGTACTGGTTTATCATCCCAGAAGGCTTTCGTGATCTCATCATCATTGTAATTGGAGGAAGGGGTTTAGACCACATATTGGTCATTGTTGAAAACAGATGCCTGTCGGATTCCTGATTTCTGGTTATCTGGGTGCTTCCAGGAGTTTTGAGGTGGGAGGAGTTTACCTTATTCATCACGCTACCACTGGTTGGGGGTTTTTCCAGAGGACCCCGAATCTGAGCTTCGGGTTTCATCCGATCAAGCCATCGTAGGATCCGGTTACCAAGATTTCGACCAACTTCTATGTCTCTTTCCTGTATGCTCTTGTGAACCCTGATAGCTACATCAAACACAGCACGTGTTCGCCTTTGTATGAAAGAAAACACAATGGCCGTAGCAGTTATAAACTAATACAAAAACAAATGATTAATAGTCATTATTTAACGAACTATTGCAGTATCACAGGAAACAAGTAAAATTGGATCGTAGCAACAAACAAACTGCTAGTTTGAATCCTACTGATGATTAAACACATCTGATAGTTTGAATGCTAAATAAGTGCTGATGAGCTATGAATTTGTGCTAAATATTCAAATAAAAACGTCCAGGACAATAATAAAATGTTTATCTATTCCAGGGAGAACACATTACATCAAGATTGCACGAGACAAATGAGAACTGTGAAGGGTTTAAAGATGTTAGCATCAACAAATTGCAGAGTTTGATGCAATGAAACTTATGCGTAAGGTTAAGTAATTACCCAACAGAAATATTTTAACACTGAAAAAATGGGGAAATCACTGGCCTTTCAGAGCTAATTTCATAGAAGGAAATTGAAAACATGAAAGAAAATAAGATCTGAGAAACATTCAACAAGTTATATATTAAGATTACAAAAATTCCTAAACCACGAAGAAGAAAGAGCACACATACATTCGAATGAGACTGATGCAAAACATGCATTAAACCAATTTTATGGAAGCAGAGATAAAGGAAAGAAAAATCATGCAAAATAAACCAAAAATTATATTCATATTGAGAGGAAATTCTAGTCAAACTCTTCCCAAATCACAACTATTTCAAAGAGAAATTAAGGAGGGGGGGAGAAAGAGAGAAAACAAATACCTGTGAGCAAATTGACGGATCTTGGGGTGCTTAGGGCTTATGAGGCGTCGCTGAATCTTCAGAGCCAGTCTATAAGTGCGCCTCAGCCCCAAGAAATAGGCTGTTCCTAATGTGACCTCCCACAGCACCATTCTTCCTTCCTTCCTTCCTTCGTTTTCGCTTTGTGCGTAGCTTGTGTTTGTGTTATTGTCTCTGAGAATTTTTTCTTATTACGGTTTTGTTTTTAGGTTTTCGTTTCTCGCAAGCTTTCCACGGGCCGCCAGAAATTTCGATCCTCGTCAACAACATTCTCAGCTTCCCTCTGCTTCGCGTCACCGATCAAAGCGTCATCGTGTACGTGGGGATACTCAAGTTGATCTCAACCGTTCGTTGGTGCCGATGCAGTCAGTTAGCCTCTCGCTCGTTTATACATAAAGGCCCAAACCAGTAGAGTTTTAAGTCTGGATTGAAATTTCAGGCCCAAAGTATTGAGAAAAATACATCACACTAGGGGAAACAGTTTGTAGCTCGGGTCCCAATCTTTGCCAACTCACGACTCGTTTTGTGGTGAGAGTGTCATATATGAACCATAGATGTGGACTTTCATATTAGCCACATGATTCATCTGAATAATAACTTCAATTAAATTTAATAAAATAATCATGTGGCTAATATAAAAGTCCACATGAGGGGTTTATATATAACACCCTCACTATAAAATTTCGCACAAACTCACTTTTATAAGTAAATCAAGTCCTAGCCCACTCAGCTACTTACACCCTAGGCCAGACTGCTTTGTTTTGGCCCAGTCTACAATGATATTGAGTTGGGAGATTATGTACAGAGGATCTTGAGTGTGGCGTAAGCGTAATTGTTCTTAATTACATGAGTTACAAATTTCTTGCATTTATCAAAATATTACTTTACAAGAAAGAATTTATTGCTAACGTGGATTAAGTTAATTGGCCAAGGTAGGGAATCCACCTCTTGCACCTAAATTATAATCCCTCTCGTGGTAAATTAGAATAATTTAAAGTATTTCAAGTGATTGTATTTATCCATGCATCTATGTGTTGGGTTCAATTCTCCTCTTCCCAATATCATTTGTATATAAATAAATAAAACTATATAATAAAAAAAGATTGATTTGAAAAAGAAAAAGAAAGAAATTTTATCCACAATGTCTTTATTTTCTGTATTTTTTATAAAGCAACAAATAGAAACAAAAAGAAAAATAAAGTTCCTATTTAAAAATCCCAGATTCGAGACATACAGCTCACTAATAATTTCTTTGCTTTTTTTTCACCCACTCTCTCTCTCTCTCTCTCTGTCTCTCTCTTTCGTTTTCTCTTTGTCCTTCTCTGTGTATTCAAGTCTGTGACCATGCAAAGACAATCACTGGGGGGCTCACCGGGCTCGAAGCTCCACCAGGCCCATGGCGGAGCCAAGGAACAAGCTCTGCTCCTAGACGACGCTCCCAACCGCAGTAACAAGGACCTTTTAGTCTTTTCCACCTCCACCTCCTCTTCAATCTCCGCAGACGACGACCACAAAGCATCAAAGCCTCACCGCCTGTCATCACCGCCCCCTACCGCTCCACACAAATCCATCCACGTCATCCCCGTTCTCACCCTCCTCTGCTTCCTCATCCTCTTCATCTTCTCCCACAGCCCCTCCCAATCAGGTAACTCTCAATCAATGGCTCTTAACTCATCTCCTTTTTTTAATCTTCATTCCTGACCGTCGGTTTCGTTTCCGTTTCAGATTTGGCTCAGTTCAATGGCTTTACGAAACTACCAGGGAAAAAGCGCGCAGGTACAATGCAGATAATTAATCGTTCTCAATTTCCAAAATGTTTTTTTTTTTGTTTTTGGCGTTTCTAAAATTTATTTTCTGTTTTTTGTTTCGTGCTTTTCGTTTTTGTAGACGCCACCGACAACGAAATCGGCGACTTGAGCCGATTTCTTGATATCCGGAAGAGCGATGTTTTGGCGATCCGCAGCCTCAGGAACTTGCAGGACACCCAAGGAACCCGAAAACTCCCCCCGAGATCTCGCTCCCACCGGAAAATAGCCGATTTTTAAGCCGCATTCCCTGCTTCTCTTCTCTACTCTACTCTACTATGTCTGTCCTCATCGGCTCTCGGTGGAAGAACTCGCACGTGCGTCACCGTCAGCTTTTTTTCGCACGTGTAAATTAAATTGCAGAGCAAGCTTTTTTTTTTTATTTGTTTAAATTTATTTTAATTTTTTGTGTAAACATATTACTTGAGCGCTTCAGTCGCTTAGAGAAAGATTTCGAACAGAGAAATAACGTAATTCTTACAGATCTTTTTGTTTTTATAAATTTCGTGAGTGTCGTACGCTAAAGTGAGCGGGTAGGGAGGCGTTAAGTAGATGAACGGACGTAAACGTGCGCCTGATGGGATACAGCTGGATTTTCGTACTCGACCGTTGCTCTGCACCCTCGGGTTTCGGTCGGAATTTGCTAGCTGGAAAATTGAAGGAAGTAAATACATTAACTGCGTTCTGTGTCACCGGCGGTGTATAGATTTTTCTGTGGCGTTGGCTTCTCCTGCTTACACGTAGATAGCTAAACGTTAAAGTTGTTACTATGTGGACTCTTTTTAAAAAAAATTTAAAATTTATATAGCTTTTATTTTTTTAAAATGATTGATATTTATTCTAGGGGAGGCCCACAAGGGGATTTGACCAGGCGCCATGGGTTTGCAAACAAAGACCTCACCACCGGCTAATTTATACAACTTATGTGGGCAGTTTAGTACACTGAATTCAATAATTGCTATTTTAATTCTCGGGATTTTTGTAAAAATGTCACATGAACGTATATCTCAGTTTTAATTTATTAAAGAAAAATTTAAGAGAAATATAATCTTAATTTTCAAAATCCATGATTTGTCATCTGATTTTAACATTTAATTTTCCATCCATTTTAATGATATTTTAGTCTTATCATATAAAAGGAAAAAAAAGGAGAAAATAGAGACCTCACTCTCCCTTTCTCCCCTACTCCAACACCACCGGCCCACAAAACACATCGGAGGGGGAATGGAAAGACTAAAATACCCTTTAAAATGAGTGAAAAATTGGATGGTGTTAAAGTTATATGACAAATCATGGATTTTAAAAAATCAAAGTGACATTTCTCTTCATTTTTTCTTTAAGGTGACAAATTGAAACTTAGATATAAGTTCAGATGATATTTCTACAAAAATCCATTTAATTCTCCAAAGTATAGGTATTCTAGCATGCATTACCGCTTAGTATTAAATTATTGAGTCTGATTTTGATACACGTCTAAATAATTTTTTTTTTAATGATTGTAAAAGAAATTCACTTAATAGTATAATTCGAAAATCAATATAGAACTTTTTAATGCATAGGGTGAAATGGGGTTTGCCTTTTTTCCCCCCAAAAAATGGTTGTTACCCTCATTCATTGAGATTTTTATTGTGGTATTTTTTTAGAATTATAAATTTATATATTTTAAATTATATCAAGTTAATTAATATTAGTTAAATTAAAAAAAGGAAATGGAAGGCCAAGTCTAACAACGTAGGCTTATAACTAATCAGAACATTAAAGTGATTGCTTGAAACCTTCTCGAATGAGGCATATGTGGTGGTTTTAGGTTGGTAGTGGTGAAGTTGTACAAAACACTTCCCCTACCCTTGGGTTAGTAGGGCCCCCCAACCACAAAGATGGGTAGCAAACCAAAAAATGGAAATGGAAGGAAATACTTATAGGTTTAATCTTGATAATTTTTGAGCCCACATGCATTTCTCTCTCTCGCTTTTCTTTCGTGGAGTCAACCTCGATGGGTTGTAAAATTGGATGCAAATATGCATCAAATTTCACATCTCCAGCCAATAGTATATATATATTTTACCTCATCATTGGGGAAATTTATATTGGTTACATTTACGCCCCTTATACCTTGACAATGAAGTAGCTCTAACTAAGTCACTATTTCTAGGTGTATGTACCTATTGAAATTGAAATGAATAGATCGTATTGTTTGGGTAAGGATTCAATGAGCGTGAACTCATTAGGGGTTTGCATCAGTTATAATTCAACCTATTTTAAGAAATCCTTATACTCATTAGAATCCAATCTCATCAATTTTTTTTTTTCACAAGTGAAATTGGGAGAAGGGAGATTCAAACACAATAGCTCAAGTGCAGAAATAACTGCTCTTAAGTACTTGAACTGCAAGTCCTTTGCAAATCCAAATTAATCTAACATCTTTTGAGGAAAAAACTCAAAGGAAATATCCTAGCCGCGGCCCCTTGCGCGTCAGTGGCCTCACACATACTACACTGATGCTAGGACTCGAACCCAAGATCTTGCTTGATTGAGCAATTATTCCAAACCACTACACTAGTGGGTTCTTTGCTATTGCATTCCTTTTAACACAAATGATATTGAGGGAGGGATGAATTGAACCGAGAACCTCAAGTGGAGGGATAAATGCTTTTAACCAATTCAGCTACAAGTCCCTTTTTTTTAATTAAACTTTAGAGTTTAAGCTAATCTCATCATCAGATTGTCATATGCTCAGCATTAGAAAGGGGAATAAACAAGCTTGTATTTTTTGTATTCGAGAAATAAAAAAATAAAAAAAAAAGGTTATCCAAATTCCTTTGTAAAGTATGACAATGTGATGGTGAGCAACATGCCTTTTCCTTACGATTATTTTATAAACTTATCTGTTTCCACAAGAATATTAGCGTGTAAAGATAGGCTAACATTGCTAATTATTGAGGGAATAAACAAGGTTTTTGTTATGAAATAAAATAATTAGAGTATGGAATTACCACTGAAAAATGATAGTGGAATTATATCTTTTCTTGTGGCGTTTGCACAGATTGAATTTCCTCTCAAATAGAAACTCACTCAATAGTATTCAAATCTCACTCTCCTTTTCTTTCTTCTCTTCTGATGGTGTGTATTACAAATGAACGAACAAGCCTATTTATAGGCGCTTCTGAAATTTTCTCGTGAGTGTACAGTGCAAAGTTTCTGCCTTAATTTCAAACCATCACTTTCATCCGTGAGTGTACAGTGAAACTTTTGCCTCATTTTCAAACTTCCTAATTGATTGTGGGCTCCACTTCCACTATTTATAACACTCCCCCTTGGAGACCACATATCCCTAGATTAGTTGCCTCATTAAAACCTTGCCTGGAAAAACCCAGTGGGAAAAAACCGAAGCGAAGGAAAAAGAGTACAACCTTACTTGGGACATTAGAGTAATGTGAAGTGCGCACATGTTGCCTCGTTAAAACCTTGCTAGGAAAAACCCAGTGGGAAAAACCCTAGTCGAAGGAAAAAGAGTACAACGCGCTTATGTCCTGTGTTAGAGGACTCTTGAATGCTCCCCCTGATTTTGCATGCTCCAACTTGATTGCTTGCAGAGTTGTCGTAATCCGATGCCATGTACTAGCTTCTGGAATGTGCACTTGGGTAAAGACTTGGTGAAGAGATCTGCCAAGTTATCGCTTGAACGGATTTGTCTGACTTTGATTTCTTGATTCTTCTGAAGCTCATGTGTGTAGAAAAACTTTGGTGATATGTGCTTGGTCCGGTCACCCTTGATGTACCCTCCTGTGATCTGAGCAATACAAGCTGCATTGTCTTCGTTTAGGATGGTTGGAGTGTCCGTTGTTGAGGGCAAAGCACAGGTGCTTCGAATGTAATGAATCATTGACCTTAACCAAATGCATTCACGACTGGCTTCATGGAGGGCAAGTATTTCTGAGTGATTGGAAGATGTGGCTACCAACGTTTGCTTTGTTGATCGCCATGAGATTGCAGTTCCTCCACATGTAAACACATACCCAGTTTGTGAGCGTCCTTGATGTGGATCAGAGAGATATCCTGCATCAGCATATCCAACAATACTTGGGGCATTGGTCAACTCACTGGAATAGAATAAGCCCATGTCTGTTGTTCCACGAAGATATCGTAGAATATGTTTAACACCGGTCCAATGTCGGCCTGTTGGAGCAGAGCTGTATCTTGCTAACAAATTTACTGAAAATGCGATGTCAGGTCGGGTACATTGTGCTAAATACATTAAAGCACCTATTGCACTAAGATATGGTACTTCTGGACCAAGGACCATTTCATCATCCCCTTTCGGACGATATGGATCTTTCTTAGTGTCGAGAGACCGAACGACCATTGGTGTGCTAAGTGGATGGGCTTTATCCATGCCAAACCGCTTTAATACCTTTTCAGTATAATTTGATTGATGCACCAAAATTCCATCAGCACTGTGCTCAATCTGTAAGCTAAGACAATATTTTGTCTTTCCAAGATCTTTCATCTCAAACTCGCGTTTGAGATAATCAGCAGTCTTTTGGAGTTCTTCAGGAGTTCCAATCAGATTCATATCATCAACATAGACTGCCACTATCGCAAATCCAGACTCTGATTTCTTAATAAACACACATGGACAGACAGGATCATTTGTGTATCCTTCTTTCAGTAAATACTTGCTGAGACGATTATACCACATTCACCCAGATTGTTTCAACCCATATAATGATCTTCTCAATTTGATTGAGAACATAGCCCGTGGTTTATTACTGGCTGCATCGGGCAGCTTAAGTCCTTCTGGGACTTTCATGTATATGTCGGTATCCAACTCTCCATACAGATATGCGGTAATGACATCCATAAGTCTCATGTCAAGTTTTTCTGAAACCGCTAGGCTTATCAAGTAACGGAACGTAATTGCGTCCATTACTGGAGAGTATGTTTCCACATAATCAATTCCAGGCCTTTGTGAAAAACCTTGCGCAACAAGTCGTGCTTTATACCTTGCAATCTCATTTTGCTCATTGCGCTTTCTTGTAAATACCCACTTGTAACCTACAGGGTTCACATTGAGTGGGGTTGGAACAATAGGTCCAAAAACACTCCTTTTTTCCAAAGAGTCTAATTCTGCCTGGATTGCATCTTTCCACTTAGGCCAATCCTGTCTCTGTGTGCATTCATCAATGGAGCAAGGCTCAACATCATCAAATTTAATGATCTCAGTAGCCACTAAGAATGCAAATAAATTATCAATGATTATCTCATTTCTGTTCCACAATTCATTAGTGGATGCATAATTTATGGAGATTTCTTGGCTTTCGGGTACAGCTACCACTTCAGGAGCACGTGTCTCATCAAGGACATTTTCCTTCACAGGAAGTACCCGTCCCTCTTGAGGAAGATTTAAATCATGAATTATGGGCTCTCCATTTATTTCATTTGCATTCATTTTGGCCATCAACTTCCTCTTTCGAGGAACTGAGTCCTTTGAGCCTAGTGGTCTGCCACGCTTCAGGCGTGCAATAGATGAGCCGTTTGCTGGCGCATTGCCTTTTTCATTATGAACATCAATCCTTGCAGGTGCATTTGCAGCTGGGATATGTGATTTCATCACCTTCGAAGCATCATTAAAAGCATCTGGCATCTGATGTGCAATGCTTTGGAGGTGAACGATCCTTCTCACTTCATTGTCACATTGAGCGGTACGAGGATCGAGATGAAACAAAGTGGGTACATCCCATGATAATTCACGCCGTTCTTCAGGAACGGGTTTGCCTTGTTCTTTAGGAACAGATTTTTCTCCCCCTAATAATGGGAAAATTGTCTCATCAAAATGACAATCCGCGAATCGTGCCCTAAAGATATCACCAGTCAGAGGCTCCAGATATCTTATGATAGATGGTGAATCAAAGCCAACATAAATTCCCAATCTGCGTTGAGGGCCCATCTTAGTACGTTGCGGTGGTGCAATAGGCACATAAACCGCACAACCAAAAACTCTTAAATGTGAAACATTTGGTTGAATGCCCAACACAAGCTGAATTGGAGAATATTGATTGTTGGCGACGGGCCTCAATCGTACCAGAGATGCTGCATGTAAAATGGCATATCCCCAAGCAGAAACTGACAACTTTGTTCTCATTAGCAATGTGCGTGCTATCAATTGAAGACGCTTAATCAAAGCTTCTGCCAAGCCATTTTGAGTATGAACATGGGGAACAGGATGTTCAATGTCAATGCCTAACGACATGCAGTAATCATCAAAAGTCTGAGATGTAAATTCACCAGCATTATCGAGTCTGATTGACTTAATGGGATAATCTGGGAATTGAGCTCGTAATTTAATTATCTGAGCCAAGAGCCTAGCAAATGCCATATTCCGAGTGGACAAAAGGCAAACATGTGACCATCGGGTAGATGCATCCACCAAGACCATAAAGTACCGAAATGGTCCACAGGGAGGATGAATAGGCCCACAAATATCCCCTTGAATTCTCTGTAAAAATGATGGGGATTCAACATCAACCTTTTGTTGTGATGGTCTGATTACCAACTTCCCTTGTGAACAAGCTTGACAAAAACTGTCATTTGATACCATAATATGTTTTGTCAATAAGGGATGTCCTTTAGAGTTGGTAATGATCCTACGCATCATAGTGGATCCAGGATGACCCAATCGGTCATGCCAAAGCTTGAAAGTATTTGAGTCAATGGACTTCTGGTCCATGATACTATGTGCCTCAATTGTCCGTATGGTTGTATAGTACAACCCTGATGAGAGCGCACAAAGCTTTTCCAATATACGCTTCTGGGTATCATTGGAAATAATACAAAGATATTCCATGTTTTTCTCATTCTTTGTTTCAACATGGTAACCATTCAAACGAATATCTTTGAAACTCAACAGATTTCTTCTGGAGTTAGATGAATACAAGGCATCTTGAATGGACAGTATTGTCCCATTTGGTAACATAACTTGGGCTATGCCTGAGCCTTCAATCAGGTCTGTAGGTCCTGATATGGTTGTTACCTTTACTTTTGTAAGCATCAATTTTGAGAAATACTTTCGATCTCGAAGGATTGTATGAGTAGTTGCACTGTCAGCAAGACAAATATCTTTGCTAGAGCTCTTGTTTTGGGGGCATCCATAATTTACATCCATGCCTTCAAATAAAATAAGTTGAATCAACAATCATTCAAAACATTGCCACTTTTATTGAAGTGAAGGTAGAAAAGAAAAATAAACAGTGCTTCAGATAATACAAATGGTACATGAAGGAATTTAATCCAGTTCGGACCCATAAATTTCATTCCCCCTTTCAGAAACAAAATCGGAAACATCTAGATGCGTCTTGTCTAAACGACGCGATATTTCCGATGAGCCGTCTATGGCTGGCGGATCAGGTGCAACATAATTTGTCTCCACTTTTCTGTTTTTAAGTGAAGTTTGATAAAGATCCGCCAAGTGCCTCGGCGTACGACATGTACGCATCCAATGTCCCTTTGCACCACATCTGTAACAAGCTCTTTTATTATTTCTAGGCACATAGCTTGCTTGTGTTTTTCCCTTATTTCTGGGTGCATTTTTGCCATTCATGGATGGATTGTTTCTTGGCCCCAAGCCGTATGGATGAGCACCACGATCTTTTCTACTCCCTTGCCATCGGCTACGTTTGCCTTCTCGCCCACGTTTGTGGATACTGCCACGAGATGAGGTGGCATTTACTTCCCGAGATGCAGCATTTATTTCGGGAAGTGGTGCTGAGCCTGTTGGGCGAGATTGGTGATTTTTCAATAAAAGCTCGTTGTTCTGCTCAGCTAGCAAGAGGCAAGATACAAGTTCTGAGTACTTCGTGAAACCACTATGCCTATATTGCTGTTGCAAAAGCACATTTGAGGCATGAAATGTACTCAGAGTTTTTTCGAGCATATCTTCCTCAGAGATATTCTCACCACATAATTTCATAAGGGAGGTGATCCTGTGCATAGCTGAGTTGTATTCAGACACTGTCTTGAAGTCTTGAAACCTCAAGTGTGTCCATTCATATCTAGCTTTTGGGAGAGTCACCGTCTTCTGATGATTGTATCTCTCACACAAGGCTTTCCATAGGACCAATGGTTCATCAATCACCACATATTCGCTCTTCAGCGCTTCATGAATGTGGCGGCGAAGGAAAATCATGGCCTTCGCATTTTCCTCAGGTGATGCATCACTTCCATCTTCAATGGCTTTGCCAAGGCCATTAGCACGCAGATGGATCTTGGCATCCAGGACCCATGATAGGTAATTGTCCCCAGAAAGATCTAGGGCAGCGAATTCCAATTTTGCCAGATTTGCCATCTTCAAAAGAAGAATGAGATGCATTAGAATTCGCAATAATCTTCAGGCTTAATATATTTTTGAACTTCAGGCCAAAAATATTTTACACAAAATTTCAGATTCGGGATCTGGGACATTAAGCCATTTATTAATAGGAACTTCAGGCCCTATAATTGTTTGAGAAACTCCAGGCCCTTATTTCAGTTGGTTATAAATATAAAGTGCTATAAATTTACTGGTATGGACGATAAACCCGCACCATACTTTAATTGTGCGATAAAGTAAATTCATAAAGTAAATTGCTTGCTGTATGGACGTTAATCCCGCACCATACTTTAAATAAAAGTAAATGTGCGGTAAAGTAAACGTGCTTGTATGGGCACTAATCCTGCTCCATACTTTTAAATAAAAGTAAAGGCAGTTGTGTGGACGATAAACCCGCGCCACACTTTTAAATAAATACTGTTGTATGGGTAATAAACCTACACCATACATTAAATACATTGTATGGGTAATAAATCTACACCATACAGTAAATAAAGTAACTGAGGGATTAAAAACCACCACTTAAAAATATATGAGGTGAAACCGTTCATAAGGTTATTGGTGGGTTCTTATTAACACCACAATCAAATGATATAATATAATAGTATATTATCATAGCCCAGTAAAGTTTACGTGGGCCTTATATGAAATAATATGTATGCATTAAAAAATCATACTATAATAATATTATATGATGATTTGTGTTACAACGCGATGGGTAATGAAAATTACACCACCATAAAACAACAGAATGGGGTATAAAACCATGCCATTCCAAATTATATTACAAAGAAATAAATTAAGCAAACATGGATGAAACAGCACAAAAATTGTGAGAACACAAAAAAGAAAGTTTGCATGTCGTCGTAGTAGTAAAGTGAGAGGAGACATATGACGGAGAGGAGAAAGAGAAATAACCACATAGTGTTGAGCTGAGAAAAGTGGAGAGACTATCGTGCTGATAACGTGTTATGAAATAAAATAATTAGAGTATGGAATTACCACTGAAAAATGATAGTGGAATTATATCTTTTCTTGTGGCGTTTGCACAGATTGAATTTCCTCTCAAATAGAAACTCACTCAATAGTATTCAAATCTCACTCTCCTTTTCTTTCTTCTCTTCTGATGGTGTGTATTACAAATGAACGAACAAGCCTATTTATAGGCGCTTCTGAAATTTTCTCGTGAGTGTACAGTGCAAAGTTTCTGCCTTAATTTCAAACCATCACTTTCATCCGTGAGTGTACAGTGAAACTTTTGCCTCATTTTCAAACTTCCTAATTGATTGTGGGCTCCACTTCCACTATTTATAACAGTTTTTATATTTGTTGCACCCCATCAATTTCAACCGCATTAATATTTTTCAAATGTTTCATTTTCATGAATTTGTATTGATATAATTAATTAATATTGGGTCCAAAATTTTGAACAAAAATGGTGGTCCCCGGCAGTCACAAGTGGAGCTTAAAGACATGAGCTCGTGATTGTTTACAGCCTGGTTTTCTTCTGGTGGAGCCTGTACCATAATTGAGTTTACAACCCTTTCATGTGTAAGCCTTTTCTTTTCCTTTCAAAAAAGTCTTCTCTCTTTGCCTTTTTATTCAAACAAAAAATGCAAATGTGTTTTGTTGTGCGCCATTCTTAATGGTAAAGATTAGTTCATTATCATAGATATGAAAAAAGTACAGTGAGAGTTTTGAGTCCCCTTGGTTAGGATGTTCAGTCATATCACATGTCCAACATTGCAAGAGTTACAATTGACATATTAGTTATTGATTTAGGGAAATTTCGTTTTACAGAATAGAAAAAACCACTAGCCACAATCACTGCGGCAAGTATTGAGAATTTCGTTTAGCAAAGCATCGTGTATCGATTCGGCACACCAAAAGCACAACGTGATAACGTCAAGTTCAAGACCTTCTGCTCCAACCTCAAAATCAACCTATTTTTTGCTTCACCTGCCAACCCACAGTTGAACAAACAAATCAAAACCATGAATCAAATTATCAAGAAAACATAAAGACCTACCAGGACAAAGCCAAGGGTTGTTGGCCTGAGCTCCAGCCAAAGGTCCTCAAGTCATACCGAACGTCATTTACGTGAACTAGTTAATGCTGATTCGGTGAAATGCCATATGTTTGCTGTTTATACCCGAATGAACAGCCAATAAGAACAGAACACGTGGACAAAATCGAGTCCGGTCAAAGTTGCCTTCGGCACCCAGGCTACCGATCCATCCATTAAGGCAACGCCCTCACCTGGGACACGTGGCATGCTCACAGTCGACGTTCACAGTCCCACATTGAAATTCCCAACAAAGTGCCCACCTCCCAAGGCCTATAAAGGAGGTCAACCATCCCAAAATGAAGGTAGTCAGAACTAAAGGCATACAGGCCTATTGATCTGTCAGTTTAATTTACTAAATCCGAACTTACTTAAGCATCGAAGAGCCTTCGGCCGGTACCATACTGGTGCCCTAGGCCTTACCGAGCATTTTCTCATATTGCATATAATACTTCCTACCGAGGCCATCAGGATACCGAAGGCTCGAAATCTCTAAGTTGACCGTCAGAGTCCTGAACCACTTTTTGGCGTCAACATTTGGTAAAGGAAACACAAAAATTAAAAAAGAAGATAAAACATGGAGAACAAAAAAATATTTTGAACCCAATTTTTTTTAAAAAAATTATATACAAGGGAACTAAATCCAAATATCTAAGCATATAGCTACAATTAAAAAAAATAGATTTGCATTTAAATTTCTTTTACTAGTTCACACTATTCCACAAAAGAAAATAGATTTTGAAAACAAAAAATATCTCTGAGGTATTCCGTTCTTGATGAAACTATGGTGCCACTGCCAAACGAAATTTGCTTATCCTGATTCCTATCATATGTATACGTGTGGTCTATGCAGCGCGAGTTTCCTCTTTGGTCTCTAGCAAATATATGTGATGTGATTGATTTTTATTTGAAACTCCACATTTAATACTTTGTTTTTGTATTTTTGAAAAAATTGAAAAATTCTTTGTTTTTTTTATTATAATGAAATTCTAGGATTGCATTCATAATTCTGCCAAAAAAATCAATAGTCACAAAGCGCCATTACAATAACGGAGCGGTCTAACATCAAAATTAAGACAATCTAGTGCGCCTCCATTAATTAGAAAAAATTGAAACATTCTTTAATTGGAGGCTTTGGATTTTTCCTTGTCTGGAACTTTTAATGTTAGGAAAAATACACGAGTAATGGGGAATGGGACAATCGTGCCTACCAAAACAATGGAGAAACAAGGTCTACCACTTTCAAAGAATATTTTATCAACACTTGCATAATTCTTATATCCATTCTTTTATACAGAAATTTGAAGGAAAAAAAAAACACAAAAACAAACATATAAAATAAAATTATATACTAATTAACATTTTCCGTTTCCATATCTCTTTTTTCATTTCTCTTGAAAAGTATTTCATTCTTGTATTTTTTTTCTTCAACAAAGTGTGGCCACATTAAAGTGAAACTTGTTAGCAAATACTCCCGGCTGAGCCAATTGACCACTAGCACCGAGAACACGCTACGTGGACCAGACCACATCTCCACGTCCAGGGCACATCACCTTCTGAGCCACCATGCACTCCTAACCCCAGCGAGCCATGCTTAGGCATGGCCAGACGCCTCTTCCAACCTTAATTAAAGCATCGGCTAGATACCCCCCGCTTCCCCTTGATGAAGGGAGGATGCTCCCTTCAAGCTCCTATACATGCCATGCACTAGTCTTGGGACAATGGTCTTATTGTAGTGTCTGAAATAGTCCACCCAAATACATCCTCGACTACATTTTCTGACTTTGGCATTGGAGAGAGCTTGGTAGGTCCAACATTGGTGCCAGGGCCGGTCTTGATATTTTGAAGACCCTATGCGAACCTTAAATTGGGGCCTCACATAAGCTAACATAAACTTACACCATTATGTAATGTCATACAATAAATGTTTTTTATTTCCTTAAAGTGACCAAAGTACCCATACTTCCAATTAATGATGTTACACCTTTTGAATAATCACCATGATTGTGATGATGAGTCTTTGTCATCATAGATCATATTCAGATATAAAATATTTTTTAACGCTTAATTTATTTTGTATCAATATTCCAAGAACATCATAATTGGATGCAATTTTTTTGGTTGAGTTAGTTGGATGCATTATTTTTGCAAAATTGAATATCTAAGCATATAAAAAAACAATCGTGTACATTTTTAATCGAGGTGAGCCCTATATATGGAAGTCTTATCTCTATGGGCACTTGAAAAAAAGAATCTACATGAGTAATTGAAGAGCTAGGGTCAAGTCAATGGTGGGGACGTACACACGTGACAAGCAATGTCTGCACATAGGAACATAGATATTATTGGGGCAATTAGAATATTCTTGCTGAAGAATATATATATATTTGAGGAATGAGGTGCTTAGTCAATAAACTATTTCAATGAAATCATGTGGTTGAGATTGATTTAAGTGTTTAAACTTGTTTGTGTCTAATGACTTGCCAAAACCCCATATGTACGTACGCTTTACCGTGTCCAAGTGTTATAATATGGATGGGCAATATGGTTAATATTTCCCACTTTTATGATATAATATCAATAAATATCTACTTATATATATATTCTAACAAACGAGTTATACCATGTGACATACTCTCATACTACGTACACTATAATTACTTGCACTTAAAGCATCCACAATGGGGTTCCTAAACCACCTCATTGGACAAATTTTAAGGAGGAATTGGAAAAATACAACTCCAACCATGCTCCCTATTCACCTCCTAAAATAAAGAGACCTCTAGGAACTCCTAAATCTGAGGAGAGAGAAAGGACTCCTAGTGGCTCCTTATAATTTAATGTTGTTTATTTTTATGCATAGTTTAAACTTTTAATTAATACAAACTATTTTTTTAAATAGAGATGATAACCAATCACATTGAATTAAAAAATAACTATAGTATTTATGAGTTTCAAACTTAGGGAGTATGATTGGAGTTCAAATTTTATAGAGTTCCTAAAATAACTTTTGTGTGTTTTTAGCTAAATTTTAAATAAAGAATAGGGAGCATGACCTTTGCCTACATAATTACTGACTAATTCCTTGTGATCGGGTATTTATTATTTTAGTATGTGGTTGTGAAAGTAGCTGGGATATTGAATGTTGGTGTTGACATCGGACAAGCTGCTTTAAACAGTGGTTGCAACATCATGTGATTGACAAATAGCAGAGCAGTTTTCATCTTTCAACATTATGTACGTAATAAATTTTCAACTATAATTTTTATACTACTTTTTGCAGTTGGATCTTTTTTATTTTATTTTTGTCATTCAATAGGGAGGGAAATGGGGGAGTATTATATTGGGTTACCTCAAGATTGTCTTTTACGTGAATCGAACTCGGGTGCACTGTGCAAAAATCCTCAAGATTGCCTCAAGATTTTCTTAAAGTAAAAATCATCATCAATTAGCATACAAATTACAAATTAAATCATCTTTCATTATATAACCAATCAACATGATAATGAAGTAAGGCATTTAGTATATATAAATTGAAATTTAGATACATATTTGATTTGAATTCAGATTTAAATCTGACTATTTGCTTTTGAGTGACATTTATGAATTTTTTTGGTCAATTTTTTGTGTTGAAATCCTTGAAATTGAAAAAAAATTTATCAATGGATTAAAAAAGAGAGCCAAAGAGAGATGATTATTACTTATAGAAAATAACGTGTTTGCCCTTTTTATTATTATGATTATTAATTGTTGTTACCAAAAAAAAAACCAAAAAAGAACTAAAACTATGATCTACATAAGTAGGTTTTGAAGTTGCGCCCTAAATAGAAGTTGAGCCCCTGTAAACTAACACAACTAGAAACGTCTTTGTGTCAAAAATTTGCATATATATATATAACATTTGTTAATATATACATATATTATACACATATAAAAAAATCGAGGGCCCTCAAAAATCAGGGGCCTGTGCTGTGGCACCACTTGCACACCCTCAGGGCCACCCTTGATTGGTGCCTCTTGGGTGATCAGTCTATCCCTTCCATGCAGGTCACTCCTAGGAGCGGAGGAACTGCTATTGTCCGACCTAATGGAAGCTCTAACATTGACCCTATCAAAGTCCTATGTTGACCATTCCAAATCACATGTCAACAGTTGACGCCGTTTGCGGAAAACATCAACAAAATGTCTCAGTCTTGCTAATCAAGTCACTCCAAGTGCTCAAACCCCTGGGTAACTCTCGTCATCACCGCCACTCCACAAGAATCGTGGTGCTGAATAGATGACTAAAGAGATAGCCATGTTACATTCTACCGACTAAAAAATGGAGTTGTTATTTTCACTCTAAAGAAGTCATCATACACTCCTCACAATGTAATTTCTTCCTTATGTTTCTCTTATATCTTTTCACCAGAAAAAATAAAAATTTCTTCTTCAGGACAAGTGTGAATTTTCTTCTTACTTACTTTCAAATGTTTTTTTTAATCAATTTTAAATGAAGTGGGTGGTGACTTGGAGATTTGGACTATGTTAGTCCTTGAATTGGTCAGGGAGAAGCAAATGATATTGTATTTGTCAATATCGCTTATATAAAAAAGAAATAAATAATAATTTCAATAATAGGTATGTAATAGATAATCATATATATATATATATATATATATATATATATATGATTATTCTCTAATGCGGACATCTGGAAACTGCTTAATGTCCGGACTCGTTTTGTTTTTTCACATGATCAGAATGAATTCATTCATTCAATAAAAAGGAAACTATTTTCATTTTGTTTTGTGCATCTCTCTTCTTTATCATTAAGAAAAAAGGCACTAAAGCACACATAACAGCCTCCAAATTCTCTCTACAGTCTACCAATGAAGGAAAAGTCCAATCTAGAGGTGATGTTTGACTTTTAAGTATTGGCTTAACATGGTTTCTATTCTACCTTTACCAAGAAAAGTGATAAAAGTGTTTGGGTTGATTTATTAGCACAAAGAAGGCAAAAAAAAAAAAACAAGTAGTCCGGACGATAGAAAAAATACAGACGTTCGTAATAGAGAACAACTCTGTATATATATAACTTGCTAATTAATGTCACATTCTCAAGCAATTGGGTTTTTTTAAGAGTGCTACTATTTCCACCCCCTTTTTTTTTTATTTCCCAACCCACCTTATCTTCAAAATTATAAAGACAAATTTATCCCTTTGTAAAATGACTTCTAAGGACTTAGGGAAAAAAAATCCCAACTCAGATAACCCACCTTACGACAAAAAAAAAACTGTTCTACAGTTTGAAAAAAAAACCTCCTCATTAACAAATATTCTAATAATTCAATTGAATAACTTAAATATAAGTCGTGAATTTTAAAATCTTTGACACATATATTTAAGGGGAATTTGTAAAAATGTCACATGAACTTATATGTCAATTTCAATTTGTCATCTTAAAGAAAAATTTTAGAGAAATGTCACCTTAATTTTTCAAAATCCATGATTTGTCATCTGACTTTAACACAAATTCAATTTTCCATCCATTTTAAGGGTATTTTAGTCTTTCCATTTCAAATGTATTTTAAAAATCCATGATTGCATGTCACTTAATTTAGTTATATCAATTTACAATGAAAAAGTTTATGTCTCTATTGAGCATAGTTTCGCTCACCCCCTAACATATTTTGCAGGTACTAGACGTGAAATCTAGGACTTGTGATGATTTTGGCATGTCTATAAAGTGTATTATGAACATAGCTTGTGGATGAATAATGACCTACTCTTTTAGTGAACTCTTGAGTAGTTCTAACTTGTAAAATAATGTAAAGATGTAAAATTTCGAATGTTGTTGTCTCCACTGAAAATTCTATGTAAAATATTCATTTATTTACTTTATGTTCTTCACATTTTAGTTATAGTTTTTATTAAATTATATAATTAAGATGTGAATCACGTCTTAATTCAAGATTACGTAAATTCGTGGATTGTGGCGTAACACACACACACACACTCACTCTCTCTCTCTCTCTCTCTCTCTCTCTCTCTCTCTCTCTCTCTCTCTCTCTCTCTCTCTCTCTCTCTCTCTCTCTCTCTCTCTCTCTCTCTCTCTCTCTCTCTCTCTAACAACCATGAAACGTCCATACAAATCAATTCATGGAAATCTTCGACCTCGGCTAGCCTAGGAACAACCACATGTTCCTGATACAAGACACTTTTAGAATTTGAGTGCTTCTAATTTGCTTGAATTAATAATTAAAGGGTATTTTAAAAATAATGGTGTGTGAAAAGATAGGATTTACATGGTGGGTGGAGAAATAGGACAGGTGTATGGAAATAACAACACACTTTTTTAAATACAAGTTATAATCTAAAGGCTAAATTATTGAAATGCCCCCTATAACTCAATTTCAGTCTCAGTTTCCTCCCTGAAACTCTAGTGTCTCACTTTCCCCCTGAAACTCCATATATTTTCTCACTTTGCCTATATTCCACCCAGCCCGAACATAAGTCGAAAATTGGGGAAACAGTGATGGGGACGTTGTTAAGTGAGACTCTGGGATCGTAGGCCAAAGTGGTGACGAAGAGAGAGCGGTCATAGAGTAAAGTTGAGATCTTGAGGCCGGAGCCATGGAGGTGTAGCCGAAATCTGAGAGGATTTCGGCGGCGTTGACGAGGGTTTGGGTAGAGAGAGAGAGAGAGAGAGAGAGAGAGAGAGAGAGAGAGAGAGAGAGAGAGAGAGAGAGAGAGAGAGAGAGAAGGAGTTGGGCTGCCGCCATTGTTGGAGGTTGTTCTTCGTTTCTTGGAGTTTGGAGAGGGGTTTGGTTTTGCAAATGAGGCTAGGTGTAGTTGCAGGTTTAGAGAGTATCTGAATTTGTAAGGGAAGGTTGTTTTTGGTGGGTTAAGATTTGAGGACTTCTGTTAGAGCTGGATGGAATATAGGCAAAATGAGACAATATATGGAGTTTTAGGGGGGAAAGTGAGACACTTAGAGTTTCAGGGGGGAAACTGAGACTGAAATTGAGTTACAGAGGGCATTTCAATAATTTAACCTAATCTAAATTACAGGAGAATGAGGAGGATGAGGGGTTTCTAAACATACACACTACTAAAGTGCCATAAGAGTTCGAACTTCAAACCACTCGCCTAAAAGTAAAAAGTGCTGCTAAACGAACCCTAAAATTAACTGAGTACACCCTATGATCTAAGTGCACCCTAATATTTTAATCAAAATGTAAAATTAACTAAGTACACCATATTTAACTACTAAAAATACCCTTGGTACACCCTAATACACTCTATCACACAACACCCTAATACCAATCCTTAGCAAGATTACTATTACTTTAAGATCATTGGTTGCATCCAAAATTCCAGCCACGCCATTATCCACATTACCATTTATATATGTTTTGTTGATTCCACAATAAGCTCTCTTATAAGTTTATAACCTCTTATTCTGACAATGTTTGTAAGGTCATTCCAATTAACCATTTTGGACAAAATAGATCAGTCAAGCTTGCTACTTTATTTGTTAATGAATATATGTATTATATATTTATATGAAATATATATAATATTAAAGTTAAACTTCCCGTTGTTGCTAAGGCCAAAATTTCTTGAAGAAAATAAAAAATATGACAACAAGCAATCATCAATTGATAAGTGAAACTTTGTAGAAAGTTCTTGGAAAGTAACTGTCGAATTTTACAGCAAATTGAATAAAATTCTAATAAAGATACAACAACAAAAACAAAAAATTATCAGAAAAAGTAATGGAAGAACCTTTCGCCTCCGTCGGTGCTCGTTACATTGTTCGCCATGGGCACCAAGCAATAAGAAAACTTCTCTATGTTTGATTAGGGTTGAATATAGTGAGTAGGGTGTACTTATTAAAATTATATATTTTTCTCACAATTCAAACCTTTTTGGTCATTTTATATTAAGATAAATTAGTAATTCAATAAATAGTTTGATAATAGAGTGTACTCAGTTAATTTTAGGGTTCATTTAGCAACACTCAAAGTAAAAGCCTTTTTCACTCGGCTATAGTATCAGTTGACATCAACCGGTTATTAAACTGGTTATTGTGAACATTTTACAAGTCCAGCCGGCACTCTATTTTAGAATAGTGGGTTAGTGACCCGCATAAATTAAACTGCTACTTTCATAATGACGATCTATAGACATTTGGGCAAAATCAATTTGACTTAGTTAGGGGTTTATGTATGGGACTGCTGAACTATGTCAGATTTTCCAATACTTAGGAGTTAAGTTAGGAACAAAATTGTATTTTAAAGATATTTCAAAATTAGGGAATCAAATCAATTGGTTGGGAACAAGTTGTTATTTCTATATGCAGACTTTGGGTCTTGCGTGTATACTATGTTTTACATTGGCCTGGCCTCCAACAAATTCAAAATTAGGGTAAGTCTATTCTGACTACCAAAAAATAATAAATATATCCACCAGTGTGACATAATTAAAAAAAATTAAACGAGCTTCTGAAAAAAGGTCATTTTGCACTCCTTATTTTCTCTTGTAAAAATATAAGAAAATAGTATATGATGAATTTTTTTTAAGGGAGAGACAATAGCATAGGTCAGCTAATCCATGGTAGTATTGTTCTTGCTCTATTTTTTAAGTCACAAGCCACATAACTGAACCAGTCAAGAATCAGGACTAATGGGGTGTTGGTTGAATCGGCCCATGCCTTTAGTGTGCAAAAGTCTATGACACACCCGTGTGTGAGTTTTCCCCCTCCCACTTTCTAACTTTGACAACAAATCCGAAAAAAAAAAAAAGACAAACATACAAACTATATAAGAATCAAGAACCAAAAGTAATTATTTTAGATAAAAGAAAAATATAGGAAATAAAGGGGAACATGACCATATATTTGGTCTCAAAAGTAATTACGTATTTTTTTAGTTTAATTACTAGTTTGGCATTGCTTATTTCAGGTAATAAGTGATTTTAAAAAAAATTTGGGAAGCCCAGCCTGTTTGCTAAACTATGAGAAAATCATTTATTATTAAAAATTGCTGTGAGAGAAAGCTATAAATGAAAGTAACTAATGAAGTGTTTTCATTTTCTGATTATGCTGGAATCAATTTCGAAGAGGTGCTGAGTTTAATGATTATACGGGAATCATTTTCTAATTATGTGAGAAACAGTACCAACAATATTTTTAACAAAAAGTTTATCAAACACCAAACTGTTTTCTCTCACAGCTAATTTCTCTCACAACAAATTTGACAACGGTTATTTTCACAACACAGCAATGCCAAAATGATATTAAATGAATTTTCAATTAGGTCCCTATTAGTTTGACGTGGTTTTCACGTATAAAGCTAGGTTTCATTTCATTCAAGTGCCTCCCTCCCTAACATTTCACACGCGCCTCAGATTTTCACCAAAGCTGAGCCACTCCGATTGATTGGTTATTCATAATATTATATCAAGACATCTTAAATCATCATTAAAATTGCAAGAATATCTCAAACATTCTTTGGCAGTGAAGTAAAAGAAAGTACATATTGGGTATGGAAATATACAACGGTAATTTTAAGCCCATTAAAATTAAAATCTGTGCACCAAATGGGCTGGAACCACACTGGCAAACAACAAAATTGAAGCAGAAAATAAGCAAATCAAATACCTCACATAAGTTTTGGTTTACTGGCATTATATTGCAAGAGGGGTAAAAACATTAATTGCACATGTTCATCAAATTTGGAGTAACCTGTCCTACATTCACCACTTTCATGCTAGAAGAATAAAGCAACAAATCAAAAGAGAACAGCATCCAAAAGTTTAATGCTATTTACAAAGTCTGAAACTCAGAGGATCAAACCTTTAACAGGTTCTGGCTTGGATGGGTCATGCTCGGATGGCACAGATGCTTTTGGAGAATCAGATAGAACTTGAGCATAGTCATCCTCTATTTTCCTATGTTTCTCCTCTTCAACCATTCCCACTTTCTCTTTTGTTTTCTGACCAACCTCCCCAGCTGCTTTTGCAACCTTATTAAAAGCACCTGTAACCCATGAAGCACTGGTAAACACATACCGGTTCTTCATTATAGCAGATCCGGCGTTACTGACTGTCTGCTCAGCAGCTGCAAAAGCTGATTTGGTTTTCTCTGAGACCTGAAATTTCTGATCCACTTCGCGAACTTTGTCACTAACCACAGTGGTACCAGCGCTTATTTTCTCACTGAGCCCAATCTTTTTGTCAAAAGAAGCAACTTTTTCTGAAGCCGTTGAGGTCAACTGGTGCTTCTCATCAAAATTCTTTGCCTTGTTGACTGCATCTTTGCCCAGGACAAACCCCTTGGCAAGCATGCCACTAACAACATCCTCTGCCTTCCGTAATGCAGATTCAGCCCCACCAGGCGATTTATTCTCAGTTACCTGCAGAGAATGGAGTATTAGACAGGTCATGAAATTGCGGGGGAAAAATATGACGCAGAACCTCTGTGAAAGGCTCTTACATTGGGTGCTGTAGCAGCAGGTGGCAACTCGTAATCTGGAGCCAGAGTTATGGTGACAGACATATCCACTATTGTTGCTCCCTGACATAACAGAGTGTTCAGTGAAACTTGCTCATGCTTTGCACAAAGAAATTAGATCACCGATTAAAATCACACTAATGCTGTGGCCAAGTGAACCAAAGCTTCAGTCAGTGGACAACAATGGCATCTTTTCCATTTCAATTTAAATTTTAGCTACATTCCAGTGTGTGTCACTGACCACTTTGAGTCAACATAATTCCCTAGATGCATGTAATCAAAATCTTTCCCACCTGACTTTATACAACAGCATTGTCATCTCTTCCTATGTGCAAAGTCATCCTCTACGAAGTAAAAAATAAATAATGAACTCAACTAAAGCAGAGAGATAATCAACATGTACTAGATGACTTCCAACTAATATTAAGTGCATTCTATGCTTTAAAGCTTCATTACGCATTATCCATGAAACTCCAACAGAGTAATGCACAATCCTACGTTGACAGCACTAGCAGTTACATAATTCCAACCTCCAACAGAAGAAATAAATTGAAATAAGCAACCGTAGGCCATGCTAGGGTCCAGTGTGCCCTCAACACCAACCTGACAAATTATTATAACTAAATATTATGAAAACTTAAATCTCAACCACAAACTATGAAAGTACCTATATTTAATGCAACAAAACCTAAAGCACCAACTACTTAAAGCTAAAAACATAACTTCATTTTGACACATAAGCTCAACAAAGGGTCATGTCCTCTGTAGACCATTTTCCATCTTGTTGGTACTAACCACCTCAGCCAGTATATCCTCCTTACAGAACCTTGACATTGAATCTGGGGCTGTATGCAAATGTCCACAGAGCCAAGTAAGAGCATGAAATCAAGTCAAGCAGTGTAGTACTAGCTCAACAATGGCTCTTTTGTTCATAGAAAAAAGAGAAAAAGATTGCTTAGATAGCCCCGTGTACAATCAAAATATCCGAAGCTTAGTTGCTCTATTTGTTGGCAAATGACACGAATCAACTTCTTGTCCCTCAGAAGGACATCCATTGATTTTTCTTGCATGTAGCAAAACCATCCAGAATCCTACCTCGTCCAGCAAACAAGCCACATCCAGATTTTCCAATATGAATCTATTAATAACCCATATTGTACAAACCAACCTCAAATTGTGTACATCAATCTCACATGCATTTTGTACCTCTACTGTTCACATCGTTTACGACATAGCTTAACTAAGATACCTAGGGTGTCAAGTGAAGTCACATACCAAATGATTATTAGATCACTGGATCACAAAAGGTTTTCAGGTTTATATTTATCTTTTATTGTTTAACCTCCCACAAACAATGGTAAATATACCTGTTGAATTATTAAAAGATCATGAGTAAGAAAATAAATGGACCACATGAGGAGGTGATATATTAGGATCAAAGAAGTTTCATTACTGAAAGGAGAACTGCAGTCTCAGCTCCTTGTACATCCTTGAAGGTAACGTAAGCGATTTGGGACCGCTCAGTATCACTGCATGAGCATACAATAAGCTAAATTAATATACAGATAATAAAAGATGAGGAATCCATCAAACTGAATAAGTCATCAAACCTCATCATTTCGACATATGCAATATCACCGGAAAAAGAAAAGAACTCCTTTATGTCTCTCTCACTTGCGCCCAAGGAAAGATTGCTGACCTTGATGGTTTGTACCTGCATGAGAGCAATATGAGTTAGACCATAAAAATTTGATTTTCAGAATCTAGGTTGTGCATTCATTTTGGAGAGACACCAAGCAAAGAAAATAACAACACAACTTAAAATTGCATATAACTCAATATCAGGATATATGGCACTCCAATGTCAGGTCAAAATTATAAAGGAATAACCTTTGGAAAATCTACGTCCTCTATGAGGAAGAAAGGATAAATTAATCTGTTTTACTCCCCTCCAAAAGTGTATAGGATTCCTCACCCTGACCTCCTCCACCCGTTTTTTAAGAGGGGGAGGGGAGGATACCCCATTGATAGTGTTCAGAAAACAACTTTGGATGCACTATTAACATTACTATGAACTAAAAAATGAAAAATGAGCTTCACCTTTTGCTGCTGCCAAGCTACTTTTGCAACTTGACGGCAGCCTTTTTCCAAGAAAAGAATCCACATACAACTTATAAATCGGTTGTGTCCAAATTTGAAGAAAAATATAATTACAAACAGATTCTTAACCTACTCTAGGAAAGCCCATTTTCAGGGATCCTTATAAATCAAAAGGTTGTGCAAAGAAATAATCAGCTGAAAAAGTTTGAATCCCAAAGCACTTAATGCTTCCTTTTCCTTAGTAAGAAAATCAGGGCCAAGTATTTTGACAAGAAAAGAGAAAGTGTAGTATTGGGTTATCCTTGATTTCATCTATAAGTATCAGATCTATGAAACCCTTCTCAAGCTGCAGTTAGGAACTATATTTAAAAAACTGCAACTGAAACATAACTATACTAAAATTAGAATATAAAGAATTCTGAATAGCAAAAGTAAACTGGGGATAATGTAGAAAACAAGAGTATGAATCCAGAATGAAACTTTTTCTCAAGAATGGATTCATTTCATTTATTCAATCTTTGTTTTCCCCATTGAAAACAAGTCAAACACACAAGATCAGTTACATTGAGGAACAAAAAAAAAAGCCAAACAAATATCACATCTACCTATACATGCAATTCTTCACTTGTAAACATGAATCTAATTCAACCAATTCAACTACACAGAGATAAAAATACAGATCTAATAAGGCTGCCCCAAATCACTGATAGTCAATGAGTAAACTTATTCATCAAGCAATCACACCAAAGCTACACAAAAAACACCCATATTCCTAACTGATAAAAACAAACACTTCAAAAGCCTAAAACTCAGTTCAATTTGATGTAAACAATAAATTCAGGAACATATACACAGAAGGAGAGAGACAACAAGAGAGAAAGTACTCACCGACATGGCGAGGTTCTACTGGAGAAGATCAAGGGGCGAGAATGAAGATCAACGGCGACGTAGACTGGCCGGAAAGTTGCCGGAGAAACTGAGACTTTCTCAGACAGCAAAGTCGTAATGAAGAAAATGGAAGCAATTTTGGGTCAGGATTGAGATATTTTTATACTGGCGCAAGCGTCAAGGATGGGTTTAGAGGGGCACGCGCCCTGGACCGTGGCACGTGAGGCACCGTAAGGTTTTCGTTGTTGAAATATATATATTTTTTTTCCGTCGGATCGTTGTTGAAAACTTTGAAACGTGCGAGCGTCTTGATTGGTATTTATTGGACTGGTGGGGCCCATTAGGACAGGTTCCGATACGCGTTTGAATGGACTTTTTGTCTTGCGTGAAGTAGAAATTTGTCCATAAACTTTCGGGTTGTTCCATTTTGCTTGTTAGAGCAAGCCCAAATGGGGTGCCAATTAAGAATTTTGATGAAATTTTTTGGGCTTTAAAGGAATTTAGCCCAAATAGGAGGCTCTATATTCCGGACTCTATATATTTTTTTTATGTTGTCATTTGAATTACATGCTAAATTTTTTATGTTGTGAACTTATTTTGTGTTAATGTATGTTTATGTTATGCTAGTTTTTCTTTTAACATTTTAACTAAAAATAAAATAAAATTTGGATGAGATTCTGAAAACAACATTTTATTTCATTTTGAGATCAAATGGATATTATTGATTGAGTTTTTGTAATAATGGAGGTATGAAATTCCTCATCTTTATATGCCTTTCATCCATATCGCATCTACTTTGTTAAATAATAATGGGGGCTGCTGGAGGAAAAATAGAAAAACAGAGAATAGAAGAATTAGAGAGAGAGAGAGAGAGAGAGAGAGAGAGAGAGAGAGGGGAAGAAGAAGAAGAGAAAGAAAATAGGAGTGAGAGAGTGTGCGTGAGAAAGAAAGATAGAATGCATGAGAAAGAAGTTGAAGAATAAGAGAAAGAAAAGTGAGAGAAAAAAGTTGCAAAGAACAAGAGGAAGAAGATGAATAAGAGTAAGGCTGGGCATTTATACCGAAAACCTGACTAACTCGCCAGAACCAAACCAATTTATGTGGGTTGGTCTTATTTTTTTCTTTTAATTTTCTAAATTTTGGCCATGAATCAGAACGAATCGCCCGATTTTTGGTTAAAAACTGACAATTTACCTAAACCGAACTAGTTTGCACAAATGCTAATACTTTGAAAATTTGAAGTTAGTGGGACTTAAACCCCTAACCTCCAACCAAGGATTGAAATATCAGCCGATACACCGATATATCGATATTTTCAACTGTCGACATCAATATTGGGGGGTAAGGCCATATCTTCCCCTGTATCGACGATATATCCCCGATATTTCCCGATACCCATAACATAACCCAAAAAAAATTCAGAATTTTTGAAGGCAATTGAAGCAAATTAGACCCAAAAATAGCTAATCCTTGCCAAGAATCCTATAATTTATTAATATGAAGAATCTATGCACAATCCACTGCCCACATACCTCCAATCCATCTGAAGAGGACATGGCGATCAGTTTTGTATCTATGAGCATAGGAACAAGACCTAGTACTAACTCAAATGAATCTTATGATGGCTATGGTTATGTCATGTCTGATTATAGTGGAACTAGTTATGGAGCTCAAGATGATGAAACAGATTATGGGCCTACTAGTTTGGTTAATCCTAACTATCCCATATATATGAGGACATTAGGCAGCTCAAGAGAGACGTATGTGCACCATGTTCAACACATGGCTTACAAAGTTGTTCCTCATTGTTTCAACCTCATAGGAGCTCTTCATTTATGTAGATGGACACTTATCTATTATAATCCAATGTTTAAACAAACTAAAGATTTATGCATGGTTTATTCATTCTAATCAACATTTTATTTTCAAACTTTTCATTAACGCGCATTACATACCACTTATATTTCATCATATGTATATCTTATTATTAGTAAATTTTGAGTTTTATTTGTTCAATACATTCATTGATAATGTAAATAACATCTATGAAAGTTTTACATCAAAATTATGTGTTTCAATGCCTATATCTATCATTTTTGTTGATTTTTTTCTGATACCTAAAACGATAACGATATATCCCCCGAAATATCCGTAAATTGGAGGCTCGATATTATCTGCACGGCCGATATTTTAATCCTTGCCTCCAACACTTTCAAAAGTCAGCATACCACTATGGTAACTGGTATTCTTGTGTTTTAATGGTATAATGATGATATTTTGAAGAAACCCAATAATTTTTAATTTTAATTTTTTTTATGAAAGTGGTAGGGCTAAACCCTAACACATCTCCTTTTTTCATCTCAGCACTGTCATCTTTTTCTTCTTCCTTTCTTTCGGCTCTCTATCTTCTTACTCCCTCTCTTTATGCTTCCTATCACATTGCAAAGTCGTCGTCATTGTCGAGAAGTCGCTCTCGTTGTCATCTACAGCCCATAGTTTAAGGCCAAATAAGTCATCATCAGCACTACCCGTAACGGACTGGATTTCTCAGCAAACCGACTATAGTCGGTCTCTCGTCTAGTGTCACGCCCCAATCCACGGGTTTACGTAACCTTGGATTAAGACGTGATTCACACCTTAATTATAGAATTTAATAAAAACTATAACTAAAATGTGAAGAAACATTTAAATAAATAAAGTAAATATTTCACATAGAATATTCGAAACAACAACATCTGAAATCTTGAAACAGTTTCATTATTTTACAAGACAGAACTACTAAAGAGTTTACTAAAAGAGTAACTCATTATTTATCCACAAGCTATGTACACAGTACACTTTTATAAATATGCCAAAATCATCACAAGCTTTAGATTTCAGGTTCGGTACCTAGAAAATCTATTAGGGGGTGAACGAAACTACAGCTTAGTAGGGACTTAAACATTTTTACATGAAATTGATATAATTAAATTAGGTGACAAATAATCACACATCCAAATAGCACATTATTAATAATAATAATGCATGAATGCACTTCAACTAATCCCGTTAATTCATATAACTGGACAAGCAGACCTGCACGTCTCATACCATGCTTATACCACTTGGTCCCAAATGCCCATTTATATGAATTAACACCCATTTCAACCGTCCCATAATTCCTATTTTGTTAGTCATCTTGTCTAACTTGCTTTCGCCAGTCTCGAATCACCCAATAAAAAAAAAACCATGTGCATTGTGGGATCCCCGAGACCTGGTACCTGCCAAGAGTTAGACTCAATTACACAAAAGACTATTTCCATTACCCTCTTTTCCACTATTATTTTCTCAATCCAACAACTCCAACCAATTTTCATGACACAATATAATTATTCCTTTCACATATCCCATGTATTTCACAACAATGTAACTATTCAAAATATCACCAATGTACCAACTTTGTTCAACCAGTCAAGAACACATAAATATTCCAAGAAAAACATTCAATTGTAACAAGAATATTAATCAAATATTCATATCACGCATAATATATTGTTCACAAAATTTAATTAAAACAATCTCTGTAAAAGGCCCCCAAGAAACCCCTACCTTGACACCAAAGCTTTTGCTAGAATTGTAAGACGACTCCCTAATTTCCACCGTATCCACACTCAAATTCTTTCTCTAGTATTTCCCTCCCTTTAACTTTATGGTTTTCTCATATAAGTCGTGCGTTTCAAAAATGAAACGATTGCATTCCTATTTATACTAAAGGAATGTCGGCAATATCTTTACTTCTATTGGATGAAGTACTTGGCGGTTTACAAAAGGATAATAACCACCTTATTGTTCAAGTTAAAGATGAAATATCTATAAAAAAACTTTATTAAACAATTGCATGCTAGAGTATGTGTCAATTTAGAGGAAAGCTTATAGAGGATGTGTCAATTAGAGGAGAGCTTATAGTTCCACCTCCTGCTTACATGACGTAAACAATTTGTAAAGCTATATATATATCTTTCTTGCTATTCACACAAACAATATAATATGAAGGCACCAAAACTTGCCAACTAACAGAAAATTTCAACGCCACACATAAATTTGGAGGAGGATAAGAATGCATATATCAAATAGATTATGTATATATCAAATGAATAATATTTCCAGCTTTATAAAAATTTTGAATAGCTTAACATATTAGAAATATTTTAATGAAAAGTAAAACATATATATATAATTACTATAATTTAATACTTTAAAAAAAATATTAACACTTTAAGAATAAGGATTCTCACATCTAGTCAACTCGGCATCATTCACTGGAAATGCAAAACCGACGACGGTTGGTGTGGTGCATGACAACTCTTCGATGGCATGGTTATTGAATCGTGCCAAGCCTAAATAAGAGTGAATGTAGTTAGTTTTTACTAACAAAAAATTGGAATTGGAAGCAGATTGAACTGGTCTAGTTTGCTTTTTAATTTTTAATTTTTAATTTTATTTTAAAAGTTTTAATTTGAGTGCTACTATTTCCACCCATCTTATCTTCAAAATTTTAAAGACAAATTTACCCCTTTATAAAATGACTTCTAAGGACTTAAGGAAAAAACATTAAAACCAATTATAAAAATGAGAAAAAGATAATAAAAGATCCCAAATTGTTTCTTCAACAATCACCACCCCACAATCAAAAGATCCCAAGGAGATCCACCCCCAAATTTTCAGTGTTAATAATATGAAATGACCTTTAATTGAGATTTGAATTAGCCCATCAATTCTAGGTTCTTAAAGTCTACACCTCTCAACAGAGAGAGAGAGAGAGAGAGAGAGAGAGCAGTAGCAGCAGCTGTTTGTGCAAATAATCTCTCGGGAGAATATTCGCTTCTAGATCCTTCGCCATTTGAACTTCTTTCTCTCTCTTCCTCTCTTCCTATAAAAAAAGATCGGAGAAAATAGACCATACCGCCGGGGGGGGGGGGGGGGGGGGGGGGTGTGGGGGGTGTTGGCCAAAGGCCCTCCGATGCCTAAGTTAGTTCGATTGAATCTAGGAGAAACAATAGCTAAAAAAGCGTACGAAGATTTATTTATGGTGAGAACCAGGCTGCCAGAGCCGTGTGTAGCAGCACTTTGTCGTGTATGAAAATATGAAGAGAGGAGAGCGATGAGGCCGGCGACAATGGTGGGGCTGTCGGCTAGGGAGAGAGAGGGAGAGAGATTTCAGGTATTTTTGCAGAGTTTCAGAGCTAGATTGAGTTACCTTGAGTGTTGAATGAAGCCATGTATTTATAGGGCTCTAGGCATCTATGGTTTTGCAAAGAATAAACTTTTATTAGGAAGGAGTTTATTCTTTCCCCAAATTGTAGAGATTGAGTCAATTAGGGATTTGATTGGGATCAAATCTCCTAATTTAATGGTGATATCGCCAAATAAGGATAATATCTTAATTAGTGATATTATCTCTTTAAATAAAGATAATATCATTATTTTTTGTGTCAATTATCTTGCCAAATAAATGACTTAATTAATTGACCTAGAGGATATTCTTCTTATCCACGTAGCGTCTCATGATTGGAGATTGAAATATTTGATGCCACAACAGCAACAGCATCTGGGTTGGGTTTTGTGGCTAGGGTGTTGGGTTGTGGGGGGTGAGTCTGATGGGTGGGATGTGTTGACATTGGTAGGGAGGGGATCAGGTAAAAGAGAGAGAAAGAGTCTTCTTTTTTTTTTCTTTTGGTTTGAGTATTTTATATTGTTTATTAATTAATTAATAATATATTATCATTTACTCGGTGGGTGGAAAGATAATGGGTATTTTAGGAATAATGGTGGGTGGAAAGATGAGATTGCGTTTTTCCAAATTTATACGGTGGGTGGAAAAATAGAATAAAGGGTGAAAATAACAACACTCTTTAATTTGGTTTGATTTCTGTTTTTTCCAATTTAGTTCGACTCAGTTTTTCCAGTTTCTTGTTTGGATGCCCACCATCAAAGTACCCTTTTGATGAAAAATTTTGCCACCTTGGTTGCACACAAGATTGACTTTGCATTCCTGGAAAGCTCGACCTTATAGAAATGACACATGAACTTATGCCTCAGTTTCAATTTGTCACCTTAAAGAAAATTTGAAGAGAAATGTCATTTTAATTTTTCAAAATTCATGATTTGTCATCTATCTTTCACACCATCCAAATTTTCATCCATTTTTAAGGGTATTTTAGTCTTTCAATTTTCGAAGAAAGAAAAGAGACAAAAAAGATACCCCAAATACATTGCACATTATCCCCCTTCCCCCTCTTCTTTCTCTTTCTCTTTGAGCATGTATAAATGTTTTTATGGTATTCATTGAGCACGTCTAAAATTTTAAAAAAGAAAAAAGAAGAAGAAGAAGGTGGACTCGGTTTGGGTGGGGTGAGGGAATTTGTTTGTGGAGGGTAGGTGTTCCATGACAGAGAGAGGAGGAAGGGGAAGAGGGAAGGGAGAATAGATTTCAAGATGGGCATGATTGGTTGGAGTCGTCGGTGGCACACCAGGGATGGGGGAGGTGATATATATATATATTTTTTCAAATTTAATTGTTTAAAAGATATACAACTTTCTTATAATGATTTTTTCATTTTAATTTTTTTTTGAAAATAGAAAGACTGAAAATACCCTTAAAATATATGGAAAATTGAAAGGTGTTAAACTCAAATGACAAATCTTGAATTTTGAAAAATTAAGGTGATATTTATCTTAAATTTTTCTTGAAAGTCACAAATTAAAACTGTGTATAAGTTCAAGGGACATTTTTAACAAAATTCCATTTATGGGTCCACAACAACGTGCCGGTAGCGGCTTCCGTCCCTAATAGTTTCCACCAGAAAAAACAACCTGACCGCATTAATAATACAATACGAGACGTACGCATACCTCTCTCTCTCTCCCCCCTTTTCCCTTCCTCCCCTTCTCTCTCTTCCAAATAATCGCCTCCTGCTTATCTCTCCGTTCTTGCCACAATTCTTAATTCGCATCGAGGTCTTTCAAGATCCCTGTATCCAAACACCAGCTCCTCTTTCCATTTTTTTCAAAATTCTCTTCGGGATTTCTCGGGAAAGTAAGGGTTAGGGTTTGGGAGGGAAGCGAGATGAGCTTTCGGGATCTGGAAGCAGGAAGGGGCTCGGGTTTTTCAAGGCGTGACATCGTCAATGGCAAGCAGGACCCGACCCAAGCGGTGGCCTCAGGCATTTTCCAGATCAACACCGCCGTATCCACCTTTCAGAGGCTCGTCAACACCATCGGTACCCCCAAGGACACGCCCGAGCTCCGCGAAAAGCTGTGAGTTCTTTACTTCCTTATCAATTTTGTTTGAATTGTTTGGTTTTGCAATTAGGGTTGACTTATTGAGAATTTTGTTTGGTGAAGGCTGAATTGGTTTTCTGTCATTGTTAGTATCATGACTGCCTGAATTTTAATTGTTTGGATGGGGCGCTTCGTGTTAGCCTTTTGTGCTGTATAATTTGATGGATTAGGATTATCTGTTTGGCTAGCGTTTTGGAGGTACATGCAATATCATTTCAAGATATGAATTTTTTTAAGAAAAAATGGCTTAAGGGCAATGCCCGGATTAGTTCATTCAAGTTCTGAAGTATCTTTTCTGGTTATTCAACATGCTCTTTTCTTCACTCCAGCCTGATAATGTGTATGAAATTTGATTCTATTCGTCCTTTATGTGATTGTATTAGAAGTTATGGAGACAGTAATTTCTAATTTTCTAATAATTTTAAGCTTGTTCTGCCCATTTTCCTGTTGCATAGATGGAATGACTGTTGGTGTTCTCTCTCTGTCTCTCTCTCCCGGCCCCCCCTCCCCTTCCTTCCCTCACTTACTCACTTCCTTTCTTATGAATGATTTCCTCAAGATACGGCAGATAAATTCCATTTTCTAGTGCTCCCATATTCACTTCTCATGATTTGCAGGCACAAGACAAGACTACATATTGGTAAATTGGTGAAGGATACTTCAGAAAAACTTAAACAAGTTAGTGAAAGAGATCATCATACTGAAGTCAATGTAAGTTTCTCTCTCTCTCTCTCTCTCTCTCCTTTTTCCATCCCTTCCTCTCTCACACACATACACACCCAAAAGTAGAGATACATGTCTTTATCTCTTCACCTACCATCAGATGTATCCATTATTACCTTGATTGATAACTTCCAGTGCTCAATGATGCAATAGCTACAATTTGGTTAGAAAAGAAATATCCTCTTTTAAAGCCTAAGTCTAAGCCCCATTGTCCCAAATCTAGCGATAAGGCCTTTTTGGTCTAAAATGAAATATATTGTGGCTCAAGAATCAGAAAATAAAAAGAAACAATAAAAACAAATCAGAGTCAAAGATTATGTCAAGTTTGTTAGAGTATTTATTTGGGTGAAGTGCTATTATGAGTATTTATTTGGGTGCACTTTAGGGAATTTCTGATTGGCCAAATAGGTACATTTGATTGGTTGAAATGGTGCATTCTTGCTTTGTATTGTGGGTTGACCTTTGAAAAACTCGAACTTTATAGTTTGCTTGTTAAACTTAATTCCATGAATTTTTTTCTTCTGCTTTGCGCGGTGTGTTGATCATGAATGTCTTCAACTTAATTGCAGGCGAGCAAGAAGATTACAGATGCTAAGCTTGCAAAAGATTTTCAAGCAGTGCTGAGAGAATTTCAGAAGGCTCAACGGCTTGCAGCTGAGAGAGAAACAGCATATGCTCCTTTTGTTCCCCAAGCAGTTCTTCCATCCAGGTAACTTTTTGTCAGAGGGTAAATCCAATCTATTATTTATGTGCACTATTTTGTGAGTCCGGTAGCGGTAGGTGAACCCGACCATAGTAGTTCAACGACAGTACTTCAAGTTAGTCTGTTTTATGTGATATCTTCCAGAAGATCTTTTCGTAATGTTAGTTGCATTACATCCTAGTGTTGTCAGACCCTCAATTTTTAGTTGTATGATTATTCTACTGTTTCATGCAGCTACACAGCTAGTGAGATAGATATAAGCTCAGATAAGAGTCCCGAACAGCGTGCTCTCCTTGTGGAATCTAGAAGGTTAGTTTTACTTGATTTTGTGGAGGACTTCTAACTGATACAGCAATGTGAAATGTGTGCGTGTGCGTGTTTGCTACTGCTATTATCATTTGGAAGCGGTAACTTGAATTGTAGCAGTTGATTTTGCAAGAGCAATAGTATTTCTCTTGTGGTTTATATATGTATGTACATATATATTTCTCCAAAATTTCTATCCAGTAGAAAAGATTTTCTTTGATGCTCAGATGCATTGTTTCAGTCTTTTCCTCCATCTGATCTGCTAGTAAATTAACTTACTCCACTGTCATGAGGACATTGTATCAGGGCATATGAAGTATAAATCTGATGCACTTTTTATAACTTTTTGCTTTTTGTTTCAACCAATCCATTAACAGGTGCATAAGGAATTCAAACCTTGAACATTTTTCTAATGTATAACTTTTTGTACTCTTGTGCTGTAACGAAGATTAGTGCGCAGAAGCTGTGTGTTATATAAAACAAGCAGTTAGAAGTAAGAAAGTTAGTTGCAAAACCACAGCCATCTCTTGACAAAAATCCGGATGTCCGGACAAGAGTAGATTTGTGTATATCTCCTAAAAAATCAGAACAGTGTTTTTAGATGTATTACTGATTAAAAGGTCTTTAATGAATTGAATTCTCCATTGTTGATGAAGTGTGAAATGTAAATGAACTATTCTCCAAGTCCAGTTTTAGGTTTATGGTGGAGTAAGAGGGCCTTTGGAGGGAAAGTGGTCCAGTGGAAGTATGGTTGTAGAGAAGACAGGCTTAGAAATAGAGTTAACACGAAGTCATGGTCAAGGGGTGTGGAAGATGTCTTTTGTAGTTTTTGAGTCTCCATTACTTATTTAATCTTCTAGTAATTTTCTACAATTTAATGAGTCGTTTAGTATAGTTTTGGGTGTTTTATTTTAAGCCTGTAAATAACTTGATCTCTTGTAAAACAAATCAGATTTTGGATCGAATGAAAAGTAAGTATTGTTGCAAGGCTAGGGCCTTGATATTTCATCCTCCACTTCTTTGTATTTCTCTAAATTGCAGCAATCTTCAATCTTTTTTCTCCTGTTTCTCTAAACCTATTCAAATTATTAAGATGTATGCTATCTAAAGCTCACTATAATCATAAAGCAACACCCACCTTGTACATTACATCAAAATGCTAATGGCTTATTTCTCACCTTGAAAATGATTCTCTTGTGCACAAAATTTTTTGAAAGCATCAACCGTCTTTGGCTTCATTTCCAATCAAGAGAGTTGAAGCTCTGACTATCTTATGCTAGCTGTTTCCCAAATTTTGATTGTTCTTTCATTTATCTACTTAAGTTTAAAATTCTTATCAATGTTGGATTTGCCATATATCCTTGGTTCTAAATGGGTTGTGCTGCAGACAGGAGGTCGTGCTATTGGACAATGAGATTTCCTTCAATGAGGCTATCATCGAGGAAAGAGAACAAGGAATACAAGAAATCCAGCAGCAAATTGGTGAAGTGAATGAGATTTTTAAAGATCTTGCCATTTTGGTTCATGAGCAAGGAACCATGATTGGTAACTTATCTTTGTCTTTACTCTCTTGAAGGCACTATTATTTATCTGGCTCATGTTTTCTTATGTGATCGTATCTACTTTGCAGATGATATAGGCTCCAATATTGAGAGTGCCCACACTGCTACCGGCCAGGCAAAGTCCCAACTTGTTAAGGCCTCAAAGACCCAAAGATCAAATTCGTCTCTGGTAATTTTTAACAGTCTAATGACATTTTACAAATATATGTATGTATGTGTTCAGAAATGTTCTCTTGCGAGCCTGTCTGGCAACACAAAATGCTTATGTATTTGTTTTTTTGGATAAATGAAATAGTAAATTATACAGAAAAGAGGCCACAGCCATTTACAAACAAACCCTAAGCACAAAAGCGGTAGGTGAATAACACAAACTGTGAGGGACAACCCTGAAACCCAGAACATAAACCAACAAACCCCACAACGAGGCAAACAAGAAGGAACTAGGGGACCAGGCTTAGCTTGGAATACCCCAGTTCTCAGCAACCTGTAAATTAACCCAAGTAGGCCTAAACTTTAAGGAATATAATCTACACCTAATGGTAATACATCTAAAAATTACAGCAGTAGAACTCCTTTTGTTGTTTATGTTGCTAAATCTGATTTGAGCCACTACTTAAGTTGATTTTGGCATAACATGTGGCCCATTCCTGTTTTCAGAACCACGTTATACTTCAGTAGGCGTATTCATGTATTTTAAAATACATGAAGTAAGCATTGAATCCCACTTAAGAGGAATATGAATGATCTCTATTATATCCGTCTCTCAATTTATTTAAGTTATATCTAAATATTCTTTAACATTGTCAATCTTATTGATCTCTTCGTATTTTGCAGACTTGCTTGCTCTTGGTAATATTTGGAATCGTGCTTCTCATTGTGATAGTAGTACTTGCAGCTTAATCAGTGGAAAAAGTGAAGATGTGCTCACAGGATCCCGTATGATAATTTCTCTAATGGGTTGTCTCTTGGGATATCATGCCTAACTCTAGTTTGCCGCTGTATTATAAGTTCGTATATAGGGGGTGGGTAGCCTTAACAATATATCTGGTTGTTTTGGTTGGTTTTGGTTATGTGGGATGTGTTTTTTTCTTTTCTTATTCTGTAAGTTGGTGTTTGGGGCTTCTGATGGTGTTCTTTATCTAATAATATATATATTGATAAATTTCATAATTCTTTGGGTTTTCATTGGTGTGCATCTGCCGGATTTTATTTTGTCACTTGATTAGTGTAGTGTGAATTGGAGTCTACTTTATGGTCCTTTTCTTAGCTGCCTCTCTAGTTTAATTTGGTCATTTACAGTATTATTGGAGTTTAGAAGGTATTTGTTTCGATTAACTAATTCGGTTTAGGATCTTTGGCATAACATGATCAAGTCTCGACAACAGCAGGCATGGTTCTTGCTAAGAAGCAAACTTGGTAATTAATTATATAGGAGAAAATGGCATTACACAAATCTAACAATTGAAGGTGATGTCAAAATTATAATTGATATTTACTCATAAAAATTTCTAATGTTCTTTGGAGAACTCTTTGCAAGTTCATGATGCTAGGAGTTTCACTCATTTAAGTCGTCATATTTTTCCAGAAACTAATATGGTGGCGGATTCATTGGAAATTTGAGGTCTCAACTCTTTGATCTTCTCATTTTTCTTAGATTGTAGCAGTTAAAAATTCTGTTTGATCTTGTCCTGCTTTGGAAAAAGAAAAAAGAAGAAGAAAGAGGCTTAATTAATATTTTGCTTAATGTGCTTCACATCCATCCAGAGTACTTTGTATGCGTTTGCATCAAATATTATTGATGGAACTGAAACTTGTAACTCACTCATAATGTTGAAAATAAGATATACCACTAGACGAATAACTAGTTGCTCTGAATGGTTCCTTTAAGTTCCGACTTTCGTATAGCCCGTAGCTAATACCTCGGACTTGCTACTTGATTCTGAAATCTAGAGCTGCCAGGGGAACCAACATAACAAGAGTTCTTAACCAGAGGAATTAGAGACGGTACAACATCCGCCATTAGAGGCCGGTATTCAGCTTCTGGCTGCACACACATTGCTGCAATAGCAGCTATCTGCGAAACAATATAGTGGCAAGAAAAATCTGAGTTGGTTGAAATTCTAGCACCAATAATTTAATTATGTTGAAGGTTTGATTATGGGAAGCTAGCTAGCTAAGCTGACCTGAATTAGATCCCTGTCTGAGTATTGCCCTTTTAGAGATGGGTCAACCATTTCCAATATTTTTTCTCTGGTTGTTAACCTTGGAAGAGCCTGACGAGTCATAGAACAAAAATTAGCAACTTCTTCAGTTTACACCTTAGAAACATGCATGCATAAATTGTAGGCATACATACATACATAAAACGTAACATTGAGTCTTTGCGTTTACATGCATTTTGTTTAATTTAAACTATTATAGCAATGTAATGGTTAGACGTGTTGCACATCACCTAGCCTAATTTTAGTGAAAGTGTAACTATTAAGATTATGCTAGTTGATGTGGCAATAAATCTTAACCGTTACGTAGTTGTAACAGTTTAGGTTAAACAGAATGTACGTAAATACACAATTTGTAAATGCAGAGACTCGGAATCCAATATTATATACTATTAAGTAGAAATTTGCAGGGTTCACTTTTAGTAGCATTGTATGCTATGATGATTGACTAACCCATGAGATAAGGACACGCTCTTCAGGAGGCCTCTTGATATCAACTGGCACACGCCCGGTTAACAGCTCTAAAAGAACAGCACCATAGCTGTACACATCTGATTTTGTTGTAAGCTGCCCTGTGGAGGCATACCTATGTATCACCAAAAAGTCCAAAACTCTATAAGATCACAGTGAGGCGAAAAAATATTATTTATATACACGAGGATCTTCTTGTAATTCCCTATTTGAATTGAAATCAAAGGGTCCGTTTGTAATTTTATATGAATAGACTTGTTTTATATGCAGTTTGTATATGGACCATGCAAAAGGCATCAAAGCAAGAAAATGTCACAATCAGCCTTCGTCTAAAATGGTGTTTGGGTTTTGGTAGTTCTTTTGCTTTACCCATATGAAGCTGATAAAAAGTGACAGCTAGCATAATATATAAGCCCATGTGTATGCTTCTATTGCATGCCTCTAAATTTGTTGGTATCTCAATGAGAATTCTTGAGAGAGGGAGGTCCATTACAGATGATGTAGTAGCACTCACTCTGGTGCCAAATATCCTGTGGTCCCCAGCACCCGTGTCGAAATCTGACCGTTGATCTTCTTAGAACCCGTCTTGGCCAATCCGAAATCCGACACCTTGGCACGAAAGTTTTGATCAAGTAGAATGCTGGTGCACTTGAAGTCACGGTGTATGACAGGTGGGATGGCATGCTCATGGAGGAACTCAAGGGCCTTGGCACAATCAAGGGCTATCCTCAATCGGGTCCCCCAATCCAACGGCTTATGGTTGTTTGTGGAATGGAGATGGTGTTGTAGGGTACCATTGGGCATGTATTCAAATATTAGGAGCCTATGATGTTGGTCAGCACAATAGCCAAGTAGCTCCACCAAGTATGGAGAATGAAATCGGCTTAGTAGATCCACCTACAATAGGGGAAGAAAAAAAGGCATTTGTTTATTTTCATATTTTGTCTCACACCCATGTGAAAAATTTAATAAAATATACTACAAACACGCATTCTTTAAAATAGAAAAATAATCTTTTTGTCAAAACATTTGAAGGCAAGCATAATGTGCGTTGGAGAAAGAGGTCATCAAGATTTTCATTCTTTTAGTGTGGTTAGGTAAAATACTTAGGTCATAGCCTCCCCTATCTCCGTCTCATACACCGGTTGTGTCTTTTTTACACATCGTATGATACACGGAATTTTTTTTCACACATCATGTCAAGTTTATCTCCTTTGTGTGTGAGAGAGAGAGAGAGAGAGAGAGAGAGAGAGAGAGAGAGAGAGAATTATATTGCAAGCAAAAATGTTAGCAATGCCCTCGTTATATATCATGCAATTTTGCTCAAATGGTTTGTGTGGACAGTACAAATTGCTTACACCTAAAAATGACAAAAAGGGCATTCATTTTAAAGCCAATGTACTTGAAAAAGAAGAGACAATGCAGCAAAAAGAGGGATGGATATTGGATAGAAAGCAAGTAGGAACAAAAGCTAATAATAATAATAAATGAAGTCACTCACCTCAAGCCTGAAAGCACGCTCCCCTTGCCTTCCTTCTCTATGCAGCATCTTAATTGCAGCCACAGTCCCATCTCTGAGGATCCCCCTATACACAACCCCAAACACACCCTGCCCTATCACATTTGCTTCACTAAATTTCTCAGTGGCCACCTCAAGTTCCTTGTATGAAAACACTTGGACTGCTTCTCCTCCTCTTCTGTATCTGCTTGGTGCTGTGAGTATTTCTGCTGGTGTCTTTGGCACTGAACTTCCAGAATCCCCTCCTTGGAGGTTTAGGCACCCGCCCTTCACATCTGCCACATTTTCACATGCCAATATCAGAATTTCTGGAGGAACGTCCAACCAAATACCATAATGGGCTTGTTAAAAACCATATTTTTTCTTTTAATTAAAAAAAATGCATTTTGCCAATGTGGTCTAGCCCAGTGGAAGAGGATTTTGACTTGTAGATCAGTAGTCTGTGTGTGAGAAACTTCCCCTCCCCCTATTTTTAGACTATCACTTGTAATAAATAAATAATCAAAGAATTATGAGCAGAAGAACCATTCATTTTTTCTGTGTATTACCTGGGCTGGAATTGAAGGTGGGCATTGAGGTTTGAGCAATGAACCTGATGCTTGTGTTGCTGCTGATGCAGCTATTCTCTCTGTAAGTTTTGCCATTGTAACTTTTGGTGGACTTGAGCCGAAGGATTAAAATGATCAAGAATATAACAAGAAGGAGAATAACTGAGCTGATGGACATGATAATGAGAGTATATTTTGAAGGAAAATTTCCATGGTTATGGTGATGGTGGTGGTGGTTATAGGGTTGAGAATGTGAAAGGTGGTATTTATGATGAGTGTGGTGTTTTTCAGCAGTGGTGTTAACTTCCATGAGCACAAGGACCGACAGAGCAATGCAAAACAGAAGAAATGAGAGAGAGAGAGAGAGAGAGAGAGAGGTGAGTTTGGCAATGGTGAGGTGTAAATTTGTATAGGGAGTTGAATTTCCCTTCTAGCTTGGATTTCATCTCTCCTTCTTTCTCTAAAATTGGTCTTTTCTTCACATGATTCTTCACATGAGTCGTCTCTTCTTTTGTATTTTCTAGAGAATTGTTCTGTCTTTTTATATCAGAAGGTCTTGGAAGCTTTTGCACGATATCACATCCATTCTCCGTTCAAAATCATTATTTCCCAATTATAAACAAAGATTTGTGTTACTGACAGTTGCTCATGCGTGACGACTGTGAGTCGTTGATGCATTAGAAGACTCACTATCATCAATGGTCCACCGATCATAAACGGTCCACCGGCGCGTGTCGAGTAGTTGCATTTTTTATAAGCAATCTACATATTCCGAAACTTTCTGATTATCTCTATCCTCAAATGACTTGAAGACATTGTGTGGATAATGACTTTATTCACCAGTTGAAGTGGACGTGGCAAATGTGCCAACTGTAATTGCCACTAGCATAATAAACAATAAAACTGCAGCTTCAAACTCGAGAACGAGGAGAAAGATAGTAATGCCTAGATATTTGCATGCCAATCCACCGTCCCAGTGTCACTCATTGTCCCAGTCAATAAAAACAACAGTTAGTAATAAGTAACATAATCCTTCATTAATCATATCATTAAAAAAGAAATTAATAACATATAGTGAACCTTTTCTTTTTTGCACTGGGGGAAGAGGATGATCGAACCTAGAACCCTCAAATGTATGCGGAGATACTTTTAACCACTTGAACAACAAGCCCCTTGCATGAAACCTTTTCTACCCTTCTAACAACTGAGAGTGACATTGAATTAGGCCTGACCCCCTAAACAGTAGAGCGTCACTATCTCCATGCGTTGGAACTTGTCTCTGGTGTAAGAGGGAGAAATCAGCTGCTACATGACATAGGTATGCAATAAAGTTTGGAAGGGCCAACCCCAAACTGAACATGATGCATCCCAACTCATTTATGTTAAATACTCTTCCAATTACCCAAAGGAAATCATGGCTTCCTAATCTGGTATTAGTGGGATTTGAGATCCTAGACAAACTAATTCATTTGCTTCAACCCTCTGCAACCAGGCTAATCTTTTCCGTAAACCAACCTTTACGACTACGAGTCCCAGCACCACCGGATTCACTCCTAAGAAGCTGCCAATTATACGAAGCAATTGGAATAATTCCAACACTCATTTCTAATAAGTGAACGTGACCTTAATAGATATGCATATGATTGTCCCCTTGGTTAAATCATGCATCTATATTGCATGCAAAAGAGCAGCAAACTAAGGGCTTACCAAGCCGCAATGTCTCAAATATGCTCCCTGACCCTGCGCCACAGCAAAACAGTCATGAAAACATTTATGCCAATCAAATATCGAGCATCAACATATGTACAAAGAAATTACTCCTAATCAGCAAACTTTTCTCTTCCTTTGTACTTCTATTTTTACAGAACTTTCCTAAAGAAAATTCATTAAAATTGATGAATTTAAAAGACTCAAGGGAAACGATACACCTTTCCTGCAGAAGTAAAAGCACTCAAATAAAAATTCTAGTGTCACATTCAGAACATGAGAAACAGGACAGATGAAAGTAATGCATTGTAGCTAATAAGTTCTCATAAGGAATAGCCTTTCACAATTGCTTCCTTGCAATATTTACAATTCTAACAATTATCCCTGTAAAATATATATAGATGGAGCTTTAATTGAGAGATTGCTCAAATAAACTTATATGAGGGACACTGTTGTAGAACCCACCTTGCATTGTATGTCAATGATCCGACCGTCTAATTTTCAAGTCTGAATTCATAGATTATCTCAGGAAATAAAAACCAAAATCTGAAAATTCATGACCATTTGATCAGAACGCAGTCATTTTAATTTTTCTTAAAAAAAAACTTTTTCTTCTATTTGTTTCATGAGAACTACACGACTTAATGGTTTACAATTTGCACGATTTTTTTTCAAGCTCATCTTTGAATGAAAACTTGAAACATAGACAGTTTGGATGATGGAACTATAATGTGAAGTGGGCCCCAAAAGAACTCTATGTATACACACATTGATATATACCTCAGTAATGTAGAGAATGACACTCTCTCATGCACGAACATGCTATAAGAAAAAAGAAGAGTTAGGCTCCATTTTCATTCCATACAAGGACGTCTACATAACTGAATAGCCCTCATGCACAAATATGCTCTAAGAGTTATGTCAAACAACAAAAATACATAAAATATAATAAATTTTGTAATTAAATTGTGGTATTGTCGGCCTTCCTCATAACAACACATCATGCACCCTTATATTAGAATGGTTTCTAAAATGTAATTGTTCAGATGACTGGTAATACTAGACATGTATTTGAACTGTTTGATTCTAAAAATTGAACTTATCCAATTATATTTTAATTGTATGTGCACATCGAAGAATGGCGGTTGTATAAGACAAAACAGTAACAGTAATTCAAGTATACCTAAATGGTAATCAAATGTCAAAACATAAGAAGACACTATGATGTAGTACAGCCCGTAGGTGTTAGATTAAGCACTTAAACAATAGAACATAGAAGAATATAAGAGACCAAGGAGAAGAAATATAGATCGATAAGATGAGATAAAGGGCAGAAACAGTAGAACAAAGAAGAATATCAGAAATTGAGGAGAAGAAATATAGATTGAAGGGATCAGAGAGTTCTAGGAAAGGGTATATTAAACATTCAAATAAGCATTTTAAAGAACTACATGGGGTATTTATAGCAAATTAAAACCTAGACATAGGATAAAAATCCCTTACTTAAACAGAAATCCTAACCCAAAAAAAAAAGGAAACTTAAAACTAGAAATCTGGAAATTTGGAAAAGTTGAAATCCTACTAGAATTTAGAAAACTAGAGAATCTAGGAAACTAACAAATACATTAGGAAACTAATAAATTTAGGTCCTATGCGTACGGCATCATTCTCCCTCGGCGAAAAGAACTTGACTCCGACGAGTAAACAACCACAAAATGTAAATTAATGACGATGACGCTGACTGAAAGTATGAATAATAAGGGACGAGGGTCCTCAATCATTGATGTTTGGATCATAGACACCTTTGAGAGGCTCCACAATCTCACAAAGCTCACTATCGGGAGTGTTGATAGTTAAAGTTCGCTGCGGACAACGAGAGGCAATATGTCCTTTGGCATGACAAGGGAAACATTCAATGCGAGCATTAGTAGAAACAGCCGGTCCTTTGTTAGGTGGCGGTGCAGTAGGGTTAGATGGTCCTGAAAACCCCGTCAACCCCATCTGCATACCCGTAGTGGGAAGAGTTTGGTTGGCGGTTGCAGGCTGGCTAGAATACCCTGAATGTTGAGGCCGAAAATATGTTTCAGCTTCCAATGTGTGGCAATATGCATCTTCCAAACAATGAGGATCAAACCGACAGACTTCATGTTTAATATTGTTATGAAGACCGTGGATAAAGCGAGACACAGTGATTCCTGGTTCTTCACGAATCCCTGCACATCCTTTCTGTTTAATAAAACGAGCATGGTATTCAGTAATGGTCGAATTTCCTTGGGAAATGGTCCATAATTGATCAAACAATTGCTCTAGATAAAAGGTGGGAACATATTGTTCGCGAAGCTTCAATTTCATCTCATCCCATAGAGTCACAGGCGGCCGTCCAAATTGATAGAGTTGCTCCTCCATGGAATTCCAATATTGTCTAGCGGCTCCACGTAGTGCCATCTTACCAATGCGAAGTTTATGAGCATCCGTCAAGTTGAACCAGGCAAAATAATCTTCCATGGCTTGAACCCAATCAAGAAACATTGTAGGATCCCCACGACCATCAAAAGTAAGAGCAGTGAGTTTGATGTGACTAAGAGTGGTAGGCCCGATGTGGCGGATGACATCGTTGTCAAAATGGCAAGGGAGATGAGTGTACTGATCATGTCGAACGGGTGGCGGGGTAGGAGCCTGAGTAGTCATTGGAGGAGGGCCTGCTGTATGTTGGGTATAATGGGGCGTCGACATAGACCCAAAAGAAAAGAGGGGATCCAATTGAGCCTCAGGCGTGCTGAGCGAGAGACCGGTTGAGGTATGTGGCATGTCGTATGGCACAGCCTTGAGTTTTTGATCCACTGGTGGATTGGGCAGAAGGCCACTTTTCGGCTGCGGCGTAGACAAACTCGAGAGCACCGCTGAGGTAGAAGAAGGCTCCACCTTTCCAGCCCGAAAGTGATTAATAAGCATCTGAACAGAGTCTTGGAGTTTGTTGATGGCAAGGTCCGTTGTCACAAGATGTTTGTGAACCTGTACCAACTCTTCTTTTTGTTCAGAGCTGAGCTTGGAGAGTTGGGTTTCAATGGGGGCTATATCGTCAGCAACTTTGTCTTGGAACTCATGACATTGTTCCGCGAGGCTAGCCACGGTTTGGGGTGCCATGTCAGAGAGTAGACACAAGCGAAATCGAGGCCTGGCTCTGGATACCAATTGATGTAGTACAGCTTGTAGGTGTTAGATTAAGCACCTAAACAATAGAACAGAGAAGGATATAAGAGACCGAGGAGAAGAAATATTGATTGATAAGATGAGATAAAGAGCAGAAACAGTAGAACAAAGAAGAATATCGGAGATTGAGGAGAAGAAATATAGATCGAAGGGATCAGAGAGTTCTAGGAAAAGGTTTACTCAACATTCAAATATGCATTTTAAAGAACCACATGGGGGTATTTATAGCAAACTAAATCCTAGACATAATAGGATAAAAATCCCTTGCTTAAACAGAGCATCAAAACAAGTAGTTCCAACAGTCACAAAAAATGTCTTCTTAGACTTTACAATACTCTCAGTATCTCCTATCTTCAATCATCAATTTTTCCACAAGTAGTTTCAACAAAAGCTGTCTTATTAACCCTATAGCATTCACAAGACAAGTTAAATAAGGAAAAAAAAATTGGTAAGTACAAGATATGCAAATATACTTGAAGACAACAAGACAAAGAATGAGCAGAAATATCAATGATAAACTAAAACTCATACCAGTCAAACACCAACAAAAATGTCACTGCATAAACTAATTAGACAAATTAACGTCAGAGATAATTAAATTGCAATCTATTTTATGGACTGGTTATCTATTGTAGTCCACATTTTTCTTTTGTTCTGAAATTATCCCATTGACCATTGTCCAACTAGACATTTACTTTTCCTGACTATTTGTTTTTATGTTTTGAGTTGCCATTTAAATTTCAAAAAATGGAGCTTCTGTGCTACTACTAGCCTGCACAAACATATACACAATATCAAACACATCTAAAGAAATACAACTGAACAGTAATGAATACACTTAATAGTTAATACCTTAATACAGGCAAAGAAGATAAACAAACACACAAATTATATATATATAGGCACAATGCAACGATATGGCCCTCTATCATCTGATTTTACTACGAAGGAAGGAACTCGAAGTGAGAAGGCACTGTCTTGTCCAACGCAAGTAAAAGGGCCTGGAATAGAACAACTGCATACACAAAAGAGAAAGAAGATATATGTGGGAACCGAATTAATTCATAACCCTAGGTCAAATAATTCCTTCCATTTGGGGATTATTTGACCTAATTGGGAATTATTTAATTTAATTGGGGGTTACCCAATTAAATAGAATGTTACCTAATTAGGTTGAGGATTGATTTGATTCCTATGAATATTCTCAATTAATGGAGGAGTTGCCTAATTTAATTAGGTGTTGATTTGATTGCTATCCTGATTAGGGATTTGATTTAAATCAAATAAATCAAATCCCTAATTAGTCAAATCTCGCCAAATTGGGGAGGAATAATCCCCTTCCATCTACGGAATTATTCCTCTGAAACCCTAGCTCCCGAGACTCCTATAAATACCTAGCTACACACGAGGGTGAAGGGACGTCTAAAACTCCTACTAAAACTCTGCAGAAATTATCTCTCAGAAACCCTAGCCACCTCCTTTCTCTCCCTCTTTTACATAAGGCTCCGGCCGCCCGGTTCATCCCAAAAACACATATAAACTCCGTACCCTATTTAGCTATTGGTTTTTTGCCCTAAATCAATTGAACTAATTTAGGCATCGGAGGGCCTTTGGCCAACACCCCCCGGGTGTGGTCCTCTTATTGCTATTCGTTTTGCAGGGAGAAAGAGAGGCGGAGAAGACGAAGGAATCTTTAGGCGAATATTCCCGTGGGAGGAAATGGACTCCCACAAATTGGTGCTTTCATTGAGAGCACGAGACATACTCAAAGCGTGCTCCAAACTTGTTTTTCATACTTTGCTCCCATCAACCATGGTTGATACAAGACGCACCCTCCATCTCATGACACCATGGTGGAGAACTTGCTGCTGCCGCAAGGGATTGCAGCAGATTCCGCCTCACAGCCACCTCCCGTGGTGGCCAGCACCTCGCATCCTCCAGCTGCAGCGGCTGGAGCCATTCAACAGCACCTTGCCGCCACGCAACAGTGCACAGCCGCTGCCAGAATGCAGCAGCAGCGCAGGACAGCTGCTGGAACGCAGCAGCAGCGCACAGCCACTGCCGGAACGCAGCAGCAGCGCACAGCCGCTGCCGGAATGCAGCAGCACCACACCGCCACCACTGCTGGAACGCAGCAGCAGTGTACAGAAGCTGCTGGAACGCAGCAGCAGCATGCAGCCGCCACTGGAACTTCAGCACTACATGGTCTCATGGCCTCCTCCTCCACCTTGCAGCCACAATCGTTGGCTGCCGGAGTTGCAGCGGAACCGCACGATCTCGTGGCTTCCACCGCCATGCAACCACCAGGACAAAGTGTCGCCGCTACCATAATTGGAATTGTGGGACTCGGATTTGTTGGTTTTCAGTGACATCCAGTCTCGTTGAATTGGCGGCTACTGTAGAACACAGCTCCTCCTCAAGCCAACAATGGCGTCCAAACAGAGATAAACTCTCTCTCAATCATTATTTGACATTTTCTAATAATTATATTAATATTAAATATAATTATTAAATATTTTCTGATTTTATAATTTTTAATAATAATATTAACGTTTAATGTTTTATTTTGAATTAATACACTTTCCTAATAAGTATTGGTATTTAATATTTATTTTGAATTAGTGTTCATTCTTAATAAATATTAACAATTAATATTTTATTCATAATTATTACACATGCCTTATTTAGTAATTTTATTATTTTATTAAGGCACAAATGATATTATAGTTGGCATATAATCATGCTTTTATCATGCCCACTAATTACATTCATCATTAATGATCAGGAAAATACCAAATGAGTTGGTAGCTAACCTATGAGTCCTTGGTCCACCCGATCAATGATTCTCCGGTCAACCTGATCCACGATCCGTCGGTCAGCCCGACACATGGTCCTTCAAAGCGAGGCCCGCAACCTCCTATCACGGCTACCTCAACGTCGCCATGTCAACCCAAGGCCCCGTGGCCGGATCTAGCCACCCTCGTGGCTCCACCGCCGAGCATGGAGGAACCTCCCATCAAAGTGGACTCGTCACCACCGCCGACTTAGGCCCGGTCTTAGAGCAACTTCATCCATTCCCTCCATTGCATCTGCGCTCGACGCGCGCTCCCGCGTACACCTCCAATGAAACCCTAACCCGTATGCAGTTGGGCTCCACACACTTCTCTCCTCCCGATCCACGAAGTCAAGCAGACCTCAATTTGAGAGTTGACCAGCTAGCTCTGAGAATGGACGACCAAAGCAATTTGATGAGACAGCTCCTCAACCAAATCAATCTAGCTCAAAACCTTGGCCTTGGACCACTGGGCGAAGAGAGAAGGATGGACGACTGCACCAACAGGCAGATCGACGGGCGCAGAGCAGGTCAAGCAGGCATGAGCAGACAAGGAGAGGGACAACAACGTGATCAGCTCGCCAACATGTCACAAGCATCTGCAGGCCACACTCAGAGCAACGTGCGAGGAGGGCAAGGCCCACGACTCCACGTCCGCGACTGCCTAGGCCCGCAGAGGAATGCTCCTCGAGGGCTAGGCTCCCAGGGAGATCAGCCAGACGACCATCGCAATGAGGATCGTGAAGAAAGGCGCTCTGCTGTTCACTCGTCGAGGAACATTCTTCAAAGGCTAGGCTCCCAAGGAGGTCAACCTGACAACCTTCACGGTGAGAATCGCGAGGAAAGGCGCTCCGCTGCTCACTCTCGAAGGACCAATTCTCATCGACAAGCTGAGGAGAATCACTCGCAAGCGCAGTCCACCAACATGCCACCTAGGCAACGCAGCCGAGAAGCTCCAACCTTGCGAATCAACGAGGAGGTCAATCAGCGTCGTCCAAATCACGAGGGTCGTCGACATGTCCAACCAGCAATGCGTGCAGAGGACGTCAAGAAGCTTGTGAGTGACCAACTACGAGACTTGAAAGTCGGTGGGAACTTCGAAGATGCGCTACGCGAGGAGATGGACCAAGCTAACTCCACGCCTTTCACTGTTGAAATTGAGCAGGCTGCTCCCCCGAAGCGGTTCTCGATGCCATCGTTTACGCCCTTCAAGGGAGACTCCGATCCCGAGAGCCACCTAAAACACTTCAAAAGTGTCATGATCCTCCACAAGGCCGACGACGCATTGATGTGCAAGGTGTTTGTGATGACCCTGCGAGGAGCAGCTCAGGACTGGTTCCACACCCTACCATCTGGGTCGATCAGCAGCTTCAAGGAGTTGGCATACGTCTTCGCGAAAGAATACACGTCTTACCGGACAATCAAGAAGAACCCCGACCACTTGTTCAACCTACGCAAGAAGTCCGACGAATCCCTTCGAGACTACATCAAGAGATTCAAAGCTGAAAAGGCCAACATCGTAGGATGTGACGACCGGATCGCGTCCTCTGCTTTCAAGAAAGGCCTTCCAGCTGAACACGACTTATACCGCGAGCTGACTATCGCTCCCAGCCAGACTCTGGCAGAGGTCTTCTCAACCGCGGAACGCTATGCGCTCTGGGATGACGATCGAATCGCCGCAAAGAAGTCTACTAAGCAGGAAGATCAACCAACCAAGCGGGCAGGCCAAAAGAACGACGGGTTCAGCAACAGAAACAAGGACAAGCGCAGGTCGCACCCAGAAGAGGACGCTACAGCAGAAGAGAATTACACCAAATTCTCCATCCCCATACACCAAATCTTAGCCCAAGTGAAGGACAAACCTTGGGTAAGGAAGCCGTTGCCCATGAAGGGAGATCCAGACAAGAGGGATACCAGAAAATACTGTGCTTTCCACGGGACGCACGGACACACAACGAACCACTGCTTTGCTTGGAAAACGCACCTTGAGGAACTCGTGAGAGAAGGTCATTGCACGGAGTTCATTGCGAAGCAGGCCATCCAGCGGATAGAGGATCGCGACACCACCAAGGAGCCACCTCAGAAGGTCATAAGGATTAACACAATCCTCGCCGACTCCGAGGAGTCTGGGCTGACCAGCAAAGAAAAGAAGAGGAAGATCAAGCAGGCCACGGTGATCTCCCAAGTCTCGACCGACCTTCCACCGGCGGAAGACGACCCAGTGATCGGCTTCCAGAAGAAAGATCTGATCGGCCTCGACATGCCACACAACGACGCCCTTGTCGTCAGCATTCAAATCGCTCAAGCCATAGTCGACCGAATCCATGTGGATGAAGGCAGCGCAGCAAATATCCTGCAGTTAACTGTCATCCAACAGATGGGCTTGGAAGCAAAGATTAACAAATCAGCCAGGTCGCTGACTGGCTTCAATGGCGCAACGACGGTTACCGTGGGCACTATAGATCTCGATGTCTACTCCCCACCTGTAATCAGCTCACAAACATTCATGGTCATTGATGAAGTCTCACCCTACAATGGCATCCTGGGCAGACCATGGATTGGTAAGATCAACGCCATCACCTCCGCCACTCATCAGAAAATTCGCTACTCAATTCCTGGGGGCGGTGTCGGCCAGATCAACAGCGACCAGGCAATGGCGAGGAAATGCTCAGCTCAAGGGTTGAAGAAAAGCAAGCCAACACAGTTCCTCCCTGTGAATCAAGCAGATCTGGAGGGAGCAGAACAACCAGACCCCGTTCCTAGCAACCGAGCAAGCCAGAAGGGGAAGGGGATAGCTATCCCCTTATAGCAATCAAAGCATCAGGACCAAGCCGAGGAAATCCGTCCGGAGGTCTCCCCTGAAGAAGGATGGAAACCCGAAGAGGACGTCGAGCTAATACCCTTGGATCCTGACCAGCCAGACAAAAAAGCGCGGATCGGCTCGCGCCTAAGCCCAGACGAGAAGGTGGAGCTGACCACCTTCCTCCAGAACAACAAGGACATGTTCGCATGGTCACCGTCAGACATGCCAGGCATCGACCCGAACATCATCTGCCATCGCCTCCACGTCAACCCTGCCAGCAAGCCAGTGGCACAGAAGAGACGCAACTTCGCCCCAGAGCGAGTCGCAATCATTGAAGCCGAGATCGACAAACTTCTAGCAGCCGGCTTCATTGAAGAGGTCTCCTACTCGGAGTGGCTGGCCAACGTTGTTTTGGTGGCGAAACAAGAAAAGGGCAAATGGAGAGTTTGCGTCGACTACACTGACCTCAACAAGGCGTGTCCTAAAGACAACTTCCCATTGCCGAGAATCGACCAACTCGTGGATTCCACCTCCGGCAATCAGCTGCTCAGCTTCATGGACGCCTACTCCGGCTACAATCAAATCATGATGCACGAGGATGACAAGGCGAAAACTTCTTTCATCATCGAGAGAGGGACCTACTGCTACAAGGTCATGCCCTTTGGGCTAAAGAACGCCGGAGCGACATACCAGAGGCTCGTGAATAAAATCTTCAAGGAGCAGATTGGCAAGACTATGGAAGTCTACGTGGACGACATGCTAGTCAAAGCCCCAAAACGTGCAGATCACATCAAAAACCTTGCCGAGGCATTCAGCTTGCTACGCCAGTATCGCATGAAGTTGAATCCAAGTAAATGCACGTTCGGCGTATCGTCCGGCCGATTCCTAGGGTACCTAGTCACGCAACGAGGTATTGAGGCACACCCACGACAAATCAAGGCCATTCTCGAGATGAAGTAGCCTTCCACAATGAAGGAAATACAAAGTCTGACGGGCAGAGCAGCGGCCCTCAACCGATTCCTCTCAAGATCTACCGACAAATGCAGACCATTTTTCAAAGCTTTGAAAAAAGGACAAAGAGATAAGTGGGATGAGGAGTGCGAAGTAGCTTTTCAGAATCTGAAGACTTACCTCACTTCACCTCCCCTGCTCTCAAAACCAGTCCCAGGCGAAGACTTGTTCGTATACCTGGCAGTGTCCAACTCGGCCGTTAGCTCAGCTCTCATTCAAGAAGAACTAGGGGCCCAACATCCGATATTCTACACGTCAAAAGCTCTCCTCGATGCAGAGACTCGCTACCCGAAATTGGAAAAGCTTATTTTGGCGCTTGTAGTTTCCACGAGAAAGTTACGACCCTACTACCAAGCTCACCGAGTCATCGTCATGACCGACTTTCCTTTGAGATCAATACTTCACAGCCCCGACGCTTCCCAGCGACTCATGAAATGGGCTATAGAACTAAGCCAGTACGACCTCCTCTACCGGCCAAAGACTGCAATAAAAGCTCAGGTTCTAGCAGACTTTGTGGCAGAATTCACCTCGTCAGCTAAAGAAGCGAAGCTGGTCAACCATAAGAAGGAAAGTTCAAAAACAAATGGCACATCCGCTGAACCTGGCCAACCCACAGACATGTGGCAATTGCGCGTAGACGGAGCGTCAAACCAAAAAGGAGCGGGAGCAGGTGTCGTCATCATCACCCCAGATGGGACCCTATTGGAGCAGGCCATCAGGCTTGGTTTCCCAGCCTCAAACAACGAGGCAGAATACGAGGCATTGCTCGCTGGCCTGTGCTTGGCAAAGGAGCTAGCAATCAAGAAACTAGCCATCTACTCAGATTCCCAGTTGATCACGAATCAAGCCTCAGGTGAATACATGGCAAAGCACCCAAGGATGATCTTGTACCTTGACAAAGTCCAAGAGTTATTGAAGGCGTTTCCTACCTTCACCATCCAACAAGTGCCTCGGGCAGAAAACGCGCACGCGGACGCATTGGCAAGCCTAGGATCGGCGCTGGATACCTAATTCAGACGCTCCATCCCGGTCGAACACCTTGACCGACCAAGCATTGAAGAAGTAGAGCCAATCGACGCAATGCAGATTGACGAGGACCCCTGCTGGCAAGACCCCATCATCGACTACCTGATGAATGGAAATCTACCAATGAACAAATCCGAAGCTAGAAAAGTCCAGCAGAAGGCCGCGAGATACTACATGCACGGCAACAAGCTCGTCCGCAGATCATACTCCGGCCCTCATCTTACCTGCATAAAGTACCCTCAAACACTCGAGGTCCTTTGCAAAATTCACGACGGCAAGTGTGGCAACCACTCTAGGGAGCTACACACTAGACACCATGGAAGGGAAGGAAATTCCACGACAGTGGAACACTTACCATCTCCGAAAGTATTATCCATGACGCTTCCACCTCAGTCCCAAGCAGATGACTGAGCCCTACACATCTCTGAAGAAGAGAAGCAACTGCTAGAAGCTTCTGGTTTTCTTGTATCCAGTTATTTACATTCTCGAATAAGGCACTGTAACCTTATAAACATCAATATAAGTTCAGTTTCTCATTCCAGAATGTCTTATCTGCCTACTCATACCAGAATATCTCCATATAAGTTGCCCATAAGCAGCGTCCTTCGGGAGACGCAGGGCGACGACCAAAGCGTCCTTCGGGAGACGCAGCCCATAAGAAGCGTCCTCAGGGAGACGCAGGGTGCGCCAGGAATTTCCTAAGGGAGGTATCCAGGTTCCTATCCGTTTCCTAAGGGAGGCAGGATAGTCACACAGTTGCCCATAAGCAGCGTCCTTCGGGAGACGCAGGGCGACGACCAAAGCGTCCTTCGGGAGACGCAGCCCATAAGAAGCGTCCTTCGGGAGACGCAGGGTGCGCCAGGAATTTCCTAAGGGAGGTATCCAGGTTCCTATCCGTTTCCTAAGGGAGGCAGGATAGTCACACAGTTGCCCATAAGCAGCGTCCTTCGGGAGACGCAGGGCGACGACCAAAGCGTCCTTCGGGAGACGCAGCCCATAAAAAGCGTCCTAAGGGAGACGTCCTAAGGGAGACGCAGGGTGCGCCAGGAATTTCCTAAGGGAAAACATCTTACAGGAGCAGAATACGCCCGGAGTCCCTTAAGGGGGACCCTGGCCCTCGCCAATTTCCTACGCCCGGAGTCCCTCAAAGGGGACCCTGGCCCTCACCAATTTCCTAAGGGAAAACATCTTACGGGAGAAGAACACGCCCGGAGTCCCTTAAGGGGGGACCCTGGCCCTCGCCAATTTCCTAAGGGAAAACATCTTACGGGATGCGCAGAACACGCACGGAGTCCCTTAAAAAGGACCCTGGCAATCATAAAATCTCCAAAAGAAGATGCGCAATCAAAATACAGGCTGGTTACTCAAGCAGTCCACAAGTCAATATGCCAATTGAAGTTGAAAAAATAACTGAAATTTCCATAGCAAGCTGACCAACCGGACAAGTTCAACAAAAGGAAGATGGTCGAATAAGGCCAATTATTCTAAACAAGAAAGCAGACTACAAGGTGAAAAGAAATAAATGAGTCTTCATTTACTTTGGGATGCCAGCAGGAGATCTCTGATCTACAGCCTCTTCGGCATCCGCTTGATCAGCCACGTTCTCAGCAGCTCCACCTGCTTGATCCGCGACGTCTGCCACTACCTCATCTGCTGCATCCTCCTCTGCTTCATCCTCTTCAGCTACCGCCTCTTCGGCTGCCTGTTCTTCAGCTCCTGTCATGTTCACAGCATTAACCTGCTCACTTTGCACATGGAGCAAGTCAGAACAGAGCATCTCAATGTCTCCATCTCAATGTCTCTAATGCAGACTTGTTATAGGCGCCAAACTTAGCAAGAAGCTTGTCATAACCAAATGAGACGTCAACATTCTTGCGCTCGAGACGGAAGCAAATGGAGTGTCGCTTCCCTTTGTTTTTCCAAGAAAAGACTCGAGAGGGTGCCAAGTTCGCCGGCCTGGCGGACGTGGTTAACCAATTCAGTACAAGTGGACGAACTTGACAGAAAGTTCGTCTTGAGCAGATTAGACACGCATGCACCTCCTGTGGGGTTGGGCCTGTCAAACTTGGGACCAACAGCTGATGTTGCAAAAGAACCCTTCGTCTGGCCAGATGACTCTCTCATCCTCTTAGACTCTGCCAACCTCGCCTCCGAAGAAGTCCATGAGGCAGAATCAACTCCACTCTTGACTACCCGTGTCTCAACAACCGAGCCATGAGCAGTTCTCCCGCTTCGATCTCCATTCTTTGACTGATGCAAATGACTTGAACTACGAAGAGGAATATCTGCATCTCTTTGACGCTCGGCAGAACGGGATTGGGCACGAACTACCTCACGAAGCAGATCATGATTTTCAAGCCTTGTCAGCATGAGGCTCGGATGATGATGGAACAAACCCCACTTGAGTCTTCCCAGCAGAATTGGACTTTGGCTTCATCCTCAACAGAGACACATCATTCGCACGCGAAGTCGCAACTCCATTTCTAGAAGACTTGACGTCAGCCTTACTTTGGGCAGATCATCAGAATCTGGACCATTCTGCTTCCATCTCTCAACATCCTGGGCAGGGGGCAGACCACCAACTTCCTCCCGATACTTGCCCAGCTGACGGGCCCGCAACGCATGAGGCCAAGCATGCTTCAACCCAGACCTGCGACGATAGGCAATAGCTGGTCCACTTGCGCGCACCTGCTCTACCACGACTACCGCCCACTATCAGCCATCGCCTGTCACGACGACAACTAGCCGGACTTCCCCCAGCTAGCCTTCGCAGCAAAAAAGAAGAAAAAGAAATATACGTGCTCGACTTACCTTTGGATGCACGGCGACTCCTCTCTTCGACAAGCAGTACAAATTCTCCAAGATCTCTCTCAAGCTAGAAAGTAGAGAAGTTAAGTTTGCGATGTGAAGAAGAGTGAAGAGAAGCCCTACATTTACACAGGTTGGGCATCCTAGGTCAAGAAGGAATTGCAAGCCCATTCCTATTGGGAACCCAACTCCAAGAACAGTCAAAAGCTCACTCCAATTGGGAACCCAATCTGCAAAATGAGTCCAACTCACTGAAGGAAGCCCAGTTACAGCTGGACAGCCCAACAGATAATTTACATCTCCTACATGCCACCACGCGCCATGCAGAATCTGGGGGGCATTTGTGGAACCGAATTAATTCATAACCCTAGGTCAAATAATTCCTTCCATTTGGGGATTATTTGACCTAATTGGGAATTATTCAATTTAATTGAGGGTTACCCAATTAAATAGAATGTTACCTAATTAGGTTGAGGATTGATTTGATTCCTATGAATATTCTCAATTAATGGAGGAGTTGCCTAATTTAATTAGGTGTTGATTTGATTGCTATCCTGATTAGGGATTTGATTTAAATCAAATAAATCAAATCCCTAATTAGTCAAATCTCGCCAAATTGGGGAGGAATAATCCCCTTCCATCTACGGAATTATTCCTCTGAAACCCTAGCTCCCGAGACTCCTATAAATACCTAGCTACACACGAGGGTGAAGGGACGTCTAAAACTCCTACTAAAACTCTGCAGAAATTATCTCTCAGAAACCCTAGCCACCTCCTTTCTCTCCCTCTTTTACATAAGGCTCCGGCCGCCCGGTTCATCCCAAAAACACATATAAACTCCGTACCCTATTTAGCTATTGGTTTTTTGCCCTAAATCAATTGAACTAATTTAGTCATCGGAGGGCCTTTGGCCAACACCCCCCGGGTGTGGTCCTCTTATTGCTATTCGTTTTGCAGGGAGAAAGAGAGGCGGAGAAGACGAAGGAATCTTTAGGCGAATATTCCCGTGGGAGGAAATTGACTCCCACAATATACACATGCACAGTACTGGAACAAGAAATGTATAGTGCATCAGAAAAAAAAACAGAGGGAAAATATAGGCACAAACAAGTTTGAAGTTTTAACAGAGGGACAAAGACAGCTCATTAGAGCATAATCTTGGAGGAAAGGAAAACATTAACCCTATAAAATAAAAAAATAAAAAAGTGACATTGTGGTGACTCAATCTGCCTTCTGCAGAGGTCGAAAATGTGCAGGCAAACGATTCTGATTTTCCTCCTGCACAGGTACATTTGCCACCAGCAATGGTATATTGGCCTCTGCTCATGTATAATTACACAGGCAAAAAAAATTCTAATTTGCCTCTTGCCACACAAGTTACTCATTTGGACCTACAAAAAAGGGATATTGTGTTGGAATCAATCTACCTCCTACACAGGTGGAAAGCTGGAGTAAGGTTTAAACTGATGAACCCACTATCCACTACATAGTGGGCAGACTGTCAGTGACCTCCAATACACAGGCACCACACTTATCAAGCAGTTCAACTTTAAGCGCAATTCAAGTTAGGCAAATGAATCTTCCAGAACATCAAAACAAAATCAAATTTATAATGTATTCAGCCCTAAGAAAATCACACAATCAACCACAAATTGCATTGCCAAATATTACGGATCAAAATAAAAAGTTGCACCAAAAAACTAAACAAAAGCATGTAAGTGTTATAAAAAAAAAAAACAACAACAAAAAAGTTACCTTTGGGCTGATCTGTGGTGGCGGAGGTGGGTATCGTCTACCGTGGCTGGTGATGGTTGGCGAGGAAAGAGGCTGAGAGATTGAGATGTCTGAACAGAATGTTGATGGGTCTGTGCCAATTGGTTGTGGGTCTGGTTGTGTGTAGAATGAGGAGCGTGAAATCTCAGAAATTTGAGTTGTTCTATTGGGAAGAGCTGGGAAAGGTCAGTTGACTTGGAGGGTGCGATCAAAATTCGGTTCTTGATGGTGGGAATTGTATGAGGAGTGAAAGGTATGAAGAAAGTTCGGCTCTTAACGGTGAGAATGGTATGAAAATAGTGAGTCAGTAATTCTGGAGAAGAATGGTGCGGGGAAGAATGCAGTAATATTTTAAAATAGAAAATTGCGTCTGTGTAGGAAGATTTACGTGATCAGGAAAGAAGTCCTAATTACAATAGGAGTAGGAAAGTAAATACAACCTTGATTAAAAATGGGAATTAAAATTTCCTGATCGGAGAAGGAAAAGACCCCTATATAAACTCCACAGCTCAATATTAATCCCACAACATGCAAGCCTTTTCTTTTGAGATTCTTGAAACTTCAATCTCTCTCTCTTAGTTTTAGTTGCTAGATTAAGCCTTGTGCATTGCCTTTTCTTCAATCTATCACCCATGGAGAAAACACGAATCATCCCTTCATTCTCCCATTAACGGAAGTCCTATTACTATTCTTAGTATTGTTGGAGGTGGAGGTGGAATAAGAGGGATTAAACCTTTTCTTTTAAGCATGTAAGGCTCACGGATTATTTTCATGTAGTTGTAGGGACGAGCACATGTGGCCTTGTGGCGGCCATGCTTACTACCCCAGATGAAAATAATCGTCTCTTGTATACTACTGAAGATATCATCCCTTTTTATCTCAAACACTGTCCTAAAATCTTCTCCCAATCTAGGTGTAGTTAATTGTTAATAGAGAGATCACATTGTTCTACTACGTACCTTTTGTATGCATACGATATTCCTTGTACAATAGCTCTCTCGTCGTTAATATCACACATTATTTTAAACTTTTAGGAGGACCCAAATATGATGGGAAGTATTTACATAAATTGTTGAAGGAAAAACTAGGAGACAAACATTTGCATGACACATTGACTAACGTGTAATCCCAACCTTTGATATAAAGTGGCAACCTACAGTTATTTTCTCCAGCTATCAGGTTTGTTTATTAATTATCTCTTAATTCGAACACATAAATGTATATAATTTAATCCTTTGTTTTGCTCTTTTTGTGAATAATCAATTAATTCTTGATTTTGTATATATATGTTGATCATGATTTTAGTTGAAAAAATACCCCAACCTAGATGCTTTGCTCTCGGATATATGCATTGGAACTTCAGCAGCCCCATACTACCTTCCAGACTATCAATTTAATTCCATAACTTCAACTGATGGTGCCATCAGTGAGATTGAATTCTCTTGATTCACTAGTTGAAGATATGAAATTAAATTGATAGACTGGAAAGTAGTACGGGCTTGTTGAAGTTCCAATGCATACATCTAAGGGCAAAGCAGCTAGGCTGGGGTTCTTTTTCAACTAAAATCATGACCAACATATATATACAAAATCAAGAATTAATTATTTATTCACAAAAAGAGAAAAACAAAGGATTAAATTATATACATATATGTGTTCGAATTAAGAGATAATTAATAAACAAACCTGATAGCTGGAGAAAATAACTGTAGGTTGCCACTTTATATCAAAGGTTGGGATTACACGTTAGTCAATGTGTCATGCAAATGTTTGTCTCCTAGTTTTTCCTTCAACAATTTATGTAAATACTTCCCATCATATTTGGGTCCTCCTAAAAGTTTAAAATAATGTGTGATATTAACGACGAGAGAGCTATTGTACAAGGAATATCGTATGCATACAAAAGGTACGTAGTAGAACAATGTGATCTCTCTATTAACAATTAACTACACCTAGATTGGGGGAAGATTTTAGGGCAATGTTTGAGATAAAAAGGGAGGATATCTTTAGTAGCATACAAGGGACGATTATTTTCATCTGGGGTAGTAAGCATGGCCGCCACAAGGCTACATGTGCTCGTCCCTGCAACTACATGAAAATAATCTGCGAGCCTTACATGCTTAAAAGAAAAGGTTTAATCCCTCTTATTCCACCTCCATCAATGCTAAGAATAGTGATGAGACTTCCGTTAGTGGGAGAATGAAGGGATGATTGTGTTTTATCCATGGGTGAGAGATTGAAGACAAGACAATGCACAAGGCTTAATCTAGCAACGAAAACTGAGAGAGAGATTAATATGAAGTTTCCAGAATCTCAAGAGGAAGGGTTTGCAAATTATGGAATTAACCTCGAGTTGTGGAGTCTATACAGAGGTTTTTCCCTTCTCCGATCCGGTAATTTTAGTTTCCATTTTTATTCAAGGCTGTATTTACTTTCCTTTTTAGATAGTCCTATTGTAATTAAGACTTCTTTCCTATATTGTTAATTTGTTAGGATTCCCGGTTTATGTTCCTACACAGACACAAGTTTCTATTTTCTAAATAGAATTGCATTCTTTCTTGCAGCATTCTGATCCTCTATCTTGGACTTTGAAATTTCATTCCCGTTCTAATTATTCTCTGGTTCTCCTCCTCCAGAATTACGAGTCACTTCACTCTTCATACAATTCCCACCATCAAGAACCGAATTTTGATCGCACCCTCCAAGCAAACTGACCTTCCCCAGCTCTTCCTCAACAGAACAACTCAAATTTTCTGATATTTCACTCCTTCTCCACACAACCAATTGGCACAGACCCATCGGCAGTCTATTCAGACCCACAAGCAATTGGGTCATACACATTAAGAATTTGCCTTTGGCCTTCACCGCCATTTGCCTCTCCAATACTCTTCTTCAACCACCTCAACCTTGACCTCCCCTGTTTCTGCCATATCAGGTTTTGGTATATCCTTAAACCAGACTCAAAATCCAAGAACGAATCTGCAAACGTCAAGTCTCTAGGATCGACAGGGGCAGGTGTGTCCTTCAAATTCTTGGTCGAGGTCTTCGAGGTTTAGTTCAGGGATGAGGCCTACCATTTGAGAACGCAGACAGGAAGAATTTGCATTGAAGAATGAGATAAATGAAATTCTATGGGTGCTAATTGCAAGCCAATATAAGTAGTTGGGATTTTGCTTTGATTTTAGAATTTGAAACAGTGTTGGGTTTTGTTGTTTTTTTTTGGCTGGAAGAGAGGGAAGAGAAAATGGGAAAGGGAGAGATTGAAACTTTGACACAACTTTCAAAAATCAATGACTTATATATAACTGTGTTTTTATATCTCTCGCGTGAAGTAACTAGGCTAGTCACGCTATGAGAAAGATAAAGACATGACTATATACAACACTGTGAGAAAGATAAAGATATTATACAACCAATTACACGGTAAGATTCACTCAATAACTTAGCATATATATGAAGGTTTTTATAGCCAAAGGTGCGATCACAGGGTCCCCAAATTTTCGTTTTCCCAAGACATTGATACATTGAGCATTCTCCACTGCAATTCGGAAACGTTTCATTTTCTTAAAACAAAACAAATAAAGAAATAAGACCCCTTGCAAGCATTTATAGGCGACAGGGCCGTAAGATTACATGGCACCGATGGTCCAAATTAACATGCATTGCACATGATTTAAACTAACACCAACAGAAAATATAATAATTTATTCCAGTTATTTTCCAGAATAAGAGGGTCCAAACTAAACCCTAGGTTACCATCTGCCAACCAGAAAATCTAAAACCAACTATGAATATCCGGTCAATCAGCACCGAAAAATACAGTAGATAGTTCATGTATGGTTTACAAAGAACTTACTAATCTCCATTGAAAGTTGTGACAATATTTCACAAAACCTTGAAATATTATTCAGAGTCTGAATCATGTCTCCTCTTCTCCTTGTGTTTCTTGTGTTTCCTTCTCTCATCCGAGGAATGCTGTTTTCCATGCTTTTCACGCTTTTCACGCCTCTCATGCTTCTCCTGCTTTCTCTCTTCACGCCTCCTTTTCTTTCGACTGCTTTCATCATCTAATTCCTCTTTATTTTTTTCTTTTGGTGGTGAATCAGGCACAGTCATGTTTCCCATTTCAGGTGGAACATCCTTGACTGTAGATGGAAGGGAACTTGACTCATCCCAAGGGCAAGGTGCTCTGCAGTGAGATCAAGACGAAATTTTGAATTATTGGGCAAAACAGATCAAGAAGAATTAAGCTATGCAAAGAAAAGGACAATGGAAGGCAAAACATAAAGTACTAAACACATACCAACAAAAACAAAAAGAAGACTACACAGCAGGCAGGTGATATGAACGTAAATTTACTACCAATAAACGTAAATTGTAAATCGTTATGTATAAAACATGTTTTTATTATCATATATCAATACTACCTTCCCATGGTAAGGCTTGTCCTCAAAAATTAGTTTTAGGGCTGAGCTTATGACATCAGCTATCACCGTGTTTATGACCCCAGATAATAAGTCTTAAATAATGCAATCTACAAAGTTGAATCCCAAAAGTCTTAAATAAGATGTGTTTTGTTGGTTCCATTTCCTGTTGTGTTTCGCCCACGTTATTATACTCACCCCAACTGCAGAGTAAGCCGCATGACAGTCTTTGAACACAACCATTCCTTTCTCATGATCTCATGTTGGCCCCTTGGAGTCCCTTTCCTAATATTTTCTACATCATAAGTTGATTTCATGGCCATTGTTTTTTTGTACATATGAAACGTGAATGTTTATTAAAAATAACAGTACAACAAAGGTGAACATGAAGTCCACTTCTAAAAGAAAACTAAACATGCAAACTGCACTAACACCTCAGTCCTAGGGGAGGGAGAACACCAAAACAAGAACAGAATTCCAGAGAGCTACAAAACAGATGCTTTCCAATCTGACAAAACGACAGAAAAAGATAAACTTCCTGAACTCTGAAACTACAGATGCCCACAAAGACCCCAAATATGCACTCTATCCCATAAGAATCAACCTCCTCACTCAACATATTCTCAAAAACCGTTCTGTTCCTTTCAACCCATAGAACCCAGAAAATAGCCATCATAGCACATCCCCCCAGAACTACACCCCTTTTCTTTCCACCCAAAAAACTAAACTTCTCACATAATAGCACATTACACGACACGGGGATGGACCAGCATAAACCTTTCTCCTTGATTAACCGAAACCACAAAGAAGAAGCCACTGGACAGTGCAGCAACAAGTAATCCATACTTTCCAAGGCCTTTCTTTCCATGGCATTTCTACACATAACACAAAAGTGGGGAGACAGGGAAACAGAGGGTTGCCTTCTTTGAACCATATATCACAAGTTTTGATCTTCCTATGAGAAATTAACCAAGCTACCAGTCGTACCTTGGGAGGCACTTTGGCTTTCCAAATAACAAAGGAGGGAGCAAAAATTGAGAAAGCAGGGTAATCCAAAAAATGCTTTGAGAATGATTTACAAATGAAAATGCTCGAAGGCTCCAATATCCAAACTCTCCTATTTTCTTTATGAGGAACAATCAAGTGAAAATTGACAGCAACGACAACAACTCTCTCACTTCTGGTTCATTCAAATGTCTTCTAAACCCAAAATCCCAGCTTAAAGGCAAAGAAGACGAATTTACACACATTCTTGCAACAAACCAATTAAGAGACTGGGATAATCCATGAGATGAAGATGTAGTGAACAAAAATCTGTTTGCCCTGCCCAAATCTCTTCCCAAAACCTCACTCTTTCCCCATTTCCCACCCCGAAATGAAAACAAGGTGTAAAAGAAGCAATCCCTTTAGAATTATCTGTCCATGGGCATCAACTTGAATCTCTAGCCACAATTTTGGGATCCCAGCCACTCTCAGATAAGCTATACTTACTTTTTTATTAAAGCATATCAAAGGGTAGTTGTCTTTGTCTGGAATACCCACAGCCACTTCCCTAGCAAAGATTCATGTCTCTTTACTACATTACCCACCCATAAACCTCCTTTTTCTTTGGTTATAGACACAACTTCCCATCTCACCAAAATGTTCTTCCCTTCCACGACATGGAATTTTAAAAAGAGACCGATGGTAACTTAAGAAACTGCTCAACACTGATTGGATTAAAATCATCCTTTTCCCTCTTGACAAACAAGGCCTTACTCCTGCCCTCTAACCTTCTTTCTACTTTTTCCACTACCGGGCACCAAAAATTGGCTGCTCTTGGATTCACTCCAAGAGGCAACCCCAAATACTTTAGAGGCCAGCTTCCCACCTCACAGTCCAAGACCTTTGCCAACTCCTAAATCTCCACTTATTGAGTGCGAATACCTGCAATTGAGTACTGGGCTCTATTGATTTTTAACCCGAACATGGCATAAAAACTTCAATCACCATGTTATGTGGGGTCATCGCAACGGTATTTCATTTGTTCAGGTGAATTTTTTTTTATCAACTATTTTCTCAGGTGAATGGATATTAGAGAGCTCGTAGATTGTGGTGTGGTTAGTGTTGGGCGTGGTGTTCTGGTAGTGGTGGGCATTTAACCCGCCAACCTACCAACCCAACCCGCTTGGTCTGGGTTGTTGGTGCTATTTTAGAGCTCTCCAAATTGCTGATCCAGTGGACATCTTGTCCAAATTGTTCAATTTTCTTTAAAACACTCATAAAACGATTGTTATGAAAACCATGCAACGTATTCTCTCTTTTTTTTTTGGTATAGTAAACAGAATAATTGCATTAATAGAAATGGAGAGTAAAATCGAAGTGGATCATCATGCAGCAAGAAATACACCTCCCAACCTATACTAGACAAAACATCAAAACCAGCAACAACAACATGACTAGATTTAGATAGAGCTAGTACTACATACAAAAAAGAGGAAGAAGCCAAGGCACCACTTAAACATTAATTATTTTCACTTTCAGTTCAGTTACATACCTTGAAAAACCAAGACCATGTACACGTGCTGCTTCAGCGTGTCCTTCACCTAAGTCCTCTGCAGTAGAGCCTCGCTTCACAAGTTCTGAAAACTCATGCTTATCAAGCCGATTTCCTTGACCTCGGCTAGCACGCTTAGGAGCTAAGCCAAGAGCCTCCCTCATAGCCTGCTCCTCCTCGTCCTTAATTCTTTTAATCTCTTCTTTTGCAGCCTCCATTTCTGCATTCTGAGTTTTTTTGTCTTTCGTATACCAGTGTAGATCTTTACCTGTTGAACCAATATAACGAACAGCTGTAAACATCTTTACCAATAAATGAAAAATTGTAAAATCTTTGCACACAAGACTTACAAGTGGATGAAAGGAAAACAATAAGGAAAAAGGAAAAAGGCAAAAAATCCTGTAAACAAACAAAAACAAAAAACACTACATAAAAATCAGTATGTATGCTAACTTTGCTAGTAGCTGTCTAACCAGATAAACACTTTAATTTCTAGAGATTAGACCCTTGTGTAAAAAAAATTAAAAGCAGACATTTAAAAGACTGCACGACTTCTTTATTTTGGACAAAAGAGGCTTCTCATACATTTCACCCATGGCAGTGGATTATCCTTACAAAATAAGGAAATGCATCAATCCCTTTTATAAATGATATATTCAAGCATCATTTGTAGAGTTAACTGCCAGTAGAATACAAACTTAAGATACTGTGCGAGAACAAAATTCCCAAAAGCACTACATTCGAACCAAATCCAATCATGTTATACAACAGAAAAATTTGGCAGACAAGAAGAGACTCATAACTACTGTCTACACCCAAAATTATGTCAGCAATGCTCTTTGCAACGCTTATGGAAACTGAATTTTGTCTTTCATCAATAGGTTCCAAAGAAATGTTAACAAATTTGAATGTGTGCCAACTTGATACATATTGGCCCAATTTCCAGTAGTGTGAATAATTAGTGATCCAAAAATATGGAAAGGTCAATGCTTGTGACTTGGTTCAAAGAATGAGACCAAATTATTGCCAATGATACAAGAATTGCAAGGGCATTACAGAGTTCATTGCCGTTGTTCCTACCTCTCAAGAAAAAGGTAGGAACAGGGACAATTGGCAACAACAGAAACGAAGACAACAGCAAAACAAAACAAAGTAAAGAACAAAAAATATCAGAGTAATGTTGGGTTGGAAAGGGCATCTTAGCGTTTTCAATTTAACAATTATCTAGGTTTATAATTTTTTAAAAGTGGCCACCTTCATTAAATGTATGATGGTTGGGTTATTTGTTAAAAATAAAAAAAACCCAAACTACTTGCAACTTCAAACCAAATTGAAAATTTCAAGTGAAATGGTCAAAATGAATGAATTATAGCAATTTGAACAAGCAAGACGTCTCACCTTTTTGCCATCTTCCAACAGGTGCCTTGATACTGTGACCAAGATAATTTTCTCGATGTTTATCAACCTTCACATCATCCCAACTAAATTCTGTACATCAAAGGAGAAGCAGAAAGTTCATTAGACATAAAAAGATTAATAAGCCTCCAAGCATAGGATGCACCTAAATGTACGAGAACTATGTTCATTGATCATGTCGATGAGGTTTACACATAAACATGTGATGGAGATCATATAGAGGCATCTACTGGGGGTTTGTTTATGTTATTAAGAATTACATACATTTTTTTCCATTTTGGGATCTTCCTACTATTTAGAGTACACATAATTTTCAATTGTGATCTCTTTAACTAGTTGGGTTTATGCCCCTACTATTATCAGGGTTTCACTGTAGGTTTTATTGGCTTGTTGTGCTTCAACTTCCTATTATACAAGAGGCCTTACTCCAAGCTAATTGAGTAGACTTGAATATTGAATGTTGAACATTAAAATCCTATTGCCCCCATGTTTTGTTTTTCTTCTCTACCTTCCTTTCTTACTTCCCCTGTCTTTCTGATCCCTAAATTCCCTTTCCGTCCCACATCAGATGTTCAAGTTTTTCCATGCACCTCTCTAGAATAGACGAACAACTTTCTCACCAAGTCACTAAATTCATGATTTCTACTAACGAACAAATGGTTAGATAAGAATAGGATTTTAGAAGCAATTATTTTTAAGCATTAATCAGAGGAAATTATCAGTAAAAGAACTAAAAAGTTAACTATACACTTCTGTGTATCCCATCAGTGGGAATTTTTTTTTAAAGTAAATAAAATTCCCTCCCTGCCTACATGAATCTCAACAAAAACCTAATCTTTGAGTTGCAACTCTACGATAATGTTCACTATTTTCCCTGAAGCAAATGAAAGAAAAGAATCTCTCCAGAGAGAGAGCGCTTACGATCTCGACCACCACGAACACCACCTCTAGTGGGATGATACATATTTGATATGTCTACAGATAATCTTTATGTGACTGTGTTCAGCAATCAGCAGCAGGAGCCTCCTTTTGCTAGTTGTTTGGCGATGGATCTTTCGGAAGAAGCTATTCTGTCAATAGCAATCAACACAACATCAGCATGTCCCAATATGAGGAACAGACGAAAAGAAAATGAAACAGCAAATCAAGTCCAAATCATGAGGCTATCCACGAAACAATAGCAGAAGGCATAGAAAATTCCAAGGAAAAACAAAAAATAGAGCATCCCAATTAAATTGCAACAATCCAAACAGAAAATTAGGTTAAATCAAGAAGCAAAAGTAAGACAGCAAAACCCAATTGAGTAGAAATAAAATCAAACCCATCAAGAAAGTTAATCGACAAAAATCACAACCACTATTTCAAAAAGGACGCCACAAACAAACCTAAGGGCATAGCCATATCAAAGTTCACGACGGCAGAAAAATAATGTCATATAACCAACATTGAAGCGCCAAATAGGATACTCAATTCAGAGAAACACGCCCAAAAATTTGATCCCAAGAACAAAACCTTCAATTTCTGTGCAAAATCGCCGGGATTGAGAAATCCTTTTAGCAATCAACAGGAAACCAAAAAAATTGCGAAAAAACTCCTTACCTTGGCAACAAACCGCGCGATGCTTGGGCAAAACCAGCCACCAAGCTCAGGTAAAATAATTGAAACTCAAATACACAAGGATAAATTGAAGAAAGTTGAGAGATTATTTATTTTTTTATTTTTTGAGAGAGAGAGAGAGAGTGGGAGGTGATGGCGCGAGATGCAGATGAGAGCCCAAAGTGGGTAAAGAGCTGCTTGCGTGTTTGAACATTTCGATTTATCTTGCGTACTCACAAAGCACTACGTACATTAGCCAAATCTGTCCGTTAAACTTGTTTTGAATTTGATTCAACGGCTGTGAATTCATGACCTGATGAACGGATATCAATTCTGTGCCAGGGACCAGGGAGCTTCTTAATCAACAGCCGTTGGATTTAATCCAACAATATACAGCAGTCTAAAACAATAAACTTAACTAAATAAAAAATACACTCCTTTTTTTGGTTGGATTCTCTTTCTTAATTCTTAAATAAATAAAATCAAAAATAAAAAACCAATTGAAAGAGGCTAGTTATTTTTAATCCCAATTTTTTTTTCTGGTAAATAATTTTCAATGCTTCGCCCAAAAGCAGAGATAACATTGGTTTTCGTTTGAAATTAAGGGAGTCACAGATTGTTAGTGGCGAATCCAGGTTTAGGTGCCCAAGAGGGCTTAGTGTTAAAGTTCCAAAATTTTTCTACAAAGAAATTAATGCTAAAAAGATAGAAAGATATGTGAAATTGGGAGGTTAGGGTTTGAGAGGGTGGGAAGAGATGTGAAATTGGGAATGAAGGGTTTGGAGGTGCTGTGCAGAGTCGGGTGGGTAAGTGTGGCTGTGTTATTATTATTATTATTATTATTTTTTTAACCTGGCCCAAAACAACGTCATTTTGAGACCAAGTCAATTAAAAAGCCTTGGACCAAACGACATCGTTTGGCAAGGCTCGTTTAAAAAAAAAAAAAACAAGACGCGCAGTGCGCGTGCAATGCACAGCGCAGCAGAGGAAGCAATGGCCTGTGACTTTCGTTGAGCACTTGGTGTGCATACAAGGGTCGTCCAGCAGCTGTCCAATGGGTCGTTCATGGAGTCCCTTGCCAACTCTTCAGCCTTCCAAAGGGTCGTCCAACCCCTCTTGTCCCAACGTGCGTCCGCCCCTGCAGATTGTGAAAACGGCTAAAGTTATCTACACATCCCAACACAAAATCAACTTTTAGTAAGGAGAAGATATCTTATTTTAATAATATACTCATTTTTTAGACCAAACACCACAACCATTATGTTCCTCCCAACGTTGCAATTGACTAACTAAAAGGAAGTTTGAACTCAAATATATGTAAATTAGAATGAGAGATGAATTAAATGGGGAAGAAAGAAAAGGAAATTCCAATGCGAAGTGAGCTTAATTTGTGCCTGAATAAGTGGAGTTGGCTTCTGTTCATGAAATTTCATCACAAATCAACCCATAAATAAGACCAAGTGAATAAACTTGCAACACTAACAAAAGGAATGTAAGCTTCTTCAACAAGGTATGCCAATGTTGTTCATGAGTTGATCATAGTTCCTCAGCCGTGTGATGTGAAGGCTGCTGGATCAATTGGCAAGATTTACCCATTGACAACAATGCTTTGCAGATTTAAATAATAATGGTGAAGGACGTTATATGAAAAACTAAAAAATAAAGTAATATCATATAGCTAAGAAGTAAAAGTTTAAAAAAGCCAAAAGTGACAGCATCTAACTAACCCTTGCTGTATAAATTGATTTCATATAATAAATTGTAGCAACACACTAGAAGAATTTTGGGCAATAATCACTATTTTTTTAAAAACCAATTATCATATAAGTTGCTATTGTCCTTTAACTTAGGGAAATTTTACTATTCATTAGTTGACCACACGTACTACTTGGTAGTTTTTCAACATCAACGTGTATATATTATTTATTACTTATTCTTGAAGATAATCCTGCTTATGGAAATAATGTAACATAATTATGTATAGCAACATGCAATGGTCTTCCTTGAAAAAAAGTACTCTTTAGAGATTTAATAGCCAACTTAAAATGTATGAATTGGTAAGACCAATACCACATCTGTACGCACAAGGAGGATGGTGATCTTGGCTTCAAGGATTTTGAATGTTTCAATCAAGCCATGGTCTGTAAACAGGCTTGGCGGCTGCTCCAAACCCAAGATTCCATTGTTTTCCGTATGCTTAAGGCGCGTTACTTCCCCAACTCAGATTTCATGCATGCTACTCTTGGTTCAGTGCCTTCTTTCGTTTGGAGATCTATTTTGTGGGGAAGAGATTTATTAGAGGCAGGCCTTTATTGGCATGTGGATGATGGTAAGATGATTGATGTTTACAAAGATAAATGGATACCCAGACCGTCTACTTTTAAACTATATTCACCTCTTTCTCTGCCTATGAATTCTAAGGTTTGTGAATTTATTTCCTCTCCTTCTGCTTGGAATGTTAGTTTGTTACAGTCATGTTTTTTTCCAGAGGAGGTGGAATTAATCCAAACCATCCCTTTGAGTTGGAGTCTACGTCCAGATCAGCATATTTGGTTCTTTACTAAAATGGAAAATATTATGTTCGATCTGGTTATCAAGTTGTTGTGCAGAAGAAAACCAGTATTCTCAATAGTGGTGTTGGTGGTTCCAATGGTGCTCGAATGGCTTCGTATTGGAAATTGATTTGGAGCCTCCATATTCCAAATAAAATTAAGCATTTCTTGTGGCATGCCTCTCATGATATCCTTCCTACTTGTGTCAATTTGGTGCGCAGGAAAGTAACCCCAAAAGGTATCTGGTTTCGTTGTGGCAAGTCAAATGAATCTCTTATCCATGCCTTATGGGAGTGCAAATTAAGCACGAAAGTATGGAGGCTTTCAAGGTTGGGCTTTGCTGTTGAGCAGTGGCATATGTTGAGCTTCATTGATTTCTTTGAGAATGCTAAAACAATTTTGTCTTCTATTGAGTTAGAGCAGTTTGCTTTCATTTGTTGGATGTTGTGGAAAGCTAGAAATGATCATCTTCATGGTCAAGGTGTGCATAATCCTACCCATCTTCTTGAGAGGAGTTTTGAGCTCCATGAAGAATTTCACAAATTTCTTGACCAATCACATGCTTGTAGGATTAATCAGTATGAGTTTTGGAGATGTCCCCCTGAAGGGTTCTATAAGGTTAATGTTGATGGAGCTACTGACAACGCAACAAGATTGCGTAGTATAAATGCAGTTGTTCGTAACGATTCTGGAGTTTTTATGAGGGCCCTAGCTATGTGTTGAGGCCTAAAAAAGTCGCGGAAAGCCCAAAGACGTTTAAAGCCCAATATAACATATAATGTTGGTGATGCATTAATCCAAGTTGTATTTTGGGAATTAATTCATTGAATAAATAATAATGTCCATGCCATGCGAAGCCAATAATACATTTTTCATATGTTAACCTCTTATCAAGCTCACATGAACCCAAGTCATGTGGTTTACGGGGCTTGCATGAGGGATTATGGTGTGGAAGGTTACAGACGCCCACAAGGCCCACGGAAGAATGTCTCAATGCTCCCTATTACCCGTTGAAAACAAGTCAAGTCCAACACTCCCTTTTGCCCATAGGAAATAGTCATTTTCCAATACATAGCTTTACTTGCTGGAAAATAGCATGCCCAAGTGCTCCCTTTTAACCATTGGAAATAGGTTGGTTCCAGCACCTCCCTTTGCTTATTGGAAATAAAGGAAAACCGTCACCCTCTATAAATTGGGAGGTATTTGCTGGGCAAAATCAACCTCTCTTAGTTGCTGCAAGCATTCCAGCAGCCATTTCAGCCATCAACCTCCATCCTTTGGCTGTTGAAAGCATCCCAGCAGCCATTAACTAACATCTCTTGGTTGCTCAAGCACCCCCGCAACCATCTAACCATTTTCCTTCTTCCCTTCGGCTGCTGTAAGCATTCCAGCGACCATCCTAGCCATTCCTCAACCATCACAACCATGTTTCCTACTTTCTCACCCTTGAAATCCTCCATCTTTCCTATAAAGCCTCACCAAGCATAACTCCAAACTTTTCCTTTCTCCTTGTACCTTTCCAGGCTGTAAACACCAAAGCCTCCGAGCCTCAAGCTTTTCCTTCCATCCTCCCACCTCTAGAACTCATAAATCTCTCTATAATCATAGTCACAAGCACCATAGCCTTCAAAGTCTTAAGCTTTTCTTTCCTCAGCCATGCTCTTTGAAACCCCATTTATTTGGCTACTATAAACATCCCAATAACTATCACAACCAAACAATCAAACCACCATAGCCATAGCTTTAAACAATAAGTTCTCAACACCCAAACTCAAGCATATCAAACACCAAGCCAAGCACAAGCACTCTCATTTGCTAAACTTGTGGATCTTTAGCTCCCACACTCCAAGCTCTCATGCCAAGCTCACACAATCTCATATCAACATCAGCAAGTCATCTTCAACTCTTCGTCAAGCTGCCAGAAATATCAGCACCGAACATGCAGCCGCTAGAAGAAGAACAGAGTACTCCCCTAGGACTTGCTTCTCCCTTGGGATGCTTTGGGCTTAGTCCTTGCTAACTCAGAAAAAGGGGCAACGAAGGCTTGATTCACTACTCTATGGCGGTCCGAGAATCAACAAGCCTGAACGAGACTTCCGACGGAAAAAGACCCCAACACTATGCATAGCCCTCACAGGGTTTCCATTCTAGTTACAGAATTGCAAGCGATCTATAGAGGAGTTTTATTTGCTATAGAAGCGGGTTTTGTCCCTCTCCTCATTGAAACTGATTCTTTTGAGGCGGTTATGATGATTAATTCAAGGGAAACTACTTGGGCTTCTATCGGCAACATGGTGGATGATGTGAGAGACTTGCTCATGCGGTTTTCCATTAAGGAAGTCCAATTTCGACCTAGGGAGTGTAACAAAGTGGCTCATGCTATTGCCCGTTTTGCTTTACAAGGACAAGGTCCTTATTTTTGGTTAGAAGAAGGCCCTGCGTGGCTAATGAATTGCATTCTTGATGACCTTATTGTAACCAATGCTTCCGGTAAATGAAATCTAATTCTTTTCGATCAAAAAAAAAAAAAAAGATTATTTGTTATGGTTTTTATAATAATCGTGCCTATGTTTTAAAGATGTTTTTTTTTTTCCATCAAACAACGTTGCCCCAGAAAAATAGGCGATGTTGGATCGAGCAATAGGTTTCTAATTGCTGCAAACCACGCGTGTTGATTTAATTAATCGAGGAAGATTCATGGTTGGTGCATACTAGCCTCTTCGCACGCGCTTCCGCGCCTGCGAGAGGCTTTTTTAAAAAAAAATTTAATTTATTTTAGAATTAAAAAAGATAATGGGTAGTTGTGTTCCATAAAAATAGGCCATTATCTGATTTTTCTTTTAATTTTAAGTTTTTTTAAATATGAAAAAGTGTTAATTTACCATATTATCCTCATTTAATTAATAATTTCAATTCTTAATGTTCACATTAACCAAGGGCATTTTCTGGTATTTTGAATGTTTCATCATTCTCTGCCTTTTGCTATATATATATAGATGACCCCTCAATAACTGCAAACTGCAAACTGCAATCACTGGAACAAAAGTTACAAACTTTATCATATGCACAAATATGCAAATTGAACAAACTCCACTATGAGTAAAAGTGCATGAGAGAGTCCTATCATTGTTGACACCATGTACCATCAGTGCCAACATCTAATAATTCAATGTACCACAATGAAGTCAAGCTTTGATTGAAGTGTGTATGTGAACATAACATGAATGTGTAATTCATACCTCAACTTCAATATGTTTATTCAGGGAAACATACTCTAAATGGGCTTGTTTTAGATAATCACAATTAGTTTTGTCAATGATCATACTACATAACAATGAAATAAAGATTACAACAAATATGATTTGTCTTCCAACCACCCCAATTAGATGGAAAATACAAAATTTTGCGCTCCTTCCCCCAAAAGATCATCCTCGGCTACTGACTTGGGGGTCACACTCAACCGACCCAACCTAATCCAAGCAAAGCATATCATACACTCATTATGAAAACCAACTGTCACGTCTCAAATCTAGATAGATACTTATGGAACTCCCCACCCAAGAACAAACCCTTGCTCGAAGAGTTGGGGGACTTATGTTGACATGTGATCCTCAGTGAGCTGATTGGCCAATAATATGACACCACGTGGTCAACCTAAATAGTTCCCGACTCGACTAGATGTGACCAAGATAAACTCAAGACGATCCTGTAATATCCCCTCCATAAATTAATTTAATTTTCAAAATTTTAAAGTAAAAATTTCTTGGTTCTAGTGGGTAGAGCTCATGCTCACGATTCTGTAGACAGAGTTAAAATGACAAGATTATGGTCAATGGAAGGGTAGTGATACAACCGTAAATTTTTGGAAAGTCAAATTTTAAAAAACCCAGGTGAACTCTCTCTCTCATTTTTGTCTCTCCTCTCTTGCGACACTCTCTCTATGAGGCACGACATCACCACTTCCAGTGGCGATTTTGTTGTCGTCCGGTCATTCTAGGCCACGCCACTACCCATAAAACCATTCTCTCTCTTTTGTCTACCTAACCCACCCCTTCCTCGCTGAGATTAACCCACGAATCTACGGAAATTTAGGGAGAAATCGAAGCCCAAAATTGTCCTGCCAACGCCGGATTTTTCCAGAACTTGGGCCGGCGATTTTTGGCCACCAAATTGGTACCAAAACACTGCCCTCCCTCTCCTCTACCTCTCCCCTCGAAGACTCTGAAGGAAACATATGTTCAAAAGTCTTTTATTGGATTTTATTAGCCACAATAATCATGAATCAAACATTCAAGAAGCGGAAGCTAACCTTTTAAAACATATTGAGCTAAAGTCTATCCAATTTCAAGTGTCTTGAGGTCTAATCTCTTATATGCACAAAGAAAAAGGGAAAAATGTTGTGAGGCTTTCTTATCCTTGAAGCTCTCTTGGATGGTCTCCAACTTTTCACCTTTGGAAAAGCCTTCTTCCATATTTTGCTTCATGGATTCTTCACAAGGTACCAAAGTAGATACCCTCTAGTTCACCACACCAAATGTTTAAAGGATCAAGAAGGAAACAACCACGAGTGAAGATGCTGGACTCATTCTCTTGGTGACCCATTTTAGCAAAAGTGGAGGAGAGGATTTCTCTGTTTTCTCAACACCACAACCCAATTGAGCTGATATAGTGTGTACGAGTCTTCGTGCATTGTTGAACCATAAAAAAAAATTCAAACATGGGATTGTATAAGTTCCACAACTTTGAGTGGATTTGATACCCACGTGCATTGAAAAAACAAAGAAGTCAACTTGGCTTTGGCTATGTGCCTCGTCTAGCAAGCCTCAAATTGAAGGCAAAGATAAAGCACAAGTGAAGCACAATTTCCTTAGCTAAATTACCAGTGATTTTTTATACATATATCCTGTGGGCATTTCAAATTGTAAGAACAAAGGATATGCAATTCAAAAGTGGTGTGCTTCAACAAATCCCTTCTCTCCTTTGCAGCTTGGTAAACCATGTATAGGAAAATAGTTCAAAAAAAGAGGGGAGTTTGACCAACAAATGAAAACTCTCAAGAGAGGTTGGAGGTTCTTATTTTGGTGGAGCTGATTATTAAATGAAGTGTCCTTCACAAAAGAGATCTCTCACATCCAGCCTACGAAAGCACGGCTATAGAAGAAAAAAGAAATGAAAAAATAAGAGTGGCGGTTGGAGAATTGCTAGAGAAAAACAAAAAAGACTACTTTGTCATATTTTTTAGCCCGAAGGAAAGCAAGAAAGCTCAGGTAATCCATCGCATATTTTTCAATATCAAGCCCTCAATCTTACATGGGTATGATTCTTGAACCACAATGCTCTGGCCGAGCGATCTTGGATGTGCAATCCATCATGTGGGGTCGCAACCCTTTAAATCAAATAAATGGATAATAAATCTCTGGAATGATTCCTATTCAATAAAGCTTTGCTGATCCAAAGAAATCCATGGGTACCATGCCCCATCATGCTTTGCCGAGCAAATAGAAAAAAAAGAAGTGACGTTTTGGGAGTTAATTCCAAAGGGATGGGCTTTACCTTTGGTTGAGAAAACCACACCAATTCCTTCTCTGTAGCTGCAAATAAAAATATGAAGTTAGCTCTCAATCATACCTCTTGAAACTCTCTGACCAAATCTCACCCTCTCTATTAAAAAAAGCACACCAATTTCTTCCCTATCTAAGCAAATTGCACAGACCCTTCTCTCTTAGTTTGAGTATGCTACATCGAAAGTGAAAAAAGAAAAAGAAAAAAGGAAATTAGTTGTTGCAAATAACAAAGAAGAAAATATGGTGTTGGGTCGTTTGTTTGCATATAGACAGAAGAAGAAGAAGAGGAGAAGTCAGCAAACAAAAAGAAAAAGAAAAAGAAAGTTTGAAGGAGGAGGTCCCGTTGCACAACCACTTGTGCTTGAACTCCTCATATTGTTTTTGTGTGCATACAGACAAAACAAAGGAAAGTAGCCCATATACAGGCCCATTTGGAAGTGTGCTTTGTGTTATGTTTGTTTGCATACAGATTGAAAAAAAAAAGGAAGTCAGCAAAAAGAAAGAAAAAGAAAAGTCAGCAAATGATGGCACCACAATTTACAATTTTCTACCACAAGTTACAATTTTCTATCACAAGATTGAAACTACCAGAAATGCGTGCACCAAAAGAGTAGGCTTCAGAAAGACCTTCGTTGTTAGTGAGAACTTCATGAAGCACACTGTTCCAAAGCCCGTCCAGAGGTCTAAGCCTCAGCCCACTTCTAAGGTCGACAAGACCCAACTAAAGAGAACATCGTCCAAGAACGCTATCTGGAATGCTAGAAAGAAGGCTGCTCGTGCTTTGAGGAAGAAAGAAGCAAAGAAGCAGTCTATTGAAGCAATTTTATCCGAGCTTTTTGGACAAGCCTAATGGTGACCATAAGCGAGAACACCTCAAGCACCCTGACTGTGCCAACTCCTAAGAGGAGTAATACTACCCGATTTGTCTAAATCATGATTAGATCAATCCCGGTCAACTTGTATCCTACAAATTCCATCTTGATGACTTCCACCAATGAAACTAGTGAAGAAACCTCCGTCAAGCCCTAAAGCCCATGTTGTGGAATCCACATCACAAGAGGCTTACTCCTGTTCTTCCAAGAGTAAATGCAAAGCCATCATCATGAAAAGGAAGGTGGTGAACATACCTCATTCATAAAAGAAGCTCATGCAAAAGGTGAAGACGACTGTTACTTTAAGGAATCAAATTCCCATATCACAGGGAGCACTCCCAAAACCTCAAGATCAGTTGAGGTCCTACATGGGTCCATTGACCTTTTCCAAATCTCGAGACATGCTAGGGATGATTATTCCCAAGTTATCCACTCTAAACTCAATCTGCTTGGACAAATATTTGCTATGGAATCCTCTTTATGAGAATCCCGAATCTCATACTCAAAAGAATAATTACATAGTTTCCCATGGGGCCAAACTTCATGAGGGAGCAGAAAGCGTGCAAGTCATGATGACTGGTACTTCTAATACTGAGGGCCAATGAATCCAAGAAATGATGCAAGACGTGCGAAAGGAAATGCAATAGAAGTTAGTAGAGAAAGACGCTAAAATAAAGTTACTATTTGCTCAGTTGAAAGGAAAAGCCACCATGGGTAAGCAAGAGAAGGGCAAAGCAAATGAATTCGTGACTCACGAACAAGAAAGAAAAAAGGGAAAAAGGTGAGGGCCCTACGAGCACAATTTTATGTGTATTCTTTTCCTCGTAGGTCGTAGGAGGTCATATTTGTAGTACAATAAAACCGTGAAGGCCAAGGAAAGTAATAACTCATAATTCTATTTACAGTAGGAAATCAGAAATAAAAGGGAAATCAATTACAATTGATATGGTAATCCTTGGTGTGCGAGGAAAGTTAATTAGTCCAGAAGTCACGCCAACAAATATCAGCCACTTTTTAAAACATTTTTTTTCTTACTTTGCTGCACTTGTAAGCACTTCTATAATTTCAATATACACTATTATCACAAATGAAGTAATGGCGTAGTGGTTTGGTGCATAGCACTTCTATAAGTTCAATAAACCCTAAGGGCGGCCAAAAAATTGTTAGAGTTTATATAGGAAAATACACTTTCACTTAGTTCCACATTGAAAGTGAATCATTTCCTTTCATGGTTTATAAACAACACTTTAGAAATACTAAATAGGGTATGGGCCTCATGGAGGCAAAGTTGGACCTCATCTTGGTTTGGGCTTGGAATATATATATAATTGTCAAAAAATGGGCCTTGGGCTCTATTAATAGAATTAATATTTCTTTTTGTTAACTAGAAATTAGTTTTCAAATAAAATCATTATCTAAAATTTGAATCTCTTTAAACAGTTATTATAACTGTTGGATGAAGAGGTATTGAACCTATATATTGACAATTCGTCCAAACCAGAAGACATAGAATTCGGAATTGCATTATCATTCTCACACATAAATACTTCCTAAGAGAAAGCATATCACTATTTGCCAAAAATCAAAGCCACAGTGTTTAGGCTTTGGTTTGTGATAGTTTAATCCTAGTGGGCAAACTCCTATCGAACTACAAGCACAAGGGTAAAGGAGAAATACTATCTAAAGGACACTGCAACTCTGCAGGACTCTATCATCTATCCAAATCAGTATTTTATTTTGTAATTCATTCTATTGATGTATTGATTTGATTATATATATAGAATACATTTCATATTGTTTTTATTATGTTATTTGGTTATGTTCTGATGGTTCTCTAACATAACTTTGAGGTTGGAAGTCAGGTGTATGGCCGATTAGGCTCGGTATGGATTGGCCGTTTTTCGGTCTAAAATGTCCAGCTCTATTGGGAATGTACACTCGGTAGAAAAATTACGCTATTCTATTGAGATATGATATGCTACAAATGAATATTAGTGACAAGAAATGAATTCTAATTTAGGATGACCGACCCTTTTAATCAAGTCCATATGATGTCCCTTTCAAGAGCCAGAGGAAATGCATCCCATCAGTAGGTATGAGAGGATTAATGTCAAGGACAAATGATTGATTTACCTATTCAAAGCAAGACTCTCTCATCTGAATAATTGGTTTTTAAATTTCCCTTCTAGTGCTTGTCTCAAAGTTCTATATGATACACGGAATATTGATCTTTGTATCTTTTATTGTCATTGAAAATAAAAACGCTTATGTTGTATGACAGGATTAAAGTGAGAATGGGAAATAAGTCACTCAAAAAATAGATTGAATATGGGAGTTTGGTGTAAATTATGAAAACAAAACAACAAAATAAATGCTAACTGTAAAGCAACAAACTTGTTTAATGAATTAAGATTCTTTCAAATGTTTGCTCGAGTTGATGTCTGAATAAAATATGGATGTAGCAGCAATTAAAATAGCTGAAAATAAGGCTGCAACAAAAGTGAAAATGGATACAATTCCAGCATGCACCTTCATCCCAGAAGGTATTTTCCAGACAACTGTACCATATGTTAATTTAGAACCAGTAATCTCTGACACCTTGTATAAACAGCTTTCATCATGTGACTTTCCCTCAACACTGCAACGCATGAACAAGTCAGGTACACCAAACTTGACTTCCGAATAGCCGTTTTCATCAAGAGGCTGCACCCAGAAAAGCAAAGGTAAAATGATACAAAATAAAGAATAATGCAGCTGGTTCTCTCTACGCAAAAGAATGATACTCCCGATAAAATTAAAAACAAAAACAGTGTCCAGCGCACACACAAAGGCTCTTCTCAGATTTCAATCATGAGAAAATGCCAACCGGTCTCTGTATATACCAGTGGACATAGTCCTCGTCAAGTATGCATGAATAATAATCTATTTGTTTACATATCCCTATTTCAAACCATATATGCAATGCTGAATGAATATAGGACTAGCATAGATGAAAAAAATCTTCCGAACTATAAATAACTAAAGGGAAACCAGACACAATTACAGTTCCACACATAACCTTTTCACTTACTGGATATCGTGCATGTAATGGAATCTCTACGTTGATGTTAAACTCTTCAGCGTGTCTCAGAAAGAGATTACGACCAATATCCATGTGAACTTCGACAGCAGAACGATTGGAAAGAAATGAAGGAGACTCTAAATTGGTATCTCCAAATACAGCTATATTGCTATATACTGCATTACATGGAAAAATTCAATTACAAGAAACAAAATCAGTGCAATATCCCTGGATAGCAGGTTATGGGTAATATTTTGTTTTCATTTGAGGAGGAAGAGGGGGAAGAATAAGAGGAGAAACAAGAAGGATAGATACCACCACGCTGAAGGAGATGTTGAAGCTCAAATGGATCTGCAAATACCCCAGATGGCAGTCTCTCAATGATTATGACCTCACAATGGTGAGTTGGTAACTCAGATATGGACTCTGGTTTGATATTAACTCTGATGGATGAAGTGAGATGACGATGAGAACCATGGCCTATCAGATTCCGATGCAAAATTGAGAGTTTTACCACAAGACTCAGATCATGGGGAAGCACCTCACACATATCAAAAGGAAGTTCTTGTCCTATAAAATCTTGGAAATCTGAATCTAACAAGTTTTCATATTTTTCATAATAAGATTGCATAATATACTTCTTGAAACTACAAAAGGCACTGATCTTTGAGTCACTATCATCATAGTTTGGATCACAGCTTCCCACCTGAAAATTAAAAGATATGCGTGACAGATCAAAATCTTTAAAGTAATCTTACAGAAGGAAGATCAAGTCGGCAATATATGATAGTGTAAACTTTCTGTCAATTATGAAAACAAGTACTTCCTTATCAAAAGAAAAAACATAAACTAACAAAATCAAAAAATTAAATTAAATGAGGGAGAAAAAAAGAATTAGTCTCTCTTTTGGTATTTATAATAGGTATTTCCTGCCAAAGAGGAAAATATGTATTCATCTAGAGAAAAATACTTATAAGGTGAAGAATTTTGTATCACAAACTTAATGAACTTGTTAGACCCAAGTACAATTTCTACTAGTTAGCCTTAAGTGCAGTTTTCATGTTGTTGAACTTTCATTGCTTTTACTTCAACCAATTTCCATTATTCATGACATCCCAGAATTCCATAATATAAATTAGAGTGTTGTTGACATCAAAATTCATGACCTTATTTTATAATTTGTAAAGAGAGTAATTTTCTTTGTCAGTCAATTTGGCTTGTTATGTTGTTAGATTGTGAATCGGGGCTGTTGAGTAGGTGGAAACATGTGTGAACGTGCAGTCTTGATTCACAATCAAACAACATAACATGCCGGATATCCAGCAAAAAAGATTGTTATTATTATTTAGGATATATCATTGATGATGCAACTGGAAAACAGCTTAAAATGCTTCAGAGTTACAGTTTTAGTAGCATACCTAAGTTCCCAATGATGAGTTCTATGCTAATTTGCTGATATCAATTAGTTGTTCTGGTTATAACAGGAAGGTAATTATTGAAACGGGGTTCAGGTTGCATTCAGACTTGGGATCAGGCAGGCTCCGCACACCAAACTATCGTTCATGTACTTTGATTGTGGGAGCCAAACAAGAAACTAGTGAGCTGAATGCACATGCCCTTAACTGATGATCCTAATTGCTAATGCAGAAATGCTATCATTTCAAAGATTGCCAGATCGCAACCAAACACAATCCGCCTTATGCTGATACAAAGGCTCTAACAAACTCTTAAATAGTGGAGCCTTTGAGAGAAGAGAGCTTCCAAATTGATGGCATTGGGCATATGGCAAGTCAGCCACTCTATGCAGAGAAAGAAGCATTCATTGCAAATTAACAGATTGGAGCAGAAGATGATATGGATTAAAGTTGATGAATAGGAGCTTTCATGTAACTATGATGATCGGTGTAAAACAAACTCTAGAAATTGGATTCAAGCTAGGGATTAAATGTCTGCTTTCTTGTCTGAAATATGAACATACCACCAAAACAAGATGTGGAAGTTCTTTCATTAGTTCAGCTTTTGTTTTATATATATCTCTATTTCTTTTTGGAGTAGTGGATTTAAGTTCATAATGGCTCCGAATCTCAGAGCAGCTGGACAAGAGGCAATGTGAATTGATTTTATCAAGGCTTCCAAATTCTATAACTATGGATCATATCCAGATTATAATTGAATGACAACCTGTTTTAGGGACAAGAGAAAAAGGAGAAAGAAAAGAAATAGAAGATCAGCATTTCAGCATGCGGGTTATGGATACCATGAAGATCTGTAGCAGTAGTCTCAATGAAACAAGAAATTAGAAGGACTCAAAGTTTCCGCATGAGGGGTTGCACACACACACACACACACACAAACCATGAACTATAAGAGGTACTCCCCCAATGATAACTCAAGCTATGAACCATTGTCAATTGCAATGTTTCTGTCCTACCAAATGGTCTTTCAGCACCCCAACCAAAGAAAAAAAAGGGCAAAACAAAAGCATGTTTATTCTATGCATAACTCACCCAAGGCCATAACTCTATGAGACCTGCTAACCACACAATCAATATCGCGTCATTAGACACCAAAGTGGGATTTCTAAAACTATCAAGAACCTTTCTAAATATGAGTGGCAAAACAGCCCACAAAATGCGTGGCAGATCATGCTTTGTTTGTGCATAATAAGAAAATGACCAATTGCAACCCTTGAACAAGAAAATGGAAACAACTGCAATGAAATAACGTCATAGATATTATATTATATACATATTGGTAAAACTTGAAGGAAAAAAGAAACAAAAAGCACTGACCTCGCTTGAAACTGCAGAAGAATGGATGCAAAAACCAATGCCAGAGAAGAATACCAAGACAAGTCCAACGAACAAGGAATTGGGCAGGCGAAGAGGCCTCTGAGTTTCCATAACAAATATAGCAAGCAACTCAATGAGAATGCTCAAAGGTGCAAGCAACGATCTCGAAACAAAATGGTTTTCACTTTCAAGAAGAAACTTTGCATCTGTGAATTCATTAACCTAATTTCAATTTCAATTTTCGATTGGGAAAGAAAAATGAATCTGTTAAAGCTCTACTTATGCAGCAGATCTTAATCGGTAGGACGACAAAAAAAGGGGGCTTCGGCTGGTTGAAGAAGTAATTAAGGCAAAGTTTTAAGGGCGAAAGTGTAATTTAGGAGTCAAACGTTGGATAAAGATTAAAACTTTTGGAAGAGAGAGCCAAAAACTGATAAACCCAAATTCGAAAGTGCATTGAAATTTAGGAATTTTCCTGGTGTGAGTCTGAGAAAGTGAATTTCCAGGAAAATAACAATTGAAGAAGGAAGGAGAGAGATGAGTAGTTCATCACCAGCACATTCTTCAATATCAACAACAGCAATAGCTGGAGAAAGAGGAGAACGAAATGGCAGCAGCAATCCTGCTTTATCTACAGACGACTTCTTCTTCCCCATTGATCTGATTTCTATTCAAGATCGCAAAGAAGAGGCAATGCTTGGTTTGTTTCTTTAACCATTGCTTTTTTTTGTGTGTGTGTTTATTGTTAGTGTGTATCTATGTTATTGCATTTTTGCATTATTGGTAATGGATAAAAGTGGGTTTCAGAGAGCTTCTAGTGATAATTGTGTGGCTTTGGAGAGATGCTTTTATTCTCTGATGGGTGGCTTAAACTTTTATCAATTAAATTTTTTTTAGGCAGGTTTTGGAACAATGGCAAATGTTTTATGAACTTACTTTTCTTTACAGTTTGGTTTTAGGTGTGTAAGTCTTAAAATACCTGACTGGGTTAAATTTTCATGTAAAAATCATTTCTTGTTTTGTTCTTGTGAATGCAGTAAGAAATCAATCAACTCAAATAGACCAAGCAAGCACCTATTTTAGACAAACATTAAGATTTGATAAATGAGTACTATAGAATGCCTTTTCTTATGCTTCTGTGGCTACCAATGCATATTCTTGATCTGAAATGAGTGTTTATTTTCTAAATTGCAGTTATAAAATCTGATCTGATGGACGCACTTAACAAGGTGGTTAAATCTCTTGATGAAGATAATTGGATCTTTGAAGGACCACGCCACCGTATCAACCCTATATCAAGAAAAGGTTAGTTTAACCCCCAAACTACCTTTGGTTGAAGATAATTGGATGTTTGGATGTTGAATTTTATCATGCCTTGTTTTCCTGGGTTTGTGTCATTGGTATGAAACTCTTGAACTATTTTGAAGAACAAAATAAAACAATAATGCTCCTTTGTTCTTTTCTTATTGGATCTGTGGTCTATAGTTTTCGGTGCATTTTCTGCCTCACTGATACGAATGTCATAGTCCAAGATGTTTTACACTACATTTCATTCCTGATGCTTCAAACTGCAGTAGGTTTTTATGGTCGGTTTCTGGTGACATGCTAGCACCACAATAGTTAAGAAGACTCCTGAAACCGTAGTTAAGACTAAAAGAGTATTGTAGATATCTATATCAGGTTCGTAGGGCTGGTAACTCATGGAAGATCATACTTCTCTTAGTTTCTAAAAGGTTCAAAACTAGAGCTTAAATGTAATGACAACTTGGACAAAAATACAGTTAATTTACACATGCATCGATGTTCTTGCCTTAAGCTATGTAGGATTCTATTCCCACTCAGTTTATTGAAGCTTTAGCAAACAGGTAAGTATTACAATGTTGATCAGAATATTACTAGTGGAGATTGCACTTCCATCTACCCTGGTGGAGTGTTTCTTATATTTGTCACTCTTTATATATTCAGACTGGAGCGGTTTTGTTTGTTTCAGAACCACACAACATTCTACTAACCCACTTGATCACACTCCTAAGTATATAACTGAAACGAACCCATAGGATACTGAGAATCTGAACCAACCTGAGAGACTTCAACCCTCCTAAGTCTTTTCCTTCTTGTATTGTTTTGGTGGTTTCCTTATCCTCCTTTTTCTCAATACAATGTCTCTATTAAAATAAAATAAAAGAATCTGAACCAACCTGGTCAGTTGGAACCAGTTATTTGAACACCCCTAGTATAAGGAGTAAAGAATTTGCATTACCTGCATTGGATGATTATGCATGCAGCTTTTGATGAAGAAAATTATCCTAGTATCTGGCTCACTGTTTGCATACAGCATGCGTAGTTAATTTTTTTCTATCGAGTATTATGCCCACATCCACATGTGATATAAATTAATTTGGTAGAAATTTACCTGAATGCATTAGTACCAATTTGTGCTTGTTGATGGAATAAATGTTTTTTATTAAAGAAAATGTAAGACATTGTAACGTTTAAGTATTTTGTACCGTTTCGTGGTTCATAATGAAATGTTTTATTGAAATTATCAATTTTCTTTACAAATTACCATGAATCACTACTGTTTTTAATTCTTGGTGTTTCCCATAAACTTAAAAGATGCTTTTAGTATTAGGTTACAGATGCTTTGGATTATATTATTATTTTCTGGTTTTGTATTTCCTGGTTCTGTTTTTAGTCTATGCTGGTTAAGTGGTTTCCTCTTTGGTTTCTACTAGTTTTAGGTGAACTGGTTATGCATGTTTCTTGGATTCCCCAAATTAGGAATTTCCAAGTACAGTCATTTTCACACACAGTTCCTGTTCCTGCGCCAAGTTTGTGCTTCTAAGTCCTAAACAGAATGCCACCAAGGGATAGTTGAAAGGTCTTTGTTCATGCTGTTAGAAGATTTTGCTTCACAACAAAATTTGAGAAGGGGGGGCGGGCGGCGGGGGAGACGTTAAACATGTTATGACGGTGTTAATTGAGTTTACGAGCACTTATAAAGCTGACTAGTTACAACTTGAAATAAAATAAATTGAAGATATACTCTCAAATCTTTCCCATCATAGTTTTCTTCACCCTTCTGAGATACTCAAACTAAATAGAAGTTAGACGAGATGGCATCCATTGTTCTGCAAGAAGAGGAGATAATGAAAATCCATAAGACATGGGGTGCCTATTAGCATTTCTTTTGAAATGTGAGCAGGTAGTGAACCACAACAAACCACTTGGGAGAAAGCATGGTATTCCATAAAAGAATGCTTAGTCATACAAGCATAAGCAAGGCATAAGTCCATACAGTGGTGAAGCTACTGTGTTATATGTCCCCGTGTTAGGAAATTTGGTTGGCTACAATAGCATGGAAATTACAAGAGCTTTGACAAAGTTCTTCCTGTGTTTTTATTGATTTGTTTAAATTTTCTCCGTAACGGAAATAAATACGTTGCTCGGCCTTCTAACTCATTTGAACTCATGCCATTATCTTCATACTGGTCTCACTTTCGTCAGTATTTGTATTGTGAAATTAAATAGTTGATTACTTGCTGTTATTTTCTCTTACTCAGGCGGTTTTCTCCAGAAGCATATGGAAATTTCAAATAATTGGAATTTAGCCCCACCAAAATGATTTTCAGCTAGGAAGGATAATGTATTTGTTGTATTTGTATGATGTTATGATGTAGAAGCAGCATGTTGATATGAATTTCTGGATTTACTGCTTTGGCACAAGATTGACAAGCATTTTGTTCTGTCTCTGTTTGATTTAACATCCATAAAATAGCGTGCATTGCAACTTCTCTCTCTCTCCTCCCAAAATATCACTTGTATAAAAAATAAAAAATAAAAAAAAGAAATGTTGTGGCTGAAGGAAAAACTTCATGCATGTTTGGTGGGGTGGTTTCGGACTCAACCCTTCATGGAAGCTCATGGAAAGCTGAGAATTTCGACAAAGCCTTGGTGTTATATGTAGAAACAGATAGCAGATTTATGATTGTTGCCGTCGTTTTATGTGAACTAGAGTCTCCTTTAGTAGGTCTTGGGTGGGGCGGTCCCTCGTGCGACGACTCTTGCAAGAAAGGGACCTCTGCATTGATTGTGAGAGTGGTTGCACCCATGACGTGGTCAGACCGCCCCACCCAAAACCTTTGAGCTGTGAGATAACGTAGAGGTTGTCGGGGGAGTCTGCAATCACAACTTGCTCCTCTCTGACTCAATCAAAATAGGCTAGAATGCTTCTATCGATGGAGCTTTCACGTCATAGAATCGTGATGGAACTTTGTTTCCGGCCAATCAACAATGTATGGAGTGGCTGGCTGAGGACTGAGGTCTGTGTAGTGGATTGTAGACCATCGGTGGAGTGATCATGTTCGATTAGTCGTATGTCCCAAGATCAACACAAATAACATCATATTAAGTTGAGCAAGTGTATTCTGGACTATGACAATGGCAGTTCAACATAGTGTTCCATAATCTATTGTATTATTTGTTGGAAAAAAAAAACTAAACAACAAAAAATAAAAAACTTAAGACAATCATGCGAAAAGCAAACAAGCCACAATTTTCTTTTACCTTAATTCCAGGTTCTCCCCCATCTTTAAAAGAAAATTTCAGTGGTAAAAGACATAGTTTTAGTTGTTTAAAAAAAAAAGCGAAGTAGAAAAAAGAAGATAAAAGAGAATGTAGCTCGCTTTTAAAAATAGGATAAAATTATTTAAAACTTTAGAAAATCTAGTGGAAGGAAAGATAAGAGAAGAAAAGAACAATAAGAAGAAAAGGAACTAATATAGCAAGCACAACAATTAAACATAATCAACCAAGTCTTCAGTGGAAGGGCAGCAAGTTTTATTGACAAAAGGGTGGTCAAGAAGCTCATCAACAGTTGCTCTCTTCCTCCAATCCTTCTCCACACATCTCCAAATGAAACTCCGAAACTCCGGGGATGCCGTCTCCGGCATCTCCACCCCCTCTCCGAAGCATATCACACACATTAAAGTTGCCCAATCTGGTTTCTGCTCAGGAGTAATCAGTGGGAAACGACCCATGTGACATTGCAACGCCACCAATCCAAGTGACCACACATCACCGGCAAACCCATTCGCATTATCACCACCCCACCGCTCTGGATCAAACCTTTCGGGGCTCATGTACGCGTAGGTGCCCATGTAGGCGTCGCATGCCTCACGGGCACCTGCCACAACATGGCTCACCCCAAAATCTGCAATTTTCACATGGCCTCTACCATTTATGAGCAGGTTTGAGGGCTTGATGTCCCTATGCACTATCTGCATGGCATGCAGATAGTGCAATCCTTGAAGGACATGCTTTGCCACGCTAGAGATTACGTGCTCAGGCAATCTCTGGCGTGCTCGCAGCACATCGAGCAGCGAGCCTCCTTCCATATACTCCATCACAAAACACAAATCACCCCCACCATCATTGTGATCACTAGTACTACTCATGAAGCCATTGTCAAAAACCCCATGGCATCTAATGACATAGGGCGAGTCCACTAGCTTAAGGATCTCCGCCTCACGCGCTGCTTGTTGCAAGATACCGGTGGCATAGTGGTCGAAACGGAGGACTTTCAACGCGTAAATGGTAGAGGTTTTCTTGTGACACACTTTATAAACAGTGCCGCCATTGCCATGTCCAAGAACTTCCAGTTTCTCAAGGTCAGAGAGGTTTTCGACATTGGCTGGAGAGTCAGGAGTAGAAGTAGGAGTAGTAGTCCTCTGCTGCCTGAAATGATCAGCTGCTACCGGAGTAACGTCCGGTGGAGGTGGGGAGAGCCTTAGTGCTTGTTGGTGCCTTCTCTCTCTCACCAGTGTCATTTACCGCTGATAATCAATGAGCACACATGCACACACTCTTCCTTGATCCTCCTTTGTTTTACACTGGATGAGAAATAATTAATCATGCTAACAAATCTACTGAAATCAGTCAATCTGACGGTCGTGCGTTTAACTACAATATTTGTTGCTTTCAAACTCATAGCAGGGCTGACAAGTGGCCTAGGTTATCCCAAAATTAACGGGCAGCTGAAGTTTATCTCATCTGCACCTGTAAAACGTGGTTAGTTTTGAGGTGAAATTACTTATATCGACACGTATGCTTTTCTTGTTATACTACCATCTTGGCACATGCTCACACACGTCCTAATCGGCTTTTTTTTGGTTGTTAAAGACTTTTCTTTTATAAAAAAATTAATATATATTTTTATAATCTTTTATTCTTTTATATATTGGTGGAGAGGTGGAGGTAACTCCCACATCGTTAGGGAGTTCTGTGTTTGTTAATTTTAATTTCTTTTTAATTTTTGTATTTAAATGATAAGTATTTTATCACTTTACCCTTATTATATTAAATTGTGAATTTTTGTTCACTACTTTAATCCAAGGTATACATATACCCTCACCACCCTTCCCAAAAGATGACACATGTCCATGGGTTTAACTATATTTAACTCTTTATTTTGTATTTGTTTGATGACATTATTATGAGAGAGAAACAATGCTTTAATAAGATTTTTCCTGATTTAATCTTATTCTAAAAATTAACCCAACAAACTTCCACTTTTCTTGATTAATTTAGAGTGCTGCTATTTTCACCCACTTTATCTTTAAACTTTTAAAGACAAATTTAACCTTATTGTAAAATGACTTAAAAGGACTTAAGGAAAAAGAAAGAAGGAGAAAAAATACATAAAAGAAAAGAAAAGACACAGACTTCTCAAGTTTATGTAACCCTATCGTTTGACAGAAAGAAAAAACACACAAGAAAGCTACGACTCCTTGCTCATGATTCTTTTTATGACTTTTCAGTGCTCAGAACTCAATTCTCAAATAATTTTCTTCTCTTTTCTATTCATTCAATCAAATTTCTTATGAAGAAGAAAACAACAAGAGAATGGATGTTGAAGAGAACGATTTTGGCGAAAAGGTAAGGAAATCCTATTTGAACAGAATTTCTAAGATCTTTACGATTGCTTAAAGCATTGGGAGATGAGTATGTGTTGGACTATGATTTTTTTTTCTTAAACAAATTAAAAATATGAAACCAGTTTAGTATTAGTTTGGTTGAGGATTTTTTTAGGCATGAAAAGGTGAAGAAGGCTTTGGGGGTTAATGGGTCATTGGTTTTTGAGGAATGCAGTGATTTGGTGGGGGATATTTTGCATGAAGATGTGATATAGAGTGTGAAATACATGGTGGAATATTTGATGAAGAAGAAAAGGTCTTGCTGTACCAGGGGAAGTTTGATTTGAGAGATGGTGTGGTTTCCATTGAGGCTTGGGTCAAGACCACGAAATGGGAGGGGATTAACATGTTTCTGTCAATGGACCAGAAAGTTTGGAAGGTGGGTAAGAGCTTGCTGGGTATGTTCAGAAATTGGGTAGCGTTGGTTTCAAGGGATGGTCATCTTTTGCCTGTTCACCAGATATTGTGTTTTGCATGGGTGTTTTATATTTTTTTATGGCAAAGTTCAGTAGATTTCTAGCCCTTGGATAACTTTGGAGAAAAGTTTATTTACAATAGTAGGAAGCTAAGAGCATAAATATGATTATATTTACAGAATCCATATTTACGAGAAAAAAAAACCCAACAAAAAACAGTTTTAGTTTGTATAGTAAACATGAGAGACAAATAGAGATGGAACGTGTGAAATGGAAAATAAGATACAACAAAAATAAGAGAGATGTGTGGGTGTCAGAGAGAGAGAGAAGACATGAGCAGAGAGAATAAAGGAGGAGCAAATGAGGTAATAATTAAAAGGGTATTTTAGGAATATTGGTGGATGGAAAAATAGGATTGTGTATTTTAAAATTTATATGGTGGGTGGGAAGATAAGGTGGGTGGAAATAGCAGCACTCTTAATTTAATTTAAAAAATAAATCAAAACAATGGAAACTGAAAAGGCAGACGTTCTTATTCCAATAAAAACATAGAAGTCCCTTCAATTGAGAATTTATAGTTTCTAGATTATCCACAATTTGGGTGCTCATATTTGAAGACTTTGGCATTGTTATGTTGTGAAAATAATCATTGTCAGATTTACTGTGAGAGAAATTAGCTGTGAAAGAAAGCAGTTTTGCGTTTGGTAAACTTTTTGTTAAAAGTGTTGTTGGTACTGATTCCCGTATAATCAGAAAATGATTGCTGCATAATCATTAAACTCAACGCCTCTTTGAAACTAATTCCTGCATAATCAGAAAATGAAAGCACCTCATTAGTTGCTTTCCCTTATAGCTTTCTTTCGCTGCAATTTTTAACAATAAGTGATTTTTTCATAGTTTACCAAACGGGTTGGGCTTCCCAAATTTTTTTTAAAATCACTTATCACCCCAAATAACAATGCCAAACGGGCACTTAACAGCTCCAAGAGTGCACTGCCCAATAATTCTAGACTAACTTCCTTTGTTCAAGCAAAAGATAAGTATCATCTATGCTGCTACTTTTTTTTTAAAGTACTCTGCATTGCTTTTTTATTTTTTATTTTTTATTTTTTATACTTTAGTGATTGCTTTGCTTTATTTAGTTTTTTGCGTATCAAAGCCAAATTTGAATTTAACAATACATGTCCTTCGTTAAGATTGAGATGCCAACAGTTTCACCGGAAGTGGAAGACTCTGAATATTAAGTTTTTTTCTTATAATTCTTTATGGATGTAGCATTCATTGAATATTCTCTCTTTTTTCTTTTGTGCATCATTGAATATCAAGTAATATGACTGCTAGTGTCCTCATGGACCATTAAGAGGATGAATTTCATGTTACAAATTCCATTGATGGTGAATAATCTGTTGATTGTGTACACTTAGATTTTGATTCTGAAAGTCTTGATCCCTTGGATCATACTGAGCAAATTGAGAAGAGCTCAAAAGAAAATTTGGTGACGTTCCAACACTTGGCATGGATTTTGATAATGAACAGGAAGCATATTAATATTACAATTCATATGCTAGAGGTGTTGGATTTAGTGTGAGAAAGCTTAGAGTAAATAAGGACAAGAATGGATACATAAAAGAGAATTTTGTTGTTCTTGTGAAGGTTTCTATAGAAAAAAGACAACTCCAAAGAAGAAAAGAGAACAAAGAAGATTTGGATGTAAGGCAATGCTTGGGATAAACTTAATCGAGATGGAAAATATGTTGTGAAAAAATTTGTAGCTAAACATAATCATGATCTTCCGTATGAATTTTCAACTATTTCTGGTGTTCAAGGATTCCAAATCACCCACTTGGATACCAAGCTATACATCCAATGTTGTCCAATTACTCGTTTATACATCCACAGGTTTGTTATCTTAATTTATTGAATTCACTACACATATATATAGTTTTCTATTTTTTTTTGTTTTAAGTTTCATTAGTATTATTTTTAATTGTTTGATTAATTTACAGGAAAATAATCAACCAAGACCTCAAGGACCAGCTCATCAACTGAGTTTTTCACATCCACCAACATCTTAGACCAAGTTTTTGTAGTTTAGAAAAAGATAGTAGGAACAACATGAAATTGTTCTTTTTTGTGTGTCTAGTGCTAGGACATAATACATGACATAACTTAGCTCTCTATAATTTTCTTTGGAGTATTTTATTTTAAGAAAACCTTTTGGACCTAATATAAGATTATCATAATTTTAGGGTATTTTTTCTTTTTCTTTTTTTGTTCGATCAATTTTATTTTTTTTGTTTTTGGTTAAATGATCAAAGTATTTGATTCAGCATATCTATAGGGAAAAGATTGGCCTTGCTGACTACCTTGCAAGGTGGAGCTACAACCTGGCCTTAGGCATTTGCTATTTTGATAATGCTCATGTGTGGGCAAATGATGCTCTGGTTGATGACCTTTTAGGGGTCTCTCGTTCGTCAAATTTCCCTGGCTAAAGTGTAGTTGTTTGTTGGGGTTTATCACCCCCATTTCATAAAATTAAAAAAGTATTTGATTTAGTTAGGTTCAATTCGGATTAAAGTCTCCTATTAATCGAAGGATTAAAGTCTCCTATTAATCAAAGGATTAAAGCCTCTTAGTATTTGATTTGTTTTTTTTGGGTTATGAACTCTTAGTATTTGATTTGATTTTTTTCAAAGTGTTCAGCATTGTCGAATGAATCAATTATTTTTTGAGTAATGATCTTCCTGCTGTTGTTAATTATTTGGGTTGTTACATGCTTCATTGGTAATTAATAGAAAAGTGGAAAGTTTGTTGGGTTAATTAATAGAATAAGGGTAAATTAGGAAAAATCTTAGAGCACTTCCACCCCAAAGGGCAAGGGCAAGGGCAAGGGCAATGGCAAGGCAAGGTAAGGTTTATCACTATTCATGTGAATAGTAGCAGCCCTTGCTTTTTTTCCACCCCAAAGGGCAAGGACAAAGGCAATTACTATTCACTTTAATTTATTTTCTATTTTTTATACTTAAACCATTAATTTTGATCAGATTTTCGGTTGCCACGCGTCACTATTTATTCTAAAATTCTCACCTAAAATTTCAGATAACATTTTCAGATAAAATTTTAGGATAAGATTTTCGGTTGTCATGTGACCATATTTTGTTATAACATTCAGATCTCAAATTTCAGATAAGATTCTCGGTTGCCACGTGTCGATATTTATTATAAAATTCTAATATTAGATTTCAGGTAAGATTTTCACCTTCTAAAATTGCACCATGTGTCATCTCTATCTTCTAAATCCCTCTATATAACTACACCCCAACTTAGACCTCTCACACCATATCTTCTTTATGCTTTCATTTCTCAGTTTTACAAAACACATTCTAGTCTCAATGTCTAACTTGAGGAGAGTGTTGGAGAGGCAACAACGAGAAGATGAAGAAATCAGGCCCAGACGTGCTGAATAAGATCATGAGTTGGATAAAGAGGAGGAATAAGTTATTTTAGCGGTAGGGATGCTCAATCAATCAAGGCAACACCACCGTGGTCGTGCCCCGAATGTGGACAGACATAGGCACTCTCAGTGTAAGAATCTCTTGGAAGATTACTTTATCCCAAATTCGTTGTATTCTATTTTTGATTTTCGAGGAAGATATAGAATGCAGCCCCATTCGTTCCAAAAAATCATGTATGATGTTTGCAATTATGACACATACTTTGTTCAGAAGTACGATGCTCTTGGGGTTTTGGGTCTTCTTCCAGAGCAAAAACTTACAGCTGCTTTGCGGATGCTTGCGTATGAGGTATTTGCAGACCAAGTGGATGAGATTGCTAAGATGGGAAAATCAACTATCCTAGAGTGATTGGTCAGATTTTTTGATGTAATAGAAACTCTCTACACGAGGGATTACCTTCGCAAACTTATGCCTAGGAACCTCCGAAGGCTTCTACGAAAAGCCGAGGCTCAAGGTTTCCCAGACATGATGGGAAGCATCGACTCCATGCACTGGCAGGGGAAGAATTGCCCAACTGCTTGGCAAGGAGATTATGGGAATAGGAAGGGCCAAAAAAGTATAATTCTGGAAGTCGTTGCATCATTCGATACCTAGGTTCGGCATGCTTTTTTCGGAGTTGCCGGATCTCAAAACGACCCCAACGTGCTTGGTCAATCCCCAGTATTCAACAATGTCTTGCAAGGTCATTTCCCCCAGATCATGTATCAAATCAACAATACTGTATACTCGAGTAGGTACTATCTAGCCAACGAAATTTATATGAGGTGGACGGCATTCGTAAGAACAATTCTGAATCCCTAATTGGAGAAGGAAAAAAGCTTTACTGCCCTTCAAGAGGGTTATAAGAAAGATGTGGAAAGGTGTTTTGGTATTCTGCAAGCTCGTTAGGCAATTATTAGGGGTGTGTTGGGGTCTGTTTTCGTCGGAAGGCTCGTCCGGGCTTGTTGATTCTTGGACCGCCATAGAGTGGTGGATCAAGCCTTCATTGCCCATTTTTCCGAGTTAGCAAGGACTAGGCCCAAAGCATCTCGAGGGAGAAGCAAGTCCCAGGGGAGTACTCTGTTCTTCCAGCGGCTGCGTGTCGGCAGCTTGACGAAGAGTTGAAAATGACATGTTGATGTTTCCGGCACCTTGAAGAAGAGTTGAAGATGACTTACTGATGTTGATATGGGATTATATGAGCTTGGCATGAGAGCTTGGAGTGTGGGAGCTAAAGATCCACAAGTTTAGCAAATGAGAATGCATGTGCTTGGCTTGGTGTTGGATATGCTTGAGTTTGGGTGTTGATAATTTGTTGTTTGTGGCTATGGTGTTTATAGCTTTGAAGGAAGGGAAAGCTTGGAGTTATGCTTGGTGAGGCTTTATGGATTTAAGAGTTTCAAGAGAAGGATAATGGGAGGAAAAGCTTGAGGTTTGAAGGCAATGGTGTTTATAGCTGGGAAGGAAGGAAAAGTTTGGAGTTATGCTTGGTGAGGCTTGATAGAGAAGATGATGGATTTCAAGGGTGAGAAAGTAGGAAACATGGTTGTGATGGTTGAGAAATGTCTAGGATGGCCGCTGGAATGCTTGCAGCAGCCGAAGGGAGAAGGAAAGTGGTTTGATGGTTGCTGGGGTGCTTAAGCAACCAAGAGATGTTGGTCGATGGCTGCTGGGATGCTTGCAGCAGCCAAAGGATGAAGGGTTATTGCTGAGATAGCCACTGGAATGCTTGCAGCAGCTGAAAGGAGGAAGGAAGATGAGTTCTCATGGTTGCTGAGAAGTTTGCAGCAGCCAAGAGAGGTTGATTTTTGCCTAGCAAATGCCTCCCAATTTATAGAGGGTGAGGGTTTTCCTTTATTTCCAATAGGTAAAAGGAGGTATTGGAACCAGTATATTTCCAATGGTTAAAAAAGAGCACTGGGGCATGCTATTTTCTAGTAGGTAAAGCTAGACATTGGAAAATGACTATTTCCTATGGGTAAAAGGGAGTGTTGGAATTGGCTTGTTTCTAGCAGGTAATAGGGAGCATTGGGACATTCTTATTTCCAGCGGGTAGAGCTAGGTATTTGGAAAATGACTATTTCCTATGGGTAAAAGGAAGTGCTTGAAAAATATCTCATTTGCTCACCCACTTGGAGAACTCTAAGTAATAGGCTTGGACTTTGGTGCTCCCAAGTAGTTAGCCCAAAGTCTCCATTATCCAAGAGCTTTTGTGGGCCTTGTGGACCTCCGTAACCTTCCACACCACAATCCCTCATGTAAGCCCCGTAAACCACATGACTTAGGTTCATGTGAGCTTGATAGGTGATTGACATATGAAAAATGTATTATTGGTTTTGCATGGCATGGACACTAATATTTATTTAATGAATTAATTCCTAAAATACAGCTTGGATTAACGCATGACCAACATTATATGTTATATTGGGCTTTAAATGTCTTTGGGCTTCTTGTGACTTTTTTGGGCCTCAACAGGGTGCTACTCGTATGTTTGATGAAAAGGTGTTTCGGAGCATTATGATGACTTGCATCATCCTCCATAACATGATTGTGGAGAATGAGTATGATTATGATGCCCCAAAGATGTTTGAACCCGATCCCATGAACTCGATATTGACAAGAATTTATGAACGATCCGTGGGAGCAAATGGACAACCACTGGAGCACGAACCATCGATTAGGGACGGTTGATACAACAACCCTATGATTGACCGTTATCATAAAATGCAATATTCTTATATTGACGAGAGACGTCAAGTTGATTTGATTGAGCACTTATGGGCAATGAAAAGCAATCATGGTGGATGAAGTCAAGTTTAATGCTTTGTTTTTAATTATGCTTTGTTTTGTATGTGGTTTGTAATGAGTTAAGGTTTGTTTTGATGTATGAAATGTTTTTAATAAATAGCTATATTATTTAATGCTTTCTTTATTCAATAAAAGAGAAACAATATAACAAAAATAGATATGATAACTCTTTCAATACAACCTAATGGTTTTGATCATTTAACCAATCCATGTTGCTAGGTCCATCGTCATGGAAAAGCTTTCTTCTCATAACATCCCTACGTTTTAACTTCCAATAGGACTTTGTTTCAGGAGACAAATGGCTCGTATCCATGGTCATGATTTTCATCTCTCTGTCCTCTATGTCTTGTTCTTGTGCTTGCTGCCTTTCAATTGCATATGCTTCATATCATGCCTTGTCAGTTTCTTCTCTTTTCAAGTCTCTCTCAATTCTCAGTGCGCTGTTCTTAGCAATTTGCTCAAAAAAATTTGCACATTCAATGTTCGAAGTGCTCCCTCTCTTGGAATTTGTCGTCTTTCTCCCAATAGGCCTCGGCGCACGTTGGATTGGTGAGTCTTGATCCATTGGGGAGTATAATGGCGAATTGGTTGCCAGTGAATCGTGGAGCGGTGTCTCATTCAACACAACCGTCAGTCCTGTGCAAATAATTTTGAATCTCGAAAAATTCTTCACAACATCCCAACATTGGTCATTGTTAAAACTTTTTTTGCCTTTCCCAATGGCACTGAACCACGATTGTGCTTGAATAATCTATTAAAAAAATTGGAAATGCATTAACATTAAAATTGAATAAAATGGCAATTAGAAATTTGTTACCTCGCGCTAAGATTTTGACCTCTTCGAACGTTCTCCCTCGCTTTTGCCAACACATCTCTCCATTTCCCTAACTCTTTATTTAAAAATTTCCACCTACTAGCCAAGGCCATTTCTGTCCAAGGCGAACCCGATCTTTCACAAAATTCTTCATGAATTTTTCTCCACATATGAGAGAACTTCATCTCATCGCCCGTGATCAGGCAATGACAAACTTTTACCCAACACTGACACAACTAAATATCTTCCTGAGTTGTCCATGCGCCTTCTGCTTCGATGGAATAGGCAATTTGTTTTTTGATACAAATGGAAAGTAGTAGAAATATTTGAGTGGAAAGTAAAAAATATTGGAAGGAGAAGAATTTGTATGAAGATTTGGTGTGGAAAGTGAATAATATTGTTAGGTATTTATAGGGAAAAAATCCAATTTTTTTTATATATTTTTTATAAAAAATTTCTAAATTTTTTGCAATGTTTTTAGCCAAAAAAATCACATTCGTCGGATTTCTCAAAAAAATTTGATCTGAGCGTCCAAGAAGCGCCACATGGCTTCTTTCCGTTGAAGTTTGTCAGGGCATGACGTCAGTGAGCAAAAATCAAATTTTTTTACCGTTGGCTCGTGGATTCCACACGCCAACAGTAAAAACATTTGATTTCAGCACTGCTGATGTCAGCAGTCCTCAGTTGCAAGGGTGGGCTTCTCTTGCCAATGGGCTTGCCTGGGCTGGACTTGGCGCGTTGCAGTTGCATTTTGGCCCTTGGGCCCCCTCCTACACGGTGGAAGTGGCCTTATTAAATCATTATATCTCTCTCATAATAATGTCATCAAACAAATAGAAAATAAAGAGTTAACTATAGTTAAACCCATGGACAATGGACATGTGTCACCTAGGAAGGGTGGTGAGAGTACACCTTGAGTTAAGGTGGTAAGCAAAAATGCTTCATACAAAGCAGAGAGACAAGGGCTTATGGCAGCGAGAGCTCTAGACATTGAATCTTTAGGATCAGATGGATCCGATATGGAAGGGAAAGCCATGAACTACTAATCCATTATTTTATGGCCGGCATGCGATTAACGGTTTATCTTCCTACAAATCGAATTTAAATTTCTAATCCAAGGCTGCTAAACACAATTAAGGAAATGATGTGATAATAATTTCTAGGAAAGGAAAAAGCATGTGAGAATTTGAGTAAATGTATAAAACGGAGAAATCAGTATAAAGCTTTTAAGAAACAAGCATCCATTAAAGCAAGTCCACCCCAAAAGGCTAAGGCAAGGTAAGGGCTGCCACTATTCACGTGAATAGTGGCAGCTTTGCCTTTTTTGTTTCCACCCCAAAAAGGGTAGGGCAAGGGCAAATACTATTCATTGTACTTTATTTCCTATTTGTTTATACTTTAAATAAGCTTTTCATATAATATTTTCGGTTGCCACGTGTCACTATTAATTATAAATTATCACCTAAAATTTCAGATAACATTTTCGAATAAAATTTTCGAATGAAATTTTTGGATAAGATTTTTGGTTGCCACATGTCCATCATTTTTCAGAAAAGATTTTCGGATGAGATTCTCAATTGCCACGTGTCTTATTTCAGATAAGATTTGACTCTCTAAAATTGCACCACGTGTCCCATGTCAGATAAGAATTTCATATATTTAAAAAATTATAATCTCATATTTCAGATAAGATTTTTACCTTCTAAAATTGTGCCACGTGTCATCTCTATCTTATGAATCCCTCTATAAAACTACACCATCAACTCATACCTCTCACACTATATCTTATTTATTCCTTCATTTCTTAGATTTTACAAAACACATTCTACTCTCAATGTCAAACTTGAGGAGGGTGTTGGAGAGGCAAGAGCTAGAAGAGAAAGAAATCCGGCACAGACGTACTGAGGAAGATTGGGAGGCCAATGAAGAAGAGGAAGAATTGGTTGTAGCGGTGTGTATGCTTAATGAATCAAGGCAACACCACCGTCGTCGTGCCCCAATGTGGACAGACGTAGGCAGTCTCGGGGTAAGAATCTCTTGGAAGATTACTTTATCCCAAATTCATTATATCCTGTTTCTCAGTTTCGAGAGAGATATAAAATGCAGCCACATTTGTTCCAAAAAATCATGCATGATATTTGTAATTACAACACATACTTCATTCAGAAGTATGATGTTGTTGGAGTTTTGGGTCTTCTCCTGGAGCAAAAACTTACAGTTGTTTTGCGGATGCTTGCTTATGGGGCATCTACAGAGTAGGTGGATGAGATTGCAAGGATGGGAAAATCAACTATCCTAGAGTGCTTGTTGAGATTCTGTGATGCCGTAGAAAATCTCTACACGAGGGAGTACCTTTGCAAACCTATGCCTAGGGACCTCCAAAGGCTTCTACAAAAAGCTGAGGCTCAAGGTTTCTCAGGAATGATTTGAAACATCGATTGCATGCACTAGCAGTGGAAGAATTGCTCAATTGCTTGGCAAGAAGATTATGGGAATCGAAAGGGCCAAAAAAGTATTATTCTAGAGGCCGTAGCTTCATTTGACACTTGGGTTTGGCATGCCTTCTTCGGAGTTGTCGGATCTCAGAATGACCTCAATGTGCTTGGTCAATCCCCGGTGTTCAACGATGTATTACGAGGTCATTCCCCCCAGATCACGTACCAAATCAACAATACCATATACTCTAGTGCGTACTACCTTGCCGATGGAATTTATCCTAGGTGGACGACATTCGTGAAAACAATTCTGAATTCCCAATCCGAGAAGGAAAAAAGCTTTGCTGCATTTCAAGAAGGTAATAGGAAAGACGTGTTTAGGTGTTTCGGTATCTTGTAAGCTCGTTGGGGTATTATTAGGGGTGCTGCTCGGATGTTTAATGAGGAGGTGCTGCGGAGTATTATGATGACTTGCATCATCCTCCATAATATGATTGTGGAGGATGAGTATGATTATGATGCTCCAGAGGTGTTCGAACCGGATCCCATGAACACAACCTTGACAAGAATTTATGAAAGGCTGATGGGACCAAATGGACATCCATTGGAGCACGAACCATTACTTCGAGATGGTCGGTTCAACAACCCCATGATTGATCGTTACTAGGAAATGTAATCTTCGTATGTTCATGACAAGCGTCAAGTTGACTTGCTCGAGCACTTGTGGGAGATGAAAGGCAATCACAATGGATGAAGTCGAGATTAATGCTTTGTTTTCAAATTTGCTTTATTTTGTGTGTGGTGTGTTTGGAATTATGTTTTATTTTTAATTATGTTTTATTTTGTGTGTGGTGTGTTTGGAATTATGCTTTGTTTTGTGTGTTGTTTGCAATAAAATAAGGTTTGTTTAGAATTAAAATTTGTTTTCATGTGCAAATATTTTTAATAAATAGTCATATTATTTAATGCTTTCTTTATTGATACAAATGGAAACTAACATAAAAATGTGAGTGGAATGGAAAAAATATTGGAAGGAGAAGAGTTTGTATGAAGATTTGGTATGGAAAGTGAATAAAATTGTTAGGTATTTATAGGGGAAAAATCTAGTATTTTTTGGTATTTTTTAAAAAAAATTTGAATTTTTTTGTCATCGGATTTCTGAAGAAAAAAATAATAATCGCAGCACCCAGGAAGCTCCACATGGCATTTTTCCGTTGGGTTCTGCCACGTGGCATTTTTTTGCAAAATAAACAAGGGCAGTCAGATGTTTGAAATTCACGCGGTAACGGTAAAAAAAATTTTGAATTTACGCTCATTGACGTCAGCGCCTTCGGGCTTCAGCCCAAGCAAGATTTGCCTGTGGGCTTGCCTAGACTGGTGGGTCCCAAGGCTTGCCCGGGCTATATCTGCTGCGCTGGAGGCGTTTTTGGCATGGCCGGGGGGGCCTGTTGCCAGGGCAGGGGCCCTGCACTAGACTTGCTCTTAGGAAGCAATTCTTTCATATCAAAGGCTGCGTCTAATAACTACAGCAGGACATCAACCTGTACAAACCATCTTTGTCCTTTTTGGAGTTCATTCAACGCTGACAAGCAGAGAAAACAAAAACCCAAAGGGAGGTAGAAATTAAAATTGAAACTAAACCTCAGGTCCCCTTCCATATGCGCAAAATAAAGCCAATTTAAACTGATACAGAAGTTATAGCTGCTCTGCTTAAGGGGCCATGAGATCAATATGATCATTAGTAGTATGTCTTTGTCTCCATCACCAGGGTTCGGGGTTTAGCTTCAAGTGTGACACTAATGTACATTAGGTAAGCAAGATCAAACCCCTTTGGTATCTGATGTAAGAAGTCCCATTTTTTCAGTAAGGTTATCCATATTATGCTGGGTTTTGTCCCATCCATTCTCTGTTGACGGCTGCTCTTCATTTCTCATGGGCACTCCTGCAGAAGTAGAATCCATTTCATCTGGCTCTGGACTTTGTAAAAATTGATCCCAATTCTTTAGAAATGCTTCTATGTCAGGATCAGGAGGAATACTATCAATGTCTATGGGCATTGACCCATCCAATCCCAATATGTCACCGATAAATCCATCACCTGCGTCAGATGCCATGTTTTCAATAAATCCAACACCCACATCAGGTGCCATGTTTTCTTCAGGAATATCAACTAAACTTTCAGGTACCATTTCCGGTATTTGAGAAAGCTCGGGGATGATTACACCTGCCTGATAAATAGGGATTGATTGTGCCTCTTGTGCTCCAACGAGGGCATTTATATCTGAGAATGGAGCTCCCGTAACTGTTCCAGAGTTTGCAGCCCGTAGAGAAGATTGTACTTCTGAAATTGCAGATGACGAACCCGGCCCTGCAGTCAGTGGGACCTCTTGAAGGGTCACTCCTGACGCACGGCTTGAAGAGCTCCCACTGTCTATTAAACTGGATGTTGATGATGAGCCATTGCCAATCAGGAAGTTATCAGGGCTGTCATTAAAAGATTCCAGCTGGGAAGAAGAAGTATCTGTTGTCATAATCTGCCTGAGCATTGCCTTTGCTGCTTCATTCACTGGAGGCTGATACTTCACAATCTGTCCATCAGGAGTACCAGAGTGCCCGCCCTCATCCTGCTTGAGCCTCCGTTTTTTGTTGACTTCAATTATGCGCCTATTGCTCTCATTCTGCTGCTGTACAAACTGAGTCAAGAAACTTGGGCTCTGCACAGCCTTTGCAAGGAATGACATCATCTGTTGCTGCCGCTGTTCCATACCCTGAAGACGTTGCACCATTGCTTGCAGCTGGTTATCAGTAGACTGTTGCTGCTGCCTCAACTTGATAAGTTCCTGCATAAGCACATTCTTGTCCCTTTTTAGCCTCTCAACCTCTTCCTCAAGGCCAAACTTCCCAACCTCTACACACGCAGCCACAGAATTCTGTCCTTGTGATGGCTGTGGCTGTTGATGACTATGTCCATGCGCAGGTTTTCGCCGGTTGATACTCTTAAGGAGATGCTTCTGACCCCTCAAAAAGCCCTCATTTGCAAATTCCCAGCGGTCTGGGTCAACCTTCCTAAATCCCTGTTTGAACCAAAATGAAGGAGGGGTTCAATCAACATAATGAAAATTAAAGGAAAAAATGCATGATTCAGCAAAACAATGAAAGAAACAAAAACAATATCAGGACAAGCAGGCAGGAAAACATTGATGAAGAAAAATGGATAATTATCTACCCACTTATAAGAAAAACGCCAACATTTGGGAGCTTCTCTGCATCAACATTCCTGGAAAACTAGTTTTTTCACCCCCAATACATCCAGAAGTGCATAACTAAACAATTATTACCCACTCCACAACCAAAACATGTAAACCATTACAACACTACCCAGCTCAAAGCAATGTTTGCTGTAGAATCTGTCCTTGCAATGCTTGTCCCATTTCATTTGTGATAGTAAAATAGGTCACCCAGTGGTCTCAGAGATAGTAAAAGAGGTCCCCAAGTGGTCAGAGCATCCCCAAAGTACAAAATTTGAATCTTCTCAACTCAACTAAAACATTTATAATTGGGAACAGTAACAAAAATAAAATGACAAAGGATTAACTGTAAGTGATTACAATCGGAAAAGCTAAAAACACAACTCATCTATCATGTGAAGCCTACCCAAATTTCAGTCCCAATCCAATTTTTCAAGTCCACCGAGAGGTGTAAATCAACAAAGGTTTAAAAAATAACTTCACATCCTTAGTTCTTCCTATGCAGTAGCACTCCCTCCGACTCACCACATGGGCACCTTGTACATGTCAGGAACCGATAGTGTGCTTATTCCCAGAGTCTAAGTTACTAGTGACACCACTCAACAAGTACACTCCCCATAACCACCAAAAAGTCTTCACATTGATACCACACTATACTCAAGTTTAGCATCGTTGATTCTCTATTCAAGCAATTTCATATGCAGAGTTCACATAACTTATAACTAGTACCTTTACAGAATATCATTCGAAATGTGGCTCAGCCAAAATAAACAATGAGTAGCTACAGAGACCTTCTCTACCAGTTCTTTCTAAGCATGTCTTTGATGCAAGCCCACATACCCCACACAACTTTACCGGAGAAAACCATAGCACAATCATAAAATAAAACCAAATAACAGCAACCATCTCCCAAACAAGATTTGTAATGTAAATAAGAAACCTGAAATATCTTATTTTACATATCAAAAGTTTCAAGCAGCTTTTGAGTGGTATTTGTTGGTCCATGGTCAAACTTTTATGCAACATTGCGCTTAAAAATTCGGGTTTATGGTTTAGGGTATAGAACATGTTGTGTAAGGCAGTGAGAAGCTCATGGAAAAGAGTGCTTAAAGACATATCCAGACGTAGGGACGAATCAGCATGCTGCATAGGCTACTCTATTATGCTTGGTGATTTAAGCATGCACAGGCTACTCTATTATGCTTGGTGAATTAAACACACACAGCCAATTGGAATTGAACCCCAGATCCCACTCTCCACCCAGTTTCTTCGAGTCTTAAACACCCTGTTTCTTTTTCCCCTCACTTTTCCTCAAATCAAAATTTTGATGTTCTCATCAAGAAGCTTTGTACATCACGAAACAACCATAAAAATAATTCTTGTTCACTTCGTATAACAATCCTTGCCCTTTTTTCACTCCATAAAATGCTAACAGCATACCATAAAGAATCTCTCTCTCTCAAGGAAATCTCTACCAACAGACTTCCCATTTAGAGTCTTCTTCCTTCATGACCAAATTACCAACCCCAAAACAACATTCTACCTGCTCTAAGATACCACCTGATCAAGTGGTCCTTCTACCTCTATTCAACACAGTCGAAGAATAATAATCCTTCATAATATTCTCAAACCTCTTTGCAACTTGAAGTGTTTTGAATCTAAATTACCTTTGGAGGACAACTTTTTTCCACCCTTGTAACATATGCATAGTCGCAAAATAGAAAGCAAAAGAAAAAACCAAAACCAAAAGCTTTCAACTCCAAAAACAAGTACTTTGTTAAAACGCGATTTCCTAACATTTCAAGTATCCCTCAAATTTCCGAGGGACCAAATCGGAGATTTTATGCCATTCACCCCTAGAACAATCAGTATTGACAAAGTGAGTGCAAAGCATTTCAGAATTGCCACTCAACTCCACTCCTATCTCAAGATTGCCACCGACACACTATCTTTTTCCTTTTCCAATCTTGAGCATTCCCATTAACCACACAATCTAAACGATTTACATTTCAGTAAACCATATACCACACTCCACAGATAAGACCAATCTGTGTTTCCATCAACCATTGAAACAAATCAATCACCAATAAAAGCATAAACCATGAGTAGAAGAGAGAGAGAGAGAGAGAGAGAGAGAGAGAGAGTGCCATACATAGGTGTTCAACTGCCTCACAAAGCTGGAGAAGTTATTGTGCTTGAAGTACTTGGGCAGAAGGTCCCTAGCAAACTCCGGCGGGTTCCAAACCACGAAGCTGTTGTTGGTGGGGCTCCAAGACACAACCTGGTCGGTAGCCGGGTCGTCCACCATGTCGTACGTCTTGCTCAGAAACGGCGGCGGAGCGTTCGAGTTAGGTAACGGTGCTGGCGCTGGAGCCAAACCCGCCTGCTGGGCTCCGCCGCCGCCGCCGCCGCCTGCCATTGATGCCTCGTCGCCGTTGTTATTAGCACCTCCCATATCGCCGTCGAAGAAATTTATTGTATATTTGAAAATTAAAATAATGGTACAGAAATGGGGATTATTGGCTTGGCTAGGGTTTTGCAGAGGCCATTTCTATGGTACGGAAGAGAGGGCTTAGCTCAAAAACCCTAGACTACCTCCATCTCACAGAGAGAGAGAGAGAGAGAGAGAGAGAGTTGTGTACGGACAGTGGGATTCGGCGAAGAGTAGGGGAGGTTTATAAAAGGGAGGAGACCGACGCAAGAAACGGGAACGAACAGTTGCCTCCTCTCTGGGAGATGGATGATGATGTCCTCGAATTTTGGAAAATAAAATTTTCAACATGTTAATTAAATGACTTTTTAACCCCCCCCTTTTTTTTTTATTACTAAAAAGAAGTATAATCTAGAACCGGATCGGAAGAACAATAATTAGTTTGATTCAGTTCAGTGTAGCCTTTTCAGAACCGCATAAATCAAACCAAATCACATATATAAATTTTAATATAGATTTTGAACACTTTGAAATTATTTATTTATCACCACCATTTACTATTATATTTCATCAATGTACTGATACAAACCCATTACAAATGACATCATCTCTATCAAAATTTATCAATCTTCCAGTGGCAAGAAATTGTATCATCTACTGTTGTTCGATTTACAATACAAAGAATTGCTTAATTGTTTATTAAGGAAAAAAAATCGAATGTTTATCGCGACCGACTAACTTGCATTATTGCAACTTTGTTGTGTATGTTACAAAATAGGAATGACTAACTTAAATCAAACTAAACAGGGATGAATTTTTCACGTTTTACTGCAGAATTAAACATTTGTGTGGACGAGTCGATGAGTAAATATTTAGGGCTGACCATAACTGGGGACATCCTAGAGTGCAAACACAATCAAAAGCAAAAAAATCAAATTAATACAACTTGAGCCATAATCACTTGGAAGATCCTTCAAATTACAACAAAGCCACCATAATTATCAGTTTGTACCATACCACGTCTCAAGTACTCACTGAGACCACAACAGAAACATGCATTAGTGTATCTGTGCCTTGCTTTCTCTTCCTCTCTTTCTAATGCCTTGCAACAGTTCAATTGGTTCTGTGCATATCTTTGTTGAGTTTTCTCAATCATCAACAAACGATGTTCAACCGACAATTCTCAAAGCAAAAATACCACACTCATGAAATGGGAGGAAACAGACTAAGACTTCACATGGTCCCTGATAAATTGCTCCACCTGAGATATGTCACCCGTTAGACCAGAAGCTTCTGCAACTGTAACTTTGTTCTGGCACTGATGGAACGAAAATGGTTCACCAGGTACTCCAAGTGTAAAGTCGTTTGCAATATCAGCTGCTGATATTGCACTTCTTGATGCTCGTAATTTGTCACTGTAAGATGTTATATGACAAATGTGTCAAGATAATGAACAATGAAATATATAAATATATAAATAAGAAACAGATGAATATGAATCACAATATCACAGATGAATTTAAATCACAATATCACAGAGAACTCTAGAGCGAATGAACAATGCAAGCAATATATTTATGGAAAACACGGAAGTTATCACGATAAGATATCTTCCTCATGAACCACGAAGATAGAGGATACTTCTATCAAAAAGTGAAGATACATGATATAATTATCAAGTGCATATAAAATAACAAGTAATATAATCCCGTACACACCACTGAAAAACTTAAAGTAAAACTTCATAATCAATCAGAGATTAGACACCTTAGTCAGAAGAAATCAAATCTTACATTTCCTTCTCCAACTGTTTTCGAATAAATTCCTTGCTATGTGCTGTCACTTTGTCTGTCTTGTTGCAGAGAATAAGAACTGGAATTTTCTTCCTCACCACACTAGCCTTGGTCAAAATATCATAGAGGTACCTGTTGCAAACAAAGCGCCAAAGATCAGTCTTTATTAGTGAAAATCTTATGTTGGGTGCAAATCATGCATCTATGTATGCTTACATCACAAAATCAGGTCCTCTATTTTTTACGAGCATTACTCTATGGCCTTAGACCAGTAGAGATGGCACCCTTTACCACCACGTGTGACATAGATGTAAGAAAATATGGCAAGCAGAATAGTTACGTTTCAATATCATATTGTAGCTTTCTACTGAAAGGGAAAAGCTTACTCTGAAGCAGCATGGCAATTTGGTAAGAACTCCAAAGCATCAACCACAAATACTATACCCGCTGCTTGAGGCAGGAAATCATCTAGTTTGGCTCTAAGGCGATAATGCCCAGGAACATCAACAAGATGAACAGGATTTACCTTTCCATTCTGTGAATGACAACCAAAAGAGGGGTGAGCATGATTAAGTTCCTGAAGGACAATAACCAAGAACATAGTAAAAAAGAAAAGGAAGAAAATGTTTGTGGCTAACATCTTCTATACATAGAAGGCAGATAAGTTAGATCTGCCCTCATTTAACAACCAATAGTTTTTTAAACATTGATTACTTGCATATTAGCACAAGAGGCTGAGATATACCTTGGATTTTTCAGAATGGAGCACAAAAGTTCCCTCGTTTGGTTCCATAGATGTGACAGTACCTTGATGAGAAGAGCCATCCCGAAGCTGGCACATACATCAAATCATGTCGCAAAAGTTAGATCAACATTGCTATGGCATAACTAGATCATCAAAGATACTGTAAAAGGAGGGGAAAAAAGGACGGACTTAATAAAAGGCATTTAGAATTTCTACCCAAATACTATTTTCCAAGCATTAAACAAAATCTTATCACAAACAGACAGGCATAGAGTTTCACAATATATCAGAAAAAAGAAAAAACGATACAACATAACAAAAGAACCAACACAGTATTTTTAATAACTTGAGACTGTCTTACAATGTGAACATAGAAGAAACTCAAATCGGTGAATTTCTACCCAAAGGACTTCCTTAATAAAAGGCATTTAGAATTTCTACCCAAATACTATTTTCCAAGCATTAAACAAAATCTTATCACAAACAGGAATAGAATTTCAATTATATCAGAAAAGAAAAACGAAACAGCATAAGCAAAAGAACCAAGAGAATTTTTTTAATAACTTGAGACTGTCTTACAAATTTTTTAACAAAACGCATAGAATTTCTACCCATATGCAAAACCAATTAGCAGAAAGCTTGCACAAAAATCTAACTTCTTAATTGGCCTAAGAAGAACAAAATGCAATAATGCCAGAGCTTACTTGATAGAAAAGAAGAGTCTTCCCACTCCCGCTAAGCCCACTCAGCAGTATGGTATTAGCTTTTGGGCGTTTAAACAACCTAACTACAACACAAAAGATATAAAGAGAATATATCAGAGTAATTACAAATAAAATATAATATTTAACCAAATAAATAAATAAAATAACAAAAAATTCATACCCAATATGAGTAAAAATGAGGTGAATATCAAGATGGCGATAGCAGCATAAATCCGCTCAGGTGGAACCTGATGAATGTATTCGAGGGCTTGAGACGACCATTTCTCTGCCTGAATGTGTTCAAGGGCTTGCGACGACCATTTCTCTGCTTGTTTCTTCCATTGTTCTGCCAGCACCTTCCATTGTTCTAATCCTTCCATTCCTTTTGGGATTTTAAGAGACTTTCAGATTCAATTGCTATGAATCTTGGCCTCTTCACTGAAACTGAGACTGAGACCCTCGGGAACGTTTCGAGAAGGAACGAAGCTCAATTACGCAGAAATTGCCCCGCGGAGAGAGGGAGACGGCGATGTCAGGGACTTAGGGTTACAGATTTGGGAATTATGTATTACCAATATGGTTGGGTTTGATTAAATGAAGAAGGAGAAAAAGTGTCTAAGTTCAATTTTTAGGTCCTAATTCAAACATAATCCTTGCAACTTGATTACTATTATGAACATTTCCTTATTTATTGAAAGTGACGGTAGGATAACTAAAGGTTTTCAATTTGAGTAAAATTTTGCGAGGATTTTAATAAAGATCTGAAACGGTTTGAATCACAAAATAGAATGTGAAGTGGGCCAAACCGAGTGGTTTGTGCCTTTTTCTTTTTTCTTTTTCTTTTTTTTTTCGTCTAAAAGATGGAATTTCATAACAATCAGGCAAAGAGCCAAGCGAAATACAAGCCCATAAACAGTAAGGCACAAACGTACAATAAGACATAACAACGACACAACTACATAGAAGGAGGACAACTAAAGAAGATGTAGTCATAAGACAAAATAAATACGTCAAGAAGCCTACGAAGCCGCAACCATTAGGCATTCCTCAGGGGGCATGGTAAACCATCCTTGTTTAGAATAGGCATTAGAGAGGATGAGGGCCGGTTGACCCATACTTCAGGGCTCATCCTCAAATTGGCAAGCATTGCCATATGATCTGCCGCCTAGTTGGCGGCTCTAGGAATCCATGTCCAAATGCAAGTCTGGAAGTAGTTCAAAACATCCCGAACATTACTTAGGATAGGATAGATTTTCCACCTTCCTTTGGAAATGGAGCCCTTCAAGGAAGAGATTATTTACATACAATCAGATTCAAATGTGACCTGACGATAACACATCTCAGCAACGAGCTTACAACCTTTGAGACAAGCCAGCGCCTCAACCTCTCTAACAGAGTTCGCCACAGATAGGATGCATGTACCAGTGAGATAATCTCCATGGATGTCCCTAATTAGGATTCCAAACCCTCCTTAAGTTTGGATTCCAGAATGTATCCACATTAATCTTGACAAAAGGGGAGGCAAAGGGATTCAAAATATATTGCTGGTTGCCATTTAAGAGGGTGGGAGGCTCAGTTTGACATCTACCATGACCAAGGGTGCTAAGGAATTCATTAATGGCAATAGAGGCAACATGAATAGTTCTAGCTAGTGAAAGGGAGATGTGTTCCAATACCGCTTTGCACTGATCTTTCCAAATCTGCTAGCAAAAGTACGCGATAACAGTTAGGCATTGTGACCGCTCCTGTAGGGTCTTCACTTCCTTAATAATATTCCTTAACCATTGGCCAAAAGATGTCACAGCCTGTCGATTGATACACAGGTCGAGAGAGCATCCGAACTAGACAAGCTCCACCTAAGGGCAAAGGCGGAGGATATGTTCAGCCATTTCCGGTTGATCATTACATAGAGGACACATAGGCAATCTAGAAATTTTATTTTTGTGCAAGTTTGCAGATGTAGCAAGGAAATTTCTGAGAGCTCACCACATGAAGTTTCGAATTTTTGGTGGGACATCCGCTTTCCAAAGCCTTGGATCAATCGCCAGTGAAGAGGAAGGGCGCATATTTCTTTGCCTCAATTTAGTGTTGTGAAGCTAATGGTAACCGAAGTGCACATAGTAAGATCCATTCCTTTCCATTGGCCAAATCAGTAGATCTGGCAGTCTGCAACTACCAAACTTGATCTTTGTAATTGCACGGGCATCACTGGCAGAAATGGCATGCCTAATCGAGGCCAAATTCCATTCATTGAACTCCCTGTTAATAATAGCTTCAACTCGTAAGTTTCAATCAAAAGTCTCAGTAGAAGGTGGCGAGGACAAGCGCTTGGAGAAGTTGGCAGCCATCGATCACCCCATAATCTAATATGTGCCCCGTTCATAACTTGCCAATGTGCACCACGAAGCAGGATATCCCTGCCCTCGAGCAAGCTCGCCCAAGCCCACGAAGCACGGCCACTCTTTTTAGCTTCCAAGAAACTGACATTGGGGAAATATCTACCTTTTAGAACTTTAGCCCACAGAGATTGAGGCTCCATCAAAATTCTCCAGCATTGCCTTGCAAGAAGAGCTAAGTTGAACTCGTAAAGGTTGCGAAAGCCCATTCCCCCCTCATGCTTAGGTTGCCAAGGGTGTACCAGTTTGAGCTACTGAGTGCTTTGTGATTGAGCACACTTTATATGTACATTCTCTTTCTATTGAGGAATCCACAAAAAAAATTATTCTGAATGACATCTTTAAACCCCCTACGAATTTTATTTGAATGATTCAAACACTAAAATAACAATAATCTAATTTAGTGATCAAATGGATTCAGATTAAGTGATTTTTTGCAGAGATAATCTTTGAATGAATTCCTAAAAAATAGATTGGATCATTGAAATACAATGCATGATGGATCCCACAAGGGTGTCCCTCAAATAATCCATCAATTGAAGCTCTCATTATATATGTATATTGAGTGCTTAGTGAGGTTGAGTTATCACTTTCCTTAGAGCACTTCCAACACGCAAGTTTGGCCCAGGCAGGAGGTGGGTCCTAGCAAACCGAGCAAGCCCAAAGGCAAAATGAGCCTGAGCTCGTGCCTGGGGGCTACTGATGCCAGCCTGTCATCAACGCTTGGAGTTTAATTTTTTTTTACCGTTGGAGCGTGTGGTGCACTCGCCAACGGTAAAAAAATTTAAACTTCCATGCTCTAACACCAGGCTGGCTTTAGCCCTGATTTTTGCCAACGGCTAGAAGCCACGTGGTTTGTCCTGAGTTGTCCAATCGTTTTTTGCCCTCCATTCCAATGGTTGCCTTTTTCTTCTTCTTTTTTTTTTGTTAAAAAAATTGTAAAAAAATTCAAAATGTTTTTAAAAAAATACCAAAAAGTTATGAATTTTTTTTTCTATAAATACCTACCAATATTCTTCACGTTCCACACCAAATCTTCATACATTTTCTTCTCCTTCCAATATTATTCACTTTCCACACCAAATTTTCTTCACTTTCCAAAGTTCATTTTTGTTATACAAATGGCATCTTCCATCGAAGCTGAAGGCACGTGTACAACCGTGGAAGATGTTTTGTTGTGTGAGTGTTGGGTCCAAGTTGGTCATTGTCCGATCACAGGCAATGAGATGAAGTTCTCTCATATATGGAGAAAAATTCATGCTGAATTTTGTGAAAGATCGGGTACCACTTGTACGGAAATGGCCTTGGCTAGTAGGTGGAAAATTTTGAATAAGGAGTTTAGGAAATAGAGATATGCGTTGGCAAAAGCGAGGGACAACGTTCGAAGCGGTGAAAATCTTGGCAACGAGGTAAATTATTTATAATTTTCATTTTATTAAATTTAATGTCCTAATTTTTTTCAAATTTTCTTGCATTTTCAATATTTTTTTAAATAGATTATGCAAGCACAAATGTGGTTCGGTGCCATTGGCCAAGACAAAAAATCTTTCAACAATCACCAATGTTGGGAGGTGGTGAAAAATTGTTTGAGATTCAAAATTATTCCCACGGGTCTGACCGTTGTGTTGAACAAGATGCCGCTCCACGATTCAACGACATTAGATTCGCCTTTGGATTCCTCGATGAATCAAGACTTACCAATCCAAAAGGAGTCGAGGCCTATTGGGAGAAAGGCGGCGAAAGCCAAGAGAGGGAGTAATTCCACCAATGATACTGCAAAAATTTTGGAGCAAATTGCTCTGAACGACACAATGAGAATTAAGAGAGACATGAAAAGAGATGCAGATGAGAAGGCAATGCATGTAGAATTTGCAAGAGAAAGGGAGTATGTACGTAAACAAGACATGAAGAAGAAAGATCGGAAAACCATGGCCATGAATATGAGCCATATGTCCCCCCCTGAAACAAAGTCATTTTGGAAGCTAGAACGAAGGGATGTTAAGAGAAGAAGGCTTTTCCGTAACGATGGACTTAGCAACACCGATTGGTTAAATAATCAAAACCATTATGTTGTATTGCTTGTCCTTTATTAAATTAGTTGTATTGCTTGTCTTTTATTTAATGAGTTATATTTCTTGTCTTTTATTTAATTAGTTGTATTTCTTAATTAGTTGTATTGCTTGTCTTTTATTTAATGAGTTGTATTTCTTGTCTTTTATTTAATTAGTTGTATTTCTTTTCTTTTATTGAATAAAGAAATCATTCAATAAAATAGCTAGTTATTTAACACATTGCATACATCAAAACAAAGCATAATCCGATTCAAAACACAAAGAAAACATAATTCATTACAAAACACAACCAAAACATAATTCAAAACAAAACACAACCAAAGTATAATTCAAAATAAAACACAAACAAAGCGTAATTCAAACAACGCATACATTAACACAAAGAATAATTAAAACCAAAGCATCTTCACTTGACTTAATTCACCATCATTGCCTCTCACCGCCCATAAGTGCTCCATCAAGTCAACTTGACGTCGTTCATGAATATAAGAGGATTGCATCTTTGCATAACAATCAATCATATGGTTGTTTTAACGACCGTCCCTAACCAACGATTCGTGCTCTAGTGGTTGTCCATTTGCTCCCACGGGCCTTTCATAAATTCTTGTCAATGTCATGTTCATGGGATTGGGTTCGAACACATTTGGAGCATCATAATCATTATCATCCCACAATCATGTTAAGGGGGATGATGCACGTCATCATAATGCTCCGAAGCGCCTCTTCATCAAACTTACGAGCAGCCCCCTAATGTTTGCCTACCGAGCTTGGAGGATACCAAAACATCTTTCTACATCTTTCCTATAACCCTCTTGATACGCAGCAAATGATTTTTCCTTCTCCAATTGGGGATGGGGAATTGTTTTGATGAGTGATACTTTTTTGCCCTTTCCTATTCCCATAATCTCCTTGCCACGCAGTTGGGAAATTTTTCCATTGCTAGTGCATATAGAGCATTGATATGGTGTGAGAGGTCTGAGTTGAGCCTCTGGTTTTATGGAGGGATTTAGAAGATAGAGATGACACCTAGTGCGATTTTAAAGGGTAAAAATCTTATCTGAAACCCAAGATTTGTATTTTATAATAAACATCAACACGTAGCAACCGAGAATCTTATCTGAAAATCTTATCTGAAATTTGAGAGATGAATTTTATAATAAATATGAACACGTGACTGTAAACACAAAAATCCTACGACAAATAAGACAAGAATACGTGTACAAAATAATATTTATATTAATGAAATTTAGGGTTACAATCTCTGTATGAAATCCTCTGATTCGATCTCCAAAGTGTTTAAAGAAAATTTGTGTTTGATACAAGGATCGTAGAGACTTGATCTTGATCAAACGAGTAGCACAAGGCTTGTTTGGTGGATTTTTTCTAGGGTGGAGGAACCGGCACGTATTTGTTGTGCTTGGTGGCTCTTCCAAAGTGAGGTGAAGAATGCAGAGAGTTTTCTATTTTTTCTGAGTGCTTGGTCTGTCTAAGCTCCTTTCCTTCATCTTGAGGCCTCCTATTTATAGGCTCCTGCAGGATGCTTGAACTAAATAGCTTTCCTTCTTTAGGACCTTGCTTTGTGGGATTTTGATTTGATTTAAAATCAATTCCCATAATTTGGCAATTTAACCAAATTATCTTCGATTGATTGACTTGATTAATATTTGATTTAAATCAAAGTCAATCACAGGAGATTCTTCCCTTTAATTTTGTCTTCACTTTGAACCGTTTGATGCACTCTGCTGGATGTCGACACATGTCACCTTTGACAACTAATCCAATTTTGATGAGTCGTACGACACATGGGCGAATTATGGGGCCCACAATTTAATCCACCAAACCCTAATTATTTTCTTATTTAATGGAATTTATTGAGCCCAAATTTCTTTGTCCTATAGTGACAATTGAAAATCTTATCCAACAATGTTATTCGAAAAATTCATCCAAATTATGAAATATGAATTTTAAAATAAATATTGACACGTGGCAATTGAAAATCTTCTTCAAATTAATCGTTTAAGTAAATAAATAAATTAATTAAAGTGAATAGTATTTGCCCTTTGCCATGGCAATAAGTAGAAACACAAGAAGCCTTTCCCAAGGGCTGCCACTATTCACATGAATAGTAACAGCCCTTACCTTGCCCTTGCCCTTTGCTATGGAAAATGGATGAAAGTGCTCTTAGTGTTTCTTTGATTAGTTAGTACAGTCCGACGTACTAAACAAGCCTTTAAGCATTATGGTTTTTGATCTTTTTGTGCACAATGAAAAACGAAATACAATACTCCAACGTAGAACGAAACCCAACTAAAGAAAACCAAGGGCGGCACACATGCCTATAGGTGAAGTCAGGCTATAATGAGGGGTAAAAGTGAGGGGTTTCTTAATAGCATCTAGTGCAGAATTATTATTGGACTGCTGGATTGAACCCCTCAATGGGAATCCACTGAATAATCAATGCTCTATATTCACTTTCTTTGGTACATTGGTATTATTTATACGACTACAAATAATGACATTGCATCTCAAACCTAGCATTTACACTTCAATAACATATACAAAACAACAACCATTAGATTCAACAATGGCAACAGCGTTATATCTCATGAAGCCTTCTTACAGTCTCCATTTAGTTGTTTAAGTAGCAAGAACCAGCACTTTAATGGTTCCCTGACTGTTAGCAGTTAGCATGGTAGGGCTATCACTCTTCCAACATACAGCACTGATGAAGTAAGACCCTGCATCATCATCGGTGTCATCCAAATCAGGCGATCCAAATCTATGCCAAGTCACAGGTTTGGAAATTTCCTGCAAATCATACTAAAAGTTTAGATAATCACTAGGTAAGAAAGTGCTGAGATGGGTTATTTTGAACGCCAGCAACCTTATGATACACAAACACTTCATTCGTTTCACTGCCACACGCAATGTATTCCCCGTTTACTGTTAGACCTACGAAGTTCTTCTCATTTGTGTGACCTTTAAACGTACGAACCTTTAACCAAAAAACAGAAGATCAGTACAACTTAACTTAATCCATCAAATAAGTTTCATAATATAATGTCAACAATTCCATTCTTTTCTCGTTTTCTCTTTTGGTTGTATTTTTCCAGGTAGATTACATAAAATAACTTGTTAACTATTAAAGCATACTAAAACCGACTTTGTTTTATCACTTACTGGAATATTTTCCTTCACATTCCATAACCGTAATGTGCTATCAGTGGAAGCAGAGGCAAGCTCATAGTTTGACAAGAATTTCACATAAGAAACAGCTTTCTTGTGCCCGGTGAACACATGGAGTGGTTGGCTCGGATTTCTTAAATCATAATAGTGGATGTGATGGTCTGCTGAACCAACCTGTAAAAGGCAGAAGGAGAAAGAGTTGAGGTTTTATTTGACGGAAACATCATAAGAGAAAATTAGCACTGAAACTTTAAAATAGTATTCTTCTATGCTCAGGACAAGTTTGGATACATACAGCAGGTATACCACCTGATTTTCACTAATCGGCATCCTGACATTGATGCAAAGAGGAGCCCCTCTTTGATTTTTGAAAAATACAAAATTATCATTAACAAAGTACTGTAACTCTGAACTGTGCTAAGTTCCTAAGAATTATTAACAGGACATATCCTGGATATGATTATTTTATACACCACATACCCCAACCATAACAGGATGTCAAAGCAAAACTTAATTGATAAGCGCATGCACACATTAACACATATACATGCCTGCTGAAGGCATGTTGGTCTAGTGCATAGACCATAAGAATGATTTCTCAGGTACAGTATATTATGGTGTATTAACCGAGTAAAGCACTTGTTGCACTCAAATTATCTAGTATTAAACATGACCACACACAAAAGCAGAAAACGCTGGTGCCATAATTTTTCTCCAATATTGGTAATGAAAGGAGCATACCGCAATGCAGTTGCTAGATCCAGGATTATACTTAACACAACAAATGTTCGCTTTCATGTCAATGTCAAGAACACTAGATTCCTGCCTTGTGCACCAAACTTTTACCTGCTTGTTATACAGAGAATAGAGGACAGCATAGTTAGTCTTCAATGAACCTTCCTTGAGCACCAAAACAGCTGAACGCACAAGTATTGTGAGCCTAAACAAGCAAAACCCCAACTCAAGCATGCACCACAATTATTGGCATTGCTAAAACATACTTAAAAATTCCACAACCAATATGCAACGTCCAATTACACAAGGACATATTAATATTGCTCTGAATCCATTAATTTTTTCTTGCAAAATTAACATATTTATTTTCCCCCAGCTGGAATACGACAACTGAGTTATTGATACTACACCCATAACGCATCAATTTAGCCTCCCGTATATGCAAACTTACATATAGTGACCAGATACAAGCACACATCACGTATTTTGGTAGCCTAAACCAGCCAGCCTTAAGTCAAGCATACAACAAAATTAGTAGCATAGTTAACAACATCTCGACTACACCCACTAGAAATATTCACTTGCAAACAGCGAGTATAATTTTTCCCCCTCAAGGTTTGTTCATAAATTTCTTACTACTGATTTAATAGATAGAAACAGAATAGTGCATGCAGCATCATGTTCTCTGCTTTTCCAGAAGGAAACAGGTACTACATTACATTTCGGATCACCTAAGCTTAATACAAGACTTGGTTTAGATATAAAGATTCTGAGAGTACCTTACAATCATCACTACCAGATACAAGCCTAGTGGGCTCTGTGCATGAAAAATCAACACTCCAAGCACGTTTTTCATGCTCTTCATACTCCATGACACTCTGTCACAAAATTTAAGCATAAGCAGCAAAAATTGAAGGTTGAGGCAATAAGTACACAAATTCAAATCACGCACAAAAATCAGAATGTGTAAATAACATCACATACTTGCCGAGTATTTACATCCCAAACTGTTACTATTCCCTCATAATCAGTACTAGCTATATGGTTTTTCGTAAACTTGTTCCAGCTCAAGCAACTAAGCTTTGAACGTGTAGGCATCTCCACAACAGGGCAATGCACATCAGCTGGATCATTCACAACCTGGAAAGAAACAGCATAAACAATCAACATCAATACTTCCAAATCCCAAAAAGGGTAGTCAATGAGCAGTGATAATCATTAATTGATTGGCTGGCTTCATAAACTTCATAAATCAAGAGTACTTAAATTGCCAACCCACTCCCCCCAAAGAAAAAAGTAGACAGAGACACATGCAGGCACTAGAACATCACATTGAGTATGTGATTGCAAGAGACTCTTCAATCGTTCAAAACTGTTCAAGACTGGGTTCGACAAAACCACAAGAAGATTCATGTCAACAATTGCAATATTTCCTCCATTAATAGGTTTACATTTACTGAACTTAAAGTCAAACGGGACAAAAGTAAACTGATCTAATATCACAGGTCAAGGTGACAGAAATACATTGATCCCAACCCAAGTAAACTTTTAAAGTACATTTGGATAAGTGGAAGGACATATTGCACGTTTAATTATAAAGTAAATTAATTTACTTAAAGTTGAAGAAACTACATGGTGTCACAGTATCCTATGTTCATCAGCAGAAACATGACAGGTTTGGGCCAATGTTTGTCATGCAATGCTTCATTTATTCGAAACCCTAATAATTGCAGGCGTACAAAATGCTGATGGACAGACACATAATATTTGTTAGTATCTTATTTTATTTAATTGGAGAGCTTGTTAGTATTTTATTTTATGTAATTGGAGAGCTAATTTTTATAGGTGATAAAATTTTGTTCTTTATAGGTGTATGGTTCATGTAAATGAAATGATTAAAAAGGAGCCAATTACAAGAAATTATACTAATACTGAAGTAGAGCCCACAGCTTTTCTTCCTTCATTAATTTTTCTTTTGCCCCATTATTTCCTAAATTAACAACAACAAAATAGAAACCAGGACCTTGTGATTTGTGTTCTTAGTTTCAATCTTATTAAATTTTTACTCATTCTAAGTTGAAAATCAGGACTGGAAGTAAATAGTACAGCTGGGCCTGACTTTTCCTAATTCAATTGGGAGAAGAGGTATGACTGAAAAAGGAAAGAAAGCAACAGAATTGTAGCTTCTACAATAGGTGTTGGACATGAGCTTGACTTTGACGTGAAAGATTGGAGACTGACATGAGCCTTAAGAAAGGGAAAAGCACACTGCATCAGGAATCCTACTTGACAAAAAAGATTTTCACTAAAAAAAGGACACTTTGGCAGCAGATAGACTTGAAGAGAGACGGCAGATTGGTAGCTTGGTGTTTTTAGTTTCAGAGCCGTTCCTCATAGAAAGACCCATTATTTTTTTTGTCATGGGGTTCTAAACTTCTAATCTCTCAGCTAAGGCTGACAGAAAGCCCTATTCAGATTCAATGTTTGAATTCATACTTTGAATTTTGTGTGCCTCATAGACTAGAGTAGGGATGGGCAATGGATACACTGGGTATTCAGCACCATTGCCACTACCACTAGCACCACCGCCACTACTACCACCACCACCACATCACCTAATGGGTGTCCTTTGCCCATCCCAATACTAGAGTATAAGAATTTGGAAGGTTAGTATAAGGATTTTGTGTCTGACCATCAACAAACATTCTTGATACTAGAGTTGTGAAACAGAGCATAAACTATGATACACTTTTGCAAGACCATACAAGATTGTTATGTAGTTTCCTTCAAATTGGCTATATTTGTTGAGCATGAACAAGTTTGATGAATGGTTAATTCACTTCTCACTACACTTAATTTAAATTTTCTATTTGTTTATATATAACCATACAATAAACTTTTTCATGAGTAAAAACCACAATTCTTATGTGAGCTGAAGGCTTTAAAACGACCAAAGACTAAAGGCAATTTGGCAGTTTTGTTGAAAAAAAATTAAGAATTTAACATGGAGCATGGACGGAAATACACAGTCAAATTAGATGAGATGAAGCCATTCAAACAAAAAAATCTTATCTCTCCACCCTTTTCTTTTAATATTTGACTATGCTGAACACATTCTGTTTGCTGATAGACAACCATTGTTGCTGAAAGTAATGGTAAAAAGAACATTAAAATCAAGTACGTACCGAGGAGAAGTCGAAAACTTTTATGCACCGTGAAACCCCAGCAGTAGCGAACAATTCATAATCACGGTCAAATTCAATGCTGCAATGAATGTCAACAAATCTATGAGGTTCTCAAAAGAACAGAGAGAGAGAGAGAGAGTAGTTCATTTTTAATATCAATATGTTTCATTCTGAAAAGTTAGACATGAAATGCAATATTCACTAGTCACCTTGATACTATATTAGCTGGGTGAAATAGATCCCCATGCCTAAGTTCAGCAATGACCCTCATCCGACTGTTTCATAAGAAAAATTAAAAATAAAATGCGGATGAAACATGGTGATATAGTTAATTAAAAAATTTATATCTCTGTAAATTGACCAAAAATAAATATTTCTGTAAAGGAATCCAATATCTGGTTATCATACCTATACCGTGTTAACGTAGTGAGCACTGATTGAAAATCTGCAAGGCCTGTAGTGTAACCTTCTCTTTGTATCACATTTTTTTTCCCGTTCTTGCTGGGTATATGGTTGGTTCGCCATCTGGCGTCGCTTTTGCAGGTAACACTCTTGTAGTTCATCAAACTACAGTCAGAGATGGAATGAGAATAAATCAAACAACAATAAAAAGAAGTTCAGGGTCTATCTTACCTTAAAATCAAGTAACTCGACCAATAAAAATAAACATAAACTCAAGTAAAGTACAGAAACCCCATAACCAAAACCCAAAATAAGTTCCGATTTCATGCCAAGTTGACAGATATTTATGCATTTGTAGAGTACAATTGAGGTGGCTTTTGTTGAGGATCAAATAAGGGAATAGGTTTGGATAATAGGGCAGTACCATCTTACCCATCATCTAATGTCAAATTGTTCAGAATACTAGTAATGGCCACGAGGTACAAGTATATTTATTAAAAGATAGAAACACGCAAAGTGCAAAGTTAGTCTACAATTCACATGAAAGGACTCTCACAGACCTGTGCATGGACCCGCTTCTTTCTGGCTACAGCAAGACCAGATTGAGTCATATACTGGGAGTCTGATGCACTTAAAGCATCCTTTTTCTGAAGTCCCCAGCCATCAAGTTTCTTAGATTGAAGATTCCATGAAGACATCCCTGCTCGCCCACTGAGAGAACTGATGTTATTATCCATGGAGGAAGGCCATGACTTTCTTGCACCAGAAATAGAATCATCCCCTCCAAGCATCCGCAGCTTGACGGAGTATCTGTCCCTCGCACGGTACAAGTCCATTCTGCGTCTCTCTACGGCACCTATGTCCTCTTTGATAAATTGAAGATGGGTTTGCACCTACATTGAATCCGTAATGTAAGCCATTCAATTCAATTAATTCAAATATATTTAGCATAACACAAAGAAAAACATGAAGAAACCTCATTAAGCTCTTCAACTTTTTGCTTCCTTAGGCAATTCAAGAAGTCGAGCAGTATTTGCATATTTCTCTCCGCCTCTTCTTGTTCCATTTTCCTCTTCTTCTCCGCCAGGAGTGTCAACAGGGTGTCTAGCTCCTTGATGGACACTTCACATCCCTATCACAGCAAAGCACCACATTCATACAACAAATAACAATTCATATTCTATTTACTTGACTCGGACAATTAGACTCACCTGTTGCAATGCCTGACGAAAATGCTCCACAGGGGATGCACTTTTGGAAATTTGACGAGCCGATGCCTTCTTCAGAAGCTACAGTACATTCCATATCACAGTAAGCTGCAGTTCCAAGTATATAATTTTTCATCTTTAAGGAGTAGGAATTTGAGAGGTGACCTTATCCAGCAGGAAATTGGGGAACAATTGGTTGGTGCTGAGGAACTGGGCGCAGCAAGGGCAGTCACTCTTGTTGCGAAGGTGGGTAATGATGCACATGTAGCAGAAGCTGTGACCACATGCTGTGAGGAAGGCATCCTTTACCAGCTGCATGCAAATTGGACACAACAAGTCCTTGTCCACCTCCGTCAATCCTTTCTCATGAGCTGGACAATCCATGTCATTGCTCCCTGGATCCGCCGAAGCCTCAACGCTTGACAGCTTTGGTTCTGGTTTCACCGCCGGGACTAGAGCCCCAGTCGAGCACTCCTCCATTTCTTTCTCTCTTTGTATGTATCTCTATGTCACTCTTTTCTTTTGCTGAGCCCAATTTGATGTTTATGGCCCCGCCCGGGCTAGAAATCAAAATTGTATATTTTTTTACATCAATTAAGAACTAAAATGTGACCAGGAAGGTATGATACTCGGGGAGTAGTCATCTACCCTAAAAAAGACACAATAAATATTGAATATTTTAACAAAAGTAACAAATCACTAAAATATGCAAATAGAGAATTAAATTGAATGTTTGAGCAAGATGATGATGAAGTGTATTGAAACATAACACTAGGAACAGCAAGCACAAAATCATTCAGCATAATTCTTGTTGGTTTCATTTTTCTTATTTCCCAAACACTTGAGGTGTAGTTAAGGAACAGAAAAACCATCATAAATGAAATTGAGGAGTAGAGATGTAAGGAGTTTGTCCACTTCACTCAATCTAAATACCACTCCTCTTCCTAATGCATTGGATGATGGAAGTTTCAATAAATTTGGGATGAAAGAGTTATTTTCAAAAGTTAATTTTCAGCCATAGCCGACTCTTCTCCTTCCTGGTTCTACAAAGAAATTTAAATGGGGATAGGTTTTCATCTTTCAACTTTTCTGAATCTTTGATTGAGGGGAAGGAGAAGAAGGAAGAAAGAAGAAAAGAACCTACCTTGCACTTGCAGCTGCTGCAGCCAGCAGAGGAGCTGGAAGTAGCCTATTGCTTCTCTTAATCTTCTTGGTCCATTCTCCTAGCCCAAGCTGCAGTTCAAATTCAAACAAGTAAACCCAATCAAATGAATGCAAATAGAACAGCTAAAATATCAATAATTATTTTACTATAAACATCCACACGTATTGAAAATCAGTTGGGTCAAAACAGCAAAGAACCAAAACCCACTCGAAATCTATACAGAAAAACAAAACCCACATAAATAAAGAAGCAAACTGAATCAAGAAATGAGAAAAGCAGCAATTCATTGGCTTTTATTTTCAGAAGCAGGGACATCCATATAGAGAGAGAGAGAGAGAGACAGAGCAAGAGGAAGTTGGTCAAACTTACAGTTAGAGAGCAATGAGAAAACTGGAGAGAAGGATTTCAGGCTTGAGGGCTTGAGGTAGAATCAGATTTAAGATTGCAGTGTGAGGAACGAAGCCATGGCTGCTTTGGGTTCTTCAGCTTCATAAGCAACTGTCAGTGCCTGTTACGCAAAAATAAGAAGCGCACCATCAACCACGTGTATCAAAGCCACCAAAACAATTCTGTATCTGTTTCCTTTTGAGTTTGAAAGCCGATGTTGCTTTGGCAGCACTTGGGCATTTCTATTGGGCTTCACACGATTGTGATATTTAGGGCCTTTGTTTTCTTCGGCCCTTGGCCTTCATTTGTACTCAATATTTTAATTTTTGGCATTAAACTTGGATTAAAAAGTAAAAACTAGTGGAGTGTATGATGTCTATTTACGAAAATTCCACAGTGGGCGTGGTGTATCCATGCCCCCCTATAATGAACCGTTGGATGAGTAAGTGGGAATGTGGGTTAAATTCACACCATTGAATGGTGGTAACCGGTTAAAATGGTTGCTGTAGGTAAAAGAGAACAAAAGAAAAATTAAACAAAAAAAGAAAAATAGAACAACAAAAGAAAAATAGAACAATACAAGGAAGGGCAAAGAAGATCTTGAACTGCTGAGGCAATCCCACCAACTCTCTCTGTCATCTCTTCCCCTACAACTCAGAGGAGATGCGTACTAAGGGGATATTTGGTGTTCTTGTGGTTGATCATATTGGCATCTTGAGGTTTGCATTAATTTCTGCTTAGTTGCTTCCTAGGCTTAGCCCCCATTTTTACAACAAAAAAAACTTGCTGAAGCCAACGACTGCTCTATCGTCAAAGTCACTGTGAGTACAAAACATTCCATTCTGTTTTGGGGTTAATGGGTTTTTGTTTTGCTGAAAAGAAAACCATTGTAATTTGAGTTTTTTCACAGACAAGAAACACAATATGATTAATGTCAGTATCTTTCTCATCTTTTATGTTGGGCATATTATTGATGTTGAAAAGTTTGTGACTCATTCGAAAAACATTAGGTAGAATTTCTTAATTGTAATGATATAATGATATCTTACATGGAGTTCATCTTCAACTCATGCAATTACCAAATCGTAAGGGGTTTTTTGCAATTTGTGTACATACTTGGCATGCAATTGGGAAGCCTTTTTATTTTCAGAATGCAATTACCAATTGATTAGTCTATTATTACAATTACTTGTAATGCAAATTGTGGGAGCAAATGTTTTAGTCTCCAATTACAGCACACCACATGGAAAAGAATATTATCCCTTAAATTAATTTATTAAACCAATTTATTTGGTTAATTAATTAATAGGGATAATATCTTAATTATAAAATATTATCTTTATTTAATAAGGTAATGTCATTAATTTGGATATTATCCTAATAAGGGGATAATATCTTAATTATAGGATATTATCTTATAATTAATGAGATAATATCATTAATTCAGATATTATCATAATAAAAGGATGTAATCAAGTCCGACTCAATCTCTACAAAACCCTAGCCCCGAGGCTCCTATAAATAGATGACTTCATTCTTCATTCAAGGTACATATAAACCCGAGGCCCTAGGTGTGGTCTATTTACTCTAGTCTTTTTTATAGGATTCGAGGAAGAGAGAGAAGGAAGATCGAAGGTTGAAGGATCTAAGAGCGAATATTCTCCCGTGAGATTATTTGCACAAACACAAATGCCATGATATTTGTAGCCTTGCATTTTGGTTATAGAAATGCAAGAGGTACTTCAATATGTCATATTGAATCCAATTACCAATTGGTTAGTCCAATTTTGCAATTAGTGTTTCCATATTGCCGTGTTATTGGTAGCCTCTTCAATTTTGAGAACATATGTGATTTGTCAATGCAATTGACAAACAATTACTTCTAATTGCATTATAGTCTTGCAATTGAAAAACAGAGCAGTCTCTTTGCATTCTTGTCGTGCAATTGCCATTATATGTGCGCAATTATGAAATGTAGAATCTCTCATTGATGACTAATCCTTCATAATTTTATTGTATTTACTTCCAACATCGAACATCATAATGCACCTTATTTGACATGTATGTCTTGGCCGTTAGTTTCCTAAAGTATAGATCAACAACTTCAAATTAAAATTATACATTTCCAAAACTTATTTCCCCCAATAATTTCATTTGGAGGATCTTGGACTCCTCCTCAACAATTATAACCGAAGTTGAAATTAATGTGACTTGTCCATTGGCAAAAATACTCCTTGTCCTTTAAAGTAAAGTTGATGCGGCTCGAGTGCAATATCAATTTTTTTCATGGTCAGGGATATACAACATACACAATACAATTATGTGGAGGTACAGTAAATGCAGACTAACCCGTACATCGCTTAAGAGCCAACATTTGACTTGGATGGTACATCTTTTGGAAATTGATGAATTTGATGACAAAACCTTAAAAGAAGTATGGTCATATACTTATCCTCCGATTTTGGATCCAATTCCAGGGAATAACACCTTATATCACGATGATTAGGTATCCCATCATATGTGCCAGTGTTAGCAATACAAGTCGGGATCTGTGATCGTATTGAACATCTTACTTCTAGCATCAAACACCAGAATGCACATTGTGTGATAGGTAATGCTTGCACGCAAGTTTTATGTTCCTAAAGTATAGATCAACAACTTAAAATTAAAAATTTTCATTTCCAAAACTTATTTTCCCTAGTAATTACATTTGGAAGACCTTTTGCACTTTCCTGCCAGTCATAACCAAAGTTGAAATTAATGCGATTTATCCATCGACAAAGGACTCACTGTCCTTTAAAGTAGAGTTGCTGCAGCCCTGGTGGGATATCAATTTGTTCCATGACTAGGGGATTTACAACATACACATAATACAATTACGAAGTGGTATAGTAAATGCAGATTAACCCATCCACTGCTTGGGAACCAACATTTGACTCGGATGATACATATTTTGGAAATTGATGAATTTGATGACAAAATCTTAAAACATTTGTGGTGATATACTCATCCTTCGATTTTGGATCCAACACAATATAATAGTAACCTTTGTCGTGATGATTAGGTATCCCATCATATGTGCTAGTGCTAGCTATACAAGTCGGAGAGCAAAATCATACTGAAAATCTTACTTCCAACATCGAACACCATAATGCACCTTTTGTGGCATGTATGTCTTGGCCACTAGTTTTATGTTTCTAAAGTATATATCAAAAACTTAAAATTAAAATTATCCATTTCCAAAACTATTTCCCCTAATAATTTCATTTGGAGGATATTGAACTCCTCCCCAATAGTTATAACCGAAGTTGAAATTAATGCGATTTTTCCATTGGCATTGACCGCCTCAATTGTCAAGGACCGATTATGTTGCTTAAAATGGTGGGATACATTTCTCTTGAATCTCAGCAGTTTATGTGGTTGGTTATTGTATTTATCAAATTTATACTCCTACCAAAAATGGTTCCCACTTACTCTGATTCGAATTTCACCATTTGAACTTTGCAAATGCAATCTAGTCGGAAAAAAAAAATTAAGTGCATAAGCGGACTTACTTTGATAAACATCACTTATTTTCTTCATCCTAAAGCTGGGTGTCAGTGAAAACAGATGATTCATCAATTTCTTAACAAATTCACGAAGAGTATAAGCCGACTTGGAAAACAACACAAGATTGTCTTTATTACTTCATATTTTATAGTCATAAAACAGACTATTTATGAAGTCTCCAAAGCTTGCAAAATTGCTCAACTTAATGAGTTCTCAATCTTGAACACCATCTAGAGAATTCCTAATATTAAACAATTTTATTTTTCCTTTAACAATGACATAAATGAAGCTATGCGCAATACCACCATGATACCACCATAATATGTTTCCTTCGGATAATTTGTTGCATTCGGTTATAATGATGTTCACGGACATTCTAGTTGCATTCGGTTGAGGCAACGCGCGTTAGACATTTGCCACACAAGTCTTAGGGATATTCGGACCGTGAGGAGCGAGGATGCGCTCAGGTTGACCAAGTGTCCCCTAAGTCTTGCGAGGGATGCGGTTCGAGTCGACTTTGTGTTATCGAGGCTTACGAGGATGTGTCGCATTATGTGACACAAGAAATTGAGAGTATAATGTGGGAATTAAATATAAAATCATGGAATTGACAGATTTATTAGGGGTACACCTAGGTGAAAATGAATTATTTCTTTACGAATATAGAAAATGAATATAATCGAATTTTCTAAATGTTTTAACAATTGAGTTAGTATGTTAATATTCTGTTTTCCCAAACTTTATTTTGTCTACTCGCACTTTAAAATGTTTTGTGCCCTCAGGCTGTAGTCGTGTACTAGAGCACCACTACACAACGCGTTGAAAAATAGTATGATAATTTTTCAGGAAATGTTTTCAAACCACCATTGGTACCCAAAATGTTGTCTTCGGATAATTTGTTGCATTCGGTTATAATGATGTCCACGGACATTCTAGTTGCCTTCGGTTGAGTCAGCGCGCGTCTTAACAAATTCATGAAGAGTTTAAGTCGACTTGAAAAACAACACAAGATTATCTTTATTACTCCATATTTTATAGTCACAAAGCAGACTATTTATGAAGTCTCCAAAGCTCGCAAAATCGCTCAACTTAATGAGTTCTCAATCTTGAACACCATCTAGAGAATTCCTAATGTTAAACAGTTTTATTTTTCCTTTAGCAATGACATAAATGAAGCTATGCGCAATACCACATTAATAGCAACCACATTTTCATGGATTTCCTAAATGGCTGACAATAAGCCACTAATTTGCTTTATCCATGAATAGTGCAGTCAGAATTCTCTCTGAACAAGTATAGCAGGCGGTGAAGGATGTGGATTTGGTTGATAAACTGACAGTGCCCACTGATGGATTGTTGCATCGAACCATTCATAGCCAATTGACCAAAACCCATTCATATAAGGGTTATCATAGAATGGGTCCAAATTATAATCCTCATAATAATTAACAATGTATCCAAGGGCGGGGAATTGGTTTGACAATAAACAAGCATATATGGGCTTAAAACGTGATCATTCATGTTGCTAAGAGTGCATGTATAATAAAAAATATTTTGAAGCCAATTAACATCAACTCTTGCACCAAAGTTAAAAAAAAATTCATGGGTTTAGAAAGACCATCTATCAATCGTACAATTTCTCCATCATACCAGTCGTCTTTTCCTAGTCCATGTATATCAAGGACAAAGCTATGGAAAGTGGCACTAGCTCCCAATACTTTAACCACATATATATTTTTGGTAACATTAATATGTTGCCTTCGGATAATTTGTTGCATTCGGTTATAATGATGTTCACGGACATTCTAGTTGCCTTCGGTTGAGTCAGTGCCCGTTTGACATTTGCCACACGAGTCTTAAGAATATCTAGACCGTGAGGAGCGAGGATGCGCTCAGGTTGACCAAGTGTCTCCTGAGTCTCGAATCGACTTTGTGTTACTGAGGCCTGCAAGGATGCGTCGCATTATGTGACACAAGAAATTGAGGGTATAATGTGGGAATTAAATATAAAATCATGGAATTGACAGATTTGTTAGGGGTACACTTTGGTGAAAATGAGTTATTTCTTTACAATGCGTTTAAGAAGGTTTTGATGATTTGATTGAATGAGTGATTAGTTATATATATATAAATATGCATGTCTTAAATTCTTATACGAATATAGAAAATGAATATAATCGAATTTTTTAAATGTTTTAACAATGGAGTTAGTATGTTAATATTCTATTTTCCCAAACTTTATTTTGTCTACTCACACTTTGAAATGTTTTGTGCCCCCAGCTGTAGTCGTGTACCAGAGCACCACCACAAGGTGATCATCACCTGTCACTAATCCTTTTCCACTATGTAGGATATTCTGCTGTGATTTTGCTATTCGCAGAAATTAAAGTAACTAGAAAGTTCTGAAATTGCATTAGGATTTCTGTAAGGCCTGAGGGCATAAAGATTAGTTGTTTGGTTGCATGAATTCTATTTTTTTGTGCATGCTGAATGGTTGTGGGTATTTAAATTCCTGATTGTACAGGTGAAAAAGTTTGGGAAACAAGTATTTACAGGGGAGACTGCTGAATTTTCAGCAGAAGTCAAACCCTAAAGAAACTTTGGATTTCGTTAGAAGGGCAATTTGGTCAAGTGTGTTCGGCACCTGCCAGGTGTTGGACACGCACAGAGTTCAACACAGATTCCAAAGTGGAATTTGGCTCGGTTCTTGTCATATATAATATATGTAATATATGTATATATATACACACACACACATATATATTATATTATAACATACATATATACACGTACATAATAGATATAATTATACATATATATAGATAATTTTGAAAAAATGAAAAAAAAAAAAAAACTAGTCATAATCTAAGTATACACCAAACGTAGAATAAGTGTTTCCAACTTAGACCAAGCCAAACCAAGCCAAGACAGTGCTGTGCATAGTCCATGCCAAGACAGTCCGATGTAACAAACGAGCCTCTAGGTTTATGATTTTATTAAGGTTTTAAGAGGTCTCCAACACCAACTAATCGCTAACTGTGGTGACGCAATTGGTCGTGATCATCTTTATGATAAGCCAGTGAATGAACTCTACATACAATCTACTATAATCATTGTTGTATACTTACCCTAATGTAACATATAATTATTGTAAATCCTAATGTAACATACAATTACCGTAACCCTAATATAACCTACACATTTCTTAATCCTAATGTAACCTATACATTTTGTAATCCAAATGTAGAATAAAATAACCATAACCCTGAGGTAACCTACAATTACTGTACTATAATGGGCAACCATGTTTTTGACAATGAATCCAATATAATTAAATAAAGTAATGACATATACTCGGCTATGCACACTTATCCTAATATAAAATTTTCTATATACAAAAACATGCTTTTTAGTGATGAATGTAATATTTGTCGTTCATTGTTATTGTTTTTTTAATCTATTTTTTTTAAAAATTTTGTTATTAAAAAAAACTCTTTTTATTAAGTGAATTCCAACCAAGGTTATTGTTACTGTGGTGTCGGAAATATTGTTGGTAAAAAAAACCCAGAAATATTGATAGAAATGCCGTCAAATGATTCATATCCATAAAACAAAGATTAAACACAAAAAAAAAAAATTGTAATAATAGAAAATAATATCACACCTATTCAAATTATTTTAAAAAATTTATAAAATATTTCACACATCCTTATATTATATCATGTGAGTGACTATCAATAATATATAATGAATATGTGACATGTGCAAAGTACTTTATAATCTATTTATCATAATATGTTTAAAACAATAAATAAAGGAAAAAAAATACTAGTGAGTTACCAAATAAAAATTCATAAAGAATAAATTTTTCACCTTCCTCCAAATTGTTTAATATTCTCCTGCTGAATTGTTTTCATTATCCCTCATTTTTTTTTCAAATTCTCCCCCAAATTTTTCATCTCAACTTTATTATTGTACTTTTAACAAATAAAAAATAAAAAATACCCTAAGCCTCCCTTGACTGACATGTCGTTTTGGCTGGTAGAATTTTTTTTTTCCTTTTCTTTCTTTTTCTCCCTTCTTTTTCCTCACTTCGTTTTCCTTCTCGCAACAGGCACAATTGTTTTTCCTTCTCGCACAGACCAATATTTTTTTGAACTCTCTTATTCTCCTCTCCTCTCTCTCTCTCTCTCTCTCTCTCTCTCTCTCTCTCTCTCTCTCTCTCTCTCTCTCTCTCTCTCTCTCTCTCTCTCTCTCTCTCACCCACCCCAAATCACCCATCTTCCACTTGTTTTTTCGAGTACAATCCAATTTTGGACTCTATTCTTGAAGGTTTCAAGTGTATCTCTCACTTTCTAGAGAAATTTCAAGTTAGGGTTTTGAAATTTTTACCAAGGTAATTTCGACTTCTCTCATTCTTTTTGTTTAATTTTGTTCATTTAATCCCTTTATGTACATGAATGGCAGAGAATAGAATGAGCAGCTGTTCTTCATTAATTATTGAATTCTTATGGTGTTTCCATTTTGTACTTTTTGTAAATTCCCAAACTTTATGTTTATATTTTTTTTGGGTTTATAGTGATGGCCACCAACTTTTCGACGAAATGCTCTAAAGAGCCTCTGAGCTCCTATGCACAAGACTCCAACTCTCTTTTTAGATGTGTTGTATGTGTCTCTTTGGCTCCCTCAGTTCTCTTCTTAGATGGTTTGTGGGGGTTGAATATTTATGAAAGAGGGAGCAGAGGAACGTACTCTGATTTCTGCCATTAAAATTGCAATTCCATTCACACTAATTGGGGACATGATGGGATTTGTTGAGCTTCCATTATCGTACTTTGGATTTTTTGTGGTTCTTTTTCTAGGATTGGCCAAGTGGTCAAGAGACTCTACATTATGGTTTATAAAAGATGGCTTTCGTTAACTAGAAGAGCAAAGATGGAACTGTGTGTAGACTACATTGGGCTTCAGCCTGGTGCAAGATTTGATAAAATATTAATTTGGTGCAAATTTTATGAGGTAGCATTTTATTAGGACTTAATATTGGGGTTTAGATTAGGTCCAAAGCCCAATTCCAATTGAGATTTATATTGGGTTCTATTCCTACAATTTTTGGTATGATTCTTATTATTTTTTCTTTACCGGTTTTGTATTTTTCTCAGGCCTTTCACTTGTGAAGAATGGGGAAGAAGCCCTCGACCAAGAAGTCAACTTTACACAAACGCTGCGAAGGCAAAGTTGTAACTACTCAGGTGCCGCGAAACAAGGTGCAAAGAAAAAACATAATCGTTCTATTGTAACCACTGAACGGGGGGAAAGTTCCACACCATACCACAAAAATCATGTGGATCACACTTTGTTTGGCGTGAGGCGATATATACACAAGAATCACAACTCATATGATCTTGTGTGACATGTCAATGTCACTGACCGTTTATCTCATAAGGTACATATCCAATTGCATTTCAAGTTTGTGCAATTGCATTCCACACATGCAATTACTTGTATACTGTCTGGCAATTGGATGGTTCATTAATCCAAGTGTGCGCAATTGGATTTCACATATGTAATTACCTGCCTACTGTATGGCAATTGGATAAAATTAAAAAATATGCAATTACCTAACACAAAGTTTGCCCTGTTGTACTCGCATCTAATTCTATTATTAACACTTGCAGAATACTTTTGACACACATTAAGGGATGCGGAAACAACAATCACTGTGGTTTATGGTTTCAAAATGAATTGCCTGGTCGAGTGAAGGATAAAGTTGCATATGCAGGGTTTTCAAATTTTGCAAATTTACTCGCAACAAAGGGAAAGAGAGACAAACCCCTCCTAATTGCATTGGCGGAGTGTTGGTGGGACGCTACACATACATTCCATTTGGATGAGGTCGGGGAACTTACAATGACCTTGAAAGACTTTATTGCTATCATGGGTTTACCCGTTTGTGGCAAGGCTTTAGAGTATGACATGGAGGCTTACACAAAAATTAAGGAGGTGGTGAGGCTCTTTGGGGACCCCATTCTAAGCATTCTTAATGCCAAGATGAAATACAAGGACATTGTTGATAAGTATAAGCAGCGGAAGCCCCAAACCCCTGAACAAGAAGACCAGTTAACGCGTGTCTTCATTCTTGAATTGCTTGGTAACACTTTATGCAATGATAAGAGTGATTCTGTGTATTTATATGACATGTCAAGCTTGGCTAAAGTTGAGGAAATTAAAGACTATAATTGGGGCTGGGTTGGCATGCTTGTATCTGTCGATGGATGCTCTTTCTAGAAGGCTAGTGTCAAGCACAGGAGGTTATTGGCGAGCATGGGAGGTGAGTCATTTTATGTTGGCCGATTAAATGATTATTATAATTCCTTGTGATGTGGTAATATTGTTGTCATAACTAACAACGGTTGTACATTTTTGGTTTATAGGGATGGGCGTGCAAGTACTTGAAGCCACTTGCTTTAAGTTGACCATTGATCGATGCAAATGATTTGTCGTGAAACATCCCACAACTTGGAGCAGTTTAGGACAACACTCCAATATATCACTACTGATCAAGCGAATTGGCATTCGTGGGGAATCGAGGATGCGAACCTACATGATTATATGCAAAACAGCATTCCTATGACAAAAAAAGGATTCTACTGTAAGGACCAGCCAGGTATGCTTGGTATTCGTGCAAAGCCTAGGTACACCAGAGCCGCAAGTCCCAAAAATACCCTATAGAACCATGCTTAAAGACATGAAAGTATTTACCTTGGACAAAGAAACCAAAGCATCACTTAATGGCTTTAATGCAAAGGACTGGTTTGCTGAATCCATGGATTATCAAGGGTTTCGAAATCAGTATGTGAGGTATACCCATTATCCAAGTGTGAATGAGGAGGTAAGTTTTACTGTTCATAATGGTTCTAGCAAACTATGACAGATGGTGTGACTTCTGTTGCTCTGAGCGTTCAAGGTAGTGTAATTAAAATTCCACCATGGACTGTTAAAGTGGTGCAATAGGGAGACGGTGATGATTGTGAAGTATTAGATATTCCAAAAGGCAAGTCTAACACGTGTCTTCCACTCCCGGAGGATGTCAAATATGTAAGTTCGAGGTCATGTCTACGTGATTACAATGTTGACCTCGAAACTACAATAATATATTAACTTTATTTACACAACATATTTGAACTATAGGTAAGTGCATCAACAACATCATAAATATTGGATATGAATAGTGGGCTAAATTCCTTGCTCTTCACTAAATGCATGGCTGTTAGGACAACCATAAAGGAGCTTCGACAGGTAATGTTGGATTCAATTGCTTTTAGGAGTGTTACCAAATTAATGCAATCTACTTAAGTACTGAATTTTTGTTCTATACATGGCTTATATGAATTCAAACTCTACTCGCTACATATTGTGGCAAATATGCATAATATTATAACAAATGAAGTGCCTTTAATTAGAATTATATGCGGAGGAGTGATGGTTTATGTTAATTAGGTTTGTAAGCATAAACAAAATATTGTGTTTTAAAACTTAATCATGTTTCTTTTGCAAGAGTTAAGACTTGCAAGACATCATGTTCATGCTGATGTTGATGCAATGCAACTTTTAAGTTAAAGATTAGGCGACATATTTATAATTGCAGTAATCATCAAAGACTATGACTTTGTTTTTGTAGGAGAGACACACTAAACACAACCATAACCGCTGTGCTGAAAAAGAAATTGATGATAGGAAGGCTGACTGCGTCCTGTCAGTGTTTCTAGTATAATAACTTTTAATTTTTTTTTGTTTCCGAATATAAACCCTATTTTTTCTAACGGTGACATCCGCCACATCCTTTTTTTTAACCTCAACATTACCAATCTTCTTCCCCTTCACCATAAAATCAAATGCATTTTCCAACACTTTCACTGCTTCACTTATCACATCACGCAATTGATTTTTTTTTTCATTTCACAGCAACTCAATAGCAAGTCGCATCTGCTATACATTAGAGTCGTACTGCAACCAACAAAAAAAAAATTCAGTGTTTCATTACGTATAAAATATTTTTACCATAAAAATGACACATGCGCAATGCATACCCAGTCATGTCACAATTGACGATAATATTGCATGTATTTTATGACAAGAATACCACAATCCACACCATTAGGTTGGACGGGATTCGAATCCAATGGGGACACAACAGAAAAGGAGGAGAACGTCCACCCCATCTCAAATACCGATAAGATGTCATCATGAAAAATGGAGTCTAGGTACAACAACTATTGCATGAACAACAACATAGTCGACATAAGTAACATTGAGCAAAAGAAATACGTATAAGTTCATTGAACAAAAGCTTCTCCACTTACAGTCAGTTGACAATTGTTCTTGCGTTTCTTATTATGACGTGTATCAGGTAAATTGTCCCAAATTTCTGTTTTCTTATGAAAAATGTCACAAGCCAAAATATATCACTGACCAATTACATTATCGTGCATAGGAATATATATATATATACAAAAAAGTGGTATATTCATTATCACCGATAATTCACATAATTGGAGCTTGCATATGAAACCCACTTGCTTGCAATCCTTCAGTCGCCCATCAAATCTTGGGAGACGACAAAGCTTGTGTGTCCAAGCACATGACGTCATACGATCATCGGGACGTACCAACTTGGCGTCTTCCTACATTTTATAAAATATAACACATTACCTTTAACCAAAAAATATCATTCATTAATCTTATCCATTTACATTGATTTCCTATTACTAGATAAAACATGATTGTTAGCATTATAGTACCAACATTCTATACATATACTGATGAGTAATTAAATACATATTGAATTCATAGTCCTTACATCATCAAAGAGAGGCGACCTAGGGGCAAGGCTTCCAAAATGGTGACGATTTATAGCTACAGCATCAATGTCAATGAGTTGTTCACTGCAAAGCAGAAAAAATGAGTCTTCTAATCGATTTTTCTTATGTCATTATGACAACATGACACATATAATAATTATTTGCAAAATTTGGTTAAGGGTATACCTCCAAGGTTTTGGATCCAATGGATTGCAACAAAATGCAAAACTTAGTAGATCTCTATCATCTTCAAAAATATCATTGGTCATCCGGAATGGACTGACTTTCAATCTCTTCGTAATCCGCTCGTGCGGAATTACTTGTCGGGTTTTTGCATTTGCTTTAACTTTCAACACATTGAAGTCTTCGTAAGGAGTTATCTTGTGGGGAACGGGCTTTCTATCCACTGTTGCACGAGTCACTATCGAATCCCTTGTTGAAGTAGAACCACAATTCTCCACGAACAAACTTCTTACGTCGTTGTGACCCATTTTATCTTAGTGCCCATAAATCATTACAAAATAGCATTTAGAAATCAATCTAACTAAAACAAAAATACATTAAATGATACAATGAGTCTGCATAAAATAAGGACATCTAACTTTGTTATTGCATCGTGAGAAAACCAAATAAAAATACAACGTAATCCATAATACAATGATTTCTGCAAATCAAATAGTCGATGATTGTCATCATCCAAACATGTAAACCTACAAGTGAAATAATTAAAACACATACAAACAAGCTACAACCAATACTCATCATACCTCATTATGAGATTGTTTTGCATGTTTTCTCTCACTGATAACTTTAACAAAGGGAGCCAAAGTTTTATCAAGATTTGCAAATCCTTTGACATTGTCACCTTGGTTGTTAGAAGTTCCGTCTTGTTTGTCTTGCCTACTTTTTGAAGGTTTAGTATTTCTAGGGTCTAGCTATCTCCCATCACACCCCATATCAAACATATTATCATATTCTTTATTCAAATTGCTAACTCAGAAATAACCTTGGAGAGTGATTTGTCCATATGAGCAACAGTGGCTACCAAAGTTGCCACATCTTTTTTTATTGAACTTAACTTTTTGGCAAAGTGAGTCATTGTTTTCGCATAATCTTCGAGACCTCAAGATTCAGCTTTGATAACAACTACCTTATCACTTTCAACCCCCCCCCCCCCCTTTTTTAGCCACTTTTTCATTTTTTCAGTCTCTACTTTCCCCAACACAGCGAATGGTAGCACAGACCTATCCACAAGTAGGCTACCATGACTTATAGCATCAAGGTAAAACAATTGAAGGAATAACAAGCAACCACCGATGTAAACTTGATTGTTCTCCTTAAATGACCTTACATTATCTAATAAAAATTTGAATGAATAACTTGCCCAGTTTTTCCTTGCTATTGCCTTGCTATCTTAACGGAAGCAGATATTTACGATTCACATACACGGAAGTGGTTGGACATAGCAACATGCATAGAGCAAACATGGCAAAACCAAATTTGACAAAGTCACCTGCTTCTTCTGTCCCAACCATCATCTGCTTCAACTCATTATTCTTTAAAAGCTTCTTCCCAACCAAAAAAGAATTTCACACCTTTACAATGTGTTGCTCATCCATGGATCCGGTGAAGTCAATACTACCCTTACAAAACTTCAAACCAAGTTCTTTAAACCTTAAGTAAATAGCTGCCAAACAATGGAGGAATCTTCACCACATAACATATGTCAACTCATATGCAATTACCAAATCATAGAAACAAATTGCATGAACCCTATATAATTGAATTTTAGTCAGTCATATCGAATAAAATCAAAAAATAACATGTCAACTCATATTCCAATTATCAAACTAATTTTTATTGAACCATAAATGAAATTGCATTCTCGCCAGTTATATCAAACAAACTTAATTGGAAAGTAATATGGCAACGCATATGCCAATTGACAAACAGAAAGCTACGAATTGCATGACCCCTATGCAATTGTATTTTCGTTCTCCAATAAATCATCTTCTATACATCCAACGAAATTCTTATGCATAATATTACAATGCTTGTTCTCTGTATAAAAGATAAAATTGCAATGCTACTAACTTTCATTCAAATTTTACGATTTAGAATAAGGTTACCCACCCAAACAAATTCAATTCAAAATGGTACAAAACTTAGGTGAGATTAAGGTTTACCCATAAAAAGAAATTAACTTAAAAATTCTTCAGATTAGTTAGGGCTTAGCAAGAGACATATGAGATTAAGATTTAACCATAAAAAGAGGTGAGATTAGTTAGGGCTTAACAAGAGATAGGTGAGATTGCTCAATACTAACCTTAGAAAGCTTCAAATCCAGTGATACCTAATGCTTTAAACCTTAGGAAACAACTAACAACCAATGGAGGAGATGGCCATCTTCAGCAGTAGAGTTTTTTTGGGTTTGAAGTTCAGACCAGCTTTGGGGAGCATTGCTCGCTAAAATACCAAAGAAAAAACCTATTACCTTGACCTGTTATAGCAGGTTTTCTTTTCTTTTTTTTACAAATCAATTAGCATGTGCACTGCACGTGCTTCATAAAGGACAAATGGCCCATGGGTGCGCCTAGTGCACCATAGAAGGTGCCGTCTATTTAAAAGTGACAACAATAACTTTGAAGAAAAAAAATCCTACAATATAACATGGATATATTTTCCATGCATATTCTTGGCGATGAATGCCCCATTGAATATATTTTTACTCTTTAATTTTACTACATTTATTGAGACATCGATATTAACATTATTCTTATGATGAACTTCTCTTACATTAACTAACACACACGGAATAAAAAAGTATGTGTATTTCACATTACAATTCGTAAAGATCGGGAATTAGATTGATTAGACAAGGGTAGTTGATCTAAGACACATTCATTCTCCCCCTTATTCATGACTTCTCCAATTCATGGCTTCCTCCATTTTAAGCAAACAAACATGCCATAAGTTAAGGAAAAGAGCAAAGTTTTTTTTAGTGCCAATTAGGTTTGATTTTTGGATGGATCGAATCCAAATCAAGGGATTCCAATTTCAATTCAAAAAATTTCCTAATGAAGATTCTCTTCCAACTCCATTCTAAATTTGTTTGAAATCTCAACATTCATTTTCATTTCGAAAACTTGGAATTTTTCAAAAGTTATATATGCTAAAATATGAGAAACTATGAGAGAATATTTGTTTGTGGGAATTTGCTGTGTATTCCTCTTCTTGTAAGAGGTACTATTTATAATACAATGGAGCCTTAGTGGTCAAGTAAAATAATAAATTTCTATTTATATTTACAGTAGTAAATCAAGAATTAAAGTAAATCAATTACAATTAATAAGAGAATCATTGGTGTGTAAAGAAAGTCAATGGTCCACAAATCATGCCAATACTCCCCTCACGTTGGTGTATAAATGTCGCCAATGCCCAATTGGTCCAGCGAATTGTGGAATGCTTTACTGGAAATTGCCTTTGTCAAAATATCTGCCAATTAATCCTCGGACTTCATGAAAGGAAAATGAATCACTTTAGCCTCAAGCTGCTGTTTGATGAAGTGTCAATCCACCTCAACATGTTTGGTGCATTCATGTGGAACCGGATTTTGTTCAATAGCGATTGCAGCTTGTTGTCACAAAAGAGATTTAGTGCAGATGTAGGTTTTTACCCAAGCTCAGTAAGCAACTTTCTTAACCAAAGGAGCTCACAAATTCCTTTAGTCATACCTCTGAATTCAGCTTCTGCACTAGATAGAGCTATTACCTTCTGTTTCTTGCTCCTCTATGTCACCAAATTACCCCCCACAAATGTGAAGTAACCAGATGTGGATCTTCTATCTGTTACACGACCTTCCTAATCTGCATCTGAATACCCATCAACATTCAGATGACCATGTTTTGAGAACATAAGTCCTTTTTTGGGTGCAGACTTGAAATATCTAAGTATCAGAATAACTGAATTCATGTGGTCTTCACTTGGAGAATGCATAAATTGATTGACAACGTTCACCGCATAAGCAATGTCTGGTCGGGTGTGTGACAAGTAGATCAATCTTCCCACTAACCTTTGGTATCTTTCTTTGTTAGTTAAAACTTGATCCCGGTATTCTCCAAGATGATGATTCTGAACAATAGGGGTGTCTAGAGGTTTGAAATCTAGCATTCATGTGTCTGTAAACAAGTCCAAGAGATATTTCCTTTGAGAGAGAAATATGTCTTGCTTTGATCCAACCACCTCAATCCCCAAGAAATACTTGAGTCCACCTAGATTCTTCATCTCAAATTCAGTAGCCAAATAGTCTTGTATTTGAGATATTTCATGTTTATCATTCCCAGTAATAATCATATCATCAACATAGATTATTAAAGCAGTTACCTGCCCTTTCTGATGTTTCAAGAACAGAGTATAATCTGAGTTAATCTGTCTGAAACCATTATTCTTCATCGACATGGTGAACCGTCCAAGCCATGCTCGCGATGACTGTTTCAATCCATACAATGCCTTTCGTAATTTTCATATTGTTCCAATCTGAGTAGTATTATATCCAAGATGAATGTCCATATACACCTTCTCTGTGAGTTCTCCATGCAGGAAAGCATTCTTTACATCAAACTAGTGTAGTGGCCAATCCAAATTAGCTACAAGGGACAATATGACCACTACTACAAACAACACTTTGCGCAACGAAATAAGTTTGTTGAGCAAAATACAATTTCCTCGTGCAAAATCCGTTGCGCAAAGCTCGTAAAGAAAGCATTTGTGTGACGAAACCTAATCTTTGTCCCGTGATGTGGTTAATTGCAAGTGGACAATATCGCTCAAATTAATATAGTAGTAAGTTGAATATCGTTCCAACAGGGATCAAGTAATCTATTAAATACTAGAGTGATTTATTTCTAATTATATTTGAATTAAACAAAAAGAGAATTATGATGATTAAAATCTAATTAAGCAAGCAAAATAAATTGAAATTAAGAAAATAATGTAAAAGATGAAAACAAAGACGATAAAGCACTAGGGCACCGATTTCACCTAGCTAATCCAACCCAAATCCTTCTAGCTTGTTATTTCTAATTACCTAACATGTTGATAATTGTTTTCCCTTACCTCACCAACTCAAATCCTTCGAGTTATATTAGTTGTATTCCTTACCATCAACCCACTCTATTCCTAGTTATGGATTTAGATAGCTAAAAACCCATTAAGATTTGTGGAAAACAATAAAGACTACACAAACCATAACCTAGTCTTCCGAGTCGGCTATGTAATTTATAGTACTTGTTACTAGAGGCTTTTTATTTGGAATCTCCTTCCGGTCTCAACCTAATTCTTCCAACCATGCAATTAGTGGCCAATTAATTGAAAGCATTAAGAACGGTAACAAGCACTCAACATGTATAGATAAATAAAATTAACAATATCAAAGAATTTGAGTATTCATAGCTAGGCTACATCGTAGCCCTAGTAAAAGAAATTAGTTCATGAAGGACTTATTGAGAATCATGATGGTTGATGAAGACATGGAAGACACTGAATTCTCCAAGTAGAATGCCAAGGTTTCGCAAGCTTTCTTCGTATTCTCCTTTGGATATTTCGGCTATGAGTATGAATATGTAGGATAATTGATGATGGGTGATTGGATCCTTGAACAATGACCTAAACTCCCTATTTATAATACTCCTACAAATCCTACCTATCTAAAGTATAATTACAATTGTTATAAAAGTAGGATTCCTTCTAAAATAGGGTCTTCTTTATTTCTCATTGTTTGACTTGATAAGACTTGAAACATCTTGAACTAGGAAATTTGACAACATTCCTTGCGACAAAAGGAATGACTTGGCTTCTTGACTTGATTAATCTCCAATCTTCATCTTCTTACCCTTTTTAGCACACTTTCTCCTATTTCCACAATTTCTTCACAAATCTCACAAAACCAATTAAAACAACTAATTTAATCCAAGGAAGTTAACAAATAAATAAGTAAATGAGGCATAATATATATATATATATATATGTATAATATAGGCTTATCAAATACCCCCAAACCTATCTTTTGATAGTCCTCGAGCAAAACTGAAGATCAAAAATAATTTAAAACAAACAAACTAAGCTAAACCACTTTCGCAGGTAATCTCGATGGCACTTAGCATGTGCCACATGCCTTTAAACCTCTAGGTGTCCTTAGAAGGAAGAGTTGTGTCTCTTGAGGGTTTACCTATCACGACACCCACAAACGCTCCTTGCAAAACAAATTTGTTAAAGCAATACTTCCAACAAACTAATATATAATAACCAATGAATGTCAATCACAATTCAAAAACTAAAGTTATGCCACTACAATAAAATGCATCATAGTGTAAATGTAAAGCCAATACACCAAGCACTTGAACTTAAAGATAACCACACTAAGCATGTGTACAAATTCGCCTTGACTCTAAGCCTCACTAGATTACTCTCAATTTTCTCACAGAACCTAGGGTTGCACTCTTACCCCGCATATGTGAATGAAGTTAGGTGAAGAAATCAAAATATAAGACACATATGCATCCAAAATGAATAAAGGGCAATTTCTAAAAATAGATCTTATGGAAAGGAAATCAAATACTAAGAACCAAAGATGAAGTACATACCTCCACTTCCGAGTAAGAAGTCCCCAAAAATCCGTTAGGTCTTTACTATGGTTGTAATGTAGGGCTAGGTTATGGGTTATGAAAGAAAGGATAGGAAATACTAGAACTTGAGATATACCAAGGCATTTATTATGTTATAAGGCTTGGCTCTTCAAATTTACTTCACAAAGGCGTCCAGGATTTTTGATATGCTTTATTTTTTCTTTCTTTTTCTTTTCCTTGAACTTTAAGCACATATTTCCTCGGTACACGCCACCTCTTTTGTTGATGTAGAGCTTAACCTTCATCCTTGTCTTCATGTGCTATGGCATATCCCAAGTTATAGGGTATGACTAAAAATATGGTAAAAAGGGTAAGGAAATATTATGGGTGATGAAAGAAAAGGCTAAGTGTTTGGCTTCAAAGGGTTGATGGCACACACAATGGGTAGGACATGAGGCTTTATTTAGTGGTTAGAACATGCATAGCCTAACATCATCTCTCAAGGTCCATCCAACTCAAAAGTAAAAGAATAAGATGATTCATACAAAAGAGAGATTAGTTCTTAGGATTCAATTCAAAAGCCTAATTGAGATCAATCTAAATAAGAAAGAATGAAAATAGTGAATAAGAATAATCCCAAATACTCTCTCAATAAATGGCAATTTGGCTCAAGTATCTCACAATGGTAGCCTTCACTATTTCTCCAAAATCATCCAAGTATAGCTACCTTGTCCATTAAAATACTTGAAGCATGGCTAATTGAAGTGCTCTAATTATGATGCATAAACTTTCATGGCAACACTCTAGTTAAAGAACTATGATCAAACATCACATATACATCACTATTAGTAAGAGAAAGTACAAGCTTTAACAAAAAAAAAAAAATTCAAAAGTTAAAGGAATTTTGTGATTTTGCAAACATTTAAAAATTCAAAAGTTAAAAATTTCAAATTTGGAGAGAATATACTTTTTGGCAAGATTGAGAGTGAGTGAGAATGAGAGGGAGAAGTGAGTGTGAGAGAATTAGAGAAGATAGTGAGAGAGAGATGAGAGAGTGAGTGAGAGTGAGAGATAATGAAAAGAGAGATGAGAGAGTGAGTGAGAGTGAGAGTGAGAGATAGTGGAGAGAGAGATGAGAGATTAAGTGAGAGGAGTGAGTATGAGAGAAATGGTCGGATTTAGGGAGAGGCAAAGAGAGAGGAGAGGTAAGAGTAGAGAGAGACATTGAGAAAATGGTGGAGGAGTTCTTTTGGTTTTAAAAACTGTATCACTTTGCGCGACGAAATATTGGTCGCGCAAAGTCTAAAAAAAATTCCCGCAGCACCCAAATTTTTAGAGTTTTGGTCGCTCAAAGTTTTGAGAGATGAAAAATTGGTTCGTAGCGCAATATTTATAAAAATAATTGTTATGAATAATAAAAAATAAAATTATTTTATTTTATTATTTAAAATATAAATAAGGTTAAGGCGATCAAATGTGTTTTCATCGCACAAAGAAAATAATAAAAAATAAAGAAATAATTTAGTTTAACAATATAAAATATAAAAATAAATAAATAAGGGTTAGGCGACGAAATATTGATATTCGTTGAGCAAAGTTTTCAAAAAATAATAAAAACTTATGAAAACAACTATATCTTAAAATTTATAATGTATAATTAAATAAAAAAATTAATTGGTTTGCCTGACGCATGTTTACATTATGATGTCGTGCTATTGGTTTTTGCACAACGACCCCATTGTTATATTTTTTTTAAAAAAATTATTGTTATATTTTTTATAAAAAAAATTATTATTATAAAGTTTATTGAAAATGTGACTTTACTCCCTTCAAATTTAATGTAATTTTTTTTACATAAAACCCACAATAATATATTTTTCTAACAAAAACCCAATCTTAACTACAATAATAAATTTAAAGCTACTAATAAATATATATACTATTCAATTTTTTAAGTGTTATATGTACAAAATAAATAAATTTAAAGCTACTTAATATATATATACACACACCATTCAACGATCCAACCATCAAACTTGTTTGTATATACTTCGAGATCGTATACCCCAAAAATCGCAAAAAACAAACATTCAATGATCTAGTAATGGGACAAAACTTTTTTACGGTTATAAACGAAAAATCACGATTTAACGGTTATTTTAACTCCGATTTTGATGATTTTTAACAGCTACACTTCTTGACCCTATATGAATGCAATGACTAAATTTGATCTTCAATTTAAAATATTTACACTAGTGGATACCACAAAATCTTATGTTATATTTAATGAAAGTATAAATAAACTTTTAATTGTTAGTGAATATATTGTTTTGATGGCATACGCATTCTACAAAACTAGTTTCAACAATCCAATCGTCAAACTTGTTTGTTTATACTTCGAGATCATATACGCCAAAAATCGGAAAAAATAAACATTCAGAGATCAAGTAATGGGACAAAACTTTTCGACGGTTATACATGAAAAATCACGATTTAACGGTTATTTCAATTTCGATTTTGATGATTTTTTACAGCTACAGTCCTTGACCCTATATGAATACAATGAACTAATTCGATCGTCAATTTAAAATATATATTTTCTAACAAAAAACCAATCCGAACTACAATAATATATTTTTCTAACAAAAATCCGATACGAACTAAAATAATAAATTTAAAGCTACTTAATAAATACATATACCGTTTAATTCCTGAAGTGTTATGCATACAAAATACAAAACAAAAATAAATTGGTTTAGGCAACGAAATATTTGGATTACGTCATGCAAAGAATTTAAAAAATAATTTTTTTTATTTTATTTAATTTTGTAAAGACTTTGCGCGACGAAACACTCTTCGTCACTCAAGACTTTGTGCAACAAAGTTTAGTGTTTCGTTGCACAAAGTCATGCAAAGATTTTAAAAAATAATTTATTTTATTTTATTTATTTTTGTAAAGACTTTGCGCAACGAAACACACTTTGTCGCTCAAGACGTTGTGCAACGAAGTTTAGTTTCGTCGCGCAAAGTGACTTTGTGCGACGATGTGTGTTTCGTTGCCCAAAATTTAGTCGTGTAAGACTTTGAGCGACGAATTGTGTTTCGTCGCGTAAGGGTTTTTTTTTACTAGTGGACTTTGACGATAACTTTGCTAATGCAGCAAAGGTTTCTTCATAGTCTATACCATAAGTCTGTGTGTATCCCTTTGCCACAAACCTTGCCTTGTGTCGCTCAATAGATCCATCAACATTGTGTTTTATAGTAAATACCCATCTACATCTGACGGTCCTTTTTCTTTGTGATAATGTTTCCAATGTCCAAGTTTGAATTTTCTCAAGAGCTTTCATCTTTTCCTTTATAGCTTGAACTCACTTAGGGTCTTTTAATGCTTCAGCAGCCTTGGTTGAGATATGGATAGTAGACAACTGATGCACAAGAGCCTTGAGTGGTTCAGATAGTGTCTCAATGGATACATGATTCGTAATTGGATACTTTGATGTCTTGCCAATATTTGGTGAATAACGATTTGGTGACTTCTCACGATTCTACTTGAAAGGTACATATTTTTCCTCTAAATTCACAAGTGCAGTAGGAGTAGTTACCTCAAATATATTCTCATAAGTTTGGTCTGTCGATACTGTTGAGTGAGATGGGGTCTTCAGCTTGTTGCTCTAGGTTGTCTGTGGGAGTGGGACTCAAAACAAAAACAGCTTCGTAGGGGTTAGGCAATCAATCATCGGGAATGGATGATTGATCGATTTTTGGCAGAGAAGAACATTGCATTCCAAGCTCGAGATGATCGATCGTTGGTGTTGGACGATCGATCGCTTCTGTGCAGACGCGAATTTCTTCTTTTTCCAAGTTGCTCCAATTCTACTATTCACTCCCTATCTCTCTATGAAGCGTAGAATTGGAAGTGGGGTCATGGAAGAACATCTCAGATTCTAGCAGGTATAAGGGTGATAACATCGATAACCTTTCTGACGAGTGACATATCCCACAAAAACCTAATGAAAGGCGCATGAATCAAGCTTGCTACGTTGTTTTTTGTGAAGATGAACAAAGACCACATATCCAAAGATTCGGGGTGTGAGCACCAAAACAAAGGGCAAGGGCCCTTGTTGCACTAGCACTTGTATTGGAATACGAAAGTTCAGGACACCAGACGACATGCGGTTGATCAAGTGAACGGTGGTGATGATAGCATCATCCTAGTGATGACAAGGAACATGAGCACCAATCAGAAGTTCTCAGGCTGTTTCCAGAAAATATTGATTCTTTCGTTCAACAACATCATTTTTTTGTGGTGTCTGAGGACAAGTCGTCTCATGGATAATTCCATGTTGTTGGGAGAACTGAAATAGTGAAAACACTTCATTTTTATTCTTCATCAAATAAAGCCATGTCATTCGTATACAATCATCTACGAATGTAATAAACCATCGAACGCCAGAAGGAGCAGTGATAGGTGAGGGTCCCCAGACATCATAGTGAATTAACGTAAACGAAGTAGTACACTTGCTCGTACTCAATGGATAGGGCACACGGTGACTCTTGGCCAAAATACATGTGTCACATTTGAAGTTAGATTCTTTAAAATCTGAGAATAAATATAGTAGAAGATGCTTCATATAACTAAAAGTCGGATGTCCCAATCGACAATGCCACAACCAAATTTGCTTTCGTTTGCTATTAGAGGGATGCATCACATGCCATGCCGAGACTGAAGTCATCCACATAATAAAGCCCCATTCGCATAGTACCACAACCAAGAATCTCCTTAGTGTGAATATCCTAAAGCAAACAAAAACTCGGGTAAATTAGTACACAACAATTCAATTGTTCAGTAATCTGAGTAACGAACATCAACTTATTAGATAGAGATGGAACAAGTAAAGTATTAGACAATGAGAGAGAGGATGAGAGAGCAATAATGCCAACCCTGTCACAGGAAAAGTAACTCCATTGGCATTAGCAATACAAGTTCGTCTAGGTTGGGTAGTATTCAGAAAATCATCAAGATCAAACGTCATATGACCAATTACACCGGAATCAATTATCTGGTCTATGGAATCACTCTTATCCGAAGTATGGAATCCATAATAAGTACCATTATTGGTAGTGTCACGTTTTGTGTTCGTTCTTTGAGAGTAGCCCACCATTCGGGGTAGCCATGCAATTTGAAACAAGTCTCACGAGTGTGTCTCAGATCACCACAGGATGCGCAATCTCGTCCATGTGTCGGGATCGTTGGTCGAAAAGTCATAATATGTGCAGCAAAAGATGCATAGGATATAGATTGAGTAGGAATCTGGATTGAAATATGAGTCGGAGTTGGGGTTTGAGTTTGAGTCGGAGTCGGTATTTAGGTCGGAATCTAAGGCAATTTGGGGGCTAGGTATTTCTGGAAATCAATTCTTTGAAGATCGGGGTTGGAATAGAGGTCTTGGTCGGATCCTGAGTAAGGATCGGGTTCGGGGTCTGGTTATGCATCTTTAGGAACTGAGCCATCTAAGCACTCAATTTGGCTAGGGTTGGGATCTGGTTTTGCATCTTTAGGAACTAAGCCATCTGAGCACTCAATTCGGCTAAGGTCGACTGAGAATGAGAGGCGGTGTCGATGATGCTACCTAAGGGTAGGCATCAAAACTGGAATACCGAAACCATCCCGAAACCGTGCCAAACCGTGCCAATTTCGTGCCGTCCCGTTTGGTGTTGACGTGTAAATCATCCCTTTACTGTTTGGCACGACATCGGTTCCACTTTTGTTATCCCAGTTGATGTCATACCATACCGAACAGTACATGAGTTTTATTAATCCTAATTTGATTTTAGTTCTACCCTACTCTGAGCCCACAGATATTTTGTCAACTCCCTCTTTGTTTCTCTGCATTTTTTCCTCCTTTCCTTTCCTCTGTCTAATTCTTCTCTTCTCCTTTCTCAATCAAATTGAATCCGTTCCCAACTCCTCCAACATAAATCGATCTCATCTTCTTCTCCTCCTCATCCTCCTCTCTCTCTCTCTCTCTCTCTCTCTCTCTCTCTCTCTCTCTCTCTCTCTCTCTCTCTCTCTCTTTGTTCTTCTCCAAACCAATGGAAAAGGAAAGCCCCAACCCAAAGCTTCTCCAAAATCTGTGTAGAAAAATCAGGGGGTTTCTGTGGGATCTTCTTCTTCAAGCCCGTTACCCTCTGCTACCAATTTCAGTCCGATCTCAAATTCTCAGGTATTCATATATGGAAAGTTGTTTTGGTTTGCAATTACTGAAGCTGTAAAATTTGAGAAATTGTTTTGATTTTGGGAAGACATGAATTGGTTCTGTAAGCATGTGTGGGAAGACATGAATCTATTAATTCCATATGGTATAAATTCTCTTATTATTTAGGATGGATGTATAGAGGTATAATTCATTGTATCTCAAATGTATGTACAGGATTAGCAACAGTAAACAAATATCTCGAATGGTATAACTTCCAAATGCCCCATTTCAGCTCTATCAAAATGGCCAGCATATATCTTATATATATATATATATATATATATATATATATATATATATATATGTTTCAGTTGCATTACGGCTAAGGTGTGAACTTTCATAAGCTATGTATGTATGGCTTCAAATATTTCTTTTTCTGACAGCAGATAGATTATTCGACTAAATTATTGACATGCATATGGGCTAGGCTACTGTCAGTTTATTGACATGCATATGGGCTAGGCTGCTGTAATTCCAATATAGTTAGATGGTTTTTAGTGTGTTTTGTTTTGTTTTTGATAGCATACAAAAGCTAAGTCTCGCTGCTGTAATTCATTCTGTATATTTTGAGAATTAGAGCAATCAATCTAGAGGTTTATAGTCTATTTAGTTTTGCATCAAACTACTGGTTTTGTGTTTTCAAAATTGAGAAATTGTTCTATGCATGAATCTGAAACTGTTATTTGATGCAACTTTGCAGGTATATTATTCTTGCATTTGTAGCTCTCCAACCCAGCCCGAAGCCCCAATTGGGAACTTGTTTTTACTATTATTACTGCTTTTGCTAAGCTTGTAACTAGGAATCTGTTAATAATATCCATCTGATACTTCTGTTCTCTGCATGCAGTCTGGATATATTGCTTCTTCAACAGGAACCTCACCATCATTTGAGATGGCACCACCACCAACACAATTTGCACCATATCCAACCCAATATGCAGAAGGAGCAGTAGTGCCAGTGCCACCTCAAACTGAAGATGATGATGATGACTCAGTAAATGAAATCAACTCAAAAACTAAACCTAGAGGTGTGAAATGTAGTTGGGTTTGGTATCATTTTATTACATATGAGGACAAGAAAAAGGAAAAAAAAAAAGAAAAAGATGTAACAGGGAAGATTATAGAAGTTGAAGTGGTTCGTGTCTGTTGTCCTAAAGGTCCTGTGGGAGATTATAGAAGTTGAAGTGGTTCATAAGAGAGCAAAATGTGTCTATTGTCCTAAAGGTCCTATGGGAGATTATGCTGTGGATAGTGGGAAAAATGGGACAAGAGGAATGCTTAACCATATTAGAAAGTATTGCAGATATTACCCTGCAAATGTTGACAAAACCCAGAAGATAATTAGTGGTGATAAGAGTCAAGGTAACAAGCTTGTAGCCAGGGGGTTTGTGCAGACTGATGTTTTGGAAGCTTGTGATGAGATGATTATTATAGATGAGCTTCCATTCAGTTTTGTAGAGAAGAAGGGCTTTAGGAAATTTTGCAGTGTTGCTTGCCCTTTGTTCAATGTTCCTAGCAGGAGAACAATTGTAAGACAATTTCTGAAAATGTATGATGAGCATAGGTTGAAGTTGAAGAAAGATTTGAGGGAAACTAGGGTTTGCCTCACTACTGATACTTGGACTAGTGTCCAAAACTGTAATTATACGATGTTAACTGCCCATTTCATTGATTCTGAGTAGAAAATGCACAAGAGGGTTTTGAACTTTTGTGTGATTTCAAATCACCAAGGGCCAACAATAGGGAAGCTCATTGAAAATTGTTTACTTGAGTGGGGGATAGAAAAGGTTTTGGCTATAACTGTGGATAATGCATCTGCTAATAAAGTTGCTATAAATTGGGTTAGGTCAAAGTTGAATAGAAGGGCGAAAGCAGAACCTGTTTTGCAAGGAAAGTACCTACATGTGAGATGTCTTGCTCATATCACAAACTTAATTGTAGTTAGTGGTTTGAAGAGGCTTTCTAAGTCTATTTTGGCCATTAGAAATGCAGTTAGGTATGTTAGGTCTTCTCCTCAAAGTTTGGAGTTTTTTAAAACATGTGTGGAAGTAGAGGGACTGTCCATCAAAGGTATGGTTTGCATGAATGTCCCCACAAGGTGGAATTCGACATTTATAATGTTGGATGCAGCCTTAAAATATAAAAAAGGCTTTTGTAAGAATGGGGGAGGATGAGGAAAGCTCTTTCTTGGCTTACTTCAAGGAACCAGAACATGAAGTTGATGAGGATGGTGTGGTTGTGAGCAATACTAAGCATATTAGGGTTATACCACCAAGTGAAGATGATTGGGAGAATGCTACTGTTTTTGTGAAGTTCTTGAGGGTTTTTTATGAGGTCACATTGAAGGTGAGTGCATCTTTGCACCCCACTGTCAACAAAGCTTTTCATTCTATTTTAGCAATAGAAAAAGAGATTGATAAATTGTTTGTGTTACCTGAGATGGCCACTGGTTCAGAAGCATAAAAAGTGTTGATTGATATGGCAAATTTGTCAAATTTGAAGATATGAATGTGCTATTGGTTGTTGCTATTGTTTTGGACCCTAGATTCACGCTTAGGCATGTGACACATCTGTTTAAGAAGGAGAAGTTTGATGATGCATAAGTGGAAAAAAAAAACCACAGAGATAAAGGAGGTGTTGATGTCTATGTATGAAGAATATGCACCTAGATTGGATGGTGGAAATGTGAATTTTGCTTCACAGACAATGAATGCAAATTCAGAAGATGTTGCATTTGGTTATAAGAACATTGGTGAATTTTTTTTTTTTTGAGAATATGCAAGTACTGAAGCTGTTGCCACTAGTACGAACACATTTGCTGCCACCAGTATAAACACATTTGGTGCAGATCCAAAGGGAAAGGGACATGCCATTTCTTGCTTTGAAGTTTGTACTTAATTTGGCTTGATTTGTTTTGTAAAAGTCTATATGAGAGATTTCCATTTCTTGCTTTGTAATTTGACATGTCTTGAACTTGAACTCTTGATTGATTGTTTGTTTTGTTTGTTATTAGGCTTGATTTATTGTAAAAGCCTATATGAGATTTGATTTTCATTTCACTTGAATTTTGTATGAGATTTCCATTTCTTGGTTGGTCTTGAATCAAGACTCTTGATTGTTTATTTTGTTGTATTACACTTGATTTATGAAAATTTCCAGATTTTTTACGGTATCAACATTGATACCGAATCATACCGATCCCATTTGGATCCGGTATGATTTGAACGTGTTTTAAAAAACTCCCATCCCGTGTCATCCCATACCGATTCCCCTATTCAGGATTGACACCAAGATGACCTCCATCCTGTGTCATCTCATACCGTGCCCACCCCTTTGGGGTTTGGTTTTGCATCTTTAGGAACTAAGCCATCTGAGCACTCAATTCAGCTAAGGTCGACTGAGAAGGAGAGGCGGTGTCGATGATGCTACCTCTATGAGGAATTAAAAAAACATCCTCCCCCATGGTGGCGATGAGGGTTTGAAACTAGAGTCAACAATTCCAAGATCGCTGCTCTGATACCTTGCTAAAATATGAAAAACTATGAGAGAATATTTGTTTGTGGGAATTTTCTATGTATTCCTCTCCTTATAGGAGGACATATTTATAATGCAACGGTGCCTTAGTAGGCCTTAGTAGCGAAGTAAAATAATAAATTCCGATTTCTATATAAAGTAGTAAATCAATCACAATTAATATGGAAATCCTTAGTGTTCAAAGAAAGTCAATGATCCACAAATCACGCCAAACAAATATATGCCCAGCAGTTTGAAATCCAGAAATTAATTCCAAATTTTGAACATGCACAACAACTAAGCACGATACATTCAACCCCTCACCTTGAGGTTGGGACACACCTTACACCTTGCATCCAACCTCAGTCTTTACCATATGCAGAACAACCAAGCACAATACATTCATGGGGCCAAGTTCTGTTTCTCCCGTAGTATTCTAGGAATCATTGTTGCAGGTTTAGGCATTTGACTTCGCGCTAAGGAGAGGGAGAGCTTTGCCAGGATATCAGACTGAAGTAAGTCTAATCGCTCTTTCAAAATTACCAATACTATATCACATGCTTTTAGTAGCCAGTGAAGGTCAGACAAATACAGTTGCAGTGATTAGCTTACGGATAACAAAATCCTCATGAAAGCCATGCAACCTTTTAAAATCAATAAAGGACTCCCATGCTTCCTTCACTCAGTGTTCCTTCAAGGCCTCTTCGAGCGTTTTGAACACAACTGCATGAGAGGAACCTTCCCAGCATATCCTTTCAGGCTGAACGCTAGTAGAAAAATCCCGGGTAGATAAAATTTGATGTTGTTCATATCTTACACTTGATACCCCAGGCTTTTTGTATCTTCTACTCAGAACTGATTCTCTATCATAATTTGATATTAAGGCAGTCCTCCGAATAGCTGAAACGACACAAAAAACACAAAGGACATTGATGAAGCGATTATGCGTTAGAACCTCTTTTGTCACCATTAGTGCCATAGATATTTCATCATAACGATGAAAAAACACCAAGAAAGGATAATCACTGGCCGTGACATACCACTGCTAAACTTTGGCTAAACTTTGGCCTAGGTGAAAAATCATGCACGAATTGCATACTCATTTATGTAAGCCATAAACAGTAGCCAATATTTGCTAAGACAATTCCTTGAGGATCCAGCATGATCTCCTTATGCCCACATGCCCAACTAGTAATATCTGCAAATAGAACCTGAATGAATCAAAGGGCACAAAGTAACACACATACACAGACACATGAGAAAATAATCTGACACCAAAGCCAGCCAGGAAATCATATCACAATGACTACAATCAATAGCGAACGGGGTATCATAAAACTGGTTTTAGTCATACATCTGGACTCTGTTTGTTACGTAGGACTGGTTTGGACAAGACTAATTATGAGAATTGTCTAGGATATAGGCTTGGCTTGGACTAAATTCTGTCCTATGTTTGATGGGGCGCTAGACTAAGGGGTACTAAAATTCAAAACTATGAAAAAAAATCATTTCAAACATTAATACTTTTTTTTTGTTCTCAAATATGCATCAACGAAAATCATAAACTTCGCTAAATATTACAGCCATAAAAACTATATTCAGGCTTAAATGAATATTACAGCCAGTTTTTCAATTAAAAATTTATTAATATTATAAATTTACCTCACTAACACCGTAATTCATGTAATTACACTCAAGAAAAAAAGAAAAGAAAAGAAAAGCAAGCTGAACTGCATTAAATACAATTTATCTTTTTTACCATGAAAGAAAAAAGCAATTAAACTGCATTAAATACAAGAAAACATTAAAACCTGAAATCATCGTATAACATGAACACATAGAAGCAATCATCCAAATTATAAATAAAAAACGATCAACGCACAAAAGCTTTTTGTTATCACACCAATGGCCTTCGGCCGTACTATCAACAGCTCGCTTTACAATAAATTCAAAACTGTAATTTCCTTCTTGTATTGGCCAATTTCCACTAAAAATTTACAACACTGATGAACATCTATCATTGCCAGAACATAATGATTTGAGCAGAAATGGGAAGTGGAGGCTGTTAAATTCAATGCAATGGGAAAAATGCAGAGATGGAGCAGCCAATAAGAAGAGTGCCATGAACTGCCTTTATTTATCACCCCGCACTACGTTTGGATCATACATTATCTTCACAAGGTTCAGTTACATGTGATCTGAGTGCACAGTTACTCTCTGTCGTTTACAGTTTTTCTCCTTTGAATAGATGGTTGTAATTGTGTTCACAACTATCCGGCTGTGTGTTGTTTGCAACCTTTACGTCCATAATGCTGAGAACTTCGCCTCACGATCTTCTTGCATAAATAGCAATAGTGGTTTTGGCATGCCCAGCAGAACATATGATTGTTATTGCCAATCTGATGGGAAAAGGCAGAAACTCTATTTATCATATTGACACAACTCCAAAAATCCTCAGAAAGACAAAAAGGACATTTACTACTTTTGAAAAAAACAAAAAGAGAACATAATGAATTTCCTTATTAACCATCAAGTAAACCCATGCATATCTTATTTGTATCAAGGCCCAGTCTTGACTCACCTTTGCATTAAACTGACCACAATTAGGGCATAATTGACCATGTGCAGCAAAGAGTTCAGCTTGAATCTGACCCAAAACCTGTCGAGGATTCATCTGTGCCTCCCAGTTCTGAATTGCTTCTTGCGGGAACAGTTCACATGCACCATCTCTTCAATTAATACAAAGCTAATTAGTTCTACAGAAAATATGTATATATATATTGATGAACATACAAATAAAGCATAGGAATAGCCTCAAATACTTAAATCAATTTAGAAACCTGAAATGATCATATCCCTCAATTGCCTTATCACAGCGGTAACAGAAGTATTGCCCACAGTTTTTACACACCATCTTGTTACAACCTTCAGTTCGTGATATTGCCATCTTACAAGATGGGCATTGCTTTGCATCGCGAAGAATTTCCCTCACACTGAGAATCTCATTGATTTCCTCACGTTCTTTGTGCCTTTGATTGTCATTCAACTGACCAAAATTTTGACGTTCCTGCATTATAAATTTGTTTGTATTCAATTCTCACTAGTAAATTAAAAAAATATGAAGTTTCCAATAGACAATCCTTTTTCTCTAGAAGGGTGGGACCAAAGAAATGTTTAACTCAGATATCATAAATTGATCTGCGGACTATAACACTATTGAGAATATATCTTGCATTTAGTTCTAAGCCTAGCACCAAAATACCTAGGAGGATGTCTCCAACCATTGCCAATTAATTTGTGTTGGATGCTCAAACGTTAAAAGAAAACTCTACCATTCTGCAGCTATCATAAAAGCACACCATTTCTTAGCTGTCAAAATGCCTATGAAAAACTAAGGAGATATGGGAGTTATTGAATCGAAGTGAAAATGGCACCTAACTGGAGGTAGTTGGGCATGGCAGACATAAATTGACAGAGTTTGCGAAGGTCCAATCATGTATATCATTGGAGACAGTAAAACCATTTTGCACTTAGTGAATTGAGATAATCCATAGGAAAATTAGCCTGAGGTTGACGTGGTCAGTTTGCAGCAACCATAAGACAAAGTTTTTCCTTTTTTACTTTTGAATGAATACCATAAAACACAGTTTATATTGCCGCATATATGTCTTTTGTCTCAGCCATTAAAATGGCTATGAAATGTTAAGGAGGCATGAAGTTATACCATTGCGGAGAAACTAACAGCTAAGACCTGTTTAATTTATTCGCCTAGCACTGTAACAAAGCACCGTGTATTTACCTAACCCAAAATACTTGGAGGAATTCACAGCTGCAAACATATTACTAATTGTACAAATAAGATATATTTATCATGGCAAGAACATGCCTTTGAACCTCTGTATTTTCGTTTTGAGAAGAATAACAACTTTTTATAGTATGATCAAAATAGTTCAATATTTTTTTTGGCACATAATCAGATTCAAGTTACAAGGTAAATAAAATGACAACTGAAACATCAGATGAGAACTAGATGCCTGCTGAACCAGAAACGAAAACAGAAACTTGTCTGTGTGAATGTAAGAAGAGGCAGAAATCAGGGTTCTGGATCATTTAACTCTGCCATTGCATATTCTTATACAATAAAGTCAGACTACACAGATGAATTTGTAACTGACATGAAGTTTCAAACCTAAAAAAACTAAATTAGATAGAATTTATACAGTATCAACCCTCCACAAGCAAATATGTGTTTTGTAACTAAGCCTAACAGCAAATTCTACCATGTGGAACTTAAGGGAATCATCAGCATTTGCCCATACTACATTAAAAAATTTGGGCAAAGGTGGTGTTGTTTTCCCTTTACAACAGCTTGCTTTTTGTTTTGATAGGAAACAAATATTTTTAACAGCAAATCATAGCATGTCTCAGTACCAGAAAATAAGTTATGACTGTCATTTCTACCAAATGGCAGTTGATTCAAGCACAATATCCTGCTTTGATGAAGGGATAAACATGATTCCCCCCCATCCCATAACCAAAAAAAAAGATTAATAAGGACAGCAAAGAGTATAAATTTTACCTGCAGGATGTGAAGTTTCATATCTGGTGTCATACACTGAATACCTACATGGCGCCGCTCCTTGCAAAGTGTGCAAAAGCTAAAGAAGCACTTTGAGCATTGGGCATGCTGGTCTTCATCCTCTATGCAGGGAGTTTCACATCTTGGGCAATACACAACATCCGACATTGCCTCTAGTGTTTTAATTAAGATTAAGGACTCCCAACGTTCAAACTCTTCATCATCAAGCAATCGTTTTAACAAACCTGGTGGAATCTTACCCCCACATTTTGCATCAGGACACTGCAGTTTGCTTACGGTGCCTTCCTTGACATGCATGTCAGAATAAGTCTTCATGCATTTCCAACAGAAAAAATGCTGACATGGAAGTCTGACAAACTCAGTACCTAGAAAGATAGATCAATTAGAGTGGTGAATAAGAATTGCATTGATTTTTCAGAGATAGTAAGTTCAATAGATGGTACACCTCCCACGGATGAATCAGTTAAGCTGCCTCCTAAGGATGAATCAATTAAGCTAATTACAAGCTAACAAGAGCTTATGACCAGGTAATTACAATCAATCATGAAGTAATTTTAATGAATTCAGGCAAAATGGAATCCTGATAGTTTCATCCTAAGGACGGAATCTTAAACAGATCCATCCCAAGGACATTGTTTAATACACAGACACATGAATACTAAGTTTTACATGTACTTGTATGCATGTGTAGAAATCATACTGGAAAAGCCTAGAGAAAATCACGTGTAAGTTGTAACCAAGTTAATTTCTTTTTGGCTCGGGTAATGAATGAAATGTATTGAACTGTTGCTCTTATTGCGGAGAAATGATTTGAATGAAAATTCCCAACATAATTGTTCAATGATTATTTCCCTTTGTGCATGCAAACAATGATCATACTCTAGTTCACTCAACCAGAATATAGAGTCAGCATAAATCTTATGAAAAAGACTCTATAGTGCCAAAGTTATTAATAATTCTCAAGCATAGAGAAAAACTAGTCTAGCAACTATAAGTGAACTAAGTAAATATTATATATGTTTTCTATTTCTCAAGGCCCAAAAGAAAAAAGAAAAAAGAAAAACCAATTTTTTAATAGAAATAAATTCTATGTCAAATTCAAAACAATCTGTGTCAAGAAAGGTTTATGTCAGATTACCTGCAAACTCACTAAAACAGATGCAACACTCATGCAAATTTTTGTGAAAGTTCTCACGGAGTCTGTCATCGTTGTAACTTCTAATAAAAGGAATGTCAACATCTGGGGAAAAACTTCCAGTAACTGCACGTCTATCTCCAGCATCTCTCACACCGTAAGGACCAAGAATTATTTCTTTATCAAAACCAAGATACGAAAGCGAAAAATTTTGTAACCATTCCACCCATTGGTACATAACCTCCTGCCCTGGTTGTTCTCTCCATATTGAGTCCAGCTCAGAACACAAATGGGAGATTTTACTAGAATGCAGCCACTGAACGGATATTGTAAAATACGGTGGTAGGTGACTTGGGTATGATTTAGGTAACAAACATGTCAACATAATTGGTGGAAGATGCTGCGCTTTGAAAGAGTATGAGAATTCATCAGAACCGTCGCTTCTGGTCTTAAGATCACTAGATGAATTCAACTTTGTAGTAACAGCAATTTCACCAGGAGCTTCAATATGTATATGAATCTGCATATACACAGGTTCACATATTTACTTATTTCACTAAATAATGATTAAAGGAGCCTCTGAAGTAGTGGATTATTGCCAAACCTGGAATGATCGACGGCCTCCTTGTCTTTCAAAGATGAAAAAGTCGTCTCCATAAATGGACTCCATAGCAAGCAACTGTCACAAACTTAAAAGGATGAGAAAAGGTCCAAAGAAACACAACAACAATAACAAAATAATAATAGTAATAATAATAATAATAAATATAAATAATAAGGAGGTTCAAGATGCTGCGATATGTGAGCACCAAATTATTTAACTAGTAGCAGATGGTTTGCAAACATAAATAGAGTCACATTAATCTTGCATTGTTTTTCTTTTAGCTTCAGTCCCTCCCTCATTATGTATTACACCAACATAGAGAGATTACTCTTTTCTATATCTAGCTCAACAATTTATTGGGAAATGCAATCTTGCTACATAAACATTACCCTCACCCTATCATCTCGATTATGAAATCACCCGTTCATGTTTTTAATGTAGCAATTTGATTTCCTTTACCCTCATTAATAAATTATGTTAGAAGCTTAAACGACTCAATTACCAAAGCGGCCCTTGATGTTTTCAACTCCTGTGCTTATTGAATAATAAGAAAATTAAAAACTTGAACACTTACCTCATCCTCCTGAGCCTGATCATCAATCCTTAGCTGCTCATCCGACAACTTGGGCTCTTCCACACCGAGCTGCAACTCTTCCAATCTACTCAGAACATCATCATCCTCGCCTTTCCTAGACTCAGACGCCTCAACTGCAATTATTTCTTCTTCTTCTTCTTCTTGTTTTTCTTGCTGCCCATTTACTTTCTCACCAATACTCTGTGCCAGAGAAGTGGAAGGGACTGAAGGTGCTTCAAGATTTTGGTCTTGATTGTGTGGAGGTCTGAGAGTCCATGTCTCGTCGTCCTCGTCTTGGGGAGGGCGGTGGTCTTGTTTTTCTCGTCCTCCTCCTCTTCTGTTCTTTCCCATGGCGGATTCTCGAGCAACGGACGGACTGCACTCGGAAGTAGTAGGGATGCGTTTTGGGTCGTTTTACTTTGAGAAAATGAGAAAATTGTCCGTTGCAATTGGGGTCGTTTTCAATTGGGTCCCTGCGACAATTGTTGTTGGTTTCGGTCCAGTTTGGTTTGGTTTATTTTTGAAATTAGAACTAAAATCGATATTTACATACGGTTTGATTCAATTGATTTTTATACAAAGTGTCTAAGAATTAGACCTGGCAAACGGGTCGTTTTAACGGGTTTTGGGTCGTGTTCGTGTTAACCCATTAAGTTAACGGGTTGACACGACACAACCCGTTAAGCTAACGAGTGAGAAATACTAGACCCAAACACGACCCGTTAAGAATAAACCCCAAAAAAAAAAAAAAAAAAACCTTTACCCAACCAGCCAACAACCCCCTCTCTACCCTTTTTAGCCCAATTTTCATCTTTCATAAACACCATCTAGAAGTATACAAGTTCGAATTAGTCTTGCATAAAGATAAAACAAGAGAAACAAAATAGTTGGTTGATTAGATTATTTATATATAACAAAAAGACAAAGAGGGAGAGAAGAAGAGAAGAAAAAAAAAGGAGAGAAAAGAAAGAGATGGAGAGAAGAAGGAGAAAAGAATGGAGAGAAGAAGAGAAGAGAGAAAAAAGAGGGATAGATGAGAAAGCCGATGGAGAGAGAAAGTAGAATGAAGGAAAAATAATATTTAAAAAAGAGAGAGAGATGGAAAGATGGAGATAAGGAAAAGAAGAAAGAATTTAAATTAAAAAAAAGCATGCGTCTTTGTCTGTTGGTGTTGGGGATTTGAGATTTTTTATATAAATATTTTACAAAATTACAAAATTACCCTCCCTAACGGGTGGATGCGAATATTCGCAAATTGACCCGACATGACCCGTTAGCTTAACGGGTGGCTAACGGGTTCACCCGTTTTCAACCCGACCCATTAAGCTCAACCCAAATACTGATAATTTGGTGCGAATTCGTGTCGTGTTAACGGGTCGTGTGCAATATTGCCGGGTCTACTAAGAATTAAACTAAACCGGACATGTACTGTTTTGATTTCCAAATCGGACATATACTATTTCAATTTGGTTTGGGATAAGACAAAAAGAGGAAGAGATGAAGAAGAGAGAAATATGTAAAAGCAGTGATGGATCTAGGATTTGATAATAGATTTGGCAAAACTTACACGTCAAACTCAACAATACGAGTGAACAGAGCCCATCGGAGTTTTCTAAGGCCCCAGACCAAATTCTAGATTGTGGTCCCTCTCTACATACACTCACCACTAATTTTTTTTCTAAAAGAAAAGGAAGACCACTTTTGGGATTAAAAAAAATCATATATTTATTTGAACTCAATAAACCATTTTGACAAAAAAATAAACCACTCCTTTTGGGCTTAAAAGAACATATTAGATAATTTCTCCAAGATTGAGGAACCTAATTCACAATTCAAAGCTCTTATTTCACAAGCCCCAATTGAATTCAAAAATCTTAATTTGACAAGCCTCAATTTATCAAAACAAACCCAAATTCTACAAGAGAAAAACATCAAAGAAAAAAGAGAGAATTAGGAAGAAGATGACTGGAAAAAAAATAATACTAAAAAGAGGAATGAGAGAAAAGTGACCGGGAGAAAGAGACAAAAGGGAAAATGTTCATTGTTTAAAGGAAAGTTTCAGTCTACAAGAAAAGCATGATGGGAAAAGTTTCAGTGGGACAAATGAAGCGTACTCTGTAGTACAATGAAGATAGAGATAGGGTTTATTTATTTATTTTGGTTGGGCACGTAAAGATAGGATTTCAACCTTTTATTTTTGGACTGGGAGAAACATATCTAGCTATTTGTCTTTTTTTTGAAAATTTTGGATTGGGCATCAGCCCACCATGCTGTGCGGGTAGAAACGCCCATGTGTAGAAGAGAGAAAGATGTGGATGTTGGCGAGTAGAATATATCCTATTCTATTTGGGTTTTATTTATTTTTCCTTTTGTATAAATATTATGTAATTAGGATTCCACTTATTTCCTAATTAAACCCTACTAGGGTTTGTAACCTGTATTATAAATACCTCCTTTCGGAGAATGAAATATATCTGAAAATATTCTACCCATATTGTTTGACTTGGTATCAGAGCCGACTTTCTGGTGACCTGTGTGTGTTGTGCCCACCCGTGTTCTACTGTGTGCCCTAATTTCTTTTAGGGTTCTTGTGTCTGTGCCTTTGCCGTGTTCCGCTGTGTGCTCTGTCGTGTTTGTGCCTCTACTGTGTTCGTGCATCTACCTCTACTGTGTTTGTGCCTTGTGCTCTGTCGTGTTCGTGCCTTTACTGCGTGCCTCTACTGTGTTCGTGCATGTGCCTCTACTGTGTTTGTGCCTCTGTTGTCTTCGTGCATCTGCCATATTTGTGTCTGTGCTGTGATTTGTTGTATACTCTGCGTGATTTGTTGAGTTTCTGCTACAATCATGGGTGATAATTCCATTGTTGGTGCTGCTGCTGCTTCTGCAAATTTGCATGTTTCTGACTCTATTCCAGGTACTGGCTCTAATACTTGGATAATTGACACTGGTGCTTCTGATCATATGACTTATGATGCTAAATTTTTTGATGAGTTGTCTAGTAACACCCGTGACCCATACATAACTAGTGCTAATGGTTTGCCCTCTCCAATTACTGGCGAGGGCACCATTTCTCTCACCCCAACTCTGTCCTTGTCTCGTGCGTTATTAGTTCCCAATATCCATTGTAACTTGTTATCTGTTGGTCGCTTACTTGATACACTTAATGCTTCTGCTACTTTCTATCCTACCCATTGCTCTTTTCAGGATCTGAAGACTCACGAGGTGATTGGGCATGGTAAACAGATAGGGGGGTTGTATTATTTGACATTACCTTCTGCACCAGTTCGTGATCGTGTCGTTAATACTGTTCAACGTTGCAGTGTCAAAGATAAACAGCAAATTTGGTTATGGCATCGTCGCTTGGGACACCCGTCATTTGGCTACCTTAAGTGTCTGTTTCCATCTTTATTCCGCTCCTGTGATGAGTCTAGCTTCAAATGTGAGACTTGTGTAATGGCCAAGAGTCACCGTACTGTTTTTCCCTTAAGTAATAATAAAGCTGCCTTGCCTTTTGAGTTAGTCCATTCTGATGTATGGGGTCCTGCTCGTGTGACTTCTCATGGTTTCCGTTGGTTTGTTACGTTTATTGATGACTGCACTCGCTTAACATGGGTGTATTTGATGAAGAATAAACATGATGTTGCCTCTATTCTCCCTGATTTTTGTGCCATGGTGTCTACTCAGTTTCATGCTCATGTTAAAGTTTTTCGGACCGATAATGGAGGTGAATATGTGAATCATACATTGAATCAGTTCTTTCGTGATTACGGTATCATTCACCAAACTACCACTCCATTCACTCCTCAACAGAATGGCGTGTCTGAAAGGAAGAATCATCAGTTACTTGAAGTTGCCCGCTCTCTTATGTTGGATATGTCTGTTCCCCATCATCTTTGGGGACATGGTGTCTTGGCCGCAACCTACTTGATTAACCGTACTCCTAGTCGGGTTCTTGATTTCAAAACTCCACTTGATGTGTTGTGTGCTCTTACTCCTTCGGTTTCGGTCTCTAAGTTACCTCCGAAGGTGTTTGGGTGTGTTGCGTATGTTCATGTCTACTCCCATCAACGGAGTAAACTTGATCCTTGTGCTCTCCGCTACGTCTTCATTGGTTATTCTACTACTCAGAAGGGTTATAAGTGTTATCACCCGCCTACTCAGAAGGTACATGTCACTTTGGATGTTACTTTTCATGAAGAAGTACCCTACTATGTCTCTCCCTCCTCTTCAATTCAGGGGGAGAAGGGGAGTGAATTGAAGAGTTTCGGAGTGAAAAATATGGAAGTTTTTGGACCTGAAGAAGGAATTTCTGGCGAACAGGAAGCGACCGATCGCAGGGAAGACGCGACCGGTCGCCAACGACTCTGTGATGAAAACGACCGGTCGCACATAGGAAGCGACCGGTCGCTCCGTCGACGAGCGACAACAATACCGATACGAGTGACGCGACCGGTCGCGAGGAAAGCCACGACCGGTCGCCAGATGAAATTGTTGGTGTTTTCGAGCCTCTCTCAGAAGGACATAATAGTGATATTGGCGACTCTCGTACAGATGAAGAGCCTTTCTCAGAAGGACATAACAGTGATATTGGCGACTTTCGTACAGATGAAATTGATAATAGACCCCCCTCTGCCCTGCCATTGCCTCAATTAAGTTGTGATAATGAGGTACTTTCTAATGATGTGCCTAGCTATTCTTTGCCCCCACGTACTACCCGTGGGAAACCTAAAGTGCAATATTCTCCTGATATACATGCCAAGTCTAAATATCTCATTAACCATTATACGTCAACTCATCGTTTATTTAAGTCATATATATGCATCATATTTGTGTCAATTATCTAGTGTATGTGTGCCAACTAAGTTGCAGGATGCTCTATCTGATTAAAACTGGGTAGATGCAATGCATGTTGAGATGGAAGCCTTGAACAAGAATGCTACTTGGGAGTTAGTTCCTTTACCAAAAGGAAAAAAGGCAGTTGGGTGCAGATGGGTGTTTACTTTGAAGCACAAGGCTGATGGTTCCATTGACCGTTACAAGGCAAGATTGGTAGCAAAAGGGTATACTCAAACATATGGAGTGGATTACACAGAGACTTTTGCTCCAGTAGCTAAGCTCAACACTGTACGCGTACTCTTATCCTTAGTTGCTAACCGTAACTGGCCGCTGCTACAATTTGATGTCAAAAATGCATTCCTCCATGGTGACCTCAAGGAAGAAATATATTTGGATCCTCCGCCGGATATCCCTGTGACTTCTAAGGAGGGTGTGGTGTGCAAGCTACGGAAATCCTTGTATGGATTAAAGCAGTCTCCAAGAGCGTGGTTTGGAAGATTTGCTGCATCCATGAAGAAGTTTGGGTATGTGCAAAGTAACTCTGATCATACTTTGTTTCTGAAGCGTCATAAAGGTAAATTGACGGCTTTAATTATTTATGTTGATGATATGATTGTGACTGGAGATGATCATGTAGAGATACAGAGTCTTCAGAAGTATCTAGCTTCTGAGTTCGAGATGAAATCATTGGGTGATTTAAAGTATTTTCTTGGGATTGAAGTTGCCAGATCTAAACATGGTATTTTTCTATCCCAAAGAAAGTATGTTTTGGATTTACTTGCAGAAACTGGAATGTTGGATTGTAAACCAATTGATACCCCTAGTGAGCAGAATCATAAGTTGGGGATATATCCCGATTAAGTTCCGACTGATAAAGAACATTATCAACGACTTGTGGGGAAATTGATTTATTTAGCTCATACCCGTCCAGACATTGCGTATGCTGTAAATATAGTGAGTCAATTTATGCACTCTCCTAGTGTGGATCATATGGGGGCTGTGACTCGTATTTTAAGGTATCTGAAAGTAACTTCTGGCAAGGGGTTAATTTTCTCCAAGTATGGCCATACGAATGTATAAGGGTATACAGATGCTGATTGGGCAGGTTCAGCCACAGATAGGCATTCGACATCTGGGTATTTTATGTTTGTGGGTGGCAATCTTGTTACGTGGAGGAGCAAGAAACAAAAGGTGGTGTCTAGATCTAGTGCTGAGGCCAAGTATCGGGGAATGGCCCATGGTGTATCTGAGTTACTATGGTTGAGGAGATTGTTGAAAGACCTTGGTTTTGGGCCTAATAAACCTATGGATTTATATTGTGACAATACGGCTGCGATTGCAATTGCTCATAATCCTGTACAACATGACCGTACAAAACATGTGGAGGTTGATCGAAATTTCATTAAAGAAAAGTTGGATGCGGAGATTGTGTCCTTCCCCTTCATCCGTTCAGAGTATCAGTTAGCTGATGTTCTTACGAAAGCTGTTTCTACAAGTATCTTTCTCAACTCGCTTGACAAGTTAGGCATGCGTGACGTCTTTGCTCCAACTTGAGGGGGAGTGTTGGCGAGTAGAATATATCCTATTCTATTTGGGTTTTATTTATTTTTCCTTTCTATAAATATTATGTAATTAGGATTCCACTTATTTCCTAATTAAACCCTACTAGGGTTTGTAACCTGTATTATAAATACCTCCTTTTGGAGAATGAAATATATCTGAAAATATTCTACCCATATTGTTTGACTGTGGAGAGATAAAGATGTGAAAGGAAGGGAAAGAAGAGAAAGACGAGATCACAATAAGAAGAATGACTGGTTCACCGAAAATAAAAAAGAATAGGACTAGAGTCTTTATTTAGTTGGGTATAAATTAAAACTAAGACATTTGGGTATTAGTTAGGCTAAAGTATTTAGATATTACTTAGGGTTACTTATGTGATTTGAATATTAGTTAGGCTTAATAATAAATTTAGATATAAATGAATAACTAAACTTAACATAACAGGTTCGGTTTGCATCGGTTTTTCCAAGACAAGAACTGAAACAGGAACCAATTCAAAACGGTTTGATTTTTCGAGCCTAGGTTGACTTTTTTTTCAACACATTTTTTTTTCTTCAGTTTTTTCCGACTCGATTCGTCGGTTTACTAGTTCAAATGCCTACCTACGACAATGAATCCCATCGGGCTGAGGTATTAAAAAGGTCAATTTCACAACTTATTTAACAAATTAATTAGTAAGAGATAAATTAATCAATTTTCACGACTCATGTTAGATCTTAAGTTGTTCCAAAAGTAAAATTTTAAAATTGTGTTCTGCTACATATGATCTTTAATTTGCATGGAACTTGGAACTTCAGAGGGAATTTTTTTTTATTTTTTAAATGTCATTAATCTTATATGCAAGTAATAAATTTAAGGCTGCGTTTGGTTCATGGGAAAGAAGGCTTGGGGATGGGAAATCAATTGTTTTCCCATGTTTGGTAAGTCCATGGGGTTGCCTAGCACATGGAAAGATAGGGGGAAAATGTAACCCTCCTCTCCCCTTGAGTTTCAATTTCCCTTCACATGGGAAACTTTAGAAAAATTGGCGAACATTAAATGCACATTTTTCATGACCATTTTGAAAGAAACATACCTCAAAACCATTTCAAATGAATTTTAACCATAAACACATGAATCATCTATTCAAAAACGGAAGACATTTACTTAAAACTTGTTAGGCTAAGTCTATTCCATTTTTACCCATGTATCTTTGAGGTCTAATCTCTTTATACATAAAAAGAAAAGGGAATAAGGTTGAGAATTTACCTTTGAAGCTTATCTTGACAAAGCCAAGTATGAACACCTTATGAAAGGCCTTGATTCTTCCTTGATGACGTAGAGGTTCTTCAACCAAGAGGCACCAAAGTAGATGCCCTCTATTTCACCACACCAAAATGCGAAGAGAGATGGAGAGGAGTTAACCAAGAGGACTTAGGTGCTAGATTTCCTCTTGGTAGACCCATTTTTGGCAAGAGATGGAGGGAGAGAAATCTCACCTACAACATCTACACCTAAAGCTTAGGAGGCCAAAACCCTAACTTGAAAATGTCATAGTGACTTAAAAAGAAAAGACACACAAGTGAGGAGAGAAATCCTACCCCATGGCCGGCCATAGTATGAGTGGGATTCCCTTGGGTCTCTTGAACTTGTGTTATCATACAACACTTATTCTTGGGCCCAATAGATATTTGGGCAATTTGTCTTTTAACCTTTAGTTTAATTAAAGGCCAAGTATACTCTAATGTCAAAGCTAATTATTTCACAATTAACTTTTAATTATGAATTATAACTTAACTATTAAGTTATATTCATAGTCTAACTAATTTGAGTTGGTAAATTGTTTTGGTAAAAAAGGTTAACTTTGACTTGACCATTGACTTTGACTTTTAATCTCAAGTTTATGTCTTCTATAACACAACTGTATAGTGCCTTCAAAGAAAAACTACATAGTCACAAGACAACTATAATGTCTCAAGTCTAAGGATTAGTTTGCACAATTGCGACTTATGAGTTCTAGTTTAACATGTGAGTATAGACTTCCATTCTAGAACTCATGTCTTTGATCGTGTTCAGTGTACTGGTTCCTGTTAGATATATGCCTTAAAAGCCAATATAAAATTGAAATTTTTTAAGGATATAATATAATAAATACAATCAAATGGGTGTGCATGTTATTTTAAGAAACATAATGTATACAAAGTAACAAATCTATGTGTATAAGGATATAAATGAAAGTAGTCTAAAGAAGTTAGACTCACGAGACCTTTCCATCATAAGAATATCGTATCCTAAAAGGTTCCTAATCATAGGATCACAAATTGGACAATGATGACCCACAAAGACAGGTACACACTATGTCTACTCAATTGGGAGAATGACTAGTCTCAACTCATTCGTGTAGAGACACTAAGACATGTGTGTAGGTGCTGTAAAGATATGGAGTTCATTGAACGCGATCAAATCAAGAATTTTTGTATGGAAGTCTTACTCACAAGTGTCAAACAAAGAATTCTAAGTTGAGATAATGCAAGTTAGTCTTCAGACCTAAGACATCACATTTGTCTTGTGTATGAGTTGTTTGTCTTTAAGAGCACTATATAGTCGTATCAACATGATATGAATTAAATGTGTTCCTCAAGATACTTAGCATATACATAGAGGCATGTAAATGTACAACAAGGAATTTATACTCTTAGTAAGAAGAGAGAATACTCTAAAGCTATAATTTGTCGAATCTTTGGCCAAAGTATAGGATGAGAATTGAAACAAGAATGTTTGCAATACATCCAAGTGAATCATATAACACAAAAATGTCGTGTTAGGGATATGACACGAGTTAAGCATATCCCAATAATACGACATAAAGTATTGTGTTAGAGAATGACCGAATTGTATTGCAATAAAAAACTGACCAGGTTCTCTAAATGAATTCTATTTAACTTGGGTAGCCATGATATAATGCTAGATGTCACTCATGGTTTGTGGAAGCCTTGTGTAACACCCCCATCCAGTTTAATTGTTTTTTCAATTTATTTCTATTCATGAATTTACAATTTTGCCCTTGGAGGTAGGGTCACTTTAGTCACTTTTTGATCTAGAAGGATTTTGGGCATTTGAGAGGCACCGTAGCGTAGAGCTCACCGAAGCGAGTTCATAGACAGGCTGCACGCTCAATTCCGGGTTGTACCAAATACGTAAAGGTTTGAAAATCGAAATGACGTAACGGTAATTTTGAAATTTGTCAAAAAACCCTAAATACCCGATTCTCTCTCTCTCTCTCTCTCTCTCTCTCTCTCTCTCTCTCTCTCTCTCTCTCCCCAACACACTCTCTCTCCTCTCTCTCTTTTCTGCGTGACACCACCATTTTTTGTGACGATTTCATTGCCTTTCGGTGACCAAATTCAACGAATTTGGACCCAAAATTCTCGTCCCTCTCTCCTCTACCCAACCCAGTACTTTTCATAGTTCGAAACCACTAGGATAGTCGACGGTATTGATTGAAAATTTCGGCAAATTTTCGACGCCGTTTCTGGCGATTCCAGCGGTTGTTTCCATCGACCCAAGGTATGGTTCTTCATCTCCTTGTCGTGCTCTAGTTGTTGGTATAGGTCTTTTGGATTGATTCTAAGGTTTTAAAGATTGTTCAAAACACCTAGGGCTCACGGTTTTGGTTCGATTCGGCTACTTTCAGCCAGTTTTTGTTCATGGTCCAAGAACAATAAGTGTTCCCCTATTTGGTCAGATTCTATTAGTATAGGTATTGTAGGGTGTTTCGAGAATTTTCTGTCGTCGAAAATTTTCTCAAGACACCCGCGTGCTGCCAGCTGGGTGGCGACGTGTGGGCCACCATGTGTCAGCCCATTGTGTTCTAAAACACTCCCCATATCGTCTTGAGCACAACAATATGCTCGGATTTGAAATTGGTAACTGTTTGACAATCAAACGGATATTGCACCTATTATGCGATATCCGGGTTCGATAGGTTCGGATTGTTCGATCAGTCCCAATTTCAAATATGTTGTTCTATGTACCTCTAAGATTGCGTAGGAACTTTCGGATCGAAAGCCGAAGGTCGTGGGCCTGGCGATCCCGATTGACCACTATGGGAAGTTTGACCACTCGATTGATCGTGAGTCTTCCGAGGTTGTTCCACCTTTCGAAAAGCGTTAGATTGGCTTTAGAAACTCCTCAATATTCGTGCACACACACACACACACACACACTGAATCCCAAGAACATAGGAGTTGAATTGAAGTTCGTACTCGTTTTAATTAAGTCCTCATGTTCTTCAAAATAGGTACTGAGGCTCAACGTGCTCAATTGGTAGGACCCTCGCAAGGTCGAGCAGCTTTGGACTTTTAGTGAGTGCACTTTGTTTTGAATGATCATTATTTTTAAAGATTAGAATGTCATGCATGTGAATTTGATTATTTTGAATACTTGGGGTTATGGAGTTATTATATTGTCATGACTTTGGTTTTGAAATGATTATGAGAGTTTGATATCTATATTATGAATAAATATTTGGGTATTGAGTGTTGGACTGTATTGTTATCCGGATGTCTATGTATATGGGTTTGGGTACACTGGAATATTTGGAATTTGGTTATGGTTATGGTATTTGAGTTGGAAATTAGAATATGTTATATTGGAGTGCTAATAGCACCACACTATGCACCTCCCCTGGATATGGATACTTGGATACATTCGACATGCGGTAACTCTTCGGAGGTATGTCGGGACAAGCGCACCCTTCACAGGTTATACCGTAGGCCCTTGTCGAGCTGTCAGCACGCGTTAGACTTAGTTCAGTTGCACAAGTATTGAGGATTCTGCTGTGCATGTCTGAGAGCAACAGTCCCCTGGTTGGACGGCTTGTCCCTAGCCACGTGGATATTGAGGATTCTTCCATGTGGTATAGTCAAACAATCCCCCAGTTGGATTATTTCACCGGTACTTAGTATTGGTGTAGTGGTTATACCTATATATATATATTCTTATTTATTTGTGAGGATCTTTCCTCGCTTGTTGTGCTAACGGGCATGTGTCTTTGAAGAGAGTGGTTTGGAAAGGGTAAAAGGTTCAGTTTGAGTTTTGAGTTATATGCTATATCATGATTATGGGATACTTTGGTTTTAAAGTCGAATATGTTATATAAATGGTTTTCGTTGCATGTTTTGGCATCATTTTTCTTAAATGGTGGGGTTAGTATGTTCGTTTATAACTATGTTAAAACTTTATTTTTGTCCACTCACAATTTCTATTTTGTGCCCCCCAGGCAGTAGCTTGACGTGATTCGAGCAACCAAGCCAAAACTTCTTACTCTTGTGCCTCGAACTGTTGTAGGACACTTTTTTTTTTTTTTTTTAATTTCCTTCGAAACTTTTACTTTGGTTGTAAAACTAAAGATTTCTTAGATTTGCTCTATTATCGCGCATGTAGGGTTGAATTTAAGGCAGGAGGCCTATTCTGTATTGTGTGTGTTGGCAGTTGGGAATTTTATTTATGTTGTTTTTTTTCACAAGTGGAAAAATTTGGGGAAAAGTCTATTTTTCAGGGGAGACTTTGCCGAAATTTCGGTAGAAGTCTTGGCCCCCTTTTTCCTTTGTTTCAGAGAAGGGGACCATTTTAGTAAGTGGGCCCGGTATTGGTTAGATGTTGGAAGAACCATGGGGTCTGTCATGGATTTTGAGGGGAATCCAGGTTGGGTCCCGTCACTTTGTAAGGACTAATTACAATTAGCCTTCGCCAATATGGAGAATTGTATAGAGGGATACAAATTCACATTTGATTTAGAAGAAATCAGTATTACTCACGACCTTGCTAATTAAGACCTATAAGATCGCGCACCGAAAAGTATGTATTGAGAATTTAAAATAGAAGAAATGATTTTATGGCTTGGTCAAAGTCAAAGTCAAGGTCAAATTCAAAAGTCAAAGATAAAATTGTTGGCCCGAGACTTGACACGGTCAACATAAGGTTGAATAGGACCAATGCTTGTTAGACAAGTTAGTGATTTAATTTGTTAAGTCATTAAATCAATTATACTAATTAGATTTGATTAATGAGTTAATTAAAGTTATTGAACTTTGGTTTTGGTCCTACATGACTTAAATACAAATTCACATTTGATTTAGAAGAAATCAGTATTACTCACGACCTTGCTAATTAAGACCTATAAGATCGCGCACCGAAAAAGTATGTATTGAGAATTTAAAATAGAAGAAATGATTTTGTGGCTTGGTCAAAGTCAAAGTCAAGGTCAAATTCAAAAGTCAAAGATAAAATTTTTGGCTCGAGACTTGACACGGTCAACATAAGGTTGAATAGGACCAATGCTTGTTAGACAAGTTAGTGATTTAATTTGTTAAGTCATTAAATCAATTATACTAATTAGATTTGATTAATGAGTTAATTAAAGTTATTGAACTTTGGTTTTGGTCCTACATGACTTAAATATTTATAGAAATGGACTATATAGACTTAGGCAAAGTGTGACACATCAGAGCATTTCAACCTCATTTGCCATGGTAAAGGGCAATTACAATTCACAACAAATTAATTTTATATTTTATATTTATTTAATTTTGACAAGATTTTCGGTTGCCACGTGTCCATATTTATTATAAAATTCACTTATTAGATATCGGATAAAATATTCGGATAAGATTTTCAGTTGCCACATGTCCATACTTATTATAAAATTCACATCTTACATTTCGAATAAAATATTCAGATAAGATTTTCGGTTGCCCCATGTCCAAATTTATTATAAAATTCAATCTGAGATTTCAGATAAGATTTTTGGTTGCTATTATTATGCCATAGTCATCTCTATCTTCTAAATCCTATTATAAAACCGCACCCTCAACTCACACCAATCATCCATATCCTCTCTATCCTTTCATTTCTTAGACTTTACAAAACACATTCTACGTTCAATGTCTTACACGAAGAGGTTGTTGGAGAGGGGCAAGTGAGAAAATGAAGAAAGAATGCACAAACGTGCTCAAAAAGAAAGGGAGTGGGATGCAGAAGATGATCAAATTGTTTTAGCAGTGGGTATGCTCGATCAATCAAACCAACACCACCGTAATTCACAATCTGGCCTTTGCCCGAATGTGGACAGATGTAGGCACTCTTGGGGTAAGAATTTCTTGGAAGATTACTTTATCCCAAATTCATTGTACTCTAGTGTTCATTTTCAAGGGAGATATAGAATGCAACCCTATTTGTTCAATTAAATCATGCATGATGTTTGCAATTACAACGCATACTTCGTTCAGAAGTACAATACACTTGGGGTTTTGGGTCTTCTTCAGGAGCAAAAACTTACAGCTTCTTTACGGCTGCTTGCGTATGGCACATCTACAGACCAAGTGGATGAGAGGCCCAATGTCCTCCTCAGCATACTCGCACCACACGGCAGAGTGGCTCTAATACCATTCAATCACATCTCGGATCGGCTCCGCCATAGCACGATATTATCCACTTTAGGCCCTCCTCTTTGCCCTCACAGTTTTGTTTCTGGGAACTCATGAGCAACTTCCTAGTGGGTCACCCATCCTGAGATTGCTCTAGCCCCAACTCACATAACTTTAGAGTTTCCATGGAATCTGAAGCCAGTGAGCTCCTAAAATGCCTCGTGCTAGATGGAGGTGGACATGTACATATAAGGCACATCACCCCCTCTCTTTGGTTAATGTGGGATGTTACAGTCTCATTCAACACAATGCTCGGACCCATTGAAATAATTTTGAATCTCGGACAATTCTTCATAGCCTCCCAACATTGGTGATTGTTGAAAGAGTTTTTGCTTTGGCTAATGGCACCGAACCACATTTGTGCTTGAATAATCTATAATAAAAAACAAATTAGAAATGCAAGAAAATATTTAAAAAAATATGACATTGAATTTAATAAAATGACAATGACAAAAATTTTACCTAGTTACCAAGATTTTCGCCACTTTGAACGTTGTCCCTCGCTTTTGCCAACTTATCTCTCCATTTCCCTAAATCTTTATTCAAAAAATTTCACCTACTAGCCAAGACCATTTCTGTACGTGGAGAACTTGATATTTCATAAAATTTGCCATGAATTTTCCTTCACACATGAGAGAACTTCATCTCATTGCCTGTGATCGGGCAATGACCAACATGGGCCCAATACTCACACAACAAAACATCTTCCATGGTTGTCCACGAGCCTTCGACATCTATGGAAGAGGCAATTTGTATTTTTACACAAATAAAATTTAGTAGTTGAATATTTGGTGTGGAAAGTGAATAATATTGGTAGGTATTTATAGAAAAAAAAAACTCAAATTTTTTTGTAATTTTTTTCGAATTTTTGCAATCGTTGGATGGCAGGGGAAAAATTGATCGGACACCCTAGGTAGCGCCATGTGGCTTCTAGCAGTTGGAGGAAAACAGGCGTTAACGCCAGCAAAAAAAATTGGCTTGCTTGATGCGCGCTGTCTCTGTGTGTACGTCACGTGCCAATGGTAAAAAAATTTAAAGCTCTGTGCTGACGCTAGCATGGCATCATCGCTAAAGCTAGCCTGGCATTAGCGCTGACGTCACAGCCTACGAGCAAGAGCTCGAACTTATCTTGCCTTGGGCCTCGCCCAGGTTGGTGGAGCCCATCTCTCGCCATGACAAGATTTGTTTGCTGGAAGTTGATTTTGAGGCCTATGAGGCGTTTTGCTTGGGCTAGGTTGTTGGAGTGCAAATTCTCTTATGAGATTAATGTGGTAGACCAAAGTAGCCCAAGAAGAAGCCAAGACATAATGGTGCAGCACATGTGGGTTTATGCCCATGTGTATCACATAGTGTGACAAAATGAGGCTCTACAAATAGAATGCCATAGCTTCACACCTACTTAGGGTTTGAAGTTAGACATTTAGGAAGAGAGGAAAATATCAAGCCTCCCTTCCTAGTTTCCCTTTGGTTGGCCAACTTGGGGAGAAGAGGCTACCACCCATCTTCTCTTTAAGCTTCCTTGGTGAAGATTCTTTTGGGAGGTGCACCCTTTGTGTACTTATTTGGAGGCAATTGTGGAGAACCAATATCAAAGGGATCAATCCCTCTACTTGAACACTATCCTTGGTTTCAAGATTCGCTCCAAGGATATGTGTTCTTAATCCTTCTTGCAATAGTTGTCTTAGAGAGTTATTGGTGCTATTTGCAATAATTGTTCTTGCCCAAAAATAACTTAATAAGTCATTACAAAAGATGTCCCCATTAACAATTTAGAATTACAATAAAACATTAAATGTATTCTTTTTTTATTTGATTTCATATGGGATGATTGAAAAATTAAACAAACTTTGTTTTACATTCCTATGCAAACCAAACATGGGAAATGAAATAAATTGGTATTTCCTGATTACTTTCCCACCATTACTAAACATGGAAAATGAATCTTCCATTTTCTTTGGGAAAAGACATGGAAATTATTTTCCATCAAATCTTTTTTGTGAACCCAAAGGATCCTAAGGGTAAACTATCGTTTTCCATGCACAACTATCACACTAGTTGGATTTAATACCCCCGATTTTGGGTGGGCCTAAGCCGGGCCAAGCCTTTTCAAATCCTAAGCCAAGCTTTACCCAACCTTAGAGCATACTGGGCTATGTGGGCATAATCATCAAGCCAAGCCGGGCTTTGGCTCATCAGACCTCAGGCTACTCACTTTGGTCCGCAGGCCGGGGATCAAATGATTATCCCTACAAGGAAAGGATGAACAAAGTGGATTCGAAGAGAACAACCATGTGAATCTCTCCATTCACCTCAGGGCCCTTCCATTGATTTTGTAGGCACTCGCCAGAAATAAAAGTTAAGGAATTTTATGTTCTAACACTTACCTTGTTACAAAAAAATAAATTATAAACTTCCAAGCTTCAGTGCTAAGTTGGTTGGTTTAAGCAAAAGAAGCCCACTATATGAAAAAAAAAAAAAAATAGAGTTACACACATAAAATGCCTTTTTTGCTACTATAATTTTTTAGTGTAAAAGATTTTATAGGAGGCCCTGTATCGTCGGCTAGCCCACACACCCTGTGGGTTGGGCCAGCCTTTTGCCATTGTTCCCACTTTTTAATAAGTCTGGTATATTTATTATTTCACTAGATGGTGTATAGGGAGGCACCTTATGTAGATCCCACAAAATTGGGGTAGTTAGAACATCCACAATGGGCTCCCTAAACCACCTCCTTAGACAAATTTTAGAGAGGATTTGGAAAAATACAACTCCAACCATGTTCCCTATCCACCTCCTAAAATAGGGAGACCTCTAGGAGCTCCTAAATCTGAGGAGAGAGAAATGACTCCTAGTGGCTCCCTATAATTTAATGCTGCTTTATTTAATGAGTATTTCAAACCTTTAATTAATGTTAATATTATTTTTTAATAGAGATGGACCAATTAAAAAAGAGTTATGTCATTTATGACTCCCTAAACTAGAGAGCATGATTGAAGTTTAAATTTTATAGAGAGCTCCTAAAATAACTTTTTAAAAAAATATATTTTCAGCTAAAATTTAACTAAAAAATAGAGAGCATGATTCTGGATGCTCTTACAATTTTGGTAACTGTACTTTCAATTTTCAATTTTCTAATTTTGGTCACTGTATGTGCAACTGTTAGCAAATCATGTTAAATGTTTTAATTCCATTAATGTAAAAATATTTTTTAATATTAAATTAAAAATAAATCAAATTTAATTATTAGAAACTTTTCAATTTCTAAATCCTCATCTCTCTCTCTCTCTTTACCCAACTCCCTCCTCCTTCTGACAGCCATAACAACCCCTCTTCAAGCCACCCATTTCCCACCCTCCCCCGCAACTGCCCACCCTACCTCTCGCAACCCTAGCCCCAGCCCAGCCCATCACCCCAAGCCGCTCCACCTTCCCACTTTCTCACCAAAACAACCACAACAGCTACCACCACCAAAACAACCACATTTGCTAGTCTCCTGCGAACCACCACTCAGCCACCACCCTTCTCACTCTCATCCACCCAGCCCAGATCCGCCATAGCCATTGCCCAAATCCACCTTTTCTCTCTTTGTCTCTATCAATCCAAAAAACTCCTCCTAGCACAACTAGATTCATCCTCAGCACCACCCCTCTCTCTCTTCGACCCCACGGATTCATACTCTACATAAGCAAAGCAAGTAGAAAATAAATAATGAAAACAAAAGTAGAAGCAATCGAATGAAAAAAAAAATATTCCCATGGCAACAATTATTCACATGAGATATGAGGAGAGAAATTTGTATAGATTTTTGGTGTGGGAAGTGAAAACTATGACAAAGTATTTATTTTTAAAAAAATCTGAATTTTTTTGTATTTTTAAAGATTTTTTATATAAAATTTTTTTGTTGCTGACGTTAGCAAAGCCGGGCTTGAACTAGGGCTCATCTTGCCTGAGGGCTGGCCTGGTTTCGTTGGCCCAGCAATTGCCCCCCCCTAGCCCTTACTGCTAGAAAGGTTTTTGGGCTTAAACCCCCTCCAGCGCCCCCCCCCCCCCCCCCCCCCCCCCCCCCCCCCCCCCCCCCAGGCTTTGTTGCTGGAACTGTCCTAATGGGTGACGTGGTGGGAAAGGGGTGGCTTGAGGAGGCGGGTTATGATTGCCAATGCGCCCCCCGCCCCCAAGGCTTTGTTACTGGAACTGTCCTAATGGGTGACGTGGTGGGAAAGGGGTGGCTTGAGGAGGTGGGTTATGATCAAGGTATTAAATGTCGATAATATCCCCGATAATATCTGATTTTTGGAGGTCCAATATTTTAACAACTAACCATAGTGTTATCGTCAATATATCGATATTATCCCGATAATATCGGGAAGATATTTTCAACATTTTTATGAATGATTTGGGCAATATATCGAGATATTATCGATAATATCCCGATACGAAACCCAAAAATATTTATATACATGGTATTTGTGAAAACCATTTTACTCCTTCAACACCTTAACCACCATATCACTTATGTTTTTGTGAAAATACTAAAATATTTATATATATACATGGTTTTGTTTTGAATTCTTTTTGCAAGATACAAATTTTCACATGAGATGAGTAGTAACTATGGTTATACTCATAACCAACCATTTCCCTACCCTTCATATCTCGTTCCTGTTGGGATGGAATCAAGCAACTCATGGAAAGAATCCGAGACTCAATCTTCAAATGATTTTGCTTATGGACAACGTCAACCAATCTCGGATCCATATGGGTGGCATGTTAACAATTACATGCAAAACTATTTTGGGGATTTATCATTTGATGACTACTTTTCAAAATATACTTACTCTACACATAGAGATGATGAAGATAGTGAAAATTTTGAACCTCATAGGAACTCTATGTGGTACTAAGTCACTCATGTATCTTACCATGCAATGTATAAAGTGTAAAATATTGTAGTAATTCATTATATATAAATGATTATGGTGTGTTTAATCTTCTTTCATTAATTACTACATATTTTCTACACTTACGGTATTTGCCAGCTCGGTATTTCCAAGTTTTTCTTACAATTTCCGTGGTTTTTATTCAATTTTTTCAGATACCGATAATATCCCGATATTTCCTGCGATATTTCCGTATTTTTGGACTTCCGATATTTCCGATACCTCCGATATTTAAGACCTTGGTTATGATTGCCAATAGGGGATTGGGCAAAGAGAGAGAAAGAGGAGGATTTAGAAATTGAAAATTTCCCTAATAATTAAAATTGATTTATTTTTAATTTAATATTAAAAAAATTAAATGAATGAAACTAACAGAATTGAAACATTTGACATGATTTGCTAATAGTTGCAAATACAGTGACCAAAATCGAAAAATTGAAAGTGCGGTGACCAAAATAAAAACTTCTACAAAGCTTCTACTGTCTACATGCCCTGACCCATATTTTGACCAAAATCTAGGATTCGAGTCTTTTGCATTGGGGATGGCATTGCTGATAGGCTTTTTAGTACCTGCGCAAACAGGGTTAAAACTCCTACAAAACTTGCAAGAATGACAAGGTTATTATAGTATAAATGATTCTCACAAGGTCGTTCTCTGCAGGGATTATTAAATAACTTGTAGCAACCAAATTCTAATTAATTATTGTAAAAGAGAAAGTTGAGATGTTTGATTTTAAGACCTTAACTTAAAACGAATTTAACTAATAAAAATAAAGCAATATGCAAACTTAAAGATAAGGGCAAGAGAAACAGTTGTGTTTTTAGAAATCAAATTAAGAAAGTACTAGGGATCCGCCGTCATCTTAACAATTCTATATAATTCTCCCAATTACTTATGATCTATACATGCATATTTCGAAGGTTAGGTATTCCTAATATATGCCTACTTGGACCCCCAACATAGAGCGTATATCACACATGCAATCCGTTTGTGGTATTCAGATCAAATCTAAACATACATGACTCATTAAGTTCTGTGAAACCTTTTGAAAAACCATGCAACCCTTAAGACGTGGTATTCATCCTAAGTGAACTTGCACATATTAATCACAAGAAGCCTTCGTCAATTTCAGGGACCGACCTCCGACCAAAATTGCATCAAATTACTTTTCTAAACATCCTAATGGTGATCAAGCATCAAGACACTTAGATAGTTTAACCCAGTGATGAATAATTCGAAAACCTGCATGCATATAATCATAAGCAAATTGGACAAAAACTACATATTCTTGCTAAGGCTCGTGGCCTCACCCTAGCAAAAGAGAGTTAGTTACGCATGTTCATAATAAAAATAATCAAGTTCTTCATTAAAATAATAAAAGATCGAAAACACCTTGAAGTAGAAGTTCTTCAAAAACCCTAGCAAAGTCGCGTTCAAAAGCCAAAAGAGAAAATCCCAAAATTTGCTGTGAAAAATAACTTAAATACCTTCTAAAACCTAGCTCCACAAGGAAACTAAATAAAATAAAATAATGACATGACATAAAATCCAAATTGGACTAGGAGAATCTGTCCATAATCTGCCCCAACCACGTTTTGGCCTCAAATCTGCTCCAAATCCGGCCCAAGACAGCTCGTTTTAAAGATAAAAACGTTCCGAACACTTCTCCAGAAGGCCACGAACCCATCTGAGGTCATCTTGGGCTCCAAAACGCAATAAAAGCCCAAAACGTCACTTTTCCAGCACCACGCACTGCTCCTTTATTTTATCGCCAGAAAATAACCGCTTGGTAGAAAAGTCTGAAATTTTGATAAGATCAAGCTAAGTGACTCACGAACGTCCTCCAATTGGAATTACTCCAAAATTCGTCCATTTGACTATGTTTTGCTCCAGAGGAAGTCGAAAGTCCTATATTGAAAATATAATTCAAAGTATCAAAATTCTTCCAAAATATATTAAGAATGGAGCTAAATATATAATATAAAATATGCCCATCAATTGCCAATCTGCATATGAACTAATTTACATTATTTAATTTAAATGTTTCATGAAATGAAAATATGAAACTAGATACAAAAAAGTGGTTAGGTGCCGCCAAGGTTTGCAAATAGACAAAAAGAAAAAGAAAAAGAAAACTAATATAATACGACAAAACTTGAAATGGCCAATCGTATGTTCGTGAATACAAAGCTCACATTCTATTATTCCCCAAGTCTCCTGAGCTAACTTTCCTCTCCCTGAAGTTGAGTTAAAATCCTGACCCAAAAAGAAAAGAAAAGAAAAGAAAAACTAACCATAGTTGAGCAAAGCTAGAGAAAGACTATTTTATGTTGATCATGTCATCACTGATCACTCACACAAAGCTAGTGAGAGAGAGAGAGAGAGAGTGAGTGAAGAGAGAGAAAGAGAGAGAATCCAATTCTTTGCATAAAAGACATCTGATGTGTTTTGTTGTCGGACGTAAAAGGAAATGGTGTCTGAATAAATTTCTTTCTTTAACAAAGTGAAAGTGAAAGAAGTGGCCTTTTTCTCCAAATGCAAATTGTCACAAGAGAGTTTAAAAGAGAGAATCTTTGGTGTCTCAGTTGGCACCGTCGGCTCTTCCTCTAATATCTGACTCCAAGGCAAAGGTGGGTTTTCTTACTCCACTCTGAAATGATTGTTTAAAGCCTCCTTTTTGGTACTTCTGTTCACTTTTCCATTTGGGTTTTGAGTGGTGCTGCTGTGCCTTTTATTCACTTGCTTAGTTGACTCTTTCTCTGTCAAGATTATTTTTTTACTTTGATAAATGGAACATGGGTTGAATATGCATTTTGATTTTTTACGCTACTTTGATGGATTTTGCCGTGTAGATAAACTCTTTTGAAGATTCTTATTTTTCTGGGTTGCTGCTTTACTGGACTCTGAAGGTAAATTACTTGAAAGTGCTAGATGTAATTTCTTCGGATTTAGCTTCTGGGTGACTCCAAATCTGTTGGTAGATTCTTAATTTTTCTGCGTTTGTTCAGAGTAGCTTTTGAGTGTCCAGATTTTAGTATTTGGCTATTTGTTACATTTAAATGTTCTTGTTCTGCATCATCTGGATGTCTGTTGAGAGGAAAGCTAAAGTAGCTTTCTGCTAAATTTTCTTTGTTTGTAAAGCATCTCTCTGTGTTGTAAGGGCTTGTATGCAGCTTTAGTGGGTTTTTGTTAACGATTTCATTTTCAATGAGATTTCAACTATTTCTTGCTTTCTGTGTTCTGATTATATTTGTTCAGCAGGAATTCTTTGTAGAAGTTGACTGAGACAAATCAACATAACCCTCTTTCACCTCCAAGTTAACCAAAATTTCGCAATTCGTCCACAATGGTTTCAAGGTCTTATTCCAACTTACTTGACCTTACTTCTGGTGATTCCCCAACTTTTGGCCGTGAGAAAAAGAGGTTCCCCCGAGTGGCAACTGTTGCTGGAGTATTGTCTGAGCTTGATGATGATAACAGTAATAGTGTTGGATCTGATGCTCCGTCGTCCATTGCTCAAGAACGGATGATCATAGTGGGAAATCAGCTTCCAATTCGAGCCCATCGAAGAGACGATGGGGAGTGGTACTTTAGCTGGGATGAGGATTCGCTTCTTTTGCAACTCAAAGATGGCCTTGGAGAAGATGTAGAAGTAGTCTATATTGGTTGTCTTAAAGAAGAAATTGACCCGAGTGAGCAAGATGATGTAGCCCAAACTTTGCTTGATACTTTCAAATGTGTCCCGGCATTTCTCCCTCCTGAACTTTTTAGTAAATTTTATCATGGTTTCTGTAAACAACATTTGTGGCCTTTATTTCATTACATGCTTCCTCTATCACCAGATCTTGGTGGCAGGTTTGATCGGTCTCTATGGCAAGCTTATGTTTCTGTGAACAAGATATTTGCAGATAAAGTAATGGAAGTGATTAGCCCTGATGATGATTTTGTGTGGGTTCATGATTACCATTTGATGGTTTTGCCAACATTTTTGAGGAAGAGGTTTAATAGGTTGAAGCTTGGATTCTTTCTCCACAGTCCATTCCCTTCATCTGAGATATACCGGACACTTCCTGTAAGAGATGAGCTTCTAAGAGCACTTTTGAATTCTGACCTTATTGGCTTCCATACTTTTGATTATGCTAGGCACTTCCTATCTTGTTGCAGTAGAATGCTTGGCCTCTCATATCAGTCTAAGCGAGGATACATTGGGCTTGAGTATTATGGTCGGACTGTAAGCATTAAGATTCTTCCTGTTGGGATACACATACGCCAGCTGCAATGTGTGTTGAATCTTCCAGAGACTGAATCAAAAGTTGCTGAGTTGAAAGATCAGTTTAGGGGGCAAACTGTTTTGCTTGGGGTTGATGACATGGACATCTTTAAGGGAATTAGTTTGAAACTTTTGGCCATGGAACAGTTACTTGTACATCATCCTGATAAGAGGGGTAGGGTTGTTTTGGTTCAAATTGCTAACCCTGCAAGAGGCCGGGGGAAAGATGTCCGGGAGGTCCAGGTAGAAACTGATGCCACAGTGAAGAGGATCAATGAGACTTTTGGAAGGGAAGGATACAATCCCGTGGTCTTGATTGATACCCCACTTCAGTTTTATGAGCGAATTGCTTATTACGTAATTGCTGAGTGTTGTCTTGTTACAGCAGTGAGGGATGGGATGAATCTTATACCCTATGAGTATATAATATGCCGCCAAGGAAATGAGAAGCTAGATGAGACTTTAGGACTAAACCCAACAGCCCCCAAAAAAAGCATGCTAGTGGTATCTGAGTTTATTGGGTGCTCTCCATCACTAAGTGGAGCAATTAGAGTTAACCCGTGGAACATTGATGCTGTTGCTGAAGCTATGGACTCTGCCCTTATGGTCCCTGAGGCAGAAAAACAGTTGCGGCACGAGAAGCATTATAGGTATGTTACTACACATGATGTTGCATATTGGGCGCGTAGCTTCTTGCAGGATCTTGAAAGGGCATGTAGGGACCATATGAGGAGGAGGTGCTGGGGAATTGGTTTTGGGTTAGGATTCAGGGTGATTGCTTTGGATCCAAATTTCAGAAAGCTCTCAGTTGAACATATTGTTTCAGCTTATAAGAGGACCAAAAATCGAGCGATTCTTTTGGATTATGATGGTGCTATGATGCTGCCGGGTTCGATTATTACCACTCCTAATACAGAGGCTGTTGGAATCTTGAACAATTTGTGCAATGATCCAAGGAACGTTGTCTTTCTTGTTAGTGGGAAAGACAGAAAGACTTTAACTGAATGGTTTTCTTCTTGTGCAAAGCTTGGGATCGCAGCAGAGCATGGTTATTTTGTGAGGTACGTTCCTCTTTGTTGTTGATATTGCCCCTACTACCCCCTTGCTTTCCCATTAAGGGGCTCTATGGCCTTGCACATGTTGTTCCTTTTGAGTACAAGCCATAGCCTAAACTAGAGGGGATAAACATGTTGTTCCTTGTTATAAATGAGACATAGACAAGGTAAGAAAAGAAAGGGGAAGAAGAAAAAGAGCGTAAGATGAAAAAAAAAAGATGAAAAAGAGAAAAAAAGGCACTCACTTACTAATATAGCTCACCCTTTAGATATTTTTTCCTTTCTTTCTGGTTGACTGTCTATGCCAGTTGTTAGGGCTGTCCTGTACACTTATGCATGCAACCTTAGTTAGTCATCTTCTGTCAGAAACTAAGTTCTGGTTGTTGACTTGGACAAGTTTGAAAAAGGTAAAGAAGTGGAGCAGAAAATATAAACTTGTTTATTGTGTACTCTCCATTTTGTTTGACTATTACATCAGTGAAACATTTTCCCAGTATGTAACCGTTGGTAGCTTTCTCCTTGCAAAGTGGAATTATTAATTACTGTAAGCATATTGATATTGAACTAGGCTTAGATCTGGCTCATTTTTGTTTCCAAAGGGACTGGCAAGTCCTGTTTCTAGTTGTACGAAGAACTGATGAACTGTGCAATCTCACTTGTTTAGTTTTCTAACAGCTTCTGTAGACAATTTAAATTTAGATTTCAAATGATAAATAAGTGTCTTGCGCAAAATAGAAGGGTGAAAAAGGAACACGTTAAATTAGGATAGCTATTGCATGTGTTGAATTATTTACCTAAAATAGGAAAAGGACCTTAGTTCGACGGTTTCAATTTACATGATTTCCAGATGCCCCTTAAAACTGGAACATGAAAATTTCTAATTATTATATGACAGTTGATAAAACTATAATCTTTATGGTACAGAGATCAACAGTGGAGCCCAATTGATTCATTCTCACATGCTTTCTTGGCTTATCATGCTCTGCTCTCAATAATAAACTTGTGCTGCTTTCTATGCTGATTTTTTTTTTTTTTTCGGAATGCAAATGGTAGTCAATTCGGCATTTCTTTTGCCTCCAGTACTAACTGGTAGGCCTTTCTTCTTGCTTTTGTGAAGAGTACTAAAGTGCAACCTTCATATCAGCTCCAATTGGTTTGATGGTTCTTTGAGCAAGTTTTTGTGACCATTATTCTTGGAGATGGGTTATTAGCTTTAGAAGGCACAACCGGCAGAAAGAAAATCTACATGAATTTCAAATTTTTTTCCCCTACTGCTACTCTTTGTGATTTTGTATTGGTTGCAGTTAAACATTGGGGAAAAAGAAAGAGGTAGAGCCGTATTCATTGTATATCAAAGTCCGAATCAGTAATTTTTATATAAAAATTAGTCAGAATCAGTAATTGACCCCCAAAAAAAAAAGTCACAGTATCCAACATTGTGATGCAGTTTCTTTTTGTAGAGTTTTGAAAGGAGAACACATGTCTGAATATTCATATGTCTATTTGGGGTGTGATTTAAGTTTAGTGCTATCTTCTTTTCAGGTCAAATCATAATGCCGAATGGGAAACTAGTGTCTCCATTCCAGATTTTGATTGGAAACAGATTGCTGAACCAGTAATGCAGTTATACACTGAAACAACTGATGGTTCTACGATAGAGACCAAAGAAAGTGCTCTTGTTTGGAATTACCAATATGCGGATCCTGATTTTGGCTTCTGTCAGGCTAAGGAGCTTCTGGATCACCTGGAAAGTGTTCTTGCCAACGAGCCAGTTTCTGTCAAGAGTGGCCAGCACATTGTAGAAGTTAAACCTCAGGTTAGTGGCTCTTTTTCTCCTTTCCACTGCCAACTTTAGAGACATTCCTAACTTTAGGAACAGATATAAATTAAATGAGTTCTTGCTATCCATTGCCATTGTCTTGGCTTCTGTGGCGTTTAACATGTTCTAAGTAATCCAGAATGTTTAGGGCTAGCTTTTTATGGCAAACACTAAGTACAAAAAAGTTAAGCCCTGTCACATATCTCATCCTAGAAGAAATCCCAATGTGCAAATAATTATGTTCTGTAGGGACCTGCATTACCTATAAGAAATTAAACATTTCAAGGAAATGGCACCTATTTTTTCATATATCGTATATACTAGAGGTACCCAATCAATATGTGACTATGCTAACACTCCCTCTCAGCGCCAGCACTGGAGACATTCCGCTCTCTTCCTCCAAACAGGGTAGGAGATACGAACCGTTGCTTGTAGTATACCTGTGCTTTGTTACCATGTTAAGCCTATGGTTACAATTCATCCTTAAAAACCGGCTTTCAAGGAAAGGTTGCTCATGTGTTTATACATGGCATATCCCAAAAGGTACTAAAGCGATGTGGGACTATGTTAACACTCTCCGCCAGTGTCATGATGGGAAACACTGGGTGTAACATGGTTTCATAGCAGGTGTACCATTCGGATGGGTCAAGTTCGTATTTCTTGCCCTACGTGGGGTGGAGAACCATGTCTCCAACCCTGGTGCTGAAGGGGAGTGTTACGAAGGTCACACATCCCCTAGATATCTTTTGGGATATGCAATGTTTAAACACATGGCCACCCTTTGCTGTCCCTTAGAACCAATTTTAAGGATGAGTTCTACCCCATTTAACATGTCGAACAAATTTGAGAGAGCATCAACTAACCTAAGCCAATTGAGTTGGTAGAATTCAAGAGGATTCAAATGGTATTATTGAGCATAACCTGAAGAAGGTGGCAAATTTGACAAATAAATGCTCTTAAACCTCCATAGTCGTCGAGCTTTATTTGACTGTTGAGGAGGAAAACCTATCTTTGGTTCTTCAGGTTTTCTCACATTAGGTTTTTCATTCATCTCAAGGAAGAAAATGTCCCATGGTGATTCTCACTTATTGGACTGTTTAGAATTGATAAAACTTATTATTAGGATCATCATGATTCATGACTGCTTAAATAATAAAATTTAAATAAGGTTGATTGTGCAGTTCAGTGACTGGTCTAGTATGGATCTTGAATTTTCTGTTCACTCTTTATGATTCCCCTATATATTTTAGGGGTCACTATGTTGTTTGTGATATTTGCTTTTAAGATTTTGAAGCATGAAAAAAAAAAATAATGCAAACTCTTTTTGAGCTTGTGAATTTGTGATAATATTTATCTTTCACGCTGAAGCTTATCCCCAATATTAAAAGTTTCACTTGTCTGACCATTCCATAGGGTGTCAACAAAGGCCTTGTAGCGGAACGTCTCCTCTTAACAATGAAACAGAAAACAATGCTTCCAGATTTTGTTCTCTGTATTGGAGATGACAGGTCTGATGAAGACATGTTCGAGGTAATAATGAGTGCAAGGGACTCTCTCTCCCCAGTGGCTGAAGTGTTTGCTTGCACTGTCGGTCAGAAACCCAGTAAGGCCAAGTACTACTTGGAAGACACAACTGAGATTCTTAGAATGTTACAGGGCCTTGCCAATGCTTCAGAGAAGGCAGCCAAAAGTGCTCCACAACCTTCTCAGAGAGTGGTTATTTTAGAATAAATAGAGTATTCATTGAAACCTCCACCAGGCCTGGGGTTCTTTTCATGAGCATAGGTGATATTGGTTCGGTGTGGTCGTAATTATGGAGGGGTCTTTCTTAAGCATCAGATAAACTTAAGCAACAGATATACATAATCTTATTTGACTGTTTTTGCAAAGCATATGCATTGAGCTGCTAAATTGTAACATCTGCTCGTGTCTTGCTGTGGCCTTGTTTACTTGGTATGTTTCTGACTCTTTCACACTTGAATGTGCTGCCTTTTCGTATCCCACCCGTGATCTTTGCCAGGTAAGTCAGCCACGCCTCAATGAGTAAATTGGGAGGGCTCTTCTTGCAGAGGGTAGGCTCACTTTTGGGGTTGTAAATGGAACTCCTTGGAAACATATATAAAATGGTTCCTTCCACAGCCCATGGTGTCATGCCTTGCTAACCGTGTAAAACAGAACAATGCTTGAAGGTGCATATCGAAGTTTTCCAAATTTTTATAGTTTTATCTTAGAGGACCCAAAATCTAGATTGCCTGCCTTGGCCGGTAAGCATAAATGTCCCCTGCGCACCTAATTATGCATGCAAGGTTTTCAGCTCATGTATCTGGTGGATTGTTACTAGTCCAAAAAATACGTTCAATTATTTTTAAAATTGACCTAAGTTGATCATTTGTTTTAAAAAGGTAAGTTAAATAGGACACAGAGACTAAATTTTGTATTAATTTGATTTGATTTCTCAATTCCATAACTCCTCAACCAACGTGTTTTTCTTTTTGTATGAGAATTATTCGTATGTAAGGGTCTTATTTTGGAGCAATTATAGAATGCTACACTAGTACGATCACGCGGTATATCTTGTACAAGTGTTATAATATGGGTGGATGACAAAGTTTATTTTCCCCCTTTTAGGGAATAGTATCAGTAAACATGCACTGATATTATAACACGTGTATAAGATGTACCATGTGGCCGTATTATTGTAGTATTATGAAATACCAAATTTCTCTTTTAGCATCAAATTTATCGACATGAATTCGTTCATTCATCAAGCATAATGCAATGTCTGGTTTTGTCTCTAATCACCTAAAATATAAAAATCTGGTTACCTAAACAAGGGATTTAAAGGAAATCCATGCACATTAAAAAACAAAAAAAAAGATAGGTAGCATGATATATTTTTCTTTCCGACCAGAAAGTACTAATGCAACTTTCTTCCTCAATTAAGCTCTTCCCAGCAGCACTGATTCTTTAGGAGCTTCACTTGCATTTGGATCTTCAGTCTCCGACTTACGACGATCGTCAAGGTAGTGCTGATAGACATAGGAAACGGAACCCCAAAGAGCCACGACTATTGCTATCACCTTCAAGCCATGCATCCTGTCATGGAAAACAATCACAGCCAAAACTTGAATGACAGGCAAACCCAGAGCACTTATGACATTGGAGAACAGAGAAGACGCCTCAAAAATCAACCCAACCGCACCAATCACAAAAACCTGCCAAGCAATACTTGTCCAAACCAAGATCATAACATAAGAAGCCTTCCCTATTTCAAACTCATCCATCTCTCTCTTTAGGCCCTTCCACTCTCCACTTGCAAAAAGTCCAACCAAGGCAGCGCATGTTGCTACCAATGACTCATAGATTATCACATCCATGACAACTATATATGTTTTCTTTCGGATGACCTTGTTGAAGGCAAACTGTGTCAAGGCAAGCGCTAATCCGGTCCCGGCAGAAGCACCAACAGTGCATATGAATCCAGCTGCATACTTCCCTTGAGAGACTCTTCCTGTATTAGGAGTATCTTCCGAGTTGTCATTAGCTTGAAACACAAGAAGAGTGGAGGAGATGGTGACAAGAACTATAGAATTGATGATAAATGGAGTGAACTTTTGGGAGTTGAGAAAGAAGGAGAAGAGGGCTGTAAATCCCAATTGGGAGGCACAGATGAGTGAGAAAGTAGAAACAGGAAGATATAAAAGCCCAAATGAAGTCAAGAAACAGCTTCCTGCTATGAGTAGGCCAAGGGTCACACAGACTAGTGCAAGGATTAATACAGATGGTTCTTTTGTGGTGGGATTAATTTTCTTGGATTTTAAGAAAAAATAGAAAGGAAGGAGGATTGGAAACCCTACAAGTTGAACAAGTGCTCCTATCCATTTGCTCTTTCCACCTTTTTCAAAGTATAGTCTTCCCAAAAGTGTTCCTGCTGACTGGCCAGAGAGGGCAAAGAATATATAGGTGGCTATAAGAAACCACCACTTGAAGTTTCTGCCTTGAGGGATTTTTGATTCATTGTTGACACTTGTGTGTTCACTTGAGTTTCCCCCTTTGTCATCTTCAACTGCTAGAAATTCAAATTGTACAATGATGATTGATGAGACCATTATGATTGGTGAAACATTTAAAATCCCAAAAAATACCCTTAATTATTCAATATTTTAACAAAGAAAGAAATGTATTAAATGAGGATGTCAAGTTAATTTGAAAAACAAAAAACCTGAAAATGAGACATGTTCTACATCCACTCTACCATAAAAATAGAAGGCGGCTTTTTTTAAATATAGATATACCGTGAAACATTCCAAATCCCCACAAGCCTTTGGTTAATATAATACTAAAATAGAAGACACTTTATTGAGTACATTCATAATTTATTTAAATTAAAATAAATAAATAAATATAAATATAAATAAAATAACATATATTGCAATTATCTATAAAAACATTGGAAGTTATCCCTAAAAACTAGGGGTGGGCATGGGTTAGGTTGGGTTGGTTTTGATCTCAACCCTCAACCCAACTCAAACATAATTGGTTTATGCTTTCTTGAATCCAAGACCTGCGTTATTAGGCGAACTCAAACCAGACCAACCCTCTTGTGATTGGGTTGGAAGGTTCAATCGGGTTCACTCAAAATTGTGTCCATACCTAGATTTTGGTCCTAACTAGCAACCCAACCCATACATAGAGGTTTATGATTTATTGGACTCAAGACTTGCTTGTTATTAGGCCAGCTCAAACCAGCCCAACCCTCTTGTGATCGGGTCAGTCAGCTACCTTAAAAACTTATCTTTTAAATTAAAAAATATATAAAATCATTAAGAAAAACCTAAATGGTGTTAGTTTCTATTTGAAAAAAGTAACAAGTTTTCTAAGTTTCAGTAAATTACCATGAAAATAAAGAGAATTTCTCAATAGATCAATTGGCATGCACAAAGTGTGTGTAACCCCCCTCCTCTTTGTATTTTAAAAAAAAAAAAAAAAAAAAAAGTGGTGTTGGAGGATGGTAAGGATATAAGAGAGGAATTGCACTTTGAGGAATACATAATGATTTTTTTTTTTGGTTGTCAATAACAATTCCTAAAAAAGAAAATTAAAGGTAAATTGAGACTAGCGCCATAGTTCATGGTTTCGGAAATTGTTATTGGCACTCCAAATAAATATTTTGGCCAATAATACTTTGATGAATGCATGATGACTTTTTTAAAGATCCTTTAATAATTTCTTTTAAGAATTGTGTAAACTGTACCAACCAAATGTAGTTTGCAACGTCTTTCGTTACATTCGAAGTTTTCTTTCATATGCTTCTCTCTCACTTTGGGTTATATTGTGGATTTTGGTTGTAGCTACTTAGAGTTTTCTCTCATATACTCTTAAAATTCAGGCCATGCCCAGAAGTGAAGCATTAGTATACACCTAAAATCCAATAATTTGTTGATATGCTTCATGAGAAACAATTGATTTCAAGGATTTGTGCAAGAATTAAAACTCCAAAAGTGATTGGAATTAAAGCATATACTTGAGTAGAGAGCTGCATCTGTTGGTAAAGTATAGCATGATGATAAGTTCTAGACATAACTGATTTTAATACTCAAAGGGGGAAAACAGAGAAATTGAACTCCTTACCCATGATGTGAAGCTGCAGTTGTTGCTGACCTTGTGCCATGCCAAAGGTGAACAAGTTCCAGGGACATACGCAAAGGGGTTTTGGAGGGGTATGTAGAAAGCTTAATGCAAATGGAGATGAAATCTTGTTAATGGTTTTGTAGTTTTCCTTTTAGGTTTAACATGTATATATGATTATAAGATCCATCGAGCATCTTCTCATCTTCTTTGTAAGTTTTTTTTCATTTCCAGGAGAGTTTTCCTTTAACAACAAAGCAAGAAAAGAAGGTTGCTCGAAGCTACCAAAGTTACTTAGATATTGGACACTTCCTTCTCTTTGGTTTAATGTGGATCTTATGAACGGACAAGAACACCTGCTGCTTTGACTTTAGCTTGCTTATGTTTTTCTTTGGCTCTCAATAATTTTAGGCCCAAAACAGTAAGATTTTGATGTTTGAAAGGCATATCAGAAGAAGGAGACAAAAAAGAAAAATGCTTTGGAACTAAAAGGCCAAATAAATAGTAGTTTAATTAAATTAATTAATAAATTTACATAATATATTAAAAATTATTAAAAATTAATAATTTTAACCCTTTGTTACCAGAGCCGGTTAAAATGTAACCTAACACTATTTCTTATAAAATTATTTTTTAAAGGGCTAAATATAGCCCTCCCCATCGGGGAAATGGCCTAAAGTCCTAATCTTATTGGGGACCAAATCCCAATCTTGTTCCATGAAATCGAAATAAAAAATGATTTTGACCGTGTATCCAAATGAATTATTTTTTTGGTACCCAACTTTCTAATTCCACCGCTCTTGCACCTAGACGTAAACTTGTAATCACCCTCAAACAATAATTAGCACACATGTTAAGGGATTGTCGCATTTATTAGGTGTTTGTAATAGGACTCGTTTATTGGGTTGATGGAAAATAGGATTGAGACTTGGTCCAGGAAAGTCCTAATCCTGTTGGACCACATCCCAATCTTGTTCCATAAATTCCGAATGAAAATTATTTTTGACCACCTCTTTTGTTGTTGGTCCTTCACCTTCACAGCATTTAAATTCCTTCCAACTACTATGACCACCTCATTTGCCCACACCTCTCCATCTCTCCACCTCGCAATTGTTCTTCTTGCTGCATTATTCTCTCATATAAAATATAATTAAATATAAATAAAAATTGCATTACTATGGGCTATTCATCTTTGCGTTTCGTTCAATTTCTCAGCATAAAATACCGCGCTTTTAATTAATGAAAAATGTTAAGAAATGAAACTATTCATTAATCATTGGATAATATAGTAAATTAATCATTTTTCATATTTAAAAAATTAAAATAAAAGGAAAAATCAATTTACACACACTCACAAAGCTATTCCTTTTTATGATTCGGATTCACTGAGAGGTTTCTGAGATACAGCCACAATTTTTTGTTCCATGGTTGAGTGGTGAAAGTTTGCAGAGATATGACTATGTAGTTTTAAATAATTTAGTAAATTGAGCTTAAACCCATAAAATTCATTTTTAATCATTTACAACCCTTTTCTCTATTTTTCTATTTTAAATACCCAATTTTTTCAAATAAAACCCGTGACTAGGATCCAAGTAAGCAAGTTACCTAATCTAGCTTAAAATCTGATTTATTATATTTTTCGGATTCCAAAACTACCTATATTTACAAGTTAACGTGTTATATGGGGGTGTAACTATGACACACATTGAATTTGGAAAGATCTTCAAATGGTTGTAATGGATGTAGGAATTAATTTAGAAACTTATTTGAAATTGAATATTAAATTCAACATTAACGCATTAGTAATCTACATGTGATTAACGTTTTGGTTTATTTAATAAATAAAACAATTATGTTGTTTTCCTTTTATGAATTATACTACTAGTAATATATTTTATTATAGTTTTATGAATAATAGTGTACATTCTAATTATGTTGAAAAATATTTTGATAATCTATTTATAGTTTGTTTTATGAAAAACATTTTTTTAAATGAACCTATTTTTTTCTTTAAATAATGTATCCTTTTTTCTCTAAATAAAGTACCTACATTTTTGTTTTATGAAAAATAATTTGATCTTATTGTTTGATTTATGAAAAACAAATTTTTTATTTGAATGAACCTATTTTCTCTCTCCAAATAATGTACCTAGTAAAACAATGTACCTATTTTTTTTTTTTTTTTTATATAAATGAACCTATTTTTCCTCTCCAAATAATGTACCTATTCACATTCATAGGTACATTGTAAAATAATTTACCTATGAGTAAATAATGTACCTATATTTTCTATAAATGATTGTGTACCTATTTTTAATTTATGAAAAATGTACGGAAATTTCAATTACAAAGTAACTGACTTAGTTTTTTTATTTATTTTTTATTTGGTAAATAATATATTTATATTTTATTTAAATAATATATTTATATTTTTATACTTATATATTTATATTTATATTTTTCATAGGTACATTATTGGATATGTAATTTAAATATATTGGTTTTTTGGTTTGCAATTTTAGGGGCCAATATGTGAGAGGGAATGACAACTGAAAGAAATGGGGTGATTGATATGTTATTAATAGGGAGTATTAATTACAATTATGGCAGTTAATGAAATGTTTGAAATAAATTATAAATAAAACATGAAGTCTAGTGGCAACGATGTAAAAACATAGGAGTACTATGACCTGTTATATCCTACTAGTCATTTAAATTTGAAATTGGATTTTACACATAGATTTATTGATGGGTATATGCCTAGGAAATAGAAAATGTAGGGATCTATATTAGACATGCCCATAATAATTCTTTAACATTGTAATCCTTCCATCCGAATGGAGCCTAGCGAAGCAATTTCGTTCTCTCATTTTGATGTGTGATATGATAGAAAATGATAATAGGGATGTGCTCTTGGCACCTACTTTGTTTCACTAATTTTATCTTTCTAGGAAACAAATTTAATGAAGGAGGCTATGATGCAAAATACGACAAGCCGATGGAAGTAAATTGATAATTTAGATCAAGTTGCTGAGATACCATGTGAATGTGAATGAAGGAAGTGGAAGAGAAAGAGTTGATAAGACGTCCAGACGATCACATATCACTATTTGTACATTTAAGTGAGCATCATCACCGATTTTTATTTGTAACCACCCCCCTCAAACTTACTATTGAGATAAGGTTTGCGAACACAGTTGTTCTCTCTTATTCAGATTAGATAAAGATAATGGGAATTGCAATTTCTAATGAACAACTAACTTCATAAAAGCGTTTTGACTTTAGTTGTCAAGATGAAAATTCCACAAACCCAAATAGCATAAGTCATTGTTTTGATTGTTAACTAAAAAAAAAACTTATTTGAGGGATATTGTTAAATTTCAGGGAGACGAGTTAGCGGCACACTATTAGCAACACCGATATTGTCCTCAACTTAACCACCTATAATGCCCAATAGGTGTGAGGTTTTATCACAAAAGGCCTCGGTGATATTAGTAGTGAAATCATTCATTATATCTTGTATTTTATTTAGTCAAGTTTCCAATGTGAGATTTATATTCTTCAATAGATATCTCTATGAAAAAAAAATCGCTTGAATTCCTCATATGATTTGAACTCAAATAAATGATTGTTATTTTAGTAAATTTTTGAAGCGCCATGTTCGTCTATTTCGTTAATCACAACTAAATATCTTTTAATTTGTCTCTATTTTTGGTAGACGTGGTGTTAAGCTAGTTGGTCGGGGCAATGAGCCCACTCACTCTAACACCCAAATTTAAAAGTTATTTTTTTTTATAGATTTAATTAATTTAGAATAATTTAGACAATCACTTAGTATATGTGCTCTTCAATAAGGCACACATGTTTGATGGGATTCTATGTCCATGTTTTGCTGGGATTTAATCCTCAAATCGAAAGTCAAAACGAATGTTGAATTTTATTTTATTTTTACAATTTTTAATTTTTTAATGGCTTCAAAATATGCATGCAGTTGGGATATGCCAGCATTTACAACAACATAGTTTTGATTTGAAAGAGGAGGTTGAAGCCAATCCAAGCTCAAAAGTCATTACAATTAAGGGCATGACGTGTATAATTACAGTTGCGAGGGCACCGTCTCTCTCATATATGAGCTTATTTTGTCAATACATTTAGAGTGCTGCTAAACGAACTATAAAATTAACTGAGCACACCCTATGGTCTAAGTATACCATAATATTTTAATCAAAATGTAAAATTAACTAAGTACACCTAATTTAACTACCAAAAATACCCTTGGTACACCCTAATCCTAAACTTTTACATAAATTCGTATCCTCTTTTCAGATTTTGGATTTCCATCAAAATCTTTAATTTTGTAAGCTGATGTGAGAATAAATTTGCTAACTCCTTCAATTCAAAGCTTGATTCTTGTAAATTCTTGTAACTCTCCACTTGAAGCAGGAACCAAGTTTGAACGCGCCTGATTCTTAATTCTATCAAGTTGAATAATGTTGGCCATTTCAACACCACTGTAAAAAATTTCTGATATGTCAGTGACTTGTTGGGGCTTTCTTCCCAAGTTGATACATCCAATGATATGCTGGTCTATTTGGCGGTGTTGCACTTTTATTTAAATCTTCTCTTTGATTGATATAGCCACCTGTCTTCTAATGTTCATCATTTGTTTCCAGCAGTAACTTTGTAGCTATCCCTAGGTTTTCTTCCCTTTAATTTGTGTGAGTCTCTACTGGGACCAGGAAGTTGTTTCAACATCTTTTCTACAAATCTCTGATATTTCGATGGAGGTTGATAAGTGTTTGTCTGCATTTGTTCCTCATGGCTTCGCCATTTCGTTCTCCACTTCTTTCTTTCGGTGGCCTTCTTTTATATTTAAAATTAGAGTCTATTTATTAAAATTACATTTATTTCATAATTTAATACATATTTTTTGGTAATTTAATATTAGGGTACATTAGTAATTCAATGAATAGTTTGGTAATAGGTTGTACTTAGTTAATTTTAGGGTTTATTTAGCGGCACTCTAAATTTAATGCCAACCACAACTACTTATTTTGCATGAATCTCTATCTCTAATTTGACGTATAAAGAGTCATATATATATAATTGAATATAATTGATGGATGGTGGACAAGACTAAAGGAAGTTGAAGTTACACCCAAAACTAAATTGGTAATAGAAAATATATAACTGTCCCTTAACTTTTTGATCTAGAACAACTCTTCAAATAGACAGTGTAGAGAAATGACGTTTTCTTTGTAGATCTTATTATGTGTTTGTTTTTAGGAAGTTTATTGGTTTGAGGCTTATTTGGTGCGTAGGATTGGATTGGATCTTATTCTATGCTTGTTTCATTTCTTCCTTCAACATACCGTAAATTTCCAATCCAATCCAATCCTAGTTAGAGACCAAATGAGCCCTTGGTGCATTGACGTAGGAATGATCAAAGCGGCATGCTCCGTTCAGGTCTGAGGAATATTTTACTTGATTAGTAAAAATATTAAAAATTAAAAAAAATTAAAATATTTTTTTAGTACAAGCGATTGGGAGAAGGGGGTTTACACAAATATTCATTGGGTGCCTGGGTGTTTTATACTTCTACTCACATGAGTGAAGGTGAAAGAGCTCAACAAACTTCTGCTCGCATTTCCTAATAAGAAACATTTTGTTATAAAACTAAGGGAGAATTGTAGAGAGAATTGGAAAGTAGAGGAAGACAATAGAAATTGTTCAATCAACTTGTATTTCTCATCTTGATAAGACCTCTTATTTATAGGCTTACAATGGTAAGAAGACATTAACAACTCATAAGTTACAAGCCCATAACTATGGTATTTAGTGTATAGGTTACAAAGAATTAGAAAGGGTGAATGCTAAGAGGTATGGTGGTCATCCACCAACTCATGTATTTACAACACTCCCCCTTGGATGTCCACCATACAATTGACATAGTTGCCTCATTAAAAACCTTGCTAGGAAAACCCAGTGGGACAAAACCTAAGCAAAGGGAAAAAGAGTGCAACATTCTTCTGGATCATTGATATGGTGTTGGACGTGCTTATGCTGCCTCGTTAAAACCTTGATAGGAAAAACCCAGTGGGACAAAACCTAGTCCAAGGGAAAAGAGTACAGCGCACATATGTCCTATATGTAGAAAATTGTTGAATCATCCCCCTGATGAATTACTCCCCCTGATGAGGACAAACTTGAATTATTTGAAGATACAACACAAATGATATTGATATCTCATTTTCCTCCGACAAAGCAAGCTTTGATAATGCTTTGTATAAAAACTTCTTCAATATCATCACTGGAGGATGTATGTGTGTCATTCCTTTGAATCCCTGTTGAGGTTAGAGTAATACCAAAAATATCTAGACTATTTTCACAAATCCTTTCACATTAACGATTCTTAAAATAACATCATATTCTATAATATCATAGTAATATAAGCAAACTCATACGTTATCGTTACGAGAACAAGAATATAAAATTTCATGATGTAATAAGCTTATTCATATAAATTTTTGTATACTATGCTAGCATGTCATAGGCTCTTCAAGAGACCTAAATATTCTGATAACTTCTTTAAAAATCTGAATACGTTGCAACGATATTGAACTTGATCTTGAACTCATAATTCAATCAAAGTGCTCACTGAGGCAATTATATCACTTTCATTTCATGATATTTGAATATAGACATTGAGCTTCAGGCTCCTTAACTTCTTAGAGATTTTCTTTCAATAATTTATATAATGTATGACATTTTACATCTCTCAGAATTTATTCCTATGTATTCTTCAAAAGATCGCTTCTGGCGATATGCTTAACTTCATAATCTTTTTAGATTTTTCATCTCAAATTCCTTTATTAAATTAGGGGAAGCCTTTGTAAACTCTTCAAGAGTTCTAACAAAATTCTTCATATATATACTGCAATGATGGTAAACTCATTTTCAAATTATTTATATATCCCTTTTGTAATAGATATTCATTAAGACGATTATACCATATTCTTCCACAATACTTTAATCCATACAAGGATCATTACAAGCCATCATATTTTAAATCATTTGCTTCAGGCATTCTGAATCCTTCAGGAATTTTTATACACATGAATTTTCCATAAATATGCATAACATAGCTGCATATGTTTACCATCATAATCCCATATCTTTACTGGGAAACGTTGTGCCATATCATCAAGTGATTTATTTCACTTCATCTCAAACACCAATTTGGAACATATACATTTTTATATCCTTTTGGTGTTTTAACTATAGGTTCAATCATTGCACTTTTTCCGGAAATATTCAACTTTACTGGACTGCCTCTTCCAGATGGCCAATCTTTATTTACATTTGTCGACAATTATAACAAGTGGTGCAATATCATCATGTATAGCCCTTGATAACTTTAGTACGTACTATAAACCAATATATCATCAATTCATGATCCCACAATTCTCATGTGCATGCGCATGCATAATTTATAAGCATCTCATTGCTTTCATTATTTCTGGTACCAGTGCCACTTCAGAGGCTTTCATTGTCACTTCATGGACAAATATCTCTTTTAAGATGTATAATTTATAGAATGTGGATCATAACCTCTTCTAGAGTGTTATTTTGAGTAGGGCTTAAACTTTGCAATTAATCTCCTCTTCTGAGGAATTAAGTCTTTGAAACCTATAGATCTGTCATGCTTCAGGCATCCAACAGCTTTTATGGGGAGTTCAATTTTTGCAATCTATAAATCTGTCATGCTTCAGGCATGCAACAAATTGGTATTAGTAGTCACTAACTTTGTGTCTGTATTTGCTTATGGTCATTTGACTTACAATCCTTTTTGTGTTTGAATATGCTTCTGGCATTTATCTTTTATACCAATTTGTTTGATGAGACAATAATAAATGTATTCCATAATCATTCACGTCGTTCTTTTGTTCTTTCAGGAACAACCAATTCTCCCCCTAACGACGGGAATTTTGGTCTCATCAAAATAATACCAAGCATGTCATAAGTATTGTCCTTCGAGGACCTTAATTCATGTCATAAGTATTGTCCTTCAAGAACCTTAATGCATTCGGCGTGCATAATATTAATATTGACATGTTAATGAGTTGTCCTTTTGGGACTTTAATCTATTCATTGTATTATCAATGTATTCAACTTGCAATCTTCACAATTTTCATTGTATTTAATCATTTAGAAATAGATACATATCAGGATGATTCAAGCCTTTCCTCTAGAATGGTCTTTTGTATATAATCCAAGTCATTCTTCTAGAATGATATTTTGTACATAATGCAAGTCGTTCTTCTGAAACACTCTTTTTGTACATAAAACATGTCGTTTTTTTTTTTTTTTTTTTTTTTTGCATGCCATTCTTCCGGAATGGTCTTATCTTTTCATTTTGTGCTTTGAACTACAGGTTCAAATTATATATATAAAAATAATTAAATTTAAGAACCAAGGAACTTGAAAGTTCCAATTAGAATTTGGTTACAATATTTTGATTCCATTGTGGAAAACATGATAGAGATAAAAGAAACAACGTTTGATTCTGAACTTCAGGTTCAATTAACATCTTATATATGTTATACCAGAACTGCAGGTTCTTGACATGATATGAACTACAGGTTCATATTAATATTAATCTAAAAAAATGATGAACTTTGGATATATATTAACATATATCTGGAACTGCAGGTTTGAGTACATATATCAAATTTAAAAAGAATATTTGGTTTTGAACTTCAGGTCCAAATTTGTATTAATATGATATTTTTCAAGGTAATAAAATAAAACGATAATAATATAAAATATATATATATATAGAAAATCTGAAATCCAAACAATGTTGAAACTTCAAGTTCTTAACATGATTATATTTTTCAACCCATATTCAAAATACATATGCACTTGTTGAAATATCAATTTGGAGATTGACACAATTAGAACTTCAGGTTCTAGAATTTACCTATTTTAATGCACATGTGGCCGAAACTTATAATTTGGATTAGACTTAATAAGAACTTCGGGTCCTAAGATATTTGAACTTCGGGTCATATGAAGAACTTCACGTCCTTAAATATAAATTATTGAAATGAAAACAAATAACTGAATATAACAATAAAATAAAATAAATTGTTGGAACTTCTGGTTCCAAGTTAGGGAAAAATCAAAGAACTCCAAGTCTTGATTTACTTTATGAGAATTGCAGAACTCCAAGTCCTTATATAGATATTATATGGATTGAGAACTAAGAGACTTCGGGTCTTTATTTAATTATATAAGAATAATTTAGGGACTTCAGGTCCTTACAATAAAATAAATTGTTGAAACTTCTGGTTCCAATGAAAAAAAGAATCAAAGAGCTTCAGGTCTTCATTTGTGTTTTAAAAAATTGGGGAACTTCGAGTCCACAAATATTTATATTATAAGGATTGCCTTTTAAGAACTGGCCCTTACATATAAAATATTGACAAAAATAAAATACAACAACCAAAGTAAGACAATAATTAAATTGCCGTAAAATAAATAGTTGAAACTTCTGGTTTCAATAAAAGTGATTGAAGAACTTCCGGTCTTTTATGCCTTTTGAGAAAAATGAGGAACTTCAAGTTTACAAATAGTTATTTTACAAGTATTGATATGGGAGATCTTCTGGTCCCAATTAATTGAAAATGAATTTAGGAATATGTAAACCTTAATTGACTATAAATATAATATAGTATGCACCAATAATTTCCTCATATCACTTAGAACTTTTGGTTCTATAATTATCACATTTGTTCAATATTTAAACTTCAGGTTTAAATTATTATGATATGGACTTCAGGTTCCAATATCTGAATTAACAAAATCTCTTTTTCATTCAGGTACATGGTGCTAAAGTTGTTCACAATAAATTGAACACATTACTGTATAGTGGGATTTACAGCTCAAACGAGACTACACAGCTTATGAGTGTCTTCAAATTTATAAACCATAACAATGAGAGAACCAACTAATATTTGGTATTGATCAACGTGGTTCACGTTAACATTTAATCACCTTTTCACTTTGTGAACCATAAAATTATATATGTACATACACATATATAAAAGGATTTTCTTACCTTTTTAGATGTATAGAAATTGTAGCTTCTGGCTCATTCCTTCACATGCATAGAATTTAGGATCTTCAAGTCCTTCATTAAATATATTGAGGATCAAGATCTTCGGGTCTTAATTTCCCCCCTTTTTTTTTTCAGCTCCATCATAATACACATAGAGTGTAACCTATATTATCTTTTCGTTTCGTATAAATGGGCATTGATTGCTTCTGGCAATTATGATTTCAGTTATATATATAAAATAACCGTAAGTATCAATATTATATTACTATTATAAAATGAAATTACCTAATAACCCAACATAAATAAAATAAAATAAAATAAAATAAAATGAGTAAAGTGGTATAAATGAGGAATAAAAAAAAATAAATTAAAGACTATGAAATTCCAAGATAATATAATATTAATATGGATTCAATATGTAGATAAAACTACAAGTTTAAGAATTGGATTTCCAACCAATTCAGGTTCATATAGGCACAAATAAGTAATGAACTTCAGGTTCATATATAGTATTAAGATCCATAAAAAACTATGAACTTCAAGTTCATATCAACATATATTCGAAACTTCAAGTTCGAATACGTAGATCTAAATAAATTGAATTAATAGTTGTGCTTTGAACTTCATACTCAAATCGATGTATATGCATTCGAAACTTCTGGTTCGGGTTCTTGACATATGTAGACCTCATGGAATTCTGATTTTGATTAATACAAAATCAAGGAGTTTCATGTCCTTATGTGCTCTTTAAATTCATGGAACTTCACAACCTTAATTATTTGGAATCAAAGAACTTCAGGTTTTGATTCAATCAAAAGGACTATGTCCTAATCAAGTTATATGATGAGGATCGAGGAACTTCGGGCCCTAATCTTTTGTATAATACAAACTCATTATAATAATTAAGATCATACTTAAGATCAAATAAACAAACAAATAAATAAAACATGGCATTATATTCATGTGTAATAAGAATAAGGATTTTTTTTTCTTAAACGAGCATGATGAAGTCTGATGGTGAGTACAAAGAAACTCTATACCATGTGATGACTCTAGCTCATATAAAAAGAAAGAAAATTCAGAGAAAGAAAACATACCAAGAGCAATGTCGTGCTGATAACGTGTTATAAAACTAAGGGAGAATTGTAGAGAGAATTGGAAAGTAGAGGAAGACAATAGAAATTGTTCAATCAACTTGTATTTCTCATCTTGATAAGACCTCTTATTTATAGGCTTACAATGGTAAGAAGACATTAACAACTCATAAGTTACAAGCCCATAACTATGGTATTTAGTGTATAGGTTACAAAGAATTAGAAAGGGTGAATGCTAAGAGGTATGGTGGTCATCCACCAACTCATGTATTTACAACACATTTTTCTTTGTTTTCAAATTACTTTTCTTTTCATTTTGTTTTTTGTTTTCATCTTTTCTTATTTCTGGTTATATATATATTGACTCTAAATAATATTTATACGGACCAATATTGATTGGATTTGGCAACACAAGATGCCATGTTAAACTACTAAATTTGATCAAAGATTAAGACTTTGACAACAACAAGAAAAGATTAAGACTTTGCCAACATATAATAAGCTAGACAGATATTTGACAAGAAAAGATATTACCATATAAAAAGCCCCTGTTTTTAGGGTATAACCAAGATGAGTGATGATAATGATGCCTACGTACCCACCAATAATTACAACTTTAACGGTTGAGATGAGCATGACTACCTATGTACCTTGATGCCACCTCATACTTTTAATACACAGGTTCATTGTGGGCCTAAAGAAATCGATGTTATTATGACAGCTCCAAAGTTTGGGAGAAGAAGAGAATTTACGGATCAATAATGCCTCATGTGGCTTGCTTTTGGTAGCTATTCACAATTGGGTTATCTTTGCATTTATACTATTTCTCAAGCGGTAGGGCATATGACATCAAAGCCAAAGGGGTGGCCCCTAAGCTCACATAAAACCACCTCATCCAAATTAAATTCGTTAGAGAGAGAGTTGTCGTTCATCTATGTTATAACACATAAATGAACTATATATATATATATCACTTGAAGTATTTCAATACTATATAATAATTTAGAGCGAAGTTTTATTTACCCATATTATAATACGTAAACGAATTATATCATGTGACTGTATTCCAATACCATATGATAATTTTTCCTCATAACCAAAGTAATATCTCATAGCAATCTCCAATATCCCTTCGATTGGACCAAAAAAACTAAAAAAGATAAAAACGTAGAGAGAGAGAGAGAGAGAGAGAGAGAGAATTGATTTCAGCGCAGTTATATATAATAACCACAACTGCCACTGACCCATCTCGCCCACAGTGCTGCCGTAACATAACATAGTCAACCACACAAGCTGCTTATGACTAGCTCTTAATGACTCATCTAACTTTTTTCTCTCTATTTATTTCCTTTTTTATTTTAAATTTTTGGGGTTCTTTTTTGTTTGTATTTCAATGAAGCCATCCTCCCATCCATATGCTGTAATTTCATAAACACCTTCACATGTGCCCAGCCTCATCTTCTTCTTCCACAGCTCTCATAAACACATTGCTCATCATTCACTTTAATCAAACACTTTCTTGAGAGAGTTGAGGCAAAATAAATGGCGCGGCCGGACACATTTTCCGGCAATGGTACTACTCATGAGGCAGAAGGTATCATGTTGAAGGAGATGAAGAAGATGAAAGAAGAAGAAGGAAATGCTAAAAATGACAGTAAAGATACGCAGCGCAAGGTTTCATTGTTGAAGCTCTTCTCCTTCGCTGATTCTTATGACTACTTTCTAATGGCTATCGGATCTGTTGGCGCATGTGTTCATGGTGCTTCTGTCCCTGTCTTCTTTATCTTCTTTGGCAAGTTGATCAATATTATTGGCATGGCTTATCTCTTTCCCAAGGAAGCTTCTTCCAAAGTTGCTAAGGTATATTAATTATATTATATATATCTATATAAGCTATATATATTCGACTTGAATTTCATCTTATATTCTTCTTCTTGCAGTACTCCTTGGATTTTGTATATCTCAGTGTGGCTATATTGTTTTCTTCATGGACGGGTACGATTGGATTTTGTAAATCAAGCATTATTAGAGAGTTTGATTAATTTTAATTTTTTTAAAAAAATAATGTTGTGAATATAAATTTATATTTCTGTAGAGGTGGCTTGTTGGATGCATACTGGGGAAAGGCAAGCGGCCAAAATGAGGATGGCATATTTGAGGGCAATGCTTAATCAAGATATAAGTCTTTTTGACACTGAAGCTTCCACAGGAGAGGTTATATCTGCAATTACAAGTGACATTATTGTTGTTCAAGATGCCCTTTCTGAGAAGGTGAGGCTCTCATGTTAATTATATCACAAAATTAATTTTCATTATTAGTAACCTACTACCTACTACCTACTAGTTATAATCATAAGCATAAATATTTAGCTAATTAATGCATGAATACATTATTCATCATAAGGTAGGTCCAACCTTATTAATAAGAGACTAGTGGACCATTTGTTTCCAAACTTTTTTTTTTTATAATTTTTAATAGTTTTTTCCAAATTTTATTGTTTGAGAAAAAGCGACGAATTGCATTCATAATTCAGGTCTAAAACCGTCAAGTCACAAAGATCTTATATTTGTATTTGTATTGATTAAAGAAAATAATACAGAAAAAATAGGAGAGGAAAAAGGTTGATGAATTAATGAAAGAAGTGGGATTTATGAGAGTCAAAACAGTTGTTGTTGTCTAGGGTTTTTGATTCCATTTTCGTGTGGAAATCAGCGTGAGCTTTATCTAATTTCTAGGGCTGTCTCTCTATGGAGACGGAGACGGTGCAGAAGTAAATGCTAGGCTAACAGCATTTATAAGTCGGTTGAGGGAGTTGGTTGGCTTTCGATTGTTTCGTTGTCTTTAATTGCCAGCTGGATAGGCTTCTCTTTTCGGAAATAATTTAAGATGAGAAAGTATTTAGGGCATCTAGAGCAACATTAATTATGTTTCTATCAGATCAGATCCTTAATAATTGATCCAATCTTCTGTCATTGCACTCCTCCATGGAATTTTTTTATACCTATAACGGGGATAACACTGTTTTTCTATTCCCGACCAATAACACAATAACACGTAGAAAATTTATCCTATATGTCATTGCGTTATTAGCCGGAGATAGCAAAAAATGTTATTCCCGTCGCATGAGAGTTTCTCTCCCGTCATGGGCTATTTTGAAGCATGGCAGACCAGCATGGGATGTGACCATGTTTTTTTTTTGTTTTTTGTTTTTGGTGTAAAACATTATGAAAATAGAGAATATAAGAATAAAAAGTAAAAAAGGTGACAATTTACTGATTTTATAATCGATCACAATTTTAAGGAAACAATTATAGTAGTGAATTAATTAGAAAATTTAGGACATAATTTAAATGACCCTCGTATTAGGTTTAGTAATTTTTCGTTACAATTCTTGACTCGATTGAAATTTGATTTATTTGGTTATAAGATTCGTAAAGAAGATTTCTGTAATTCGTTGTACCTTATTTAATAAGTTTTTTGGTTATAAGATCAATGATTGCTCTTGTGTGTGTGCATAGGAAAAATTAATTAATTAATGTGAAATATTTAACAAATTTCTGCAGTTTTTAATGTAATATATATATAGTTGAATGATGAGGGTGGATGATGATGCAGGTGGGGAACTTCATGCACTACATAAGCCGATTTGTAGCAGGATTCATAATAGGGTTTGTTAGGGTATGGCAAATTAGTCTGGTCACTCTCTCCATTGTTCCATTAATTGCCCTTGCTGGTGGTCTCTATGCATATGTTACAATTGGTCTCATTGCAAGGGTTCGCAAATCTTATGTCAAGGCTGGAGAAATTGCTGAAGAGGTCACCTCTCTCTCTCTCTCTCTCTCTCTCTCACTCTCTCTCTCTCTCTCTCTCTCTCTCTCTCTCTCTCTCTCTCTCAATTGATCTCATTGCTAGGCCTCTGTCTTCCGGAAAGGGATCCCTTATACTGCTTTATTTGATATATATATTTTCTTTTTGTGATTATTTGATCAGGTGATAGGAAATGTGAGGACAGTGCAAGCATTTGCAGCAGAAGAGAAGGCAGTAAGAGAGTACAAGACAGCTCTTTTGAATACGTACAAGTATGGGAGAAAAGCAGGACTAGCAAAGGGTCTTGGGCTTGGCTCCATGCACTGCTCCCTTTTCCTTTCATGGTCGTTGCTTGTTTGGTTCACCAGCATCGTTGTTCACAAGGGTATCGCCAATGGCGGCGACTCCTTCACCACCATGCTTAACGTTGTCATTGCTGGCCTGTAAGTTTTATTTTCTACTATCTTAACTTGTTCTTACCAATATGTTTACTGGAAGTCCGGAACATATATTAAGTTGAGCATTAGTTAATGATAAGGTCACGCAAGGTGGGGGATGAAACTGACTGTTTGATCAGGATCTTTGAGTCAATAATTTCAGATTTTTAGATTAGCAAAATTCAGTCTACGAGTTGGAAGTGAAGACAATGAAAATCACAAATCAGTACGCCTTAGGACGCATTTCTGATTCACCAATTCTTATCTCTTTTGAATTTGAGTGGAGGCAGTATAATGTAGCTATATATGTAGAAGCATATGGTGTACTTCATCAACTTTATGTTGTTAATGGAAGCTTCAAAAGTTTTCTGAAGTACATTACCAACTTTGGTGAATAATGAGGTAGTCATTTATAAAATATGAACAAAATTTTACTGGTAAACATAGAACTTGGTTTTGTATAGAAACAGTAAACTACTGGAGCGTGGAGGACAAGGCATAGTGCTTCAGTTAGATTTCACTATATAAAATGTGGAAAGCTGTAGAAAACCTCAAGATGTTTATATGACATTTGACTGAGTTGGTTTATAGTTGTGATGAATGTATTGTGGCTTAGAAAATTTCGATTTACGTCAAACTCAATGATACTATTTGCTTTTTACTTGAAAGGTCTCTGGGGCAGGCAGCACCTGACATCACTGCATTCATTCGAGCTAAGGCAGCGGCCTATCCCATATTTGAAATGATAGAGAGGAACACAGTAAGCCGATCCAGCAGCAAGAATGGCAAGAAGCTGGACAAAATTGAGGGGCACATCCAATTTAAGGACATATGTTTTAGTTACCCGTCTCGTCCCAATGTTACTATATTCAACAAGCTCAATCTTGATATCCCTGCTGGAAAGATTGTAGCCCTTGTGGGAGGAAGTGGGTCTGGAAAGAGTACTGTTATATCTTTGATTGAACGCTTCTATGAGCCACTTGCCGGCCAGATATTATTAGATGGAAATAATATTGGGGAGCTTGACCTTAAGTGGCTTAGGCAACAGATTGGGCTGGTAAACCAGGAGCCTGCACTTTTTGCAACAAGCATTAGGGAAAATATTCTCTATGGAAAATCCGATGCTACATTCGATGAGATCACACGTGCAGCTAAACTCTCAGAGGCTCTCTCTTTCATAAATAACCTCCCAGAGAGATTCGAAACTCAGGTAATGATATGTTATTTCTCTAAAGAACTTGCGTGTTTCCTTGTGCATAAATTGGATGCAGATGTGGATACAACTGCAGAAATCTATTACTTGGATCCAGTTTCATATGGTGCATAATTTCTGTAGAAACATATAGCTTGAGGAAACAAGAGGACTTTTGTACAATGAAAAGTAGTCTCTGCCACTTCAACACTGACTTTTCAAGAGAATGCTTGGTGAAGACCAAGAATTAATCATGATATATATGGATATTGCCAGCAGACATAGTAGAGAAGTAGATGGGACCTTAGAGACTTTTTCTTTTTTGCTTTTCATTGATTGATGCTTAAATGTTCTTTTCCAGGTTGGTGAGAGAGGAATACAACTCTCAGGAGGACAAAAGCAAAGAATTGCAATAGCACGTGCAATAGTGAAGAATCCATCCATTCTTCTATTGGATGAAGCAACAAGTGCATTGGATGCAGAGTCTGAGAAGAGTGTCCAGGAGGCTCTTGATCGTGCCATGGTGGGACGAACGACAGTAGTAGTGGCCCATCGTCTTTCTACCGTTAGGAATGCAGATGTAATTGCTGTTGTTCAAGAGGGGAAAATAGTGGAAACTGGGAGTCACGAGGAGCTCATTTCTAACCCGAACGGTGTCTATGCAGTACTAGTACAACTACAAGAAACGGCTTCTTTGCATCGACACCCCTCACTTGATCCTCACTTGGGTCGGCCACTAAGGTACTTGGTTGAAAGTGTTACATCTTGGAGACTTTATATGAAACATTCTGATGCCTAGAGCAACATCAACTATTTGAAATGAGTAGAATAATTTATGGAAAGTATTATAATGAGTTTGTTAGAGGCTAATTAAAGAAAATCTTTTACTTCGAAATATTAATGCTCTCCTTAAAAGGGAGGAGAATGGGAAGCCTTTGAATGTGTTTAGCTTGTAAATTCGTCTCTGACATTCATGTCTTCATAATATCTATTTTCTTTTGCAGTATAAGGTATTCACGAGAATTATCCCGCACTACAACAAGTTTTGGAGCCAGCTTCCGTTCTGATAAAGAATCTCTTGGCCGTGCTGGTGCTGATGGAATAGAGACCGTAAAGTCAAGACATGTTTCAGCAGGGAGATTGTATTCCATGGTTGGACCAGACTGGTATTATGGGGTGATTGGCACCATTGGTGCCCTTATTGCCGGAGCTCAGATGCCCCTTTTTGCTCTTGGGGTCTCTCAGGCTCTTGTTTCCTTTTACATGGACTGGGACACAACATGTCATGAGATTAAAAAAATCTCTTTACTCTTCTGCGGGGCTGCGGTTTTAACTGTCATTGTTCATGCCATAGAGCATCTTTGTTTTGGAATTATGGGAGAGCGACTCACTCTTCGTGTTAGAGAAAAGATGTTTTCTGGTATGTCACAATCAAATACTGTATTATCCCAGTTGCATAAATAGGGTGTTAATTGAAGTTTTTTTGTTCTTCCCTTCGAAAGCTGTTTGTATGATCTCTTCAAGGTTTGAGGTCCAATCAGTCCAAATATTTATATATATTTTTCATGTTTCATTGGTGTCCTTCCTTCATCTTGAGAATGCATTGTCCCTCATATATTTCAAAAAACAGATCACAACAGGTTGTTATGTCTTGTCTGATTGCACTAATATATGCCTACGTGTGGGAACATATTTGTATTATACATACGTAAAGTTTTCCTTCGTTGAGCTTAGAATAAGATTGTATGATATTGATTACTCTTTTTAAAATTTTCTCTTATAATTGATTGCAGCTATTTTGAGGAATGAGATCGGATGGTTTGATGATACAAACAACACTAGTTCTATGCTTTCGTCGCGTCTAGAAAGTGATGCAACTTTGTTAAGAACTATTGTTGTTGATCGGTCAACAATTCTTTTACAGAATGTGGGTTTGGTTGTTGCCTCATTTATCATTGCCTTCATCTTGAATTGGAGAATCACACTCGTCGTCTTAGCCACGTATCCGTTGATCATCAGCGGTCACATCAGCGAGGTCCTACTTTCTTCTGTAGCTTTAAAGAGATAAGGAAGACATTTATTTATAGTATGCTAACAGTTTTTATCTTTTGTTGCAGAAACTTTTCATGCAAGGCTATGGTGGCAACTTGAGCAAAGCATATCTAAAAGCTAACATGCTAGCTGGGGAGGCTGTGAGTAACATGCGCACTGTTGCTGCATTTTGTTCTGAGGAGAAAGTCATTGACCTTTATTCTCGTGAGCTTGTTGAGCCTTCTAGACGTTCATTTACTCGTGGTCAGATTGCTGGCGTATTCTACGGTGTATCCCAGTTCTTCATATTCTCATCCTATGGCCTGGCCTTGTGGTATGTAGCTTTACCTCATTCACTCCACGTTTGCCATAAAAAATGCAATTTGGATAATGAATAATTTGCCATTAGGTTTATGGTGTTTGAGTATTCTAGTATCCTTACTTTATTTCACATGTTCGAAGAGCTTCATGTGAATTGATAGCTTCTTTTCTTCTCCTTCGTCTTGCTGTTCAGGTATGGTTCTGTTTTGATGGGAAAGGAGCTTGCAAGCTTTAAAGCTGTCATGAAATCATTCATGGTGTTGATTGTGACGGCATTAGCAATGGGTGAGACTTTAGCATTAGCCCCCGACCTTTTGAAAGGGAACCAAATGGCGGCATCAGTCTTTGAAGTTTTGGATCGTAGAACCGAGGTCCTGGGGGACATAGGAGAAGAGCTTACAAAAGTGGAAGGCACAATTGAGCTTAGGAGTGTTCACTTTAGCTACCCCTCAAGACCAGACGTATTGCTTTTCAGGGACTTCAGTTTGAAAGTCAGGTCAGGCAAGAGCATGGCATTAGTGGGGCAAAGTGGTTCTGGTAAAAGCTCTGTGCTTTCTCTAATACTCCGATTTTACGATCCAACAACTGGGAAAGTCATGATTGATGGTAAGTCTTATGCATAAAACTTTGCTCTATTGCTGTGACAGGGAACAAGTAAATCTGAACATAGAAGACAATACTTGATGCAATTTTCAAAGGAAATCCATGTTTAACATAGAAGAAAAATACTTAGTGCAATTTTAAAAGGAAATTCATGTTAACTTTGAAAAAGCAAGATCAAAACAGAATAGCGGAGCAAATTTCTGAAATAATTCAACGATCTGCGGAAGTTTAAATAGTTTATCACCCTTGGACCTTGGTGTTCTGCACCGTAAAACTTATAGGAATCTGTTCTCTGATGTTGAAAACATATGATTATTCATTCAACTTCTCTTTTTTCCAAGAGCTTTTAAATACGCTGCAAAAGTTATTTTCTTTCAATTGGGTAGGTTTATCTAAATGTTGATACACCATGCAGGGAAAGACATCAAGAAACTCAAGATCAAGTCTCTTCGAAAGCACATTGGCCTGGTTCAACAAGAACCAGCTCTGTTTGCCACATCAATATATGAAAACATTCTTTATGGAAAAGATGGATCTTCTGAAGCAGAAGTTATTGAAGCGGCGAAGCTTGCTAATGCCCACAGTTTTATCAGTGCCCTTCCTGAGGGCTATTCAACAAAAGTCGGAGAGCGAGGGGTGCAACTATCTGGTGGTCAAAGGCAAAGGGTTGCCATTGCCCGTGCGGTTTTAAAGAATCCAGAAATTTTGTTATTAGATGAGGCCACCAGTGCTCTAGATGTGGAGTCTGAGCGTGTGGTGCAACAAGCTCTTGACAGATTGATGAAGAACCGTACAACTGTGTTGGTGGCACATAGGCTGTCCACAATAAAAAATGCAGATGAAATTTCAGTTATACAAGACGGGAAGATTGTAGAGCAAGGAAGTCATTCGAGTCTTATAGAGAACAGAAATGGAGCATATTTCAAGTTAATAAACATTCAGCAACAGAACACACAACAGTAACAAGATTGAGAACAGGTTTACTCAAATTTATATAGGGGCCTCTGTTCATCACTGTATCTCTGTAATTCTTTTCATTTTCAATTTTTTTTTCTCTTTTACCATATATGATATAAACTTATCAGATGGAGAGATTGCAATTGTCTGAGAATAATGCTAATATACACATGTTGGGGATTGCTGTACAAATATGAAGTGTTATTTCTTATGGCATTCAAATGTGTCAATATGGCCTTTCCATTGTTTTTCAAGAAGTGATGGAAAAGAAAAAACACATTGGAAATTCATAAAACTAATGAAAGAAATAACCAATTGTGCATTTTTGTTTTTGGTATAGTTGTTCTAGATTTAAGATTTTTGTTGTCTAGCGAGAACCAAATGCAACCTCCTCAGTGGATTTCAGATTTATGTGTTGTCTTTGTTCAGGCTAATTGTGCTGTAAATCTGTTGTAATATGGCGTTGGATGCCAAAATTTGGACCAAGATCCAAATAAGAAAAATAAGAGTAACTTTCATAGGACGCAAACAGATTTACATGATAGGGAATCTAGTGAAAAACCCAAAACAGATACCCAGCTCTCAAACAAACCCAAAATATTTTCAAAAGGACGAGAAAACCCCGTCTCTTTAGCATCAAAGACATGCAAGTCCTAGGGCTCTTTCCTCCATCGAAGACCAATATCAACATGTGAAGAGACCAGACCAACATGTGAAGATTTTGTCTCTGTCCAATAGTTGTTACTGCGCAACGACAGTGCCAGCAATAATATTTTGTTTGTCTGTACATATTTTTTTAGAGCATTTTGTCTTAAAATGCATGTGAAATCGTTTATTTTGCATCAATTTGCATGTGAAGTGTGTATGTAAGTTCAAAGAGATAGTGTAGAACTCATGAAAAGAGAAGTACAACACCAAAGAAGAAGAAATCTCAATACTCTCCTTCTGCTTTCAATCAATAAAACTCCCTTTGTTCATATACTTTATCTTATCACACTCTCTTACTCCGACCACTGTTAATATCTCCGACCACCGTTAATTCTGGGTGATAACAATTCCAACAACAAAAGAAATTAAGTAAGTCTTTTTCTCTTTTATTTTTGATTTTCTTAGTAGGATGTCGGTCAATGAACCTCTAAGTTCTGCTCCATAGCCCTTTAAGTTGGTGTCTTTGTAGTTCCATGTTCTAGGCATAGTGTCTGGTTGTTATTTTGGCCCTTAAAAACCTTGTAGTGTTGAGATAAAAAAATATATATATCAAAGTAAATTATATCATTTCTGAAGAAAAAAAAAATTATAATCGCAAGCCAACATGTGTTCCCAAAATTTTGGAATATGTGTTGTGTTTCAAAATGGTGGATATAAAAAATAATAGGCCTAAAAATGAGGCGGAATCCTATTAGCAATTATTTGAAATTCAAACGTGTTGATTGCTCAAGGGAGGCTTATCCAGTTGGCTAAAAAAAAAAAAGAGAAGTGGAGAGATAAAAGAAAAAGATGGCTGGTGAAATTACAGCACTACAAAGAAGAAGAAAAAATTGCTATAGGTATACTGTAATCTCCATTTTCTTTTTTGTGTTAGGCATGGCATGCCACAAAGCCATTGGTGAGAAACCCTGAAATTATTTGGACGCAAATCCATGGGTGAGTAACTCCAAAATTATTTGGATGTAAAAATCCATATGGGTGAGAAATCCAGAACCTCTGCAGATGAAAACAATTCTAGGCATGTCCTAGAAAAATGGAGTTAGAGACTTATGACAGTTAGCAAACAAAACAAAAGGGGTCTTTCCTGTTGCTTCTTCTTCTCTCTACCTGAACAAGCTACAAATGAAAAAATGGGAAGTTAATTCTCTACCACCAAGTGCAGGAAAAAAAAAAAAAAGGAAAAATACTGGGGTCTAATCCGGTAGCAGAAATGGGTTATACCTCTGCCGTTGGGTAATCTGATCAACTCTCTCCCTCTTTGTTTATAAAAAAAAAAAAACTAATTCTTCTGTGCCTGAGTATGCTGCCCCAAAACAGAAAAAAGAAATTAGTTGTTAGCATGTAGACAGAACAAGAAGAGAAATCAGCTAAAAAGAAAAGGAGGACAATTTGAGGGTTGACGCCACTTTCTTGTGCGAATTGACAAAGAGTGAATGAATACCTTTTAGGGTTTTGACTGCGAAGCAAAAAAAGAGAGAATAAAATAGTAAAGGCTACAATTCCTCCACGTCTCCAATTCCTGAAGTTCCATTTGGAGTATGACTGGTTCAGCTAGAAGATGAGTCTCACGCTGGTTGGTGATGTTTCAAAAAGGCCACAGATCAATCCTGGCTTGTGGGCCAGCTGCTTAAATGACGAATGGGCTGTCCAAATTCGCCCATTGATTCTCAAAAGCTCAAAATGTTTGATGGATCTAATTGCCCATTAAAATTACAGAGGCCCAAATTGTTTAATGGATTAATTTTAAAATTCTTAAAGCCATATTTGAGTCCAAATGTAAATGTCAATTGTAGAAAATTAGTGGGTTCATAAAAATTGCTCATTATTTTTCTTGGATATTGACAATAAGAAAATGGTATAAAACCATCCAATTTTTCCCATGAGTCATCTATCTATGAAAATTTCAAAATCATTTATAAATTATAAATATAAATGAACATAGAAAACACTTATAAATTATTTTGAAAGAATTTATTTGATAATGGTATAGTTATAAGTAGGAATAAAGTAGAGCTTGAAAAATAAGACATAGAATTTTTAGGTATGTATATTAAGTTAGGAACTATAGAATTACAAGAACACATAGATAAAAAACAATTACAAGCATTTTTAGGATTATTAAATTATGTTAGAAGTTTTACCCTAAACCATCACAGGGTGGTAATCCATTAAGCATGAGTAGTCAAGCAAGACCAGTAGTACATACTTATTATTATAATGGAATTCCAATACAAGAAGTTGGAAATCCTGCTTATAAAAGAGCAAAAATATTATTAAAGCCATGAGCAAGAGTTTTTAGCATATAATTATGATTATAAAAGAGCAAAACAACAAATTTCTTTTTTGTAGGAAAAACATGAATATCAAAAGAAAGAGTATGATACAATAGTAAGAAATTTTAGAATTATTAATTTAAGATGTCAAAATTTAAGCACGATTTTACAAGAAAAAGAGGCTAATAAGCCCAACTTACTTGAGCATAATAGAGAATTTTCCCTTGAGGAAAAAACTAAACACCCATATTTTCTTCAAACCCAAGCTAACAGGTATAGATTTTTACCAGAAGATATTAAGAGTCATATGATTAGATTAAAATATGAGCAAAATACATCAATTCAGTTATACATTCAAGCTTTTCTTTTTAATTTAGACAACATGATGGAAGCATAACTCCATATGACGACCTCATTATAGAAGAAACATCATCAACTTCATTTAACGTGAAGGATCATCCCAACATACGAAGTATAAGTTCCAACCCTTTTGGCTCCATACGGCAATTAAGATGCAAAACTCCCTTGGCATCATCTGAAAAGAAGAAACAGACTCCTTAGGCAATATAAAAATGAATAAGGGCATTATTGTCCAAACACTATAATTTTGTCCATCTTTATAAATACTTCACTCATTTTCGGCTGAATCAAAATTCCCCCCTCACATGATTCACCCTTAATAGGGTTACGGGGTTTGTTTGCAGTAATGGTATGGCGTTTCGAGTTGTATGTACAGCGTTTCGGGTTGTATGCATGCAAACCAAAATCATATCAAGAGATTAAAAATAAACTTTAAATTGGTTGTTGACCTGAAATTATTGCTCCCCATTACCCGGATTATACACTTGAAATGAGCAAATTAATACATGAAAATATGTCGTTTCCAGTAAAATATGCTTCTTATGTGAGACGAAAAGGTTAAAACGGACAATAAGAAAAAGATTTGAAAACGAAGGCTATTCTGGCCTATGAATAAGTACCTTATTAAGATAATAGAGCTCGTGACACAAAATAGATTCCAATGCAAATTTCAAACAAGTTAGGGGATGTCCGGAGAAACATAAGTTAATCTTTAGTCTTTTAATATAATCATAACCCAGGAAAAAAAACAAACATTTGTCAAACAATAACTAATTAGATGCTGTTTTAAATTTCTTGTCCTACTAAAAAATTAGCTGTGCTGCAAATACAAATGGTCCCTCTTTAGAAGAAACAAGGAACCCTCTGTGTAGTTTCCCACAAAGTGACAGTGATTTTTTCTTCTGTCTACCCCCTACAATTTTTTTTAATCAAAAGAAATACGTGGAGTAATCTCAATCATACATCTGTCCAAGATTTCTTTCTAAGTTGAGGAAACCAAGTTTATTAAGTAAATCCCAGTTGGAAGATTTTCCAAATGATCCATGTAAAAAGGTCAACATATAGGAGGGATGCTTAATTAATTGTTCTTTTCAAACCCTGTCAATATTTTCCAGAGTTTTCTTGCTTCAAGGAAGGCAATGAGGTAAGAAAGGTTGAGAAATCCTCTGGCTTTATCTTGGTGTCCTTTTTGTTGCTCCTTTTGACCAATGAGAAGCATTATGTCACACTTTGAAAATTACGAAATACCTTGAGCTACCAAGTAGAGGTCAAAACCAACTCAGATCTTCTACCAAATGTCAAACATTTTTGGGAAGGTCAAACATACTACACATCTTTTACATTGAGTCCAAGCTATTTTATATTTTATTTGGCTAAGTGCACTGAATTCTATTTTAGCACACAATGATATCTACTGGCTTTTACTATCACCAGAAAAGAACTAACTTGTAAAACTTTTGTTTTTCTGCATACAAATATTTCTTCCACTTGGTTGGTTTGATATTGTCATGCCATTGTCATTCAAAATTTGTAATACAATTACAATCACATCTACTGCAAATATTCAACAATGGCTTTCTGCTTTAGCATGTAAATTTGCTTTTAAATTAATTCATCCTATAACTATATACATAAATTCTCGTATACGGACATCCGGACGTTATTATCAGTTATCTCATAGTCAGTTCTGCTAACACGTTTTTAGAGTTATCTTTTTTAATTGTTGGGTAAGAAAAAAAAATTGAAATTTAGTCCATGCAGTTCTTACTGTATGTAAATGCTTTCAAAGAGGTGAAAATTGACATTTCTGTTGCAGTAGTATGCTGATGAAAAATATGCATAAGAAGATTTTGCCTTAAGTTCATCAAGGCAGAAAAACCAATGTGATAGAATCAAATGTTGAATATAGGAACAAGAGAAGGGTAAATGTGTTCACTTTTTAATCATTTTGGCCAAGCAGTTGTGATAAAAGTATAACATTTGACCAGATTAGCATACACTGAAATTACAATTACAAGAACTAAATTTAAATCGAGCTAATACTACATAGATCAAGGTGTAATTTAATAATAAATTGACTAAAATTATTTGACCAGTTAACTTGTCTGGTGTAAAAGATAAGCTAATTTGCAGGAGCCTTAGCAGCATAGTTTCAACTTTTCTTGGCCATCTGAAAAGACAGAGAAGATAATATTTTCTCATAGCCAAACATTAAGTGTCATAAACCTCTATAGTCCGGGGGCAAAACTGAAAATGAATTTTCAATCTATATTACTGTCAATTTGGTTTACTCTTCAGCTAAACTGTTTGAATGTCTCATGTCTTTAATCTAATTTTTTTTACTTAAGGTTTCATTAAAAGGTCAATGTTTTAAACGTGCGCATTGGATGTGTCGAATTTTGAATAAGTGAAAATTCAAAACTTTGCGTGGTAAACTGAAGGGGGATCAATGTACTTTTTGGTTTCAAGAAGGAGGAGAATGTTTGGTAAATGGGTGATCAACTATGCAATGGCAAGATTTGAAAGAGCAGGTGGAGACTGCTGCATATTTTAGAACACAACTTTGAATCATTATATGTTAAACCAGAAAGAAAATGACAAAAATGATGACCACTAGGATGAGGCATGAAGATTAGCATAATTAAATTGAAGAATAGTAGAAATTAGCTGAGTTTTATTACATAGTAATGAGGTTGTGCATGACTCAACATCCCTAGAATTTCCCACAGAAGAGGATATGTCAGAGACTACATCAATAACACATGAAGAAACAAAAATTGGCACCAGTGATGCAAATTGAAAACAGGTAGATATATCTTTATTAAAAACTACAAACTAAACTGAAATTACCAGAGCTGCCTATGTTATGGTAGCCAGGAGCCTCCGGTAATGCTTGACGCTGATGCTGCATAGCTAGACTCAGGAATTCCTTACTGGTTGATAGCATTCAGTATTACTTTGATGACACATAAATCATGAACAATTTGTTTGGTACAAAAGAAAATGCATCATCATTTAAAGAATTTTTAATGAATCGTGCTCTATATCGTTCATCTTCATCGGTTTTTCAAATCAGGGCTTGTTTTTTATTTATATTTTTCATTAACTAGGAATGACCACTAGGATGAGGCATGGAAAACTTATGGATGCTGCTGTATCTTCCTTGGGTAGACCTAATGAGAACCACATATGGTGACATAACTTCTCAATAACAAAAATAAACATTACAATTCCATGAAATAAATGACAAATTATCAGATATATCTTTGGAATCTCAACTGAAATACTTGTTTACTATGTGACCAACAACAGCCAAGGACAGCACATCTTCTGCAGTAGCACACACTCTGTAATAGTTCATATCTTTTACTTTTCGTCATGTTGCCTTTTAGTTTTGTTCAGACAAAAGAAAAACATAATCCAAACCTTAAATCCTAAGAACGCCACCTTACGGCGATGGCATTCTATATCGAATAGAAATCTGACCGGTGGCTTTAGAGAATTTTACAATAATTTATCTATGATGTTACTGTCTCCATTCGACGACGACACTTGCACTACCTAATCCTGATTTTGCTGCCAATTTATTTCAAAATGGTTGCTAACTTGCTAGGTTATTTCCTGGTCAGTCGTCATTTGCTTGTTCTAGGGAGCTAAGAAATAAATCATAATGATAAAAAAGAATGAAATGACATCACCATTTGAATTACAACTTCCTTGCACCTATAAAACCAGCATGTCTCAGCAATATGTCCAAAACCAATCCTACAATCAAACAATTCTCTTACCTTTTCCCCTGTCCCACTTTCCATCTCCAATTTGGATATTGTTTTGGGTGTATTAGCAAAATGGGCAGATCCCCTTCTTGTGATGAACAGAGTGGTTTGAAGAAAGGTCCATGGACCACAGAGGAAGATGAGAAATTGATGGATTATATTGCCATACATGGCCATGGAAGCTGGAGAGCTCTCCCCAAGCTTGCAGGCCTGAACAGGTGTGGCAAGAGTTGCAGACTAAGGTGGACAAATTACCTCAGGCCAGATATTAAGAGGGGAAAATTCTCTGAAGACGAAGAAAGAGTTATCATCAATCTTCACTCAGTTGTTGGAAACAAGTATGTTAGCTTTTCTCCATTTGTAAAGTTACTTATAGAAAATTTTGCAAAACTATAATTTGCATGAAATTAGAGCTCAACTAAATTGAAGGTGGTGTTAATTTTTTTTTCTTTTAGGTGGTCAAAGATTGCAACTCATCTTCCGGGGAGAACGGATAATGAAATCAAGAACTACTGGAACACCCACCTGAGAAAGAAGCTGCTACACATGGGGATTGATCCGAACACCCACAAGCCAAGGACTGACCTCAATCACCTTCTGAATCTTTCACAGTTGTTCAGAGCAGCAAATGTTGGGCAGATGAATATGAGTTCTTGGGACAATGCCCTGAGCCTGAGGCTACAAGCAGGAGCGGCCCAACTAGCCAAAATGCAGCTACTGCAACATTTATGCATGCAGTTTGTGAACTCATCAAGTTCTGCTGCTGCTCCTCCTCCTCCACTTCCTAATATTGACATGATGAGCACTTTTGGTTATCAAAATCTCAACCAATTTGGAGGGCAAGCCAACTCATTGGAAGGCTTTGAAGGAAATAATAATGGCAATAATAATAATAATATTCCTATTTTTGACAACAACATGAGCAGTTACTATGAAGATATGCTGCAGACCAAGAACCCATTTCCTGCATTAGTTTCAGCATCTCCTGGGACTTCTTGCAACACCAGCACCAACCAAATGGAAAATAGCATGAGTGGTGATCCTGGTGCAGATTGCTTCTCCACCCACTCTCCCACCACCATCTTTGAGGCTTGGGAGAAGCTCATGGATGATGAAACCAGTGAATCTTACTGGAAAAATATTCTAGAGTGGGTTTTCATTATAATTATTCCCCCCAAATACTTCTTCATTTTTATTTCTTCTTTATTTTTGGTATAAACATTCTTAATAATCAATTCTACACCAAATTTTCACTTGATATATTTGCTTCCTTTTTACACAACAATTAACATTTTTCTTTCTGTTTTGCAGATCAATATCATAAATGCCGTCGTCATGATCTATAGCCGTGCCCTTATAAATTTGAAGAACTTTTGAAGTTCCTACACAAAATTTACTGCATTCATTATTCGTTAATAAGGTTTATTTTATTTTTTTTAAGGTTATAATTATTGTTTGATACAGCTTCTGTACTGATAATACATATATGTAGCTATACCTATGTGAAAAGATATATACTCCGAATTCTTGTAAACTTTTAGCTAAAGAATTGTCCATTTTCCATTTTCAATGCCGAATTGTTCAATGCTATTTCATAATATATCAGATAATTCATTACAAATTGAACTTATGCATAATATCAGATAATTAATTAAGCTTTTGACCATATTATTGCACGTCAAAGTCAACCATGCATGCATGTCACCGCCATTTCCACCTTATTCGACAATACATATACATATAATATATTTCTCTTGATGGGTCTCCGAGTGTCAACATCAGCTGATGAGTAAAGTTGGAAAAAAGTTGATCCCCTCGATGTTATTAATGATTCGTTTATGCATAAGTCTAGTCACTAAAAGTCAGATTAGTAGTTACATTTGCAACTGATTAGGTAAGACCAAGATTACTTCCGTTTAATACAAGTTATTGACTGGTGTGCTGAGGAGGAGCCCTTTACCAAGTTCCAACCAAACCACCTAATTAAGTTGAGTTCAGCTTCCAAATTGCCACATTGGGATAACGATTTAGTTTAGTTACTTAGAATATTAGATTATGGTTGTAATCAATGAGGATGAACACTTTCAAGACAGCCAGTTTGCTATGAATTGAATGAGAATGAGTCACTTTCAAGACACTTTTATTCTTTGTTGTTCGGTCATTTTAGCATAAAAATCCTTTTCTATGCTTTAGGCTGGCTGATTTTGCTTTATTATTTGTATATAATACTAATTTAGAAAGAAGAAAAAAATGAGTTGTTCGGGAAGAAACAAAACCAACAATTGAGAAATGAGTTTGTAGACAAAGAAATTTTGGCGAATTAAATTTCACTAAATAAGAAAATAATTCAGATTTGATGAATTGAATTGCGGGCCTCATGATTCACCCACGTGGCATATGACTCATCAAAATTGAATTAGTTGTCAAAGATGACACGTGTCAACATCCAGCAGAGTGCATCAAACGGTTCAAATTGAAGACAAAATTAAAGAGAAGAATCTTCTATGATTGACTTTAATTTAAATCAAATATTAATTAAGTCAATCAATTGAAGATAATTTGGTTATATTGCCAAATTATCGGAATTGATTTTAAATTAAATCAAAATCCCACAAAGCAAGGTCCTAAAGAAGAAAAGCTATTTAGATCAAGAATCCTACAGGAGCCTATAAATAGGAGGTCTCAAGACAAAGGAAAGGACTCTTAGACAGACGAAGCACTTAGAAGAATCAGAAAACGCTTTGCATTCTTCATCCCACTTTGGAAGAGTCACCAAGCACAACAAATAGGTGCCGGTTCCTCCACCCTAGAAAAATCCAGTCACTAAACAAGCCTTGTGCTACCCATTTGATCAAGATCAAGTCTCTACGACCCTTGTATCAATAAAAAAAATTCTTTTAATTTGGAGATCGAATCGGAGGATTTCATACATAGATTGTAACCCTAAATTTCTTTAATACAAATATTACTTTGTACACGTGTTCTTGTTTCATTTGTGTCCGGGATTTTCATGTTTACAAATTTGGCACGCCCAGTGGGACAATCTCTACTTATCATCTCTTTCTCCAATTCCAAGCTCAACCAATACACTGAAAACGATGGCTTCCAAGAAGATTCAAACCATTCTCGCAACAAGAGACAAGAGCGTGAGCGCCTCCTTCTCAAGCGGAGACTTTACTGGGGTCATCACTCGGAGCAAGGCAAAGGCGATATCCGCAACTCAACATGTCACTTCCATACCGACTCAAGCCAAGGAGCAAGATGTGATCCGAAGGTGTGAACTGGTCATTAAATTGACCTCCTTGGCAACAAAGAAGCATACCCCCCCAGCGGACGGGAGAAACTCTCTTAACGAAGAAAGTAGTTTTTCGGGCTAGAAGAATTCAAGAGAACGCTCACTCTCTCATGTTTCAAACGCTAACTCGAGCACATGCTCATACCATGGATCCCCATCTAATGACCAACAGAAGAAGATTGCCATGAAACTCTCGGCGTCCATAGGTGAGTTTTATTCTATGGCCATGCGAGTTATGGTATCAGGAGCGATTTTATTAAAGAACAGCTAGCCCATATGAGCGAAGTAGTCACAAAACTGACGAAAATGGTTAAGGAGAAAGATGCACATATTGCTTTTCTCATTAACAAGTGGGAGGCGCATCAAGATAAGGAGCCTGGTCAAGATGTGCACAAGAAAGGACCATATCATGAAGCTGAATCCAGCGAAAAGAATTGGGTCATGAAACAGTCAGGTGAGAAGTTGCATGAAAAAGGTGATGCCGCATCGATGGGTTCTTTATCGGTCCAACAACTTCAGGACATGATTGCGAACACCATCAAAGTTCAATACGGACCTCCTTCCCAAGACATGCTCATGTATTCCAAACCATACACCAGGAGTATAGACAACCTGCAGATGCCAATGGGATATCAACCTCCCAAATTCCAACAATTTGAGGGAAATGGCAACCCAAAATAACACGTTGCACACTTTGTCGAAACATGCAGCAATGCTGGGACGAAGGGTGACCACTTGGTGAAATAATTTGCTCATTCCTGAAAAGGAAATGCATTTGATTGGTATATAGACTTGGAGCCCGAGTCCGTCGACAGCTGGGATTAGATGGAGTAAGAATTCTTGAATCGATTCTGTAGCACTCGTCGCACCGTGAGCATGATGGAACTCACAAATACCAAGCAATAGAAAGATGTACCCATTGTCAATTACATCAATTGATGGCACTCGTTAAGCCTAGATTGCAAGGATAGGCTTTCGAAGATATTGGCAGTTGAGATGTCATTCAAAGGATGCATTGGGGATTCCTCTACATTCCACAAGGCAACCTAAAAGGGTGAAACTTGCCAACCACTGGTGTAGCCAAATATGGCAAGTGGGTGGAAACCCTTGTCGGACACCTATTTACTAAACACAAGTACAGGCATACATCTGAAGGCAACCATGGAAGGGGGAAACTGTTCAACCACCTTTGTAGACAAATCGGACAAGTGGTTGGGGAAATCTTTGTCGCACACATGTTTACTGAACACACATACAGGCACACATATGAAGGCAACTAGGGAAGGGGGAAACTAGCCAGCCATCTGTGTAGAAAAATCGAGCAGGTGGCTGGGGAAATCTTTGCCAGACACTTGTATAACACAGGTACAAGCAAACATGTTAAGGCAACGGGGATAGGGGAAAGCGGCCAACCACTTGTGTAGACAATTCGGGTAGGTGACTGGGAATTCCTGGATAGAAACCTGTATTCTAACCACAGGTACAGGTAAGCTTCTAAAGGCATCCTGGGAAGGGGAAATTGGGCAACCATCTATGTATACAAATCAGACAGATGGCTGGTGAAATCCTGGCCTGATACCTGTTTACTAAACATAGGTATAAGCAAAACATTCCTTGTCGTACACTTGTACACTAATCACAAGTACATGCAAACATCTAAAGGCAACCGAAGAAAGGGAAAATTGGCCAACCATGTGTGTAGACAAATTGGGAAGGTAGCTAGGGATTTGTGGCCGGAAACCTATATTCTAAACACAGATAAAGACAAACATTTCAAGGCAACCGAGGATGGGGGAAATTGAGTAACCACACGTATAGACAAATCGGATAGGTGGCTAGGCAAATCCTAGTCGGATACATGTATACTAAGCACAAGTGTAGGGACACATATGAAGGCAATTAGGGAAGGGGGAAACTGGCCAACCAACTGTGTAAACAAATTGGCTAGGTGGATGGGGAAATCATGGTCAGACATCTATATACTTAACACATGAGCTGGAACACATCTGAAGGCAACCAGGAAAGGGGGAACTTGCCAACCATCGATGTAGCCAAATCAAGCAAATGGCTGGGGAAATCTTTGTCGGACACCTATATATTAAACACAAGTACATGCAAACATCTTAAGGCAATTGGGCAGGGAAAGTGGCCAACCAACTGTTCCCTGAGATCTAGTACCTGCCACGAGTTAGACTCAACTACACAAAAGATCATTTCCATTACCCTATTTTCCATTAGTATTTTTCCAACCCGAGAACTCCAACCAATTTCCATGACATGATATAATTATGTCTTTCATATATCTAAAAACAAGGTAATCATTTAAAATCACCAATGTACATATAATTATGCCAACATTAATCAAATAGTTAACAACACATAATACCCCACATCAAGAACATTATCTAATATCAAGAACATCCATTATAATATCACGCATAATATAGTGCTCACGAAATTTAATTAAATCAATTCCCGTAAAAGGCTCCCCAAGAAACCCCTTGCCTTGACACCAAAGATTTTCTTAGAATTGTAAGACGACTCCCTAATTTCCACCTCATTCACAAACTCAATCTCCCACTCTATCTTCTTTTCGCTCTCACTTTCTCTTCTTTCGTTTTCTTTCACTCTATGTATGAAATCAAGTAATGAAGGTTCTATTTATAGTAAGAAGTGGCGGCAACTATTATAGGCTTTCATTGGTTGCATGTAGATTTACTTCAAGTGTGGATAACTGTTTCTACGATTTCAACAGTTCATGGTAATATTGCTTAGTCACAAAGGCACAATGACAGATGTAAGTTTTAGTGTGCTGCAAGAAATTCACTACTACAAAAAAGGCAAAAGACGACAGGAATTCACCGTCGTGAATTTGGTTTTCAAACCGTCGTAAAATCGAGCGACGTCTTTTTGCAAAGTAAAACCACGACGCGAAATCACCGTCGTTGTTATGACAAACCACGTCATTAACAAAAAACAACCGACGTCTGTATACTGAAAAATGAACCAAAAAATTGTCCTGGAGAAGAATAGACGACCTATTTTATACAACATCCGTCGTGTAAAAGAATACAATACGTCTTTAAATAAATCAAATATGACGTTATTAAATCATACGACGTCCAATATATTTATATAACCGTCGTGCAATAGTATTGCCACTTCGTTTTTTCCATTAATATTGACGTGGAAATAGCGGTTAGGGTAAATCACCGTCGTTGTTGTAACAAACACCGTCATTTACAAAAAAAGAACCGACGTCTGTACACTGAAAAATGAACCAAAATTGTCCTGGGGAAGAATAAACGACCTATTTTATACAACATCCGTCGTGTAAAAGAATACAATACGTCTTTAAATAAATAAAATATGACGTTATTAAACTATACGACGTCCAATATATTTCTATAACCGTCGTTCAATAGTATTGCCACTTCGTTTTTTTCCATTAATATTGACGTTATTAAATCATACGACGTCCAATATATTTATATAACCGTCGTGAAATAGAATTGTTACTTCAGTTTTTCCATTAATATTGACGTGGAAAGAGCGGTTAGGGTAAATCACCGTCGTTGTTGTAACAAACAACGTCGTTTACAAAAAAACAGACGTCTGTATACTGAAAAATGAACCAAAAAATTGTCATGGAAAAGAATAGACGATTTATTTTATACAAACACAGTCGTGTGTATATATATACTACGTCTTTAAATAAATAAATTCCGACGTTATTAATATATACTACGTCTCATATATTTACATAACCGACGTGGAAAATATGTTAGGCTCATGACTTACGACATTTTTATTTCTATAACCGACGTAGTATGTGATATACAACGTCGTGATCATGTAAAAGACAGCCATGTTTCTCTATTTATACATCGTCTTTAGTAAAATAATAGTCGTCTAATCCATCCAAGATGTCGTCTTTTGTAACGTTCAGGTTCGATATCTGTCCTTTTAGACGTCGGTATTATTGTACTGAAGTCGTGTTATTTGTAATTAGATGTGGGCTCTTTATCCTTCTCCGACGTGATATCTTTAATAACTGTTTCAGAATAACGTCGTCTTTTTTCACTTTTTGTTCGCTTTTAGACGTCGGTAAATTCAATGCCGTCGTTGAATGCTCCAAAACGTCGTTTTTTATTGACAATTTTATGACAACAGACGTCTGTTTTTCACAGTTTTATAAGGACCGTCGTTTTATAATACTGAACCAGTATTTTATGTACTGATTGTTTTGTGTCCAAAACCTGCATAATGAAAGTGAAGAAAACACATTACAATTTATTACAAAATTAATGTCATACAGTAGTGCTGTTTAGGGCATAAATAATTTCATAAATTACAAGAGCATCATTCAATCCATATATCTTCACACCCATCTCGAATATTTTGACTCCCAAACTCACCCACTAGTTCATCAAATGTGTCAACATTTGGCATCCCTCTAGTATCATTGGCACTAGCAACTTGCATGGTATGTGCAAGTAAATAAACTCCACTATTTTGAACTGTCCGCACATCATCTTGTGCCTTGATGTTAAATTTAACACCTTTAATAAGATAGCTCCTATATAATGGCACTGCCATGTTTGGACCAGCTGCTAGCCACCTTAAATTTTATGATACCCCATGATTGCCTCCCTCATCAAGTTCACTTTGAACCTGCAAATTAATCATATCTTAATTCAATCTAACATAGAAAGAAGAAAATTAAAAGTCCAATATGTTATTGAATAACATATACCTTGAAATGTAGCCATTGAATGAAAGTGCTATTGTGCTTATCTTGCAGCCACTTTGTTCTCTTTCTAAATTTTGGATAAGCGGCCTTGATGTGGATCATATGTTCCCTACATGACATGAAAAATTCAAGCATTACGGTCCCAAACATATAAGATAAACATAAGGAATAATTTAAAATGGAAACTTAAGGAATAAAACTCATACTCGATATAAGGTAGAACTTCCTCCGTATTCTCCAAGACATATAGATGTGCTTGGTTCAACAGGTCCTGATCAACTAAGCTCACTGTGCAACCTGATAATGGCTTTGAAACTCCTATCTTCTGACTTGATGGCACTCCAATTGTACTAATATCAGATAAATGTTCAGTGCAAAATTCTACGTCGTCGTATGCATAAAAAAGATTTCGAAATCCAAGTTTATTTTCAAGAACCCAGAATATATTCAAAACACAACATATACATTAATTTTTATGTAGGGTATTAAGAACACAACATATACATTAATACTAAGCACGAAACCAACATATACTAAGCATGAAAACATTAAATCCATTCCCGATTCATAATAACAGAGAGTATTAAAAGACTAACAACATTAAACCCTAAACCCGATTCATGAAAACATTAAACACTAAATTCATTAACCCATACCGTCGACAACATTAAAAAATCACAAAACCCTTTAACACAGAACTGAATATCATTCAATGAATTTACAAGCATGAGATTAGGGTTTGCACTTACAGGTAGGCAGAGCTCACAGCTTATGGCCAACTTGGATTCGACGGAGTTGTAAACTTGGCCAACTTGGATTCGACGGAGAGACCAACTTTGAATTAGAGTTGAAGTGAGAGAGCGGAGCGAAATGTTTTAGGACACAGACTATGGTCAACTTGTATAAGAGTTAGAGCGAAATCTGAAAATTTTAGGTCGAGCTGAAATTTTTAGAAAGCGCGCTTTTTAAAAAACATTGACGGAAACAAAAACACAATCGTCGTTAAAAGTTCAACCTAAAAATGACGCTTATTTTAAAAATGACGTCGTTGTAAATATACTTACGACGCAAAACCAAACTACCGTCGTTAAAATGTCTAAAGAAATATGCCCTAAACCCTAATAAATAAAACCTAAATTATATATATTGTTTTTAAAAATAATTTTTCTAAAGGGATTAGGGTTTTATGGCCTAAAATATCTCGTCCATAAAACCCTAAACCCTAATCCCTTTTCTAAATTTATATAAACCCTAAACCCTAAACCATTAAAGTATAAGTGAGTTGTGACTCATGAAAACATTTTACTTTTTGGTGGTAATTTTAAATTTGTATAACTCAAAATTAATTTTTTAAAGCTTAAGGGGGAAGAAAATATTGCAATGACTTCATAGGAGTTGACGTTGCATTTTTTGGATTTATTTTAAATTTTTTATGAATATTTTGAATTAAATAGAATAAAATATTATTAATAAAACCCACAAACCACGTCGTTGTTAATAAATTAACGATGTTTTAACTAATATAAACGACTTAATTTTAATAACAAACGTCGTTTACAGATCAAACCATGGCCATTTTTACAAATAAAACGACGTACAAACCATTTTCCATGACCTAAACTCTTAACCTATCGCCGTCTAATGTCAAGAAAACAACATCGTCTATATAACCAATAGCGTCATTTTAACAATAATTTACGTCGCTTTTTAGAAAAATATGACGTTTTTATGTGTGTATAACGTCATTTTAAAGAAACCACGGTTTAGAAATGCGCTCTTCGTAAATCATCGACGGAAAACAATAAAACCGTCGTTAAATATGACATCTATACCCTAAACCCTAAACCCTAAACCCTAAACCCTAAACCATAAAATATAAACCCTAAATTATATATATATGTTTAAATAATTATAGAAAAGGATTTATGGTTTTAGGGCCTAATATATATTAACCATAAACCCTAAACCCCAAAAATAAACCTTTGTCCCCCTAAACCCTAAACCCTAAACCATTAAAGTATAAGTGATGTTGTGACTCATGAAAACATTTTACTTTTTGGTGGTAATTTTAAATTTGTATAACTCAAACTTAATTTTTTAAAGCTTAAGGGGGAAGAAAATATCGCAATGACTTCATAGGAGTTGACGTTACATTTTTTGGATTTATTTTAAATTTATTATGAATATTTGAATTAAATGGAATAAAATATTATTAATACAACCCACAAACCACGTCTCGTTAATAAATTAACGACGTTTTAAATATTTATAAACGACTTAATTTTAAAACAAAACGTCGTTTAAATTTTAAACCATGGCTATTTTTACACATAAAATGACGTACAAACCATTTTCCACGACCAAAACTCTTAACTTCTCGCCGTCTAATATCAAGAAAACAACGTCGTCTATAGAACCAAGAGCGTCGTTTGAAATACCTTTTACGTTGCTTTTTAAAAACTGTGACGTTGTTATGTGTCTACAACGTCTTTTTGAAGAAACTACGGTTTTTCACAACATGAAAACCTCAACAAATTTACAGGGACGTTGAGGTCAACAAAAACTTGCTAATTCTAACCAATTTTGTACAAAAACTTGTCTAATTCTAACAAAATTTGTACATTTTATAAAAATGTTTAAGTATGCTAAAATTCCTCTACTCCATATGAACACACACAAACTCTGCCCATTCTTTCCTAACTTCTTCAATGGCAGCTTGGGGGTATGGCGCTTGATCCTTTCCTTTGGCAAACTGCAGTCCATAAACAAAGATTAATCTCATAGACGACGCTATTATTCATTTACCGACGTAGTATATATATTCAACGACGGTATTTTTAATTTACCGTCGTTAATAATATAAAAACCCACATAAAAAAAAAAATCTAAAAATTCCTCTTCTTACTGTCTTCTCAAATTCCAGGGAAGTATCCTTTATGATGTCTCTTATAAAGCGCATGACATAATACCCGCATTCTATACTGCTTGGTTGCTTTGGAGTGCCGGGCAGAGTTTTCCAAAGAGGTGTTTTACGGCCTACTCTGCCTATGTGTGTATTATACATTTTTAGAGCAGAGTTCACTATATTTTTCCCGTCCTCATCCACAACACGATTTCCAGGCAGTGGATCCAGAAAATAGACGGTCTCCTTCTTTGCTCTCACAATGATCAAGACCCAATGACGGCTGCACAAAATAAATATAAAGGTTAAATAGTTTTATATGCAGAGCATCATACAAACAAAATCCTGTTTTTTGTTTGGAGACTAACCCTGGATTGTAAGGCATCCGGAAAATCTGTTCACCATCTGTTTTTTGAAGTCGATTGGCTACGAGACGTGATCTGTCAGTTAATGAACCAGCGTCGGCACTAACTACAGCAGGGTCGATAAAGCCAACCATATTCACCATATTTGCAGCTTTCAGATGATCAAATAGGCACCTAAATATATATGAATTGAAACCATGAGTGTTTTTTTTTTAAAACATAAAGGAGAGTGTCAAATGAATATTTGATAAGGACAAACCTCATATATACTGCAACGACAGTAGCCCCAATTTCTTCCATGCCAGCAAATTGGGTAATATCTTCATGCAAGATGAAGGTGTTACGTTTTATGCCAAACACCTCCTTCTCAATTGTAAAGCTCATAGCCTTCCCCTGAGGCTTTAGTGTCGATTCAACATAACTACAAAGGGATTGTAAAGAAGATGGCAACTCCAGCTTTGAATAATCTGGTACTTCAACATCCTGTTTGAAGAAATAAAGCAACATAAAGTGATGTGGTAAATAATTAAATACGACGGTTTAAATAGCAAACCGTCGTCTAAAGTTAAGTTAAACGACGAGAAAAAAATACCGTCGTAATGAATACTTTATTACGTCGTTTAAATAAAACCGACGTCTAATTCAAATGTAAAATTCATAATTAATATGAATTTACCTTTTCAATTTGCTTTTCTCCAACACTAGATTGCTGTTATAATAAATAAAGAGATATATATATATATAAGAAAGATTGTACAACAATTTAAACATTCAACTAAATAAAAAATGGCGTGGAAATTTAAAACAAATGACGGTTGAAAGAAAATATAGACGTTTGAAAATTGAAAAACAAATGAAAAAGGCAAAGTTTAGAGAATTTACCTTTTCATCTTTCTTTTCTTCAATCTTTTCACCATCCCTAGATTTCTGTTATAAGAAATAAAGAAATATATATTAGACATAGTACAAAAAGGGCAAAAAAAAAAAAAGTAAAAAAATTAAATTAAACCATCGTGGTAATAATAACAAACGACGGTATTTAAGAATTACTAACGTGTATATTTAATCAAACGACGGTAAATAATAAACGTCATGGTATTTCATATACTACGACGGTATGTAAGCTTGTACAACAATTTAAACATTCAATTAAATAATTGCAGACGTGTAACATTCATCAAACAACGTTAAATAATAAACGTCGTGGCAATTCTTTTATTGAAAAAGAAATGAAAAATGCAAAGTTATGAGAATTTACCTGTTCAACTATCTCAAGTATCTTTCCTTCTACTCTCTTTTCTACTTCCCCGGATTTCTGTTTTAAGAAATAAAGAAATATATAAATGACATTGTTGAAAAATTAAAACAAATAAATAAACCGTCGTGGTAAACATTAACAGAAGACGGTATGAAATAATTACAGACGTCTAAATAACATCAAACGACGGTTTAATAAAAAGCGTCGTGGTATAACTTTAACACGGCAGTAAATATAAATAGAGAAACAGAGAATTCAAAGTTCAAAGACGTTACCATTTCCTCCTGCTTTTCCCCATTCTTGGCAGTATCCTCCTCAAATTGTAGGGCTCTAACATCAAGTGCCCCAAAGCAGCTTGCTTTGTCCGACATTGGATTTTTGGGACTTTGCCCTTGGATTTGGGACAATGTATTCAGTTTCAGCACGCTTGGATCAAAATTGGGGATGAGATTTGAAAGCTGACTCAACAAATTTTCCCTCTTAGCTTCTACCAATTGCTTGGTCCTAGCCTCCATTTTCAAAGTCTCTTCTTGAAGGACAAGTCTTGCACTTTCCTTCAATTGATCAGCAAACCTTACCTTCTGTTGTCTAGGTAAATTGAAGTATTTCTTGGGGGAAACCCCAGCCCCTACCCCTCTAACTCTTCCTAGATGCTCAGGACCCAAAGCCATTGTCAAAACATCATTGGTTCCTGACAGAGAAAGAGTGCCTTCAGAGACTTGCTTTTGCAAATCATCCTAACAAAAAGACATAATAAAAAGTCAGAATAAGGAACCAAACGACGGTTATTTATAAAAAATCGACGTAATATAATATTTCACACGACTGAATAACATAACAATCGACGTAATATAATATTTCAGACGACGCTAACTAAATACCGACGTTATTAATATATTAACACGACGTCAATAATAAACCATCGACGTCTTATGATATATTACAAAAAACAGAGCATGGATTCCAGATTCAGACCTTTAATGACGCGTTTTAAAATATTTCGACGTAGTAAAACTTTTCACACGACGTAAAAATATAACAGCAGACGTAATAAAATTTTTAAAACAGAGTGAGTAGGCTTATAATTAATTTTGCTTTCTCTGCAATCTTTGGATCCGGGATGTTACCATGTTTGTCTTCTCTTGCTTTTTTCCATAAGGTAGATCGATCAATATCTACCCCAGGAATGATTTCCTTCAAGTCCTCCTTAAAACCAACATATCCTTTTCGAGACAATCGATGATTGTACTCGAGTTTCTCCCTCCTCTGTGATTGTTCTTCATGCACAGCCTCAAATTTTTCAGATAACCTTGAAGCTACAAAGGCATCCCATTGAGCTTTCTCTATGAATTTGTATGTTTCAGGGGGCTGCCTTAATCTATCCTGCTCCTTGATGAATGGAAGGATATGAAACCTCGTTAGTGTAGACTTGAAATCCTTCCATTTCTTGGCAGCAGAAGATAGCACCATTTGCTTGCCCCCTTTACCAACCACAAAAGCCATGTCAACGGCTTCCCAAATCTGCTCTTTTATATCCTTGGATATTTGAACCCATTTCTTGTCCACAAGTGGGACTCCGGAGCGTGCCAACACACCAATGTAGGACTGCATCTCATTATGTGCACGGCCATATGGTTTCCCTTCTTCATTGTACTCAACAACAGGCTTGATTTTCTGAATTTTTCTCTGCACAACACGGGGCATTGTGCTCATAGCCCGACCTGACTTTGGCTCCTTAGAAATAGTTGCCGTGTTGCCTGGGTCTGTCTCAGAAGATGAAACAAACTTCATCTTCTTCGAGGACTTGGTTTGAGGATTTAAAACTCTAAGCTCCTTCTGCGAGGATTCATTTTTTTTCAAGCCAGACACCTTACTTTGGGATTGAGAAACCATGGTTACAGACAAATTAAACCTGCAAGTGAAAATATATCAGTGAAATTAAGAAAAACCACGACGATTATTTATAAACTACAACGTATTATAATATTTCAAACGACGTAAGAACAAAACAACCGACGTAATAATAAATTTACATGACGATAATTAATCACCGACGTGATAAAATATTACGACGACGTCAATAATAAACAACTGACGTCTTATGATATAATCAAAAACAGAGTATTAAATATTACAACGACGTTAAAAATAAAAATCGCCGTGGTATTGAAAATAAAACGACGTAAATATTAATATACCGTCGTCTATACCACAAAAACAAATTAGGAACGATGTAAAATATTTTCAGCAGAAAAATAATTAAAAAGATTTTCGAAACAAAAACCATTGGTCAGAGAAATCAAACATGCGATGAATATATCCTTAAAAATCAAAAACAAAAAAAGGATATCATTTTAAAAAACAACGAAGAACACTTTCACACGACGCTAGGGTGACTGACGAACCGTCGTGGTCTATAAATCTAACCACGTAAATAACAAGCCACCGTCGTCTTATTTAGTTGAAGTGAAAGAACCAGAGTAGTGTTCAAACTTGGAAACTTTTCGTCTTTGTCTGCAAATTTTATCAAACTTGGAAAGAAAAAATGTAAAAAGATTTAAAAAAACGAAAATGATATGCGCATGCAAAACAGGAACAAAAATCCTTCCAGAAATGCTTACCCTTTGCTTGCGACGAGAGCTTTCTTCTGGAGTTTGGTGTTTCAGTTCAGAGATGAAGACGAAGCGGAGATAAGCTTGAAAGTTTGAAACAGTTCTTGGAGAATGAAAAATGAGAGAAGCTTGAAAGTTTTTCTCGGCTTTGGAAACAATGCAAGTATGGGTCAGGAACGCGAAAAGTTTAAAATAATAAAAAACCGTTTCATAAAAACGACGCTATTAATAGTATGCGCCCTAGTATGATATATTATACGGCGCTATTGTTTTAATGAAACGACGTTTTTAAATCGAATTACACGACGCATGTTTCTTCAAACAAGATGAATCGTCATTTTCCAATTTACCCAACGACCTTATATTCAATAATACCGACGTGAAACATTAATACCACGTCGTTTTAATTACTCATACCGACGTGTAAGTTTTTTAATTACACAATAAATTAATTTTCCAAAAAATTACAACGTCGTTTTTATATAGCGTCGTTGTTAAATAATTTATACGACCTTATTTTAAATTTAAACGACGTGTATGTTATATATAAATGTCGATAATGTAAAAAAACCGACGTGGTATAAAAGATTTGTTTATAAATAATGGGTTTTCTGTCTTTCTGTCGTCTTCATTTTTCAATTAGGGTTTCAACTTTTTCTCACCTCTCTAGAGGCACATCACCTCTCTGTCTCACCTCGCTTTCATTTTTCAGTTTGGATGTTGATGTGTGTGTATCTGAAAGACACAAACACGCACACATCATCTAAAAAATTGTCTTTCTGCATAGAAGGAGAACAAGGTCTGCATCAGGGCCAAGCATGGGTTTGCTACATCCTCCTGTGTAGCAAGGGTGGAACCAGCCTTAGAACCTGCATGGGTTTGCAGCCGCACTTGCCCGTTTGAAGGCATACGAGGGCACAACCCACAACAAGTTCTAAGTCTGGTTCCACCCTTGCTACACAGGAGTTGTGAAGAAACAGTTGATTTTGATGAAAATGGGAATCGAGGAGTGAGCTTTTCATACTTTGTTGATTTTGATTTTCTGAAATTATTAGATATTCATCTGTGGCTGTGCAGGAGATTGAGAACAAGAGGAAGGAGAGGGCCCAGCTTGCATATGAGAGGAAGAAACAGTTGAACAAGCTGAGGGTGAAGGCAGAAAAGAAACCACAATGTATTTGCCAACCTTGCAGAGTCCCTCAAACTTCTCCTTCAACTCTTCCTTCTTCTTTGCCTCATCTTCACTCTCATCAAGCTTGAGACCTTCCTTGGCGGCTGAGACAAGCTTCTTGCCCTCAAACTCCTTGTGAGAGTAATTGGCACATCATCCACTTCTAAAACATTGCCTTTGTTCATTCTGGTTCGATTATGATGAGGAACAGAGTTCATTCTGGTATTGATAGACGAATAATGGCATAAAATTTGTACGTCGTTAATTTAACAAACCGTCGTGGTTAGTACAATTATGCGACAGTAGAGTTATGGATACCGTCGTAGTATAGTATAATTAAAAAGTCGATAAATTTATATTTACAGTCGTGGTAACTTAATTTAAATCGTTGATTTTTTTTGTAATTAACCGTCGTAGATTCCTTTAAATTTATGCGTCGCTGACTAAGAAAATTGGGTCGTGTTTATTAATCAATTAACACGACGTCTTATTTTTATATCGTCATCTTTACTTTCTACGGCGGTGATTTCATAGATGCAGTCGTTGTTTTTAGGTTCAGATTTTAACTCTGAAAATACCTTTCTAATAAGACGACGCTTTTTTAATTTGGTGCGTCGTGGTTTCAAAATATCTATACGTGTTCCCCTTTTTTAGGTGTTTAAAGTATGTTTCTACGACGGGTTTATATTACCATCGTCTTTTAAAAAACAACGACGGTTTTTTGATCTACCGTCGTTGTTTACTGGTCGTCTTTTGACCTTTTTGTAGTAGTGATTGTAAATATCTACCACGTTAATTAATTAGCATGCAAGGAATGTAAAGTTGTCAACTATAATAATTAATAGTAACAGGTGTTGCATGCAAGAGATGAAGTAAATAAGTTCCTAGTGCCCAATTCTAATAAGACCACGAATTAAACCTATTATTAGACTTTAGCTACTTAACATACAGAAAGAGAAGAGGCTTTATAGAGGGGGATCCCATATAGCAGATGGTAAGGCTAAACTTTTTATTCCTTTTTCCTAGAAGAGATCTCGAGAGGAATCCTTGTCCTTTTTTACAAGAACTCCTACTCTGTTTATAGGGAGAACAAAACATGGATTAATTTACAAGCCGATCGCCACTCAGCCACGGCCAAGGGGTTGGGTGACCTTGTACTGGGAGATGTTCAAGAATGGGCTGCGTCTTCCTCTGCACCCCTTTGTGCAAAAATGGATGGCCTTCCTTGGCATTGCCCCACTTCAGATGAACCCGAATCTGATGAACATTCTGAGGTGTTGCTTCAGGTTGAGGAAGAGCCTGAAGCAAGCGAGCTTCTTCTATTTGCAGGTGTTGCAGGGGAAGTTGCTTGAGAACAACCCGACCTCTCAGAAGTCATGGAAGGATCATTAGTTCTTCGCCATTGGTTGTTAGGAGGTGGCCTTGGGGGTAGAGAGGCCGAGGGCCCTGGTGGCAAGGCATTTTAGGGAGAAAGGTGGGGTTTTGTGATTTGTAGTGGTCAACCCTTCTGGTCAAGTTCTTTCTCTTTTTTTTTTTCTTTTTTTTTTTCAGGCTCTGCCTTGTTCTTATTCTATCAACGTGTTGAAATAACACTACTTGGCTTAGTGACAGTTGATTGGGAAGGCAGTGAGTTGTCCGAGGACAAAGAGGGGTAGCTTGAAGTGATCCGTGCTCTTCCCTCGAAGGATCGCGATGCGACCGAGCTATTGTCGGCGAGTTTCCTGAGAGAGTCCTGTCTGCTAGATCTGATCCCGGAAGGTAATGTGGTTGGCGTGTTGCCATTATGTTTCCTCTCTCCATGTTTTTTATTTTTTTGGATATATTTGCCAACTGTCAATTTGCGTTCTGTGCAGCTATGGGGGTTCATAGTAACGACCCAAGGGCTTTGGAAAAGCTACTGAAGAAGGGTGCTAGGGCATCAGGCTCTGGCCCAAGGAGGCATACGCCGCCGGTTCGAGGTAGGAATGAGGGGGTGTCTCTCGCGGCCCCGGCGGGGCAAGCAGAGGTTTGATCGCCTGTCTGCCAACGGGACCAGGATCGGGGGAAGAGGCCGATGGTCAAGGAGGACCCACGGCCACAAAAAGGGCCAGGAGGGAGGAGAGAGAGGGAAAGGAGGAGAGAGCGGTCGTGCCCCCACCATCCATCCATCTAGACCGTCTGAAGGACTTCCTAGACACCAGAAGGTTGGTGCTTTCAAGGGAGATGTCATGGGAGAGTTGGGCAGGAAGCGAGAGCACCTATGCCACTTCGAGAGTCATGACCTTTGAGCAAAGTGTAAGGGTAACATCTAGGTCTTGTTGATTTTTGGTATGGGGCCTCGGGGTATGCTCTGGTGATTAACATCTTTTTTGCAAGCTCTCTTCTCTCATTATGGTGCAATCAGACGAGTCATGATCCACCGAGAGAAGGACGTGGCTAGGGTAGCTGAGCTACGAAGGGTTCGAGAGGAGACAAGGAAGAGGGACGCTTAGACCAAGGCGGTGGTGGACCGTGCGAAGAAGGCGGCAGAGGACAGCAACAAGAAAAAGGTCGAGGATGTGCGAGCGCTCGAGTCGGCCCAAGTGGAAAAAGCGAAACCAGCTAAGAGGGTGGAGAAGTTGAGTTCAGATAGCACACGGCTGAAGGAAGAGAACGAGTAGTTGCAGAGGGCACTGGAGAACGTCTGCCAGCCTCAGATGGAGGATGTGAAACAGTTCCTGGGGTCGGCTGAGGGTGTGGAATTGGCAGGCACGATACAGTTCTCGGGTGGCCTGCACCTGTTAAAGAAGATCCAAAAGCGCTACCCGGAGTTCGTGTTCAGCTTGGAGGATTTGGTTGGAGATGTGGAGGAGGACGACTAGTGGAAGGTGGGCCAAAGCAAGGCGGAGCAGACCCCGGTAGCTGAGCCCTCCGAAGTCCTTGCAGCCGGAACCAAAGAACCCTCAGCCAAGATGCAAGGACCTGCCGTTGATGCCGATGCTGATGTTGAAGGCAACTGAAATACTAGGTTGTAGTACGTTTGTGTTTTTTTTAGTCCGACCTACTCTTCGATTTAATGTGAACAATTTGAACTTTTTTGTTCAGTTTTTATAAGATTTGGAGGTTTGTTTGTTTAAGTGTGGTTGTTATTATTATTATTTTTTATTTTAGTGGTATAATCTGCTTTATGATTCAAATTGCAATTTTAACCAAATGTGTGAATTGACGTGTGAGCCGAGCCGATCGGAAAAATTAGAATGCAAACTCAAAAAGTGACCATATATTTAAAAAGGATAAGTGCTGACCCGAGCCATAAGGCTCGAGGCGTACATGACTAAGGGTAATACTAGCGAAGGTGCTTGGCATTCCAGGGATGGGGGAGTGGTTTCCTATCGAGCGTAGTGAGGGTGTATGTCTTGGTCGAACGATGGCAACCACTCGGTATGGGCCTTCCCAGTTGGCCCCAAGCGTTCCGGCCGAGCTCGGGTCCTTGGCAGCCAATAATACAGTGCGTAGCACAAGGTTGCCGGGGAGAAAGGTCCGAGCTCAGACCTTCGCAGTGTAATGACGAACGGTCCATTTCTGGTACGTGGCGAGAGCCATTTCAGCACGGGACCATCTTTCTTCCACGAGATCGAGGTCGAGACTGCGCTGCTCGTCACTTTGCTGGGGGTCGTAATGCTCGACCAGATGGGTCGGTAATCCGATCTCCACGAGTATCACGACTTCGGATCCGAAGGCCAGGGAGAAGGGGTTTCGCCCGTTGAGGTACGCTGAGTGGTGCGATAGGCCCATAGCACTTCGGGTAGAACCTCAACTGAGTTACCTTTTCTGACTCCTAGCTTCTTTTTTAAGGTGCGTGCACTTGATGATCTTGTTGATGGCCTCAACTTGGCCATTAACTTGTGGGTGTGCTGGTGACTCGAAGCGGAGGGCAATGTTAAAGTTCGAACAAAGCTCTCGAAAACGCGCATTGTCAAACTATCGGCCATTGTCGGTAACAAGTATTCGGGGTAAGCCGAACCTGCAAACAATGTTTTTCCATACGAAACTACAGAAGCGTGCTTCGGTGATAGTGGCGAGAGGCTCGGCCTCTGCCCATTTGGTGAAGTAGTCGACTGCTACAATGGCGAATTTGGTCTGGCCCTTTTCTTTCGGCATAGGTCCAATTAGGTCCAATCCCCACTAGGCAAAGGGCCAAGGACAAGCCATGGATGTAAGTGCCTCTGGGGGTTGATGTATGAGATTGGACAAAAATTGACACGATCGACATTTGAAGGCAAGGAGTTGGGCATCAGTCTTCAAGGAAGGCCAGTAGTAGCCTCGACGGATGGTTTTAGCTACCATCGTTCTAGAGGCCGAGTGGTCCCCTCAAACGCCCTCGTGTATCTCGCGGAGTATCTCGTGCCCTTCCTCCAGAGTTACGCATCGTAGATAGGGCAAGAAAACCCCCCGTTTGTACAAGTGTTTGTTGATGATTGTGTACCGGCCGGCTTGGAGCTGCAACTGACGAGAAGCGTCGGCATCGGAAGGAGAGACTCCATTGGCCAGGTAGTTGTAGATAGGGGTCATCCAATGCCCATCTGCGGTATGTATGGGTGAGGCAGCCTGGTCAGTGGTGGAGTGGACGATTAGCGTGAATTCCGAGATGAAATCGGCGACGCCATGTCCCTTTATAGTAGGCTAGGGCTGACACATGTATATTAAACACAGGTTCATGTACACATCTGAAAGAAACCAAGGAAGGGGGAAACTGGTCAACCATCTATGTAGACAAGTTGGGTAAGTGGCTGAGGAAAACATTATCGGACACCTATATACTAAACACAGGTGCAAGCCCACATCTAAAGGCAGCCACGGAATAGGGAAACTACCCAACCCCCTATGTAGATAAATAGTACAGATAGCTGCGGAAATCCGAGCCACAGTCTTCCATTGTGGTTACAGAGCCTAAATTAAGGGTAGGATAGGTAGAGGAAAAATATGGGAGAATTTTGGGACAAAAACGGTGGCCATTGGTGTAAGATCCCACATCGACCAACGGAGAGGGGGTGATGTGCCTTATATGTACATGCCTGCCTCCATCTAGCACTAGGTCTTTTAGGAGCTCACTGGCTTCGGAGTCATGGGAACTCTGAAGTTAAGCGAGTTGGGGCTAGAGCAATCCCAGAATGGGTGACCCACTGGGAAGTTGTTCGTGAATTCCCAGAAACAAAACCATGAGGGCAGAGAGGGGGGCCCAAAGAGGACAATATCATGCTACGGTGGAGCCAATCCCGGGATGCGACAATTTGGTATCAGAGCCACTCTGCCGTGTGGTGCGAGTGTGCCGACGAGGACGTCAGGCCCCTAAGGGGGGTGGATTGTAAGATCCCACATCGACCAACGGAGAGGGGGTGATGTGCCTTATATGTACATGCCCGTCTCCATCTAGCACGAGGCCTTTTGGGAGCTCACTGGCTTCGAAGTCATGGGAAGTCCGAAGTTAAGCGAGCTGGGGCTATAGCAATCCCAGGATGGGTGACCCACTGGGAAGCTGTTCGTGAGTTCCCAGAAACAAAACCATAAGGGCATAAAGGGGAGCCCAAAGCGGACAATATCGTGCTACAGCGGAGCCGATCCCGGAATGCGACAATTGGTGGCTGAGCAGTGGAGAGAAATCGCTAGTTACTATAGCATCAAGGGAGAACCAAAGAGAAGGAGAGAAAGGTTGTGGGTCTGTGCGCGGCATGTGCTGCGTTTAAACATTTTAAACTAAATTTTTTCTCCAACACAAAAAAAAAAAAAAAAAAAGTTTTTTTCAAAATGTTGAAATTGCCCTTTTTCTCTCTCGTCTCTCTCTCTCTCTCTCTCTCTCTCTCTCTCTATCAATTTCTACAATTACATAAGAAAAAAAAAATTGAAACACACAAACAGAGGGCGTTGAGGAAGCGGGGTGAGTAGCAAATCTGGGGTGTGAGGTAGTGGTCGGGGTTGGGGTGTGGTATGAGATGGTAGTAGGTGTTTGGAGGCTAGGTTATGGGTTGGGAACTTGGGATGAAGGGGAAGGGTGTGGGGCTGAGGGAGAAGTCGGGGGATTAGGGGTGAGTTGTTTTGTTTGTTTTAAATATTTTTTTAAATGTTTATATTATTTTATTGTTTTATATTATTTGATTTTAAGGTTTTTAAATAATTTAAGAAATCAAGATTTTTCTATTAGTTTTTTAGTCCACGTGGCGTCCACATTAAAATTTATAAACTATCATATTTGACACGTAAGCATTTAACGGAAAAATTAACAGATTCACTTACGGAAAGTGTATTTGAAAGGTTCTAAGAAGTTTGTGTACTGGTCAAACGGATCAATAAATGTTGGGTATGAGTTTCTAATGACCCCCATAGTTTGGGGGTTTAATGTAGTTGATCCAATTTTTAATGTAAATTCTAATTTATTTTTTTAGAAAAAAGAAATGTAAATTCTAATTTGTGAATTTTTGTTGTTACTTTTATAAATTGAGTAAACATTGCAGGACATCGTAAGCTCGAGTATAGAGCCTTGTGAAAGTGAAAGCTTTAGGTCTCACTCGGTTTGTGTATGAATGTAAAACAAACTTTATTTATTTTCCAATTATACCCATTAGAAGTATGAACTAAATAAAATAAAAAGAATGCATTTAATGCTTTATTGTAATTCTAAATTATTAATAGGGACAAAATGGTCATAAACAATGTGCATTTAATGTTGTCCTTTGTTTTCCATGGGAAGGGAAAATAGAACCGAAGGGTAGTGGAGGGTTTTATTTTCCTGCTATTTTCTCATGTCCCACGCAACCATTTCCCATACACATACTTACTCCCAAGGCCCATTTACAAAATCAAAGGTATAAAATTAGTGTAATGTGTGTTTTTGGGCCTATTAAATATTGAATCTTTGAGAACTAGCTAGAGGAAACTAGTTAGCTCAATAAGAGCTACTTTCCAACTCATATATATACATGCTCATCTACTTTTAACAACTTCATATTCTAGGTTTTCTCAATAGGGATCCTGAATTCCTAGCTGTAAGTTGCTAGATTGTTTGCTTCTATTAAAAATTCTTCTTAATTAGCAAACAGAAGCCTTTTAATTTGGAATTAATGTACATGTTAACCAATATAATTTTTTAAGTCGAACCCTTCGTTCACAGATTGACCAAACTGGATACATATTGACCAATATGGGTAACCCAACTACAATTATAGTGTGGACTGAAATTTACTTTTTCTTAACATGCATGATAGGCAAAAAGTAGAACACAAAAGCCAAGCAAACAAAACTCTGACTACTCAAAACCAATAGCCCAAAAAAAAAAAGAGTTTTTTTACCCAAAATTTAACCCACACTTTCATAAAATGTCAATTTTATAATAACTTTCAAATATAGCTAAATACTCACCTAAATTTACTCAAATATACTCAAAACCAAAACCCACACACTTTTTTTTGGGAAAAAAAAAATGTACATAAGCGTTAAAAGCAAAAAAAGTGTCCGGGTAAGTTGACTCAAAATCAAAGAGGAGACTAGATTTTTTATTTTTTTTATTTTTTGCCAAATGAAAAAAAAGATATTATTAAATTGTAGGTTCCCAACAAAAATTGCAAGATCAAGTTCACATCCTGTGGAGAACCTTCTGCAACCATAAAATATTGCAGCAAAAAATCCTTACAAAGTTTCTGCTTTGTTGTTTTTTTTTTCGCACTAGAAGCCAAATCTACAACTTTACCGTCGGCCTACCAGATTGCTTGTGACAAATTTGAGATTACAACATCCAAAATTATGAAATCGGGTTGTAAACCTTCAAAACCCTCACGTCTCATAAACTGGTACAGGTTAGCTGAGATTGACAGGTCAGTAACGTTCAAATTGCACCGTATTTTCTTTCGTTCAGCCTCGATTTACCTTGACTAGAAGTATGACACCGCTCCCACGAGGCTTCCCTAGCAAAACTAGTATTGAGGTCTTCTTGTCCCAAGAGGCTTCGTTACTCTCCTATATTTTTCTATCTAATAGGGTTTTGCTTTTTAGGTTTATGCGGGTTTTAGTTTTAAGCGCATTTAAGTCTAATCATCTAAATTTTTTGCCATTTTTTCTATAAAAACTATTTTTTCTATTTTTTTGCTATTTTTTGCTATTTTTGCCAAATTGTGTGACGGTATTGGGATTTCATGCAGCATGTTGGCCATAGCTCATCTCACACACTACAAATGGATAAATGCAGAATTTAGATGATTTTAAAGGCATGGTTTGGTTCTATAAGAAAAGTCAGCTCTTTCCCAAACAATATTTTTTTCCTGAAGACAGACCCAAAAACAAAGGTATATCGATCCTGACGGGCATCTCTCCACTGTTATGACGCTCATAAACCCTGGCAGCAGTCATACTAATGCATTTTCTTTAAACTAGAAACTCCTCAACAGATTTCCCATGTGCTCTCACCATGCCAAAACTCTAATAACCTATATTGTGCAAACGCTATCCAGCTTCAAGTCCTTTGAAGAACCTCAAATTTCTCTGCTACCTAATTAGAATTCTATCTGAACAGACTTTTCGGGACAAAGCCTGAAATACAATCCAGTACAATCTTATTCTCCTTTTTCTTTTTCCTTAATAATCGAAAACAGGTTCAAAAATACCAGAGCATTTTAGATTTTCCGCAATCAGGAAAAGCCATAGCCAATAGAAAATTCAGGATGGGGAAATTTCCATAAAGAGGATGGAAAAGTAGGACACCACCATTCACTTGCCAATGGAAGCCTCAGAAGGATTCATACATGCCCACAGTACTCCACATTTAGTAACACTAAATAAAGACATAACAGGACTTCTAAGATCCAATGAACAACCTCATGCTGCCAATGGAAGCCTCAGAAGGATTCATACATGCCCACAGTACTCCACATTTAGTAACACTAAATAAAGACATAACAGGACTTCTAAGATCCAATGAACAACCTCATGCTACTGTTTTTCTTTTTCGGGACTTGTACAATAGAAAGTTTCTGTTTACCACCTTCAACAACAACCAAGATTTAATTTATTCTGTACTCTTATATATTTGGGCAAGAAAAGTCATTGATCTAGTTGGAACTTCTGGAATACAACCAGTGAGACAGAAGGTTTTATGGGCTTTTTCTCTTTCTATCTCCAGAATCAGACTTTCTCAGTTTTAACTTCTATATTCATCCTGCATGGTTATGACCTTTACACAAAATACCAAACTTGTTTAAGTTTTGCACCTAACAAGGGGACCAGTACATGAAGCTCAATCTACAGAGAGAGCCAAGGACTCTCCACATCCCCAGTTTTCTCAAAACATGAATTCATACAATCGCGTAAATCATAACATTTACCACAAGGCCACAACACGAGCAAACGCAAAACAATTTCTAAGGTGTAGCAAAGATTCTTCTATCAAAGCACATCAAAACTTAAATATACATAGATCGCCACAAAAGAAGACTGACTTGAAAACTAAATTAATAAGTAACTGAAAGAAAACAGAAAAGGAAAACAAAAATAGGGTAAGAAATGGATTCAATGCGTGAATTCAAACGTAACATGGGGACACAATAAGTTTTAGCCAAACAAACACATACTGTTGATATTCTCTTACCATCCTCAAACCAAGAGGTAGTAGTTTAATCAATACCTTAATTATTTATCTATATGTATATGACATAAATTCTTTCTATGAAACAGAATATAGAAAATTAACAGACAGATGACTCCTCATTGACAGGCTAGAAACGTAGCAGGAATCGCTCAGCTTAGAGCAGCAAAGGTCATGGAACTGGCCAGGACAATCGGTTGTATAAAAACTACAATCCTGCGACAAGTTCGCAAAAAACAATTTATTCTATACTTATTAACTTCTCAACTGGGCTTCCATAGCCCATTGGCACAGAACTGTAGAGAATGTACATACTTGACGCAAAGGAAGTAAAATAATAGGAGTGAGATTCTCTGCAATTGTATATACATTTGATATATCCTTTGCAAAGGATTTAATCAGTTTGCTATTGACTACAGAAACTTAATAGCATTCAAAACTTTCCATTTCCACTTATAAATCACTATCATTTTATCATTGACATGTGGCCTTTCAGGTGCCCTGCCTATAATTTCTCTATTTGAACTTGAAAGATTATCGGGGAGGGGAAAGGACATAGGAAGATTATTTGTACTCAATCTAGTCACTTTCATAGACCCAGTCCCTTCTTAAGTACGTTTCTTTGACGCTACTGCAAAAGAACCATATGCGGATAAGCACTGGCCCCTGACACTTAAGCACTGTGGAAAATACATTCACAATTTTGCGCTTAAAACAATTAGGAAACACATGTTGGACTCCTACACACATCGAGCTTGCATACATTGTACTAGTCCATCTATCGTGAACAAGTTTATGAGCCAGCAGATGGTGCTTAAATATGACTCAGCTACAAGTCAGATTTTAACATGAGTACAAGCCACAGGAATCCTAGTGTCAAATTCCTAAACTACTTAAATATATTGTTTCCATAAACGACATGGTATATTCGCATCATAAAAGTAGAAACCGTTACTAATAACGACACACCAAAACCATATGTGGGCCAATCACTCCTATTGGCATTCATTTGCAGTCAATACGCAGTGTTAAACGTATAGCAACACAGATCCAACATAGTAATTTGTTTTATCCTACGCCCACTTTGGTTTCAAGAACATTCTTATCAATTGTCTAATCCTAGAACTCATTGACCGAAAATATGATCAGCTCCTTATTCCATTCTGATTCTAGCATTCTGCTTTATCCAAAAACATTACATCAAAGCAATAATTGGCTTATGTGTGTATTACTTGGTGTTCATTTCTATCAAGTCTCAACAAAACCTGAAAAGGCAAACCTGGGATCCTAATTTTTTTATTATGGAAATTAGAGCATTAGTCTGGGGATTCACTGGATGTACTAAGTTTTAAATAACTTTCCAAAACATGCGACAAAGCACTACTCTCCTAACACTAGTTTATACAAACGGACCTATATATATGACAAAAGTATCATCAGAAGGTAACACATTAAACGAAAGCAAGTTAATATGCCTCTTGCCAAACAATAAAGCAAAACAAACTGCATCAACCATTTCTTTTATCTTCTTGCCCAAAAACACTCGCATTTGAATATAAAAATAAAATTTTTAAAAAAAATAAAAAGAAGAAGGAAGAAGCGCTAGATCAGGAATGTCATAAAACTTCAATGATTTCCTCATAAAATTTGATTGCCAGAGTACTAATCATAAACCTTATTAATGCAACCCATTCAAGCCACATTAATAACCACAAACAAATATATTAGTTCATGGAGAGAAAAAAAAGTATCATAAAATTCAATAAATTCAATCAAAACTAAAAAGCAAAAAAGAATTAAAATGAAAAAATCATTAACAAAAAAAAGCCAAAATCCATTAACTAAAGATGCCTATGGCACAAACTAGAACAGTTTCTAGGCAATGAAAGACTTTAAAGCCTCAGATTACAACTTGACTTTCCTAAAAGGCTAAAACTTCAGCATTGTATTTTGAGAAGTACCTTCTCCGGAGCATTGGTGAATGGAATATACACGATCAACGCTGAACATCATGTAATCTTGTTGTCAAGAAGTTAAAGGTAAAACCAAGAACCAGCCTACTCAGTTCAGCACTGTCCCAACTGCTATCTAAACCTAATGTGCAACTCATCTTCGTCCACAAATCACCAAAATGGCCAAGCTTCTTACGAAAATGCCAATGAACCAATAGTGCCAGCCAACCATAGGACAAGGACGCCACAGGGCCTTTCAAACTTGAATTGGGTTCTCCTCTTCTACGTTAAGATCACCCCCATCATCCCCATCACTACTTACAATTTTCCTCACTTCGTCATCACAGCTAAGTACCTCATAACTATCCAAACCAGTGTTCTCCGCCCCATCTTTCTCTTTCTTTTGCATAATATCGCAAAAGAAATCAGTCAACACAGTCTCGTAACCCGGCATTTTGGCATATCCAGGAAAGTAATTAATGTCAATTATCAAATACCGGTTACCAAACCTCGCGTCCCGAATCACATCAAAGTTAAACAGGTTCAACTTCAGCCCTTGCCGCAACCCTCTTGCAATATCAGTGATAAAGCTCTGTGGCGGCATCTCTGTGTCGTCCAACTGCATCATCTTGTAGTACTTGTCATCAGTTCTCTCATTGTTTGCAAGATTGGATATCTGCGAGAACGACAACAAGCCATCCAAGCTTCCCAATTTCTCTTCTTCGGAAACGTCAGGGAGTGACTTACGCTTCACGCATTTCACATGTTCTCCAACCACATACACCTTGAAGATAACGCCGCCATGGTTCACAAACTCCTGAAGCACAATTGGGGGTTTGAGGTTGTCGAGCCCGTCGTGGTTGAAAACCAGGGCCATTTTGTGCGACTTGGCGCTGCCGTCGGCGACCAGAGGCTTTGCGATCACCGGGAACTTCAAACCCTCCCAAGCCTGGCGATCAAACAGCGTTTCCTTGTCGTATATCACAATCTGCTTCGGAATCCCAAACGTGTCAGTCTCGTGCTCGATTTTCAGCTCCGAAACCACCTGCAGCATCGAAATCCGATTGTGCAGCCGCTCGATCGCCTCCGGCGAGTCGATTATCACCGCATTAGGGTTCTTCACCCCGAACTCCTCCAGCTGCCGCTTCCAATCGTTGCCGTACAACTTGTGCATCACACAATCGAACGGTCCCTGATCCGCTAGCGAGCGCTCAGTGTCGATCCGTACGAGATCGATGCCGCGTGATCTCGCGAGGCCGACCAGCGACTCTTGGATGAAGCTCTGCTGCTTCTTCGGCGCCAAAGCATAGCCTATCCCGAACCTCCGCTCCGCCATTGATTTGCAAGACAAAGAATCCACAGAATGCTACACAAAACGCTCATATAATCTCGCGCATACAAATTGCAGAGTTTTGTATACGTAACCCTAATTCACGTTTTCGGTTTTTCTCTTTTTCTTCTTTCCGGTTTATTTATTTTCCTTTTTTGTTTCGGAGTGTCTTCCTTGTTTTTTCGGAGGTCAGAAGAAATCGAAAATTGCACAGGGAGAGAGAGATATGAACGGGAGAGGAGAGGTGAGAGAAAGAGAGAGAACTAGGGTTAGTAAGGTACGGGATTGATAAAGTAACCGGGGTTAGTACAGAGAGGAGGGGTTGGCTGCACACGTGGCATATTCTTTGGGCGAGATGTGGAATCGCGCCAGGCAAGGAAGCGCGTGTGTGAGATAGAAGGTGGGGTCTGGGGATTTGAGAGAGAAACGGACGGTTGGAGTTATGCTAAAGTGACGGGTTGGTGAGGTGAGAGAGTCAACGATGTTGACTTGAGGATTCTGGAGGAGTAAAATGAAATCAGTGTTTAATTCGGCTGATAATTTTCATTTGGACCACGGCTCTCCTTTTTTTTTTCTTTTTTCTTTTCCTTTCTTCTGTTTTCCTCGTAAGAAGACTAAAGTCTAAAATTATATATTTATGTCAATGGGTCTCATCCGTAAAGGGATCTTCTTGGCCTGCAGATCAATAATCTAAAGTTCGAATCCATGACCAATAATCTAAAGTTTGAATACTATTTCACTTTGATATCGTGCGTGAGAAAAATTTCACTTCTCCTTCTACATGCGTTGAATATTTAAGTTTTGGTATAAATGCGTGCAATTTGTTGTCGACAAAAGAATCTTTGCAATTTGGTGATGCGACTTCTCCAGCCATCTGCTTTTTAGCGTTACATTTTGGCTTTGGTATATTTGGCACGCGTTTTTAGGATTTGGACACTAGAATTACGTTACATTGCGTCGGCACACGTGTGGTGTGACAAGCATCTTCCACAAAGCACAACCCATGGTTACCTTGGGCCTGAAATTTGGGATCTGATGATTATAATTTTTTTTTTTTTTTTTAATTATGTGATAACTGAAATCCAAGATACATGTTTGTGGTTGACGTTGCTTTTATAGGAAGCACTTATTCTTATAAAATGCATATATGAAAATAATAAAATTTTAAATTTTAAAAATTTAAGGGTTTGTTTGGTATTAAACTTGAATTCAACTTTTTAAACTCAAAAATAGAATTTGACTTCAAAACAAAGAAAATCTGTTTGGTAGCCCTATTTTTAAAAACTCAAACTCAAGAACAACTAAAACCAACACCCCAATTATTAAAAACAAAAAATATCTGTTTTTTCAGTTTTTTTCTAAAAACCCACAAGTTCTCAAATTTTTAAGAATTGAAAACAGTTTTCAAGTTGCATACCAAACAAGTTTTTGAATCTTAAAAATAAATTTAAGAACTCCTTGTTTTTAAGAAAAATCAAAGTTTTCGAGTTCCCTATTTGAATAGGATACCAAACGCCCCCTAAGTGCTCTAGGTTGAAAATTGCGGAAAGTAAAGTGATTTTAGCCATTTTAGAAGCACTTCCAAATAGATCATGAAAACTAAATGGAGATCCTACAATATAAGCTCAACCATCGACATAAAACTTAACTTCTCTAAAAATGCATTTCAATATGGCATCATCAAAGAAATGAACAAAAACATTTCAATGATTTTCCACATCACTTTCCTTGAATTCTCAACTTAAACTTCAATTAAAAAAAGTAATTTAAATGATTTGGAGAGAATTATTATAAACGCGTTGAGTGGATTAAACCCCATCAAGGCTCTATGGTTTTAGTGTACGAGATTAGGCATCATGTATATGTATTTCTCTAGATCTTGACACACAATTATTGGTTGTATTACAACTACTTGTTCCACGCATGTCTTCTTCATATCTTAATTTTGGTCCATTGAAGATAAAATCAACAAGTCCTGCCGTGATGTTCTTTTCCAACAAATACATACAATAAGTGAAAACAAAAATAAATAAAAACTCCATCATAGTCCAAGTCCAAAGCATCCCAATCCTACCGATCATCCATTGTCTGTAATCTGCAGGGATAGATCCAAGCTCCCGTTATTATCTATCTTTCCTCTTATCTGATTTTTCTTTTCTTTGGCCACCTTTAGAAGGATTAATGACGTGATATATCAGTCAGTAGGGAAGTGAAAATTTTCAACACGGAGAAAAAGGTAGCCATTGAGTTGTCTCTTTCATTTCATAGAGTCCTAATGATCGCAGTGTCACACAATTTCTATCAACACATGCGTTGATGTTCCTCCGAAAGTGAGTGGGCAGAGTTGAGGCTTGTGGGTCTGCTCTGTGAGTCTGTGACATGAAACCTTGCATGCTAAGCATAATGGGTTGTGTTCTCAAAGGAATTTACAATTGGGAGAATGAAGTTTCTTTTTGATAAAACCAATGGGGAGAATGAGGAAAACATGCCTATCTATCTGTTTAGAGTCAAGATAAGTGCGGTAGGTATAAGCATGTTTTTTATGCGGTTGAGCTAAAAGAGATGTGTCGTCTATTTTCTATTATTCTTCTCCCATTGAAATGATGTCTTTCTCAAAAAAGTTCACGTTTCTAAAGAAAAACTTGAGGTCTTCAATAAAAAGGGCTATTTACTAATTAAAAAGCACCACTTTTAAAACGGGTGTCATGCTTCAAATTGGATGTAAAGTAAACATATTGAAAACGTGAATTATAATATTTAAATTTAACGTTAATACTAAGAGTAATGCACTCTTATCACATTTGTATAACACATTATCATACCACCTTATGTGGTAAATGAAGTGAACAACCACATCAATTAAAAAGTGTCAATAAAACATAAAAGAAAAGAAAATGTTGCATTAATTTTAATTGATGTGGTTGTCTACCTCATCTGCCACAAAAAGTGGTATGGAGACGTGGTATACAAATGTTGTAAGAGTAGCATTATTTTAATACTAACTACTAACTAGAGGTGCTTTTCGTTTCAACTCAAAAAATAGGTCTATCAAAAAGATTAAAAGATATAATAAATGCTTTAATGTCTTTAGGAAATTATCTTAAGAGCCAAACGTACGTTGTGTTAAAAAATAGAGGTTATATAAAATAATTTATAGTAAATTGAGCTTAGACCCATAAAATTCATTTTTAATCACCTATAACCCTTTCCTTTATTTTTCTATTTAAAATACCCATTTTTTTTCAAATAAAACCTGATGACTAGGATCCAAGTAAGCAAGTTACCTTATCTAGCTTAAAATCTGATTTATTCTATTTTTCGGATTCCAAAACTACCCCTATTTACAAGGTAACGTGTTATGTGGGGGTGTTACTAATGACACACGTTGAATTTGGAAAGATTTTCAAATGGTTGTAATGAATGTAGGAAATAATTTAGAAACTTATTTGAAATTAAAAATTAAATTCAACATTAACGTATTAGTAATCTACATGTGATTAACGTATTGGTTTATTTAATAAAAAAATTATGTTGTTTTTCTTTTATGAATTATATTACTAATAATCTATTTTATTATAGTGTTATGAATAATAGTGTGCATTCTAATTATGTTGAAAAATATTTTGATAATCTATTTATTGTTTGTTTTATGAAAAACATTTTTTTTAAATGAACCTATTTTTTCTCTAAATAATCTACCTATTTTTTTCTCTAATAATGTTCCTAGTAAAACAATGTACCTATTTTTTTAAACGAACCTATTTTTCCTCTCCAAATAATGTACCTATACACATTTATAGGTGTATTGTAAAATAAGTTACTTATGGGTAAATAATGTACCTATATTTTCTATAAATTATTGTGTACCTATTTTTAATTTATGAAAAATGTACGGAAATTTCAATTATAAAGTACCTGACTTAGTTTTTTTAACTTTTTTTGGTAAATAATATACCTATATTTTATTTAAATAATATATTTATATTTTTATACGTGTATATTTATATTTATATTTTTCATAGGTACATTATTGGATATGTAATTTACAAATTTTTTTTTTTTGGTTTGCAATTTTAGGGGGCGATATGTGAGAGGGAATGACAACCAAAAGAAATGGGGTGATTGATATGCTATTAATAGTGAGTATTAATTACAATTATGGCAGTTAATGAAATACTTGAAATAAATTATAAATAAAATATGAAGTCTGGTGGCAATGATGTAAAAACATAGGAATACTATGACTACTTATATCCTACTAGTCATTTAAATTTGAAATTGGGTTTTACACATAGATTTATAGAGTGATGGGTATATGTCTAGGAAATAGAAAATGTAGGGATCTATATTGGATAAGCCCAATAATTTATAAGAGTAGGTTATCTAGTGTAACACGTGACAACTATAACAATTGACTCACTTTTTGAAAGCAACAAAAATATGTAATTATATTGGCCCTTGATGTGGTTGATGATGCAAGGCAGTAGCTATAAGCCGCTGTCCAGCAACCCACATACCCAAAATATAGAGAATAGAAGGACAAAGCAGTAGAATCAAAGTTAGGACGAAGATAATTGAGTTCTAGGGAAAAATCCCAATAGAGACTCTATAGACTAAAGTATGAAATTATATTCATCAACAAAAACTAAATACAAGAGTCTCTTAAAAAGCCTATTTATACTAGAATATAGAAAACCTAATTGACATAGGAAATTAAAAACCTAAACAGGAAATTAAACCAAATCCTAGTAAGAATAGGAAAACAAGTAATAAAATAACCTATTAATTTAATATAACTAAAACTTAGCCTTATTGGCTAATGCCCACGTAGATTAGGAAAGTCTACTAGATGCTCCTGCATCAACTCCACTGGGTTGGGAAGAATTCTTCCTCGAATTCCAATCGTTTGGTGAAAACCGCCTAGACATAACCTCCTCTTACATAAGTTGTCCATAGAACTTTGGCCTTGATATTGAACCTTCCCACTCCAAAGAAATATATATTTAGAATATTTAATCCTTTTGGAACAGTACCAGATATCTTCTGCAACCAAGCTCTCAACCCAAAAATTCTTCACGCTAAAAACCAATAGTCTAACAAGGTCAATGATGTTCTTGGTAGTTTGCAAATTAAAAGAATCAACCCTAAGAAAATCAGCATACTCATAAGTATCACCTTCAAAGGAATTCATCTCATCTCCAACAATTCCCTCAAGAATTTCTTGAATCACCTTTCCTTCAAAAGTGGGTTGATTGTGTTGCTTCAAAAGTTCAAACCCAACTTCTTCGTGATTCACTGCCTTCAAGATTACACTAGATTCAGCTTGTTTACTCTCACCAAATACCTCGTCAAAAACTTTCTCAATTCCCAAACAAACTTCACAATCTTCTTCCAAACAACAGTCAAACACGGGAGGGTTTTCTAAATTTAGGAGATTGTCATCTTCCAATTTATTCGAAACTCCCTCAACATCCTTCTTAGCAACAAGTGGATACACAGACGCCACCTCCTTGACCTCAATGTCAAATTTATGGGCTCTCAAATGTAACACCCCAACCCAATTTTAATTATTCATTTGAATTATTTATTTAAATAGTTTAATTTATTTAATTGTGAAATTACAATTTTGCCCTTGAGATAGGGTTATTTTAGTCACCTTTTAATCTAGTAGGATTTTGGTGAATTGAATGGCACTATTGCGTATAACACGTCAATATAAGTTCATAAACATGTAATGGACTCAAATTGGAGTTATAACAAAGAAGTTACGATCAACGGAAGTGAAGTGATACAACTATAAATATTTTGAAGTCCAATTTTTAAAAACTCAGATTTTCCTCTCTCTCTCTCTCTCTCTCTCTCTCTCTCTCTCTCTAAATCCAATATATTCCAATTAAAATAAAAATTTATTAATAATATAGTCATAACAAAAATTAAAGTAGTCATAAACAAGCAATCATATACATTTCTAAGTAGATGAACTCATTAAACTTGCGGCTATATGATTTCTCAATTTGCTGTTAAAGTTGTTCACTAGAACAAACAACATACTCAACCCACTTTCGGGTTAGTGAGGAGAGCAAAACCATTGAAAAGCAAGAGGGAGAAACTAGGACTGAATCAATTAATTGAGCCCATCCAACCATTTTGCTCCTCAATTGATATAAATGGGTGTACTAGTTTAGTTTGTGTTTCGGAGCACATGGGCTTACCGATTTATTATTAGCATGAGAGGAAAAGCAAATCCTAAATCAGATTAGAAGGGTCTACATCCCAAACAACATCATGAGAAGAACCCAGGCCAACACGAGCAAGCCTATCAGCAACAGAGTCCAAGGCACATAATTTAAAGCATAAGAAAAAAATTTGAGAGAAGCCCCATACAGTCCTCATAAATCCTACCTAGCAAAGAAAAGTTGGCCCCTTCCTTTAATACCGCAGTAGTGGTTTTGAGAGAATCACTTTCCAAATGGAACAATTCATGGTAAATACTAGCAGCTAAATGTAACCCATAAAGCAGGGCAAGTGCCTCAATTTGACCAAGACACCCAACGTTTCTAATCTGACACGCACCAGCAACAACAAAGTTCCCTATACAATCACAAGTAATCACACCAGTGCCTCCAATCCTCGCATCCTCCCTCTAAGCACCATCAACATTAACCTTAGCCCTAAAACCTAAATATCCTTAACCCCAAACACCAAACACCACAAGATGGTAGTGAAAGCAACAAAAGTATATTAATTTCGATTTTGGCTTAACAATTTAAACAAAACTTCATCACAAATACAAGCACAAAATTCATCACAAATACAAGCACAAAATTCATCACAACGCAGCATTTAAAACCTTATAATTTGAAGCGACTGGGAATAATAAAATTGAGAAAAAAGAAATCTAAGTACCTCAGTCTTGTAGCTTTGCTTCGATTGATCCAACAAAAAAAAAAAAAGAAGTTCGAATGGAAAAGAAGAGCAATGGGAAGAGAGGGCATGAAGAGCAAGGATGAAGCGTGAGCGAGCAGAAGTAGAGAGTGTGAAATTAGATTAGGGTATTTTTTTAAAGTATGAAAGTTTCATTAAACACCCAGCGCCTCCTCAGTGCCCATTTGGCATTGCTTATGTGGGGTGATAAATTATTTTTAAAATGTTTTGGGAAGCCTAACCCATTTGGTAAACTATGAGAAAATCACTTAGTTTCGAAGAGGCGCTGGGTTTGTGAGGGAATCATTTTCTGATTATGCGGGAATCAGTACCAACAACACTTTTAATAAAAAGTTTACCAAATGCCAAACTGCTTTCTTTTACAGCTGATTTCTCTCACAGCAAATATGACATCAATTATATTCACTGCACAGCAATGCCAAATTGGCCCTCAATCTGATTTCCACAAAATCAGAAATTGAAAGCAAGTGTGGACTTGCTTTCCCTTATAACTTTCTCTCACAGTAATTTTTAACAATAAGTGATTTTCTCATAGTTTACCAAACGGGCCGGGCTTCCCCATATTTTAAAAAAAAAATAACTTATCACTCCAAATAATCAATGCCAAACGGGCACTTAATTTGGGGATCTTGAGCCTCTGCATTTAGCATTGGTGCATTTATACGCATTTCAAAGAATGCAAACCATTAGATTAATCTAATGATTTTAATAAGTCCACATCAACAAACTTGTATTAAACTAAAAACTAATTATTTGCACCTTATCATTTCCCCAGCAAGCCGCAACCCTCCCCCCTTCCTTCTTCCCTCCTTCTCTCCCTCTGATCTCTCTCTACCTCCCCCACTGTTGTGTCTGCTTGCATCTATTTTGCTTTCATTTCCTCAATTTTAAGGACTAAATGTCACTTCCTAACCCACACTACCAACCATGGCTGCCACCTTCATCTCCCTCTCCCCTTCCTTCCTCCCTCCCTCCCTCCTTCTCCCCCTCTCTTTCTCTTTCTCCCTCCCCTACTCCCTCCCTCCCTCCCTCCCTCGATTTGCAAAACAGAGAGAAGGGATTATGTTCATCATATTGTACAATCATAGAGGAAGAAATGGGTTTTTCATTTATGATTTTGCAAGTTTAATTTTGATGTTGAGTGTGGGGGCTTTTTCGTTCCCGTAGCTACAGATGGGTCTGAGCTACTGTAAAGGGCAAATGGGTGAAATTGCCCCTCATGTCTGAGTTCAAAATCAGACCCCAAGAGTGTTTCGAAAGGTTCATGGAGCCTTAGGAAACACCTAAGTCACCTTCATAAAAAAAAAAACAACAGTTGCTTACTGATAAATATATGGCTTGGCTTGAGAAACTTATTGCATGGAAGCTAAGCATTCATGAGTTTAGCATTAAAGAGAGAGAGGGCTGTGGTTTTCTATGAGAAACAGGGTTTTAAAGTAAGGGGAGAAGGAATTTCGAGAGACTTTGTTGAGGGGAGAGAGGAAGAGATGAGGGAGGAGAAGTGGGTGGTTTGAGCAATTTTTCAGCAGCTTGATGAAAATTTCGTCAGGCTCTGGAAAGGCTTGCCAGAAGAGAAAATGGGAAGAGATGGAGGAATAGTGCTCGAAATTGAAGGGTTTCAGGGATGAGAGGTGATGCTTGCTCTCTCTGGATGTGGTTGTGATGATGGGTAGGAGATGCCTCTTTTTATAGGCACTAGAAGTTCCTTCTTCCCAAGGAACCCTAGATGGTTCCTCCCCAATCTGCCAAGTCTCCCCCTCTCTTTCTCTTATCTTCCATTGATTCATCCCTTATTTGTGAAATCCTCCTTAGTCCAAACACACAAAGACAAGATTTTTGGAGGCTCTAGAGCCTTCCCACAGCTGTTCCAGTGGCAATCTCCGATCTTCGGTTACCATCTCTCCTTCTTTCCTCCCCTATTCATGGCAAGAGTTGGTATGAGAAAAAGATGGGTAACAACGTTGGTCTGAAGGGTGCTTTTTATCCTAGCAACCTGCGCGCGCTAATATCCTTTGCCTCTAGCCATGTGTTGGAGACTTTCAGATATTTTATAAGCCACTTGGGCCATTCCCTAAGGTGATGGGTTAGTTTACTAAGGGGATGGGCCAACTTTCTAAAGTGATGGACTATTTTTACTAAGGTGATTGGCCAATTTTCTAAGGTAATGAGCAACATTTTTCTCTCTTTCATGATTACCCACATATTTGGGCTCAAGAAATGGGCTCGAGTTTTGGAGCTCCCAAGCAGCTAAAAACTTCCACTTCTTGGCTCATCAATGGGCCTCGTGAATGCTCGTAACCATCCATACCACAACCCACTCAGCAAGCCCCAGGCATTTGCGTGGCTTTGGCCCACTTAAGCTTGTAGCGTGGCTATGTGTAAAATAAAGGATTTTCCGCTTGGCATGGCATGGCATGTTGATTGGCGTGCTCGTGCTCGAATTTCATCGTTTTGTAAAGGGCTTTGGTCGAGTCAAAACGACACTTGGTGGGATAATTAGCATGGGTTCATAGAGCCGGTACATTTTACAGGCTCGTTACGACTTTTGGCATGATGGGTTATATATTTGCTTGGCATGGCACGTGGATCATGACTCTTGCGAGTGCGTATGACGAACTCTCGCATACCCAAATCGGGTTTCTTCTTAGTAAGGTGTCGTATTGGGCCGGAAATATATTTGGGAGGTCTTGAATTTTTTGGGCCTCAATATTGAGACAACAGTATTAAGGGGTAATTACAATTTTGGTCACTAGGGTTATGGTCAAAGTTAATTTTTATCACCGAAATTTCAATTTTCCGATTTTGATCATTGTATTTGCAACTGTTAGCAAATCAGGTCACATGCTTCAATTTCGTCAGTTTCATTAAAAAAATATTTTTTGAATATAAATTAAAAATAAATACAATTTAATTATTTTTAATCATGGTAAAATTGTCATTCTACAAGGCAAATTCCTTAGAAAATTTAAAATAATAAAGAAAATAAAAAAAATAAAAAAAAAGAATCACTACTACAAAAAACACTTTGCGCGACGAAATTTTGGTCTCGCAAGTTTTGTCACGCAAAGATCGTAAAGAAAGGGTTTGCATGACGAAAAATATTCTTTGTCGCGCAAAGCCACTTTGCGCGACGAATGACAACAACTTTGAGCGACGAATACTAATGTTGCTCAAAGCTACTTTAAGCGACGAATCTTAACCACTTTGCGCGACGAATTCTAACTACTTTGCGCGATGAATACTAACCACATTGCGCGACGAATACTAACCACATTGCGCGATGAAGATTAACTACTTTGCACGACGAAAGTTAACGTCGCGCAAATATACTTTGCGCAACGAATCCTTGCGCGACGAAATATTCAATTTTTTAAAATTTTTGTTTTTAAAATTTTTTTTAATTAAAATAAACTAGTTTAATAGTTTGGGGGACGAAATAGTTTGTCGTGCAAGGTTTATGACATTTTGTTTTATTATTTCTCTTATACCAATTTCATTATATTATTTTTTTTTCAAATTTTTACTTTTTAAATTTAATTTAATTGTATGATTTTATTTTTTTAATTACTTTAATTTAAATTGACATATTCAAAATAAAATTATATATGAAAAATAGTGGTCAAATTATCCAATATATATAATATTCAAAATGTACCCATAAATTTACAAAGTACAATAATAAAATCTACAAGCCTATTGTGGTGGTAGTGGCGGAGGATATGTTTTGATAGCGTCCAAATCTTCAACTTTAGCGATTCCCTACAAAAAAAAAAACAAATATTGTCAAATAACAAAAAAAAAAAATATAAAATAATAACAAAAAATTGGCATAAGCTCAAAACTAACTCCAAAAACACATATTAATGAAAAAAAATTTAAATTTGGAGAGAATATACCTTTTGGTAAGATTTTGAGTGAGTGAGAATGAGAGGGAGAAGTGAGTGTGAGAGAATTAGAGAAGATAGTGAGAGAGAGTGAGAGATGATGAAAAGAGAGATAAGAGAGTGAGTGAGAGTGAGAGATAGTGAAGAGAGAGATGAGAGATTAAGTGAGAGGAGTGAGTGTGAGAGAAATGGTAGGATTTGAGGAGAGGGAAAGAGAGAGGAGAGGTAAGAGTAGAAGACATTGAGAAAATGGTGGAGGAGTTATTTTGGTTTTAAAAACCGTATCACTTTGCGCGACGAAATAATATATTGGTCGTGCAAAGTCTTTAAAAAAAAATTTTAAAAAAAATTCCCATTTTTGGTGCCCGCCCAAATTTTTAGAGTATACTTTGCGCGAAGAAATACTATATATTGGTCGCGCAAAGTTCTAAATTGTTTTTTTTTTTAATTCCCATTTTTGGTACCCGCCCAAATTTTTAGAGTATACTTTGTGCGACGAAACATTATATATTGGTCGCCCAAAGTCGTAATTTTTTTTATAAAAATTCCCATTTTTGGTACCCGCCCAAATTTTTAGAGTATACTTTGCGCGATGAAACATTATATGTTGGTCGCGCAAAGTCGTATTTTTTTTTTTTAAATTCCCATTTGTGGTACCCGCCCAAATTTTTAAAGTATACTTTGCGCAACGAAATACCATATGTTGGTCCCGCAAAGTCTTAAAAAAAAATTTAAAAAAATTCCCATTTTTGGTACCCGCCCAAATTTTTAGAGTATACTTTGTGCGACGAATTATTATATTGGTCGCGCAAAGTCTTAAAAAAAATTTAAAGCTACTAATAAATATATATACTATTCAATTTCTTAAGTGTTATACGTACAAAATAAACAAATTTAAAGCTACTCAACGATCCAACCGTCAAACTTGTTTGTTTATACTTCGAGATCATATACGCCAAAATTCGGAAAACATAAACATTAAGAGATCAAGTAATGGGAGAAAATATTTCGACGGTTATAAAAGAAAAATCAAGATTTAATGGTTATTTCAACTCTGATTTTGATGATTTTTTACAGCTACATTCCTTGACCCTATATGAATACAATGACTGCATTCGATCATCAACTTAAAATATTTACACTAGCGGATACCACAAAATCTTATGTTATATTTAATGAAAGTATAAATAAACTCTTAATTGTTAGTGAATATATTGTTTTGATGGCATACGCATTCTACGAAACTAGTTTCAACGATGTAACCGTCAAACTTGTTTGTTTACACTTCGAGATCATATACGCCAAAAATCGGAAAAAATAAACATTCAGAGATTAAGTAATAGGACAAAACTTTTCGATGGTTATAAACGAAAAATCACGATTTAACGATTATTTCAACTTTGATTTTGATGATTTTTTACAGCTACACTCCTTGACCCTATATGAATACAATGACTCAATTCGATCGTCAATTTAAAATATTTACACTAGTTGATACCACAAAATCTTATGTTATATTTAACAAAAGTATAAATAAACTCTTAATTGTTAGTGAATATATTGTTTTGATGGCATATGTATTCTATGAAACTAGTTTCAATGATCCATCCGTCAAACTTGTTTGTTTATATTTCAAGATCGTATACCCCAAAAATCGGAAAATATAAACATTCAGAGATCATGTAATGGACAAAACGTTTCGACGGTTATAAACAAAAATCAAAATGTAACGGTTATTTTAACTCCGATTTTGATGATTTTTTTACAGCTACACTCCTTGACCCTATATGAATACAATGACTCAATTTGATCTTCAATTTAAAATATTTACACTAGTGGATACCACAAAATCTTATGTTGTATTTAATGAAAGTATAAATAAACTCTTAATTGTTAGTGAATATATTGTTTAAATGGCATACGCATTCTACGAAACTAGTTTCAACGATCGAACCGTCAAACTTGTTTGTTTATACTTCGAGATCATATACGCCAAAAATCGGAAAAAATAAACATTCAGAGAACAAGTAAATGGACAAAACTTTTTGACGGTTATAAACAAAAATCACAATTTAACGGTTATTTTAACTCCGATTTTGATGATTTTTTATAGCTACACTCCTTGACCCTATATGAATACAATGACTCAATTTGATCTTCAATTTAAAATATTTATACTAGTGGATACCACAAAATCTTATGTTGTATTTAATGAAAGTATAAATAAACTCTTAATTGTTAGTGAATATATTGTTTTGATGGCATACGCATTCTATGCAACTAGTTTCAACGATCGAACCGTCAAACTTGTTTGTTTATACTTCGAGATCATATATGCCAAAAATCGGAAAAAAATAAACATTCAGAGATCAAGTAATTGGACAAAACTTTTCGACGATTATAAACGAAAAATCACAATTTAACGGTTATTTCAATTTCGATTTTGATGATTTTTTTACAGCTATACTCCTTGACCCTATATGAATACAATGAACCAATCCGAACTACAATAATATATTTTTCTAACAAAATAAATTTTTTATTTTATTTATTTTTGTAAAGACTTTGCGAGACGAAGTTTAGTATTTCGTCGCACAAAGTCATGCAAAGACTTTGCGAGATGAAACATCCTTCGTCGCGCAAGACTTTGTGCACCGAATTATATTGTGTCATCGCGCAAAGTCATGCAAAGATTTTTAAAAATAATTTTTTTTATGTTTTTTTATTTATGTAAAGACTTTACGAGACGAACCACACTTCGTCGTGCACGACTTTGTGCACCGAATTTAGTCTTTCGTCGCGCAAAGTTACTTTGAGCGACGATGCTTTGTTGTCGCGCAAAGGTTTGTTGCGCGAAGTGACTTTGTGCGACGATTCGTGTTTCGTTGCGCAAAATTTAGTCGCTTAAGACTTTGAGCGAAGAAGTTTAATTTTCGTCGCGCAAAGGCACTTTGGGCAACGAATTGTGTTTCGTCGCGCAAAATTTGGTCGTGCAAGGGTTTTTTTTTACTAGTGAATGGAGGCTGGGTCATGGTAAAGAGAAAGAAACCACCATTGTTCCCTTCTCCCTGCAACCAAAAAAACCAAGATAAACTAAAGAATGACACACCAAGCACACAGAATGTGAGTACCGGATAGGAACTGGGTGGTAACTCTGCTGCTGAGGGATAAAAGAATGCAGAAAACTTGGTTTGATACTTTTGGGAATGCTAGAATGCACCGTAACATTCTAGATTTGGGTTTTAGGAAGCAGATCTTAACCTGCCTTTTGGTTCAATTTCATAACTCGGTTTATTTGAAACTTTTACACCAAGAATCTTTTTGGTGGAAACAATCCTAAATCGGCAACAAGCCTGTAAAAATATAAAAAGAGGGCTACACTACAGATCACCTCAGTTCATCACTCTTGGTTGTCTTCTCTGGAAGTCAAGCTGGTTTCTCAACTGGAGATGACTTGTTTTGCTTTCTTGGAGCAGTTATTCTCAAATTCGAAAATTCCTACCTGCTTGGAATTGTTAGCATTAATTGTATTCCCAACCAAGATATTGATGCCTGGCTTTCTTTTGTCTAAATCATTTTGGTAACTCCCCTGGATATCCCCTCCCTTGTTTGAAGGAAGAGGGGGTGCCTTGCTGAGCATATATTCATGAATCTGTTAAATTAAAATATTATTTTTTAGCAAGTTTTCATTATGAAATGTTAATCGATGTTAGTGGCAAAGAAACCTTGTATAAGTATTGTACCTCATCAGTTAACTTTTGACGTTCAGCAGTGCCATATCTAGGGGCTGCTTCACGTGATTTGATGGCCAGGGCACGCCTTTTTTTCTTGTTGTATCCTACTGAACCCAATGCACCATCTGGGTAGGTGGGCAATAACTCAATAAGTCTAAGTAAAGCATCTCGCACTGCCAACAACAATAGTACATAAGCAAGATGGCACATTATATAAAATCAAGGGCACGCAGTCAAGACAACTTATATAATAATGAGGCTAAAACCATATCCATTAGCAAAACCATTTTAGTTTACTAGAGTACGAAATACAGAAATTAATAAGCTAACAAAGAAATTGCGGGACATCTGCTTAATAAAGATATGGAAGACCTTCATCCTCTTGTCGCTATGTTGTGGGGATGCCAAGACTATATAGACAGAAACTGGGTATGTTCTATTCATCATGTATATCATGAGTGCAATATGGTGACAGATGGATTAGCTGAATTGGGTTCATGTCTTGAGTTGGGCCTGTCAACCTTCCATGATCCTCCTGATAGTATTAGGTCTTTTCTTAATGAAGATTTACTTGGAGTCTGTAAGCCTCGAGATTCGTTTGAGTCAGGTTCAATTGGGCCCAGTAAACCGGCCATGTATAGTACCATGTTAAGATTTCAGAGGATGACTCGCGGTCCACTACTAACATCGATATTATCCCCAACTTAACCACTTGCAGTATTTGGTAGGTGCAGTGAGATTTATACAAAATCCAAAAACAGACAAGATAAGATTTCATCTCATACAAATCATTGGATCAAGTTCTCTCATCTCAATTAATCCTTTCACAATCATCTTGTTTGGAATGGTTGGATTATAATTGTTTCGGCTTGTTTTAAAACAAATCATATTTCTTATTTAATTGAATTTTATGAAAACTTTACTAATATATTAATTTACTTTAAAAATATATATGGATCCCAAATGTGTCATGTCATCACTTAACAAATTTTCTAACAACTAATCTAACGGTTGAGCCACATTGTAAAAAATTGACAAACACATAGTACTTTATTGTTAAATTGAAAGTGCAGGAGTAAACATGCGCCTTAAGGGTAAGAGTTCAAGATACTAAGTTCAAATTAACCATTGTTATAATTATTCTAGTGTTGTTGGTTTGGTTGCTTAGTTTTGATGCAGGTTTTCTTTGGGATGGATTTTTTTTGCTTTTGAATGGATGTTGCTACAGCTAGTTGGATGGAGGTTTTTTGGTTGATGACCTAGAGTTTTGCTGCAGCTATTGTTTTTTGTGTTTTTTTTTTCAGTCATGGGTTGTAAGTGTAATATGAATTTCTTGCTTTATGTATATTTTTTGTAATGTGTTGTAAGAACTAATAGATTATACTTGGATTGATAGTAAGCACATTTATAATCTTGATAGTAAGCACATATCTGTTCTATTTCCTTGGAAACTGATTTGTTGGATGATGAATGTGATTATTAGGAAAAAAAAAAATGTTGGATTTATAGTTGAATTTATAAGATTACAACAATAAATACTGTAAAACGAAATGGCTTTATGGCTGGCCTGTTTAAAAAACTGATATTTAGCTTTTTGGAAAAAATAAATCAATATTGGGCATTTGAAAAAAAAAAAAAAAAAAAAAAAACTGATATTGGGCTTTAAAAAATTAGTGTTGGAGTCAAGCCCAAACCAACTAAACCTACAAAATCGAACCGAATCTAATTGGGTCGGCCCAATTGAATTGAAATGATATATGATGTTTCCAAACTCTAATACTATTAATGGTGATGTATGCTGTTTTCAATTGAATCGAAATCGAAATCTTAAAAAGGTCTTTCGAAACTTTTACACCACAAATCTTTGTGGTGGTAATAATCCTAATCGGCAACATGCCTGTGAAAAAAAAGCGAAAAAAGAGGGCTACACTACAGATCACCTCAATTCATCACTCTTGATTGTCTTCTCTGGAAGTAGAGCTGGTTTATCTACTAGAGACGTCTTGTTTTGCTTTCTTGGAGCAGTTATTCTAAAAATTGTGAATTCCTACATGCTTGGAGTTGTTAGCATTAATTGTATTCCCAACCACGATATAGATGCCTCCCATTGTTTTGTCTAAATCATTTTGGTAACTCGCCTGGATATCCCTTCCCCTGTTTGAAGGAGGAGGGGGTGTCTTGCTGAGCATATAATCATGAATCTGTGAAATTAAAACATTATTATCCTTTAGCAAGTTTTCATTATGAGATGTTAGTCGATGTTGGTTGCAAAGAAACCTTGTGTAAGTATTGTACCTCATTAATTAACTTCTGACGTTCAGAAGTGCCAAATATTGGGGGTGCTTTACGAGATTTGATAGCCAAGGCACGCCTTTTTTTCTTATTGTATCTTACTGAACTCAGATGAAATATTGGGGCTGCTTTACAAGATTTGATGGCCAAGGCACGCCTTTGGGCACGCCTTTTTCTTTTTCTCTTATTGTATCCTACTGAACCAAGATGAAATATTGTGGTTGCTTCACGAGATTTGATGGCCGAGGCACGCCTTTTTTTCTTATTGTATCCTACTGAACCCAATGCACCATCTGGGTAGGTGCGCAAGAACTCAATAAGTCCAAGGAAAAGTCTGTGCACTGCCAACAGCAACAGCACATTAGCAAGATGGCACATTATTTAAAAAACAACGACAACTTATAATAGTGAAGCTAAAACCATATCCATTAGCAAAAGCATTTTGGTTTACTAGGAGTAGAAGAATAGCTTGTGTTTTGGTGGATTATGTGTGTCTTCTTCTTTAGCAGGTGAGTGAGTGTTTTAAGAGATGTATTCTAACATTATATACTAGCATATATAATGTCTAAGAAAGAATGAAACGTACCAGTGAATGACTTATATAAATTGTGGCTGAAATTGATCTCAGTATGGGTTCCAAAGAGATAAAAATTCTGCAAGTAAAGTATACACATCATGATTGTGATAATTTAAAAGAGAAAAAAGAAACTAACCCAAGTAGCAAAAGAGCCTACATAAACCTCAAAAAGCAACAACATATAATATTACCGTCAAGAACATGATAGAAGGAATTATGTCCGGGTATTCCTTGGAAAACAGCATCCGGCCGTGAAAAATCCCACCCTCGAAGTCAGTTCCTTTAGGGCCTCTGATTGCAAATTGCAAGTCATATGGGTCCGACTGAAAACAAATGTCAATGATGTGACAAATTAGCATTTTGGCCAAACAGCAAGCCCAATTTCAAAAGTTAAAAAGCGAAAAAAAATTATGCCCAATGTATAGTTCTTCAAAAAAAGAAAAGGCTTCTTTATTTTTTTGAAAATGACCATAAGATTATCTTAAAACAAATTCGAATGCTAAAAACAACAATTGAGGTTGAACCCAATACCCAAAATTCAAATAGAATTTAGAATCACCAATCCAAATTCTTAACTTATCCTTCAAAGTAAAATTAAACCAAAAGTCAAAGAACAATAATATTTATTAAAAAAAAAAATGAAAGGGGTATTGGAAAAGTAAACGTAACCGGGAGCGCGAGGCACTTGTAATCGTCGGAGGGATTGGATTGTATCTCCTCCAACTCCTTTTGAAGGACCGTCGACCTCCGCATGTTCTTCAGGTTGTTCTGCCTCTACCCCTCCAACCCCTGTTGATTGCGCATTATACTCGGATACAATTCCACTAGATTTTGTTCGAACTGCGCCGATCCGACCCGATCCAGAATCACTTCTTCCTGTAACAAAACTTTAAAACACGAAGCGGAGAGAGGAAAGAGAGGCGGCGGTGTTTATAGGTCTGAGAGAGAGAGAGAGAGAGAAAGCATTCGTTGATTTTTGTTGGTTCTTCCAGGTTATATCTTTTTGCAGCAGCTACTAAAACCCTAAAGTCTTGCCTGCACAGCTGACTTTTGCATTACAAATGATTTTTTAATACAAGGGATAGTTTAATCTAATCTACTAGAATGAGGTTTGAACTTGTGGCGGCCTCACCCCAAGCATCCTTAGCTATTACTATTAGGTATAGCCCTGTTTGTAGTTCTGAAAAGGTCCTGGCATTCCTAAAAGCACAACAGCCAATCAAATACACAGAAATTAGGGCAACAAGAGTGATGAGCAATATTATGTCGGTTCTTCTCCATTCTTTCTTCAAGTTGAAGCGAAGTTGGGTCTGGCATTGCTCCACTTTAGGCAATCCATGTCTGCTGCATTGTTTATGGGACTTATCCAAGGAATAAAACATAAAGGTGAGGTTCCTTGGGCAAAAGAAGAATATTTGACACATGGTTTTGAAGAATCTTTGATGAAAGAGTAAACTGGGTTGTTTTGCTGAGTTGCTCATTTCTGTTTAATTATTGAACGGAAAGAACATCTCTAAATATTTATTTATTTATTTATTTATTTTGATGAGAAAGGGGGGAAAACCCCAAAAAGAAACAATGACTAACAATTACAGACCAAACGAGGCCTAACAACACCTAGAAAATCAGCCTCCAAGAAGGAGCTAACCCAAGCAAGGGCCACATCCATAAAACAGACCCCCAAATCCAAGTTAAAGCTCCAGTTAGCCATACAATCAGCTACAACATTCCTTTCTCTGTAAATATGAGCAAGGTGACAATTGCCAATACGCCTCATAAGAACACAACATCTCTGAAACAGCACAGCAAGTGGGTGAAAACTCAAGGTACCAACTTGCTGAACAAGATAAACAACAACCACAGCATCCATCTCAATAAGAAGATTGGAGATACCTTTATCCCAAGCCAACTGAAGCCCAAAATGTTGGTGTGTAATCCTCCAGCCGAAGTTTTGAAGCTACAGGAATTACATTTAGCTTTCTGTTTTGTTTTAAGTTGTTTTATTTCTCAGCTTTATTGTACACCCTTGGATCACAGTCCAAGTGATTTAATCTCTAGCTTAGATTCAAGTGAGCTGGCTTGACAGGTGTAAGCATCTAATAGGGTGCTAGTTTTTGAGCTTTTTTTTGTAAAATCGTTTGAGAGAAGAATCTCTCTTCTCTCTCCTTAACCGATACATCAGAGTGTGCAGACATGAATGAAAACTGAAGCATTTTTTCTCATCAGAGCAACGCTCTCTTTTCTCACATTTCTTCTGTGATTTCCTTTGCTCCCAAAATATCCAAAATATGAAATGCTGAAACCAAGAATTCTAACATGGTATCGCGAGCCAGGTTCGATTGCTTGAGCTGGGCGTGAATCTGTGAGTGAATCGGAGAAATTGGGTTTTGTTTGAGCTAAACTCGAGCTCATCTGAAGATCGCGATTTCTCAAATCCAAGGTCTAATATGGCAGGATCGAGTACCTCTGAGCTGCGAACTCCAATTTTCAATGGAGAAAATTATGAGTTCTGGAGTATCAGAATGAAAACTATTCTGAAATCTCATGGTTTATGGGATCTAGTCGAAAATGGTCTCAATGTTTCAGATCTAAAGAAGGAGAAGGAGATTGAAGAGACGAAGGTTATTGAGAAGGAGGAGAAGGAGATAGAAGGTACAAAGGCTACTGAGAAGTCTACGATGGCTGGAATATTGATGAAGGATGCTCGTGCACTCGGGTTAATCCAAAGTGCTGTCTCTGATCAGCTCTTTCCCAGAATAGTGAACGAGGAGACCTCAAAGGGTGCTTGGGATATTCTGAAGCTGGAATTCAGAGGAGATAAACAGGTACGAAATGTAAAATTGCAAGGATTGCGTAGAGAATTTGAATATACCCGCATGAAAGATAGTGAATCTCTATCTGTATATCTGGTTAGGTTGTTTGATATAATAAATCATATGAAGAATTATGGTGAGGAACTATCTAGAGAGAGAATTGTCCAAAAGCTATTGTTTAGTTTGCCTAAATCTTATGATTCTATCTGCTCTGTAATTGAACACTCTAAGGACCTTGAAACTCTTGAGGTTCAAGAGGTTGTTGCTTCACTGAAGAGCTTTGAGCTCAGATTGGATAGACACACTGAGAATTCTACAGAAAAAGCCTTCTCTAGTCTGAATGTTGGTAGGAAAAACCCTGAAAATGGAATTGCTTCTGCAGATCAAATACCTCAGAAAAATTGGAAATCCAATGATGAAAACAAAATGGCCTGCAAACATTGTGACAGATTTCATTATGGCAAATGTTGGTATGAAGGGAAACCTAAATGCCATGGTTGTGGGAAGCCTGGACATATGATCAGAGATTGCTATGGACACAAGAATGTGCAGAGAGTGAATTATGCAAATCAGGAGGAAGATTGTGGCACTTTGTTTTATGTGTGTAATGCTGCAACTGATGTGAAGGTAAATCATTCTTGGTATATTGACAGTGGTTGTAGTAACCACATGACAGGAGATGAGGGACTTTTGGTCAATATTCAAAGGAATTTGAGCTCTAAGGTGAAGATGGGAACTGGAGAAGTGGTCCCAGTTGCTGGAAAAGGGACTTTGGTGATAAAAACTAAGTTAGGCAAGAAGCACATTCATGAAGTAATGCTTGTACCTGGCCTTGAAGAAAATCTGCTTAGTGTTGGGCAAATGATGGAACATGGCTATCACCTTGTGTTTGGAGGAAATGTGGTGAGTGTTTATGACAATCAGTCACTAGAAAATCTGATTGTGAAGGTGCAGATGACAAATAACAGATGCTTTCCATTGACAATGATGCCTGCGAGTGAGTTGGTCCTAAAAGCAAGTGTCACACATTGCTTGCAGACATGGCATAAGAGGCTGGGGCATTTAAATGAAAGAAGTATAAAATTGCTTGAGAATCAAGGGATGGTTCATGGCTTACCTCACTTGGAGCAGAAGTCAGTTGTATGTGATGGTTGTATGCTTGGAAAACAGCATAGGGATTCTTTCCCTTTGGAATCCACTTGGAGAGCTTCAAACCCTTTGGAATTGGTTCACACAGACATCTGTGGACCAATGAAAACAGAATCACTATCTGGAAACAGGTACTTTCTACTGTTTACAGATGATTTTACTAGAATGTCATGGGTGTACTTCATCAGAAATAAGTCAAGTGCATTGGAATGTTTTAGAAAATTCAAAGCTATGACTGAGCTGCAAAGTGGGTATAAGATAAAAGGCTTGAGAAGTGACAGGGGTGGAGAGTTTCTATCTGGAGAATTCAACAAGTTTTGTGAGGAATCTGGTATTCAAAGGCAGCTAACTATGGCATATTCTCCACAGCAAAATGGAGTGGCCGAGAGGAAGAACAGGACAGTAGTGGAAATGGCCAAGTCCATGTTGCATGAGAAAGGTGTTCCCTATGAGTTCTGGGCAGAAGCTGTAAATACAGCAGTCTATTTGCTGAATAGATGTCCTACCAAGGCTCTTAACAAGATAACACCATTTGAAGCTTATACTGGCAGAAAACCAGGAATTGCACATTTAAAAATATTTGGATCTCCTTGTCATGTATTTATTCCTTCAGCATTGAGGCATAAGCTTGAAGAAAACAGTCACAAGTGTATTTTTGTAGGCTATGGTCTCTGTGAAAAGGGATATAGGCTGTTTGATCCAAGTACTAGGAAGATAATTCTGTCCAGAGATGTGCAATTTGATGAAAATGGCTTATGGAAGTGGGAAAATACAAATGAAGAAACGATGGTAGTCCCTTTGCCTACTGAGAATCAAAGCTGTGAACCAAGTCAAAGCTCGGATACACCACTGCAAATGGATGAAGAAGTCACATTACAAGCTGAACCAAGTCAAAGCTTGGATACACAAACTCAAATAGTTGAAGATACCACTCTGCAAGATGAAGGCATAGGTGAAAGTTCTCATTTCTTTGATCACACACCAAAGAAATGGAGAAGTGTAAGTGAAATCATGGCTAAGTGTAATGTGTGTATTGTGGAACCTGAAAATTATGAAGATGCAGCTCAAGATGAGTCATGGAGAAAGGCAATGGAAGCTGAACTGGAAATGATAGAAAAAAATGACACTTGGAAACTTGTTGAGAGACCATTTGCTAAACCTGTGATTGGTGTTAAGTGGGTCTACAAGACTAAACTGAATCTAGATGGTACTGTGCAGAAAAACAAGGCTCGTTTAGTGGCTAAAGGCTACTCACAAAAGCCCGGTATTGATTACAATGAGACTTTTGCCCCGGTGGCAAGGCTAGACACCATTAGGACCTTGATTGCTCTTGCTGCACATAAGGAATGGAGCTTGTATCAACTAGATGTGAAATCTGCATTTCTTAATGGAGTTTTAAAGGAGGAAGTATATGTGGAGCAACCACAAGGATTTGTAAAGAAGGATGAGGAAACAAAGGTATACAAGTTACACAAAGCTTTGTATGGTTTGAAGCAAGCACCAAGAGCTTGGTATGACGAGATTGATGCCTATTTCAACAAGGCTGGTTTCAAGAAAAGTCCAAGTGAGGCAACTTTATATGTTAAGGCAGAAGGTTCAGATGTTCTTATTGTTTCTCTATATGTTGATGACATAGTGTACACGGGTAGCAGCTCTCAAATGATTGAGGAATTTAGGAGAGATATGATGGAACACTATGAGATGACAGATTTGGGTGTATTACACCATTTTCTTGGAATGGGGGTGATACAGTCTAAACAAAGCATTTTCTTGCATCAGAAGAAGTATGGACAGAAGCTGGTTGAAAAATTTGGTTTGAAAGATTGCAAAATAGTGGCTACACCACTTGCAATGAATGAGAAGTTAAGTAAGAATGATGGAAGTGAGGCTGCAGATGAAGGAGAATATAGACAGATTGTGGGCAGCTTGCTCTACTTGACTGCAACTAGGCCTGACATAATGTTTGCAGCTAGCCTCTTGGCAAGATTCATGCACAATCCCACCAAGAAACACATGGGAACTGCTAAAAGGGTATTGAGATACATTCAAGGAACAATAGACTTTGGAATTGTATTTGAGAAGGGAAAAGAAACTACTCTTATTGGCTATTGTGATAGTGACTGGGCAGGAAGTGAAGATGACATGAGGAGTACCTCAGGGTATGTTTTTACTATGGGATCGGGAGTGTTTTCGTGGGCCTCAATTAAGCAAAATACAGTTGCTTTGTCTACAGCAGAGGCAGAATATATAAGTGCTGCAGAGGCTACTTCTCAAGCAAAGTGGCTGAGATTTGTACTTGAAGATTTTGGAGAAGAACAGATTGAAGGAACACAGATAATGTGTGATAACACATCAGCAATTGCTATGGCAAAGAACCCTGTTTTCCACCAGAAGTCAAGGCACATTAACAGAAAGTTTCATTTCATTCGAGAAGCAATTCAAGCCAAGGAGATAGAACTTGTCTACTGCAGAGCTGAGGAGCAAATTGCAGATATTCTGACTAAAGCTTTGCCTAAGGACAAGTTTGCATACTTAAGGGAATTGCTTGGTGTTAAGTCGGCTAAAGGATTAGAAGGGAATGTTGGTGTGTAATCCTCCAGCCGAAGTTTTGAAGCTACAGGAATTACATTTAGCTTTCTGTTTTGTTTTAAGTTGTTTTATTTCTCAGCTTTATTGTACACCCTTGGATCACAGTCCAAGTGATTTAATCTCTAGCTTAGATTCAAGTGAGCTGGCTTGACAGGTGTAAGCATCTAATAGGGTGCTAGTTTTTGAGCTTTTTTTTGTAAAATCGTTTGAGAGAAGAATCTCTCTTCTCTCTCCTTAACCAATACATCAGAGTGTGCAGACATGAATGAAAACTGAAGCATTTTTTCTCATCAGAGCAACGCTCTCTTTTCTCACATTTCTTCTGTGATTTCCTTTGCTCCCAAAATATCCAAAATATGAAATGCTGAAACCAAGAATTCTAACACAAAATACAAACCCCAAAGCTCAGCCTCAAGGATCTGCCCCTTGCCTAAGTTCACAGCAAAGCCACAGATCCAATTACCATCAGCCCCACGGATCACTCCGCCAACACCAATACAACCTAAGGCTGCTCTCCTAGAGCCATCCACATTCAATTTAAACATACCTAGACCAGGAGGCTCCCACCAGAGTAAAAGCTGGGTTTTAGGACTCACCTTAACACCAACCAGAGAAGCCTTGACCTATTCCCTAACAGCCATAGAAATAGCCTTAACAGGATCAGTAGTAAACTCATCACAAGGGAGAAAAATATGATTATTCCTCCATTTCCACAAGTACCAACACGTAAAAACAAACACAGCTGACCAAGATAAACCACCACCCCATTTTGCTTTAGAGAGCAAATTAACTTTAAGCCAAGGTATGTAATCCTGCTTAAAAAAGGAGGGAGCAAGACCAGAAATAGAAAGAGCATGCCAAATACTATGAGCCCTTTCACAATCACGGAAAATATGAAGGACAGATTCCACAGGCCAATCACAAGACCCACAAGAAGCATCAATGGCTAGCTGCCATCTCACCCTATACTCATTGGACAAAATTTTACTTCGAGTAGCAAGCCAAAAAAAGATTTGCAACTTGGGAGGGATTTTCAACTTCCAAAGAAAAGCCCAGCTAGACTCAGCCCAAGAAGGACCAGCAAAGAACAACTTATAAGCAGTCTTAACAGAGAAAATACCATTAGAAGACGCATGCCAAATTTGAGTATCATATAAAGAACCATGAACACCCACAGGAATACTCACGATTTGTTGGACTAAATTCTCTGAAAGGGCTTCTCTTAGCTTGGATATATCCCACCAATTATGGAGAAAAAAGCTCGAGACCACACAATCCTCATCACGGACGTTCAAAACACCATCCTGATACAGCAAGGGAATATCACTACACCAGCTATCCTTCCAAAATTTGGCTTGATCCCCCGAACCAATCCTCCACCTCATGCCTTTCAACAGCAGCTCAACACCATAAACAATACCTTTCCACGTGTGTTAACTAGTCTTCTTTGTAAGGTTAGGAGCGTCCAAAATAGAGGCACCTTTTAAATACTTAGCCTCAAATACCTTAGCCCATAAACCATTGTCTATGTTCTGAACCCTCCACCCAATTTTAGAAAGCAGTGCTTGGTTCATAGCAGCAGTTTTTTTGAACCCCATTCCCCCTTTACATTTAGGGCTGCAAACCAAATCCCATTGGCAAAGATGGACTTTATTTTTCTCCTCCCTGCCTCCCCAAAAAAAATTTCGATTCAAACGATCAAGATGCTCACAAATACTAGCAGGAAGTTTAACTGTTTGCATCGCATAAATAGGAATGGAAGAGGTCACAGCGTGGACAAGGGTAGCCCTACCAGCAATAGAAAGGAGCTTGCATTTCCAAGCAGCCAACCGACTGGACACTCGATCAACCAAACCATTATAAGTAGCAGAAGTTGGACGTGAGTGTAAAAGAGGCATACCAAGATACTTCCCAAGATTAGCAACAATAGGAGAACCACAAATAAAACCAATCTCCCTTGCAATCGCCTTAGGAGTATTAGGAGAGCAAAAAATAGCAGACTTATCATAGTTGACAACTTGCCCAGAAGCCTGACAGAACATCTCTAAACAATTCTTCATAACTAGCGCTTGTTTAGAGTTGGCTTCAGTAAAAAGGATAAGATCATCTACAAAAAAATAGATGAGAGATAGCTGGACCACTATGAGAGGACTTAACAGGTTTCCAAATCCCTTTTTGGACAGAGTCAAAAATCAGGTGAGATAATTTTTCTACACACAAGACAAAAAGGTAAGGTGAAAGTGGATCACCTTGTCTAATCCCATTCTTAGGCACAAACGAATCAGTTAGCTCACCATTAACGCAGATTTGGTACCTCATAGAGGAGACACAATGCATAATCAATTGAATAACTGCCATAGGAAGCCCCACTTCAAGTAAAACACACTCAACAAACTTCCAATTTAGCCCGTCATAGGCTTTGGAGAGATCAATCTTCCAAGCCACAAACCCCTTCCTTCCTTTAGATATCTTGAATTTGTGCATAAGCTCCTGAGCTATAAGAATATTATCTGTTATATGCCTACCAGAGACAAAACTAACCTGGTTAGGGCTAATGAGACAAGGCAACATAGGCCTCAACCTTCCAACAATAATCTTTGAGATGACTTTGTGCAGGGTTGAGCAGAGACTAATGGGTCTGAACTGAGCCATAGTTTGAGGATTAGTAACTTTAGGAACTAAAGTAATAAGAGTGTTATTCAGTTGCTCAGGAACCTTGCACTCAGTAAAAGCTTTGACAACCATAGAATAAATGTCAGAAGCACAACGATCCCATTGACTTTGATAAAAACAAGCTGGGAACCCATCAACACCAGGTGCTTTAAGACCACCAATATTAAAGAGGCTCTCTTTAACCTCATCCAACTCAATATTCTTACCCAAAAAAGCCAAATCATCATTGCCAATACTAGGAAACAAATTGGGAAGGACCAGATCAGGAACAACCACCTGCACTTGATTGAATTGACCCGAAAAAAAATCCACAGCAAGAGCCTTGATGCCGGCAACCTCCTCAACAAGCAAGCCATCACTATTTTTAAGCCGCTCAATTTTATTCCTCCTCCTTCTAATTACCGTAGTGAGATGGAAAAATCTAGTGTTTCTATCACCCCCTTGCAACCAATTAATCCTAGATTTCTGCTTCCAAAACAAGGCTTCATGATCTAGGACCTCATTAAAATCATCCATAAGAGAAATCTCCAGTTGCTTAAGGAAAGGATTAAGACCACGACATAAAGCCCTCTGAATCCCATCAAGACGAGCCAACAATCTAGCCTTCTTTTGTCTTAAATGACCAAAGACGGTAGCATTCCAATTCTTTAAAGGATCAATCAACTGCAAAGTCTTTTCAACAGCAGAGCCAGAAGAATTCCCCCAAACAGCAGCAACAAAATCATTAAAGTTGTCATGCTTCAGCCACATCGCCTCGAATCTAAAAGGCCTAAGAGAGGGAGAAGCACAAAAATTAGACTGCAACGAAACCTTTATAGGATTATAATCAGAGGTGGTGCGAGGCAGATGCCTAACATGACCCTCAGGGAATAATTGTCTCCACTTCGTGTTACAAATAGCACGATCAAGTCTCTAAAAAACTTTGTTGTTTCTCCAAGTAAACTTAGGCCCATAAAAACCCAAGTCCATCATATTATTACCATCAAACCACCTTTTAAACCCTTTCAACCTATTCACAGAAGCACCTCCCAATTTATCATCAACCCCTAGCATTTCATTGAAATCACTAGCTAGTAACCAAGGCAATTGATGACAGGTAGCAACAAAATCCAAATACTCCCAAAGCTTCTCCCTCTTAAACCCACTAGGATTAGCATAAATCACAGTTAACAACCAGGGAGATTGGTCCTTCCAAGACACACAGGCTGTAATAGACTGATCAGAAGTCCCAATGATGTCTAGATGTACTCTGCTATCATCCCACATCAACCAAAGACCACCAGAAAACCCAACTGAATCAACAATTTCAACACAAGAAAACCCTAGAGAGGTAGCAATATTCGAAGCCTTTTCACCACTAATTCTAGGCTCACAAACAAACAAAATCTCCATATGATGAGTACGGATCAACTCCACCATATTATTTTTGAACTTTGTGCTAGCAGCACCTCTCACATTCCAACAAACCAAATTCATAATGAATGAATTAATAACAAACAGGTTAACCTAAGGGCTTTACCCTTTTAACAACCAAGAGGCATACCTCCAACATTGTCGAAGGTATCATCTGTCAACTGCTCTTCAGCAGCATTTCCTTGCCCTTCAAACAAATCCATCTTTTCAACTTTATTTTGGTTTCTAGGAATCGAGGAGAGAAGTTGCTCCTCATCATCATCAGAATCAGAGTTATCCTCCCCAGACTCATCCTCTTCCTGTATGTTGGGAGGCTGATGACCAAAGAAATAAACTCCTTTCTCTTTGGCATTATCATTCTCATTAACCCAACTAGCAATCTGATCACTTACAAAACCCTTGGTATTAACCTTTTCTCCCCTTGCCCCAAATCTCTCCTTTGTAGCCATACCTCCAAAGGGGGTTTTATTACCACCAATAATTTTCCTACCACTCTCACCACCCTTACTTCGAATGTGAACAAACTGGTTAGAAATATCCTTCAAAGAAGGTCGTGAGACATTCTTAGACTTCTGCGATTTAGTCCAAACTTTGGGACTAGCATCAACAACAGGAGCAGAAGAACTAGCTGGTTTGGGACAATTTTGTATTGGCTCCAAATCACTACCAGCTTCAGCTCTCCCAAAATCATCATTAACTTGTCGAAGGGTAGCAAACCTGGACCCCTTAGCTTGAGTACCATAACCCTTACCATTACCATCTCTGAAAGAAGCCTTGACATTCCGTCTAGGTTGAACAATCATCCATGGACCTCTTAACCCATTCTCCGCAAGCATATCCTTAGCACCCTTAGTGCCAAAGTCAGTGGCCATAAGATCCACTCCCCCCTCATCAGAAACCCCTGCATTACTTTCCCCAGAATTCACATCTTTCAAATCACAAGTCTCCCTTTTATGACCATACTTTCCACACAGAAAACAAATCTTAGGCAGCCCTTCATATTCGACATTATACCGGTTCTGATTAATTTGGACAAAGGCCTCTAGAGGCTGGGTTAGATCAAGTTCCACACAAAGTCTAGCAAAATTACCCCGATTCTGAGAAGTGGTTAGAGAATCAATTTTCAAAAGCTTGCCCAATAGGTTGCCAATTCTCTTCAAGGACCACACATCAAAACACTCCAACTGTAACGCAGACACCCTAACCCAAGCAGCCATCCTAGTAATCTTAGCAGTAGCTGGGCAAAAACCAGGCCTCCATTTCTGCATCACCAAATACTGCCCTACAATAATCCAGGGCCCTCCAGTGAGAACAAAATCCAAATCCTCCTCTAGCTCAAATTTCACAACAAAATAATCATTGACTAGATCCACCAATTTCCAGCCCCTTTGAGACTCCATTTTTGTTGCAATCTAGCATGAAGATAGTTATAAGTGTGTGATCTTCCTAGCAATTTGATAATTAGAGCATTCTTCCACGGCTTGCACAACCGATCCATAGCTCGTTCGGAGAATTGAATGCTTGGACCACGCTCCCCACGAGCAACTACAACATCCGTCTCATCATTGAGATCATCGTAATCTGCCTCAAGGCTATTCACATCAATTCCCACATTTTTGGCTAAGTTAACCGTATCCATCAATTTATCTCTAAAGCTCACAGATCCAAATTCAGATCTACCTTTCATCACTGGGCCATCAACGAACCCTGGATTCAGGATCGGAGTATGGTCGGAAGCATCTTTCATACCATACTCAGGAACACGATCCTCCGACGCTCGGACTCGTTTCGACGATCTGGAGCTCTGAAAGAACACACCAGGCGAACCTTCCTCCATACTCAAGGCAGACTTAGAGAGCGCACAACCAGTGACTAAGCACAGCTACACCCATCTTTTCTTAATAAAGATTTATTTGGAGTCTGTAGGCCTCGAGCTATTGTTTAATTTCTTTGTTGGACGTTAGTCCCGTTTCTTCACCCAAAAAAATGGGAGTGATTGTGCTAATTGCGATGATGGTCTTGGGATATAGATCCTAAGCCTCTACATTTAGCATCGGTGCATTTACATGCATTTAAAAGAATGTAAACCGTTAGATTAATCTAATGATTTAATAAATCCATGTAAGCAAACTTGTATTAAACTAAAAACTAATAAGTTACACCTTATTATTTCCCCAGCAACACGCAACCACACCCTACCCTCAAGGGCGGAACCAGGAATTTTTCAACGGGTGGGCTAGCTAAAGTTATTAGCTTAAAATTTAATGATTATTTTTTTTGGTACTTACAATTTCTATAGTCTTTGTAGAAATAAAAGTAAACATTAAATCATATAAACCAAGGTAGTTTATAGCTCCATAAACTAATTTTCAATAAGTTTTAACATAAACCAAATAAAGTTTAACACCATAGTGGATTGAACATCGAAGGCTTTTTACCTAGATTGAGCATAGTTCCTTCATGCATTCATATCATACATGAAAAATTGTTTTATGTAAAAATATTGACTAAGTATGAAAAATGGGTTTTCAGAATAATCATTTTCTGAAGATAATTTTTGGTGGCTTTTATTCCTCACACATCAAATAAGAAAACTTGATTTTATGGGATTTTAGTATGAAGTATATATTGACTTAATGAGCCATCATTTTTAGCCTAAATCGTATTTTGCACTAAAACCGATTTTTCATATTTTGATTTGGTAGGAATTTGATTTTCTAGTATTTTTATTTGAATCCAAATGGGGGGTACTGCCTTATTTACATTGTAAACTTAAGTAAATGGAGTAATATAAAAATAAATAAAAGTAAAATGACAAAGACATTTACTTAAATGTTGAAAGTGGAAATAAGGTAATCTGTAAACTGTCACTGACTGGGCTAATATTGAAAATAAGTTAAATATATAAGTTTTATATCCTTTTTTTAAAAAAAAACCACACTGGGCTACAGCCCACTGTAGCCCTTAGTGTGGTTCCGCCCTTGCCTACCCTACACTGTCAACCATGGCTGGCACCTCTATCTCTCTCTCTCTCTCTCTCTCTCTCTCTCTCTCTCTCTCTCTCTCTCCCTCTCTTGGATAAGTGGCTTTACTAGGGTAATTACATTTTTGGGCGTTGAGGTTAGGGTTGAATTTAATTTTGGTCACAGAAATTTCAATTTTCCAATTTTGGTCATTGTATTTGCAATTGTTAGCAAATCATGTGACACCCCGACCCAATTTTAACCATATATTTAATCTATTTAATTTATTTATTTGGGAAATTACAACCTTGCCCCTCGGTTAAGGTCATGATAGTCACTTTTCGATCCGTAGGGATTTGAATAGCACCGTTGCATTGAGCGAGTTGATACAAGTTCGTAGACAATTAGTGGACTCCAATCGGAGTTTTAACAAAGAAGTTATGGTCAATGGAAATGCTGGCACAACCGTAAATATTTCAAAGTCAGATTTTTTTTATAAAAAAAAAACCTACGCAGCTTCTCTCTCCTATCTTTTTCCTCTCCCCCGACTCTCCCCCCCTTGCGAAACTAGCCCGCCACATTTGGCAGGCATCCGAGTGGCTCTGGACTGGTTAGTCAATGACCAGCACAAGCCGATGAACGCGTCTGGGCTGAAGCCCCGCCACCCGAGGCTACCACGTCACCGCCACAAGCAGGTAAAGGTTGGTTTTTCATCGAACTTTCAGACGCCCGGTTCTGGCGACAGAATTCATTATCCTCTCAACGAGCTCTAGTTATCTATCCAGGTGGTTTGGATTAATTTTGGGTTTTTGAAGCTCGATCTAGGACCTAGGTTTTGACTAGTTCTTTGCTTGATTTTCAGAAGAATGCGTGCTCTCCAGAAGAATGGCACATGGGAACTCGTGCCATTACCTCGTGGAAAGAAGATATTGGGATGCAGGTGGATTTATACTGTGAAACTCAAAGCAGATGGATCCATTGAAAGATATAAAGCTAGATTGGTGGTGAAGGAGTACACACAAAGATATGGGATAGACTACCAAGAGACCTTTGCCCCAGTAGCCAAGATTAAAACTATCAGAGTCCTTCTGTCTCTAGCAGAAAATCTTAATTGGCCATTACTTCAGTTTGATGTAAATACATGGAGATTTGGAAGAAGAAGTATATATGCACTTACCACCAGGATGTAACTTAGCTCATGACAAGGAGAATCAAGTTTGCAAGCTCAGAAAGTCATTGTATGGGTTAAAGCAATCCCCCAGGGCATAGTTTTGCAGATTCACTAAATCAATGAAGAATTTTGGATATATACAGAGTAATGCAGATCACACTTTGTTCTTGAAGCGTGATGGAAGAAGACTTACTGCATTGATTGTTTATGTGGATGACATAGTCGTAACTGGAAACGACACAGGAAAGCAACTGAAACTGCAGAAGTATTTGTCTCAAGATCAAGTTCTCTCATTGATATTATCCCCAACTTAACCACTTACACTATCTGGTAGGTGTGAGATTTATACAAAATCCAAAAACAGACAAGATAAGATTTCATCTCATACGAATCATTGGATCAAGTTCTCTTATCTCAACTAATCCTTTCACAGTCATCTTGTTTGGAATGGTTGGATTATAATTGTTTCGGCTTGTTTTAAAAGAAATCATATTTCTTATTTAATTGAATTTTATGAAAACTTTACTAATATATTAATTTATTTTAAAAAAATATATGGATCCCAATGTGTCATATCATCACTTAATAGATTCTCTAACAACTAATGTAATGGTTGAGCCACATTGTAAAAACTTTACAAACGCATAGTAATTTATTGTTAAATTGAAGTGCAGAAGTAAACATGTGCTTTAAGGGTAAGACTTCAGGCCCTGTTTGGTGGGCTAGACTGGACAAGACTTTTGCAATTAAAATGGATTACAATCCTGTCCGTCGTTTGGTGAGCTTAAATGCACAATGAGATTGGTTAGGACTCATATTTCCTATTGGATAACAATCCAGGAAACCCTAGTATTGTAAACATGAGGGGAACCACGGGTTTAGAACGACATCGCCTCCTTTCTCCTTTCTCCTTCGATTGTCTACGGCCTTCACTTCCTCTCTCCTTCGTTCTTCTACGCCCTACCTTCACCTCTGCTTTTTCGATTATCTACGCCTCTTCCTCCTCCTCCTTGGCTATCAGCTATTTCATACCCAGAGGTGTTGGATCCCAAGCAAGCAATGAAAGGGCTATCTGGTAATCTAATGACTAATACTATTAGTTGGATGTGTTGTATGTTTTCTCTTCAAAATTCCAGATTTAGCTGGGATGGCATATGCTATCATGGCCTGATATATTTTTAGAGTGTTTTAATTACTAGCTATTAGGGTGTGGTTTGAAATTGTGATTGATGGGGTGGGGGAGCTTGGACTTGGAGTTTTCTTGTTTTTGTGAAATGGGTTTTGGAGGATTAGGGTTTGTAGGGAGTGTGTGAGTTTGCTGTTTTGGTGGAAGATATATGCAGAAGGGTTATGAACTTATGATGATGATGGGGGTGGGTTTTTGTGTTTTGTTAATTGTTTTGTTTGTTGGAAGAAGAATGAGATATTGTGGATGGTTGGGCATAGGGATGGCAATTTTCCCCGCGGGTAAGGGTCTTCGTGGGGATTCGACCCTAATGGGTCGGGTATGAAGGACAAAAAACGGGTATGGGGATGGGTACGGGGAATTTTTTGGGTATGGTGTTTGGGGAGGGGCGGGGATGGTATTTTAATCCCCAACCCGAACCCTCCCCGTTTAGAATATATATATTAATTTTGTGATGAGGTATATTATAATATATATAAATATGCTATTAAAGTAATTATACCGACTAAATTTTATATTATTATATTATGTACTTATATAATTTATACAAATCTTAAGGCACACTATTTATTTATTTAGTTAACTTCCAGTACATATATAAATATTCTTATATTTTCTTATAAGTATATATTATATCTTGCCTTAGTATTATTATTTTTTTTAACAAAGTAGTTATATATTGATTTTTTCTTCCATAATGGGGCGGGTCGGGGAACTCATTCCCCAACGAAGATGGGGATGGGGAATCCCCGATATGAATATTGCGGGTATGAAGGCGGGGATGGGGGAAAAAAGCTTAATGGGGATGGGGATGGGAATGGCATACCCACCCCCGATTCGACCCATTGCCATCCCTAGTTGGGCAGGGTGGGTTTTGGAAAGGATCAAATATTTTTTCAAGTCTTATGAGTGAGTTGGGTTCAAAAGCAATTTTCTAAAGTCATATTTTATTTTTTTTAATTATGAAAAGTTTTTTTGTCAGTTGCTTGATCTACTATATTATGTAGTTTTTAATTATGAAAATTGTACGGTTCATGATACGTTCGGTCGATCTGGTGAGACAGTGAGTAAGTACTTCAATTCAGTTCTAAATGCTGTCTTGAGGCTACATGGGATTTTATTAAAAGTGCCAAATCCTGTGCCTAATGATTGCACTGAGGAAAGATGGAAATGGTTTATGGTACGTTTATAGGTTCATGTTGAGGTGTTAATTGTGATCTAGTTTTTTGGAATTTTGTTTCATGAATTGAACTATCTATGTTTTGTTTGTATATAATTGCTTGGGAGCATTAGATGGGACGTATATAAGGTGCATGTACTCGATGTTGACAAGCCAAGATATCGAACAAGAAAAGGTGACATTGCCACAAATGTATTAGGAGTTTGTTCCCGAGATATGAGGTTCATATTTGTCTTACCGGGTTGGGAGGGTTCAACATCAGACTCTAGAGTCTTCGAGATGCGATATATAGGCCACATGGGTTAAAGGTTCTGACAGGTAAGATTAATGTAGATTCCATGTAGTGTAGGTGTAAATCATCTTAAATTTGAATTATATTTTTTAATTAGCTCCTATATATTGTTTAGGATATTATTACCTTGTGGATGCTTGTTACACAAATTGTGAGGGATTTCTTGCACCCTACAGAGGAACGAGATATCACTTATCAGAATGGAGAGAAGGATGTGCACCCTTGAACCATTGAGAATACTTCAACATGAAGCATGCATCAGCAAGAAACGTGGTGGAACGTTGTTTTGGACTTCTTAAGATGCGTTGGGCAATCTTAAGGAGTCCATCATTCTATCCAATACAAACACAATGCCGAATAATAATGGGTTGTTGTCTTTTACACAACTTAATTAGGAGAGAGATGTCTATAGATCCAATGGAGCAAGAACTTTATTATGATCCCCTCATTGAGAACAATGTAGATCATAGCACTATTGATACCATTGCCGCATCTGACCAATGGTCAGCATGGAGGGATAATTTGGCTACTGAGATGTTTAATGAGTGGATGGCAAATAGAGCAACAGAACATAAGTATTTGTTGATCATTTGAATGTACTTAAAAGAATTTTCGTGTTATTATTAATTTTGGGACTATTTTTATGGTATCTTCATGTGATTTCTTATTTTTAATTTTGTCTACATGTTTTTTTATATTAAATTTAATTATTTTTTATATTAAATAATTTTAATATAAAATTATTTTAATTTTACTTGGATTGATAGTAAGCACATGTATAATCTTGATAGTAAGCACATATCAAGATTATACATGTTGGATGATGATTGTGATTATGAGAAAAAAAAATGTTGGATTTATAGATGAATTTACAAGATTACAACAATAAATACTGTAAAACGAAATGGGCTTTATGGCTGGCCTATTTCAAAAACTGATATTTAGTTTTTTGGACAAAATAAACCAATATTGGGCATTTGAAAAGGAATAAAAAACTAATATTCAGGTCAAGCCCAAACCAACTAAACCTGCAAAATCAAACTGAAACTAATTGGGTTGACCCAATTGAATTGAAATCAAATTGAAATATATAGATGATGTAATGTTTCCAAACTCTAATCCCATTGTATGCTGTTTTCAATTGAATCGAAATCGAAATCTTAAAAAGGTTTTTTGTAACTTTTACACCACGATTCTTTGTGGTGGTAACAATCCTAATCGGCAACATGCCTGTAAAAAAAGAAAAAAAAAACAGAGGGCTACACTACAGATCACCTCAGTTCATTACTCTTGGTTGTCTTTTCTGGAAGTCGAGTTGGTTTCTCTACTAGAGACGACTTGCTTTGCTTTCTTGGAGCAGTTATTCTCAAATTCGAAAATTCCAACCCGCTTGGAGTTGTTAGCATTAATTGTATTTCCAACTAAGATATTGGTGTGGACTTGCTTTCCCTTATAACTTTCTTTCACAGTAATTTTTAATAATAATAAGTGATTTTCTCATAGTTTATCAAACGGGTCAGGCTTTCCAAATTTTTTTAAAAATCACTTATCACTTCAAATAATCAATTCCAAACAGGCACTTAATTTGGGGATCTCGGGCCTCTGCATTTAGCATCGGTACATTTACACGCATGTAAAAGAATGCAAACCATTAGATAAATATAGTGATTTTAATAAGTCCAGATCAACAAACTTGTGTTAAACTAAAAACTAATTATTTGCACCTTATTATTTCCCCAACAAGCCACAACCCTCCCCCTCTCTCCCTCTCTCCCTCTCTCCCTCTCTCTCTCTTCCTTCCCCACTGTTGTGTCTGCTTGCATCTATTTTGCTTTCATCATCGATTTTACGGACTAAACGTCAAATGTCACTTCCTAATCCACACTACCGGCCATGGCTGCCACCTCCATCTCCCTCTCCTCTTCCTTCCTCCCTCCCTCCTTCTCTCCCTCTCTCTCTCTCTCTCTCTCTCCCTTTCCTACTCCCTCCCTCCCTCACTCGATTTGCAAAGCAGAGAGAAGGAATTATGTACATCATATTGTACAATCATGGAGGAAGAAATGGGTTTTTCATTTATGATTTTGCAAGTTTAATTTTGATGTTGAGACAATAGTATTAAGGGGTAATTATAATTTTGGTCACTGAGTTTAGGGTCAAATTTAATTTTTGTCACTGAAATTTCAATTTTCCGATTTTGATCATTATATTTGCAGTTGTTAGCAAACTAGGTCACATGCTTCAATTCCGTCAATTGCATTAATTTTTTTTATAAAAAATATAAATTAAAAATAAGTAAAATATAATTATTTTTAATTAGGGCAAATTTGTCATTCTACAAGGCAAATTCCTTAGAAAATTAAAAATAATAAAGAAAATAAATAAACAGAAATAAAAAAAGAATGGAGGCTGGGTCGTGGTAAAGAGAAAGAAACCACCATTGTTCCTCTGCAACCAAAAAAACTACCATTGTTCCTCTCTCCCTGCAACCAAAAAAACCAAGATAAACTGAAGAATGACACACCAAGCACACAGAATGTGAGTACCGGATAGGAACCCTGAGGGTGGTAACTCTGCTGCCGAGGGACAGAAGAAAGCAGAAAACTTGGTTAGATACTTTTGGGAATGCTAGAATGCACCGTAACATTCTAGATCTGAGGTTTAGGAAGCAGATCTTAACTTGCCTTTTGGTACAATTTCAGAACTGGGTTTATTTGAAACTTTTACACCACGAATCATTGTGGTGGTAACAATCCTAAATTGGCTACATCCCTGTAAAAAAAATAAAAAGAGGGCTACACTACAGATCACCTCAGTTCATCACTCTTGGCTGTGTTCTCTGGAAGTCGAGCTGGTTTTGGGTGCCAAGTACCAATAATTTCTCTATTTGAATTTGAAAGATTATCAGGGAGGGGAAAGGACATAGAGCATGTCCACCCATAAGGGCTAAGTTTAGGGCAAGGGCAAGCAAGGGCTGCCACTATTCATGTGAATAGTGTCAGCCTTGCCATTTGTGGTTCCACCCATGAGGGTTAAGTCTAGGGCAAGTCTAAGGCAAGAAAGGAAAAAAATATTATGCAACAAAATATAAACAATTTAGAAAGTGAATAAAATTGTTATGTATTTATAGGGAAAGCATCTATAATTTTTTGGTATTTTAAAAAAAAAAATTGAAATTTTTTTGGATTTTTTAAATATTTTTTTGCTCGTTGACGTCATAAAACTCGGACTGAAGCTCAGGCGAAACCTGCCCTTGGGCTTGCCCGGGCTAGTGGGACCCAGGCGATACTGGGCTGCAGGGTGCAGCGCTGGAGGGCCAAACCTTGCCCTGGGGGGCCTTTTGCCCGGTTTGGTGGGCTGCGCTGGAGATGCTCATAGAAATATTATTTGTTCGCAATAGCACTGTGGAAAATACATTCACAATTTTGAGCTTAAAACAATTAGCAAACACGTGTTGGGCTCCTACACACATCCAGCTTTGCACACATTGTACAAGTTTATCAGCTACAAGTCAGAATTTATCCTAATTTTTTATTATGGAAATCATTGCATTAGTCTGCGCATTCACTGGATGTACTAAGTTTAATTAACTTTCCAAAACATGCGACAAAGCACTACTCTCCTAACACAAGTTTATACAAACGGGCCTATATATATGACAAAAGTATCATCAGAAGGTGTTTGCACCCAATTTTGGTTGATGGACCAAAAGTGGTTTCCTCCTCAAAAGAACATGGTAAGGGCCCAGGCCCAGTGGTTGTCTTTGTCTTTTTTTCTTTTCCAAGAAACCCCTTTTTGCTTAAGAAGGACACCAATATAAGACAGGACCAAAACCGAGGCCCAAGAACAGAGGGCCCAAAGCGATTGTACCGCTAAAAGATAAAAAGAAAGAGAGATCAATAACCGTTCCCACAGACCCACGCGAGGTTGGAGGAAGAACATCAACATTTAATGACGATCTGACTGTTACCTCTTCCAACAAGGAAGCCAGCCGTCTAGAGAAGCCACTAAACCAGGAAAAAATCAATATGCCTATTAGATTTTTAAGTACAAGCACTTCAGAACAGGGGACCTCCTTAAAAAGCGAACGGTTCTCGTCAGAACGTTCCATCACCCCCACTATGGACCAGTCCAGACCATCAAATCAGCAAGCTGACTTTGGACAATAGCCAAATATCCTTGCTCAGTCATCATCACTTGAGGTCTTCCATATGCCCATAAATAAAGAACTTCCATCACAGAAGAAGAGGACTCTCTCTCCAAGAACCAGACGCAACGTCTTGCAAAACATCCAAAAAAGCTCAAGATATTTTCAATCGAACTCGCCCGGATTTCAGATAGCCAGACGAGCACTCTTGTGTTTATCTTTTTATCGCTCTGCCGTCTTCATGGTATGACTGTCTTCTAAAAATGATCAGTTTGAATTTGTGTAATCTAGCTGATTGTGTGAAAAAGCCTTACATCATCGTAATAATGGATTTTATAGTTTAGAGTCAACAAACAGGGATCTTCATTATTTCTGTTGTTGAGTTAAGAATTGGATGAATAGGAATGATGGAATTCATTTTTTAAACCATTTTATCCTGCTTATATATATATATACAGAGAGCTTCCATTGAGGGATCCCTCAAATAAGCTTATTTGAGGGACACCCCTTGTAGGCCTCACTCCATATTGTATTTCACTAATCCAAACCGTCTATTTTGTAGATACTCATTCAAAGATCATCTCTACAAAAAATCACTTGAATCCGATATGATTTGACCACTCAATTGTGTTATTGAAATTTGAGTACTTTCTTGATGCACCATTGTTCGTCGATTTTGTAGGACACAATTGGATATCGAAACGGTTTCCGATTTGTCTAATTTTTTGTAAGGATGATCTATGAATGAAGACCTAAAAAATAGATGGTTTGGATCATTGAGAAAAAAATTGTAGGGAACCCTAAAGGGCGTCCCTCAAATAAAATTATTTGAGGGATCCCTCAATAGAAGGGGACTATATATATATATATATATATAAATATATTTCTCTTCATGCGTGCGATGTTTAAGTGTTTTCCTACCTCCATCATTGTTTAAATTATGAAGTCATGAAAGGTTTTAGCCCGAATAAGGCCATACATGCTTAAGGGATACAGACCAATTGGGCCCGAAAATCATATTATTGGGCCCGAATCCACAGTCAGTTCATTAAGAGATTTATTTTAATTTAGACTTAGGTTTATAAACTCAGGCGAGGTGTTTATTAACCAAGAACCCTGTCCTCTCCTCCTTGCTTGATTAGGTGTCGCTCACACCAGTCAGGATTGACATATACACGAGAGAAAGAATGTTGAAGTCCTCTTAACTGAGGCGCATAAAAAGAACTAATCCAGGCCAGTACCCCACTTGGAGCACAATGACTTGAACGTTGGTTCGGAAGAAAGGCGCAAACCTCACAGACACATCCATCACACTCATTCACACCAGGTCTGTTGGATTGGTCCCATATCCAACAGTGGCATACCTACGGAGCAGATACATGAATCAGGAGGAATTTGGAAGTTAAGCCCACTGTAGGGTTACGCTTAATTCTGTCAAACTGATTCAACTTTCAATTTTGTTGAAAATTGAGATAGCACCTCTACATGAGCCAAGAAGATCCAATTGGGGCATTGGTGTCGGTCCAATAGCTTCTACACTCTTCCGAGCACGCCGGTCTCGGCATCCAGTGAAAAGAGTGCCTGACAAGAAAGAAGACCAACAAAAGGTAACACATTAAATGCAAGCAAGTCAATATGCCTCTTGCCAAACAATAAAGCAAAACAAACTACATCAACCATTTGTTTTATCTTCTTGCCCAAAAACACTCGCATTTCACACCAAAAAAAAAAAGAAAAAGGAAGAAGCCCTAGATTTCCTCATAAAATTTGATTGACAGAGTCCGAATCAGAAATCTTATTAATGCAACCCATTCAAGCCACATTAACAACTACAAACAAATAAATTAGTTCAATAAACTCAATCAAAACTAAAAAGCAAAAATGAAAAAATCATTAAAAAAAAAAAAGCCAAAATCCATTAACTAAAGGTGCCTAGTAACAATCCTAAATCGGCAACATGCCCGTAAAAAAAATAAAAAAGAGGGCTACATTACAGATCACCTCAGTTCATCACTCTTGGTTGTCTTCTCTAGAAGTCGAGCTGGTTTCTCTACTGGAGACGACTTGTTTTGCTTTCTTGGAGCAGTTATTCTCAAATTCGAAAATTCCTACTTCCTACCAGCTTTCTTTTTAGATACAAGCAATATTATACTATCTCTCAAGCAATATTATACTATCTCTCAAGGATGGAAAAGAAAAGGGGATTTGTCACTATCTCCTCTCACATGTTGACAACGAAATTTATAATCACAAAATAATTATTAAAAGTAAATTTATAATGACAACGAAATTTACCATCACTATAGGCTTTTGAGCTTCTTCCCAAAATCGAAAAATCCTGTCCGCTTGCATTTGTTAGCATAAATTTTGTTCTTAGAAAATATATTGATATGCTGCTTTCTTTTTCTTTTTTTGGTAACTGTGTCCTGCTGTCTTCTATCTCGATCATTTTGGGAACTCACCCGAATATCCCCTCCCCCGTTTGAAGGAACAGAGGGTTCCTTGCTTAGCATATATTCATGAATCTGTGAAATTAATATTATCCTTTAGCAAGTTTTCATGATGAGATGTTAGTCGATGTTGATTGCAAAGAAACCTTGTGTAAATATTGTACCTTATCAATTAACTTCTGACGTTCAGCAGTCCCATATCTTGGGGCTGCTTCACGAGATTTGACGGCCAGGGCACGCCTTTCTTCCTTATCGTATTCTACTGAAACCAATGCACCATTTGGGTAGGTGGGCAGTAACTCAATAAGTTTAAGTAAAGTACTTCGCACTGCCAACAGCAACAGTACATTAGCAAGATGGCACGTTATATGAAAAAACAAGGAAACGCAGACAAGACAACTTATAATAGTGAGGCTAAAACCATATCCATTAGCAAAAGCATTTTGGTTTACTGAGAGTAGAAGAATAGCTTGTGTTTTAGTGGATTATGTGTGTCTTCTTCTTTAGCAAGTGAGTGAGTGAGTGTTTTAAGAGACGTATTCTAATATTATATACTAGCACACATAATGTCTCAGAAAGAATGAAATGTACCAGTGAATGGCTCCCCAAAATTATGGTTCAAATTGATCTCGGTTTGGGTTTTGAAGCGACCATTTTCCTACAAGTAAAGTAAACACATCATGACTGTCATAATTTAAAAAAGAAAAAGAAAGAAATAAGAATTTAACTCAAGTACATATATTACCGTCAACAACGTGAATATAGGATGCTGGTTTGGGTATTCCACCGGAAACTGGATCCGGCCATGATAAATTCCACCCTCGAATTCAGTTCCATTAGGGCCTTTGATTGCAAATTGCCAGTCATATGGGTTCCCCTGAAAACAAATATCAATGAGCTACCAAAACAAAAACTTCAGATATCGATAGATTGATAATTAGCATTTTGGCCAAACAACATGCCCAATTTCAATAGCCAAACAGCGAACAAATTTGAAAATACCAATTGAGGTCGAACCCAATACTCAAAATTCAAATAGAATTCAAAATCACCAATCCAAATTCTTAACTTATCCTTCAAAGTGAAATTAAACCAAAAGTCAAAGAACAATAATATTTATAAATTTAAAAAAAAAAAAAACAAAAGGGGTATTGGAAAAGTAAACGTAACCGTGAGCGCGAGGCACTTGAAATCGTCAGAGGGATTGGATTGCATCTCCTCCAACTCCTGTTGAATGATCGTCGGCGCCACTGGAAATCCTGCCCACTTTCTACTGTCTCGATCAGTTTGGGAACTAACCCGGATATCCCCTCCCCTGTTTGAAGGAAGAGGGGATTCCTTGCTAAGCATATATTCATGAATCTGTGAAATTAATACCATCCTTTAGCAAGTTGTCATCATGAAATGTTGGTTGCAAAGAAACTTTGTGTAAGTATTGTACCTCATCAATTAACTTCTGACGTTCAGTAGTGCCATATTTTGGAGCTGCTGCACGAGATTTGATGGCCAGGGCACGCCTTACTTCCTTATTGTATTCTACTTCGACTGAACCCAGTGCACCATTTGGGTGGGTGTGCAATAAATCAATAAGTTCAAGTAAAGCACGTCGCACTGCCAACAGCAACAGTACATTAGCAAGATGTCACATTATAAAAAGACAAGGGCATGCAGTCAAGACAACATATAAGAGATGTTTAGTTATATACTCATTCTTAGCATTAGTGATATAGATAAACTCTACACCATTTAATTTTTATAAAAAACTATAATAAAAAAACCCAAAAAGTGACAGCTGGCCCTATTGAATTTAATTTTGATTATTAAATTACTTTGATACCCTATCAAGTGTTTTGAGTTTTTTAATGAGGTTTTAAACCTCATACTGGATATAATAGTGAATCTCCCAACATATAATAGTGAGGCTAAAACCATATCCATTAGCAAAAGCATTTTGGTTTACTAAGGGTAGAAGAAAAGCTTGTGTTTAGGTGGATTATGTGTGTCTTCTTCTTTAGCAGGCGAGTAAGTGTTTTAAGAGATGTATTCTAATATTATATACTAGCATACATAATGTCTCAGAAAGAATGAAACGTACCAGTGAATGGCTCCCCAAAATTATGGTTCAAATTGATCCCGGTGTGAGTTTTGAAGAGACCATTTTCCTACAAGTAACGTAAACACATCACGACTGTCATAATTTAAAAAAGAAAAAGAAAGAAATAAGAATCTAACTTAAGTAGCAAAAGAGCCCATAAACCTCAAAAGGCAACAAGTACATATATTACCGTCAACAACGTGAATATAGGATGTTGGTTTGGGTATTCCACCGGAAACTGCATCTGGCCATGATAAATTCCACCCTCGAATTCAGTTCCAATAAGGCCTCTGATTGCAAATTGACAGTCATATGGGTTATCCTGAAAACAAATATCAATGAGCTAACAACTATACAGATATCGATAGATTCATAATTAGCATTTTGGCCGAACAAGCAGCCCAATTTCAATAGCCCAATGTATAGTTCTTCAAAACATAGAAAAAGGCTTTTTTAATTTTTTGAAAATGACCATAAAATGATCTTACAACAAAATCGAATGCTAAAAACAACAATTGAGGTCGAACCCAAAACCCAAAATTCAAATAGAATTCAGAATCACCAGTCCTAATTCTTAACTTATCCTTCAAAGTGAAATTAAACCAAAAAATATTTATAAATAAAAAAAACGAAAGGGGTATTGGAAAAGTAAACGTAACCACCGCGAGCGCGAGGCACTTGAAATCGTTGGAGGGATTGGATTGCATCTCCTTCAACTCCACTCTAATGCGCCTCGCCACTTCTGACTTCCGGCTTTTGAGCGGCAGCTTGAACTGCGGCAGCTTTAACTGCGGCAACACCATACTGGAACACGCAGCCATTTGATTTTGTTCGATCTGAGTCGATCCGACCCGATCCACAACCACTTCTTCCGGTAACAAAACTTCAAAACACGAAGCCGAGAGAGGAAAGAGAGGTGGCGCTGTTTATAGGTCTGAGAGAGAGAGCGAAAGCATTCGTTGATTTTTGTTGGTTCTTCCAGGTTATGTCTTTTTGCAGCAGCTACTAAAACCCTAAAGTCTTACCTGCACATCTGACTTTTGCATTACAAATGATTTTTTTAATACAAGGGATAGTTTAATCTAATCTACTAGAATGAGGTTTGAACTTGTGGAGGCCTCAACCCAAGCACCCTTAGCTATTACGATTAGGTATAGCCCTGTTTGTAGTTTCTGAAAAGGTCCTGGCATTCCTAAAAGCACAACAGCCAATCAAATACACAGAAATTAGGGCAACAAGAGTGATGAGCAATATTATTTATGTCGGTTCTTCTCCATTCTTTCTGGAAGTTGAAGCGCAGTTGGGTCTGGCATTGCTCCACTTTAGGCAATCCATGTCTGCTGCATTGTTTATGGGACTTATCCAATATGTTGGGTTCACAAACGTGTAGCCACATTGTGTAATGTAATGTGTGGGTGGCTTACAACATACTGACTGTAAAAAACTAAAAATAAAATAAAGCACGACCACAAGGAATAAAACATAAAGGTGAGGTTCCTTGGGCAAAACAAGAATATTTGGCACAGGGATTTGAAGAATCATCGATGAAAGAGTAAACTGGGTTGTTTTGCAGAGTTGCTAATTTGCTGTTTAATTATTGAACGGAAAGAACATCTCTAAATATTTATTCATTTACAGTTCAAAATATATTAAACTTATGTCCTCTCTTTCTCCCTATTTCCTTGTCTTCTCTCTCTTTATATGAATGAATACTTGGGATTTCAAAGCAAAAATAATAATAATAATTTACAATGAAGAAAATAAGAAGAAGAAAAAAATAAAGAAATGGAATTTCTACAATGCTGTTTTTTTTTAATTCCTGAAATCGGATACAATTTTATGAGTACGAAATACAGAAATTAATTAGCTAACAAAGAAATTGCGGGACATCTGCTTAATAAAGATGTGGAAGACCTTCATCCTCTTGTTGCTATGTTGTGGGGATGCCAAGACTATATAGATAGAAACTGGGTATGTTCTATTCATCATGTATATCATGAGTGCAATATGGTGACAGATGGATTAGCTGAATTGGGTTCATGTCTTGAGTTGGGCCTGTCAACCTTCCATGATCCTCCTAATAGTATGAGGTCTTTTTTTAATGAAGATTTACTTGGAGTTTGTAGGTCTCGAGATTCGTTTGATTCAAGTTCAATTGGGCCCAGTAAACCGGCCATGTATACTACCATGTTAAGATTTCAGAGGATGACTCGCGGTCCACTACTACATCGATATTATCCCCAACTTAACCACTTGCAGTATTTGGTAAGTGCAGTGAGATTTATACAAAATCCAAAAACAGACAAGATAAGATTTCATCTCATAAGAATCATTGGATCAAGTTCTCTCATCTCAATTAATCCTTTCACAATCATCTTGTTTGGAATGGTTGGATTATAATTGTTTCGGCTTGTTTTAAAACAAATTAACCACTGTTTTAATTATTCTAGTGTTGTTGGTTTGGTTGCTTAGTTTTGATGCAGGTTTTCTTTTGGATGGATTTTTTTTGTCAAGTCTTTTGCATGGATGTTGCTACAGCTAGTTGGATGGAGGTTTTTTGGTTGATGACCTAGAGTTTTGCTGCAGCTATTGTTTTTTGTGTTTTTTTTTTTGTTTTGGTCATGGGTTGTAAGTGTAATATGAATTTCTTGCTTTATGTATATTTTTTGTAATGTGTTGTAAGAACTAATAGATTATACTTGGATTGATAGTAAGCACATTTATAATCTTGATAGTAAGCACATATCTGTTCTATTTCCTTGGAAACTGATTTGTTGGATGATGATTGTGATTATTAGGAAAAAAAAATGTTGGATTTATAGTTGAATTTATAAGATTACAACAATAAATACTGTAAAACGAAATGGCTTTATGGCTGGCCTGTTTAAAAAACTGATATTTAGCTTTTTGGAAAAAAATAAATCAATATTGGGCATTTGAAGAAAAAAAAAAACTGATATTGGGCTTTAAAAAACTAATGTTGGAGTCAAGCCCAAACCAACTAAACCTACAAAATCGAACCGAATCTAATTGGGTCGGCCCAATTGAATTGAAATCGAATTGAAATTATGTATGATGTTTCCAAATTCTAGTACTATTAATGATGATGTATGCTGTTTTCAATTGAATCGAAATCGAAATCTTAAAAAGGTCTTTCGAAACTTTTACACCACAAATCTTTGTGGTGGTAATAATCCTAATCGGCAACATGCCTATGAAAAAAAAAACGAAAAAAGAGGGCTACACTACAGATCACCTCAGTTCATCACTCTTGATTGTCTTCTCTGGAAGTAGAGCTGGTTTATCTACTGGAGACGTCTTGTTTTGCTTTCTTGGAGCAGTTATTCTAAAAATCGTGAATTCCTACATGCTTGGAGTTGTTAGCATTAATTGTATTCCCAACCACGATATAGATGCCTCCCATTGTTTTGTCTAAATCATTTTGGTAACTCGCCTGGATATCCCTTCCCCTGTTTGAAGGAGGAGGGGGTGTCTTGCTGAGCATATAATCATGAATCTGTGAAATTAAAACATTATTATCCTTTAGCAAGTTTTCATTATGAGATGTTAGTTGATGTTGGTTGCAAAGAAACCTTGTGTAAGTATTGAACCTCATTAATTAACTTCGGATGTTCAGAAGTGCCAAATATTGGGGGTGCTTTACGAGATTTGATAGCCAGGGCACGCCTTTTTTTCTTATTGTATCTTACTGAACTCAGATGAAATATTGGGGCTGCTTTACAAGATTTGATGCCCAGTGCACGCCTTTGGGCACGCCTTTCTCTTTTTCTCTTATTGTATCCTACTGAACCAAGATGAAATATTGGGGTTGCTTCACGAGATTTGATGGCCGGGGCACGCCTTTTTTTCTTATTGTATCTTACTGAACCCAATGCATCATCTGGGTAGATGCGCAACAAATGAATAAGTCCAAGTAAATATTTGTGCACTGCCAACAACAACATCACATTAGCAAGATGGCACATTATTTAAAAAAACAAGGACAACTTATAATAGTGAAGCTAAAACCATATCCATTAGCAAAAGCATTTTGGTTTACTAAGAGTAGAAGAATAGCTTGTGTTTTGGTGGATTATGTGTGTCTTCTTCTTTAGCAGGTGAGTGAGTGTTTTAAGAGATGTATTCTAACATTATATACTAGCATACATTATGTCTCATAAAGAATGAAATGTACCTCCCATTAATGCAAATGGCTCCCAACGAAGGTCGCTGAAATTGATATTGGTATGAGTTGTAAAGAGACAAACCTGCAAGTAAAGTATACACATCATGACTGTAATAATTTTAAAAAGAAAAAAGAAAGGATTAACTACACTTTAGTACCCGGAGGTTTAGGGTCAGTATCGAAATGGGTCCCAAGATTTCAATTTCATCAATTTCATACATAACGTATCCAAATATGACCAATTCACCCCGTCTGTTAGATTGACTGTCAGATCAAATGTTAAATGTTGATGTGTCAACTGTGGGACCCACCACAGACCCTGACAACCCATTCCAACTAGTCCACATGAAGGGCATTTCTGGAAAGGAAAAAAAATATTTTTTAAAACCAAAAAACAAAAAAATTCCCTAGCTCTAGCAACCCTCTCTCTCCATCTCCCATCCACCCTTCGTCGACCCTCCACAGACCCCCCCTCCCTCAATCAACCCCAAGCCCTCCCCAACCCAAAACACGATCAAACATCCAAAACAAGATCAACCTCATAATCAGAACCAAATAACTCACTAGCCCTATAAGTTGTTGCTCCAAATCCATAATTACCCGAACCTAAAAAACCTAATTTGTCCAATTCAATCGAACTGAGCCACAGAAAGAGAGAAATAGAGGGAGGAGGATGGGGATGACAAAGAGAGGGGGAGAGGGAGGAAGAGAAAGAGAGAAACAGAGAGTGGGTCGGGTGTGGCCCTAGTGGATTGGGGGGATGAGGACGAGAAGGTGGTTATTGTTATTGATTGCTTGTTTGTTTTTTACTTTTGGTTTAATTTTTTTTTTTCTGGGTTTGATAGATAGCTAGCAACCCAGTTGAGGCAGAGAAGCCAACGTACATAAAATCTTGAAAAATTGGAGACAGATCCACATCGAAGGTTAAAATTGGAGATGTGGGTTTGATAGAAGTAGGGGAAAGCTTAACAGTTACTTGATTTTTCACTGAATCGTAATCTACCCAGGCCTGGATTACATGACCTCTTTTGAGATTGAGGCTCTGTTTTGTTGAATTTTGACTGGTGAAATACCCAGCTGGAGTTGATTTGTTGGAGGCCAAGCTGTTTATATCGATGCCAACATGGTTGTCATTAATGTTGCCAAATTCAAAGTCTTGCAGAGTGTCAAATTCAACAGCAAAGATGTGGTTTGAGAAGTTGTCGACGACTATGGTGTTGAGAATACCAAGGTATTGGCTTGGAAGAGACCCAGGAAGCTCCTTTGAAGGTGAGATTATGAAGGCGAGGCCATGGCCACCGAGCTTGGGGTATTCTAGGACTATAGTGAAAGCAAAAGCGGTGTAAAAGGAAGGGTGGCTGGGAGAGGGCATATGGAGGTCAACGAAGGGCGGCTGGGGGAGGGAGAGTTGCTGGGATATTTTGTTTGGGGAATGCTAGCAACCTTCTCTCTAACCTTCTCTTTTGGACCTTCTCCATTTTTCTCACGACACTTGTCACATTCCTTACACTTAAAACAAACAAACTTTTCTTTTCCAAATATACCCTTACTGAATATTTTTATTCATAAAATATTTCAACTTTTTTATTACTCTCTCCCACTATCACGCTCTCTCTCTCTGAGATCCATCTTCATAATCACAACCCACCACTTCACCTCGACTCATCCTCACACTTGGACTCAAACTGACTCCTTTGCTTTGGCAAAGTCAACAAATGAAACTGCACAGCACCTCTTGAGTCTTTGCAAGCATGCTGCTTTTGCAGAAAATAAAATAAAATTCCAAGTCCCTCCCCTTAACCCAAATTCAAAACCATTTGGAAGACTCCACCGTCCCTTCCTCCCTTCTCCATCGTCCTTGCCCTCATATGCCACCCACCCTCCCTGCAATTTCTCACCACACCCATCCCCACCCTCCCCAATCTCTATGTATTGGTTCTAGCCCACCATCCTCCCTGAAATTTAGGTTTTTGCAAAATAACAAAATAAAAAGATGACAAAATCATCATATTCAAATTTTTGTGTAGAGATGTGTGAAGGAGGTATTGTAAAATTTTTATTATATATATCAAACATGGGTGGGGTGGAACATGGATGTGGCTGCTGGGTTTTCACCGGTAGGGGAGGAGTCGAGGTTGGGGTGGGAAAACGAAATTAGTGGCTGGGGTGGGAAGTGAGGGTCGCTGCACAGGTGGGAGAAGGAGAGATGAGTTGTGGGTGTGATCGCCGTGTTGACTGTTGGGTTTCACCGGAGGAGGAGGAGGAAGAGGTGGGGCGAGGGCGAGGGTGAGTTGGGGTGGGTATCGAGTGATTTTATTTTATTTTTTGTCTGAGGGATCGAGTGATTGAAGAACCCCTTTTTTGATTGTTTATTATTTTAAACAATAAAAAGGGCAAATACGGAAATACAGTTAATGTTCTTTTGTGTAATTAAAATATTGATTTAAGTGAGAGAGCAGTGACACTTGTCATGAGTAAAATGGAGAATGTCCAAAAGAGAAGGTTAGAGAGAAGGTTGCTAGCATTCCCCATTTTGTTTTATGTTTTTTGATTTTGAAAAAATATATATTAAAAAAAAATTATTCTTTAATTTTCTTTCTGAAATGCCCTTTACGTGGACTAGTTGTATTAGGCTGTCAGGATCTGTGGTGGATCCCACAGTTGACACATCAGCATTTAACGTTTGATCAGACGGTCAATTTAACGGACGAGGTGAATTGGTCATATTTGAATACGTTTGGTATGAAATTGATGAAATTGAAATCTCATGACCCATTTCGATATTGATCCTAAACCTCCGGGGTACTAAAATCTAGTTACTAACCCAAGTAGCAAAAGAGCCTACATAAACCTCAAAAAGCAACAACATATAATATTACCGTCAAAAACATGATAGAAGGAGCCATGTCCGGGTATTCCTTGGAAAACCGCATCCGGCCGTGAAAAATCCCACCCTCGAAGTCAGTTCCTTTTGGGCCTCTGATTGCAAATTGCAAGTCATATGGGTCCGACTGAAAACAAATATCAATGATGTGACAAAATTAGCATTTTGGCCAAACAGCAAGCCCAATTTCAAAAGTTAAAAAGCGAAAAAAAATTATGCCCAATGTATAGTTCTTCAAAAAAAGAAAAGGCTTCTTTATTTTTTTGAAAATGACCATAAGATTATCTTAAAACAAATTCGAATGCTAAAAACAACAATTGAGGTTGAACCCAATACCCAAAATTCAAATAGAATTTAGAATCACCAATCTAAATTCTAAACTTATCCTTGATCAAAGTAAAATTAAACCAAAAGTCAAAGAACAATAATATTTATTAAAAAAAAAAAAGAAAGGGGTATTGGAAAAGTAAACGTAACTGGGAGCGCGAGGCACTTGTAATCGTCGGAGGGATTGGATTGTATCTCCTCCAACTCCTTTTGAAGGACCGTCGACCTCCGCATGTTCTTCAGGTTGTTCTGCCTCTACCCCTCCAACCCCTGTTGATTGCGCATTATACTCGGATACAATTCCACTAGATTTTGTTCGATCTGCGCCGATCCGACCCGATCCAGAATCACTTCTTCCTGTAACAAAACTTTAAAACACGAAGCGGAGAGAGGAAAGAGAGGCGGCGGTGTTTATAGGTCTGAGAGAGAGAGAGAGAGAGAAAGCATTCGTTGATTTTTGTTGGTTTTTCCAGGTTATATCTTTTTGCAGCAGCTACTAAAACCCTAAAGTCTTGCCTGCACAGCTGACTTTTGCATTACAAATGATTTTTTAATACAAGGGATAGTTTAATCTAATCTACTAGAATGAGGTTTGAACTTGTGGCGGCCTCACCCCAAGCATCCTTAGCTATTACTATTAGGTATAGCCCTGTTTGTAGTTCTGAAAAGGTCCTGGCATTCCTAAAAGCACAACAGCCAATCAAATACACAGAAATTAGGGCAACAAGAGTGATGAGCAATATTATGTCGGTTCTTCTCCATTCTTTCTTCAAGTTGAAGCGAAGTTGGGTCTGGCATTGCTCCACTTTAGGCAATCCATGTCTGCTGCATTGTTTATGGGACTTATCCAAGGAATAAAACATAAAGGTGAGGTTCCTTGGGCAAAAGAAGAATATTTGACACATGGTTTTGAAGAATCTTTGATGAAAGAGTAAACTGGGTTGTTTTGCTGAGTTGCTCATTTGCTGTTTAATTATTGAACGGAAAGAACATCTCTAAATATTTATTCATTTCCTTGTCTTTCTCTCTTTCTATGAATGAAATAAAAAACGTATCACTGTTTTCAATACCATGTATTCAGCTTCTATGCATTGGCAGACCATCAGGCTTCATGCAGGGATCGAATTTTGTACATTTTGATGACTCTGTTATATGCATATATTTATCGAAATTCTAATTTTTTATATTTTTTAGTCTTTATATTAATTTTTTTTTATACAAACAATATATGAGGAGAAAGTGGAGTTCCTAAAAGAAAAGGCCTCATTTAGTTTTTGGCCCCGAGCCACCCAAAAATGAGGGTCGGCTATGATTAAAATTGTCACATTGAATTTTACACCTCAAAAAGCTCTTAATTTACTGCCCAACAATACTTTTCCTTCTTTCTTCCTTTTCTCCTCCATGTAGATCTCTCCAATATGCCTGAAAAGTCCTGCACCACTTTCGAGTGTGAACAAAACTTATTAATTATGGAAAGTTTGGTCAAGATTTTATTAAAGATAATAAAACCGTGTGGAAAATTAGACACACGAAACCCCCACAATTAATTAATGAAATCCATTCGGAACATCAACTTCATTAAGTTTGAGAAGCAAATCTTATCATGACATTATTTACTATAAATATTATTAAGTATGCGGGAATCAAGTTAGCCGAAACAAAAGGGAGCTTCGTTGATTACTCTGTTATATGCATATATTTATCTATGAGTTGCTTAGAATTGACTCAGTTATATTTATATGCACGTGTAGGGTTTTATCGAAATTCTAAGTTTTTATATTTTTTCGTCTTTATATTAATTTTTTTTTTTCATATACAAACGATGTATGAGGAGAAAGTGGAGTTCCTAAAAGTTCAAAGATTCACACGACCCCTTACACTCTACTGACGAAAAAGGCAAATAGGCATTTGATGTCTATGACCCTAATTTTGTTTTATTCTCAAGATTTGAATCAAGTAGATAGAATTAAAGTCCAGCTAAGCCCTACCGCGTGTTTTATATCATTAAGAAAAGGCTTAATATCACAAAATATAAGATTTATGAAACTATCAGATTGCATCATTAATATTTTTTTGTGTTATTTGTGGTTCTCAAGGTTAGTATGTGTGATCACAAATGGTTCATGCCATTAGGTTATGTAAAAAACTCTGTTAATTTGCTAATGTGGCATATATATATATATATATATATATATATATATATATATATATATATCTCAAATCATCCATGAGGTTCACGCACCTATCACAAATAGTCCTTGCGAAATTTTTTAATTTTTTATATTTAAAAATATATATTGTATTTTAAATACACGTGACACTATATTATTAGAGATGTGGGATTTACATATATGCCACATCAACAAACTAATGAAGTTTTTTAAAAATATTTTAAAATTCATAAAACTTTAAAAATAAAAAAATAAAAAACCAAGGATTTAGGGTTCATAATTGGTCGTCAAGGTTAAAATATTTCTATAAATAATTTTTTCATTTTTAACTTTTATGAATTTTAAATTATTTTTAAAATTGTTGACGTGGCATATACGTGGAGTCCACATCTTTATTAGTCTGTTGTTGTGTTCTTCATTTGATTTTGTTCGATCTGCTCCGATCCACAACCACCTCTTGCGTTTTATAGGAGAGAGAGAGAGAGAGAGAGAGCATTCGTTGATATTTGTCATGTCTTTTTGTAGTCTTACCTGCACAGCTCAGTTTTGCATTGCAAATGAAAAAGAAAGGGTCTGTATTTCTTTTTCAAAAGGAATCACCAGCTTCTGCCCCTAAGTGCTCCACGTTGAAAATTGAGGAAAGTCACATGATTTTAGCCATTTTATTTTAGAAGCACTTTCAAATAAGTCATGAAAACTAGATGGATCCTACAATATAAGTTCAACCATCGACATAAAACTTAACTTCTCTAAAAATGCGTTTAAATGTGGCATCATCAAAGAAATGAACAAAAACATTTCAATGATTTTCCACATCACTTCCCTTGAATTCTCGATAATACGCTCAATACAGACTCACCTTAAACTTCAATTTAAAAAAAGTAGTTGAAATGATTTGGAGAGAATTGCTATAACGTGTTGAGTGGATTAAACCCCATCAAGGCTCCGTTATTATCTATCTTTCCTCTTATCTGATTTTTTTTTTCTTTGGCCACCTTAAAAAGGATTAATGACGTGATATACCAGTCAGTAGGGAAGTGCAAATTTTCAACACGGAGAAAAAGGTAGCCATTGAGTTGTCTCTTTCATTTCATACAGAGTCCTAATGATCGCAGTGTCACACAATTTCTATCAACACATGCGTTGATGTTCCTCCGAAAGTGAGTGGGCAGAGTTGAGGCTTGTGGGTCTGCTCTGTGAGTCTGTGACATGAAACCTTGCATGCTAAGTGTTTGAGTGTGGTTAAAAATCCACCATCCATATGGAGGAATGCATGCACAAGTCGGCTATGGGAAGTTGGAGTTGGGCAGATGCAATTGATGAAAGAGGCGTGGGATTTTTCTACAAAAGATGAGGAAAGATGCTCAACAAGGTGGAGGGTTGCAACTTGATCAATATAAAACTATGTGATGGGGAGAAAGTGACGGGAAGGCTAAAGCTTTGCTTTAGTGTTTGCATAATTAGAGTCACTTTTTATATATAAATATATATATATATATATGTCATGATTGGTATTATTAGACCCACCCACCAATTATTTGGCAAAATCCTCCGTCGACCACATGAGAAATCCTCCGTCGACTACATAAAAATCCTCCGTCGACCACATAAGAAATCCTCCGTCGACCACATAAGAAATTCTCCGTCGACCACATGAGAAATCCTCCGTCGACTACATAAAAATCCTCCGTCGACCACATGAGAAACCCTCCGTCGACTACATAAAAATCCTCCGTCGACCACATGAGAAATCCTCCGTCGACCACATGAGAAATTCTCCGCCTGTGCCAAAAATCCTCGGATTACATAAAAATCCTCCGTTGAGCCAAAGCTCCTCGGATTGCATAAATAAATAAAAATCCTCGGTTGTGAGAAATGTTCCTCAATGTAAAAATGTCAGAGTAGCCCGATCCAAGAAGTGTTCAGAAGTTCCAACAAAAGTCTTCCTGCAAGTGGCGGAGTTTAAAGACAGGAAGGCATTAATATTGGGAAGATTTCCAAGACATCGGGTAGTTCGTGCCTAGAGCTCCGGAAGGCATTGATATTTGGAAGATTTGTAGCCACCCTACTATCCTGATCTCATTGTACTGACCAACCATAGGGGTTGATGATGGTTGGAAAATTCTCATTAAATGCCTAGAGCTCCGGAAGGTGGGAAGATTTTCAAGACATCGGATGGTTCACGCCTAGAGCTCCGGAAGGCATTAATTCTAGGAAGATTTTCAAGACAGAGTCGGTTGAGGCCATTTAACAACCAAACCCATGAACGGAAGGAAGCTCTATAAATTGATCGTCAGAAGAAGAGAAGAGGACCGCCAACTGAACACACAAAATCTATCTCTTTATCCTGTACTTTTCAATTCATAGTCTAGGATTTTATCTTTCAAGTTCTTCAGATTATCAAAGTTCTTCGTTTTCTTAGTGTAAGCTTACTTTCTTGCAATTTAATTTCAATTGTCTTTACATTCGAATTTAATTCAAGTCTTTATCGCTTTAATATATTTTTCTCGCACTTACATTTCTCGCACTTAGATTTCTGTCATTTCGTTTATTGCATTTACATTCGCTGCACTTATCACAAAAATCCTAAAAATAGTCATACAAAGCTCAATCATCCTTGACCTCAAGGAAGAAAAAGAACCTAGGCCAAGAGGAGGTTCCTTGCTTGGTCGATCAATTGTTTGATTAAAAGTCAGAAGCGCAACCACACTCACACGATCTTTCCATCCAAGCCATCAAGTGGCTTGGTGGTGGCACGCCTACGCATCTCAAAAGAAGAAGGACCAAAAACTCCTTCCATCAGCCTATCCGGCAGAAAAGAGGGAAACACTAAGCATAATGGGTTGTGTTCTCAAAGGAATTTACAATTGGGAGAATGAAGTTTCTTTTTGATAAAACAAATGGGGAGAATGAGGAAAACATGTCTATCTATCTGTTTAGGGTCAAGATAAGTGCGGTAGGTATAAGCATGTTTTTTATGTGGTTGAGCTAAAAGAGAGGTGTCGTCTATTTTCTATTATTCTTCTCCCATTGAAATGATGTCTTTCTCAAAAAAGTTCACGTTTCTAAAGAAAAACTTGAGGTCTTTCTTAAAAAGGGCTACTAACTAATTAAAAAACACCACTTTCAAAACGGGTGTCACGCTTCAAATTAGATGTAAAATAACGTATTAAAAACGTGAAATTATAATATTTAAATTTAACGTTAATACTAATTATTAACTAGTGGTGCTTTTCTTTTTCAAATCAAAAAATTGGTCTATAAAAAAGATTAAAAGATATAATAAATGCTTTGATGTCTTTAGGAAATTATCTTAAGAGCCAAACGTACGTTCACTACTAAAAAAAAACCCTTGCGCGACGAAACAAAATTCGTCGCGCAAAGTCACTTTGCGCGACAAATATTAATCATCGTCGCTCAAAGTCTTACGCGACTCAATTTTGCGCAACGAAAAACAAATCGTCGCACAAAGTCACTTTGCGCGACGACAAAGCATCGTCGCGAAAAGTAACTTTGCGCGACGAATACTAGAATTCGGTGCACAGAGTTTTGCGCGACGAATAGTGATTCGTCTCGCAAAGTATTTACAAAAATAAATAAATAAATAATTATTTTTTAAAATTTTTGGATGCCTTTGCGCGACGAAATAATAATCTTCGTCTCGCAAAGTCTCTACTAAAATTTTAAAAAAATTAAAAAAAATTTGGATGACTTTGCGCGACGAAATAATAATCTTCATCTCGCAAAGTCTATACAAAAATAAATAAAATAAAATGATTATTTTGTTAGAAAAATATATTATTGTAGTTCGGATTGAGTTTTTGTTAGAAAATATATATTTTAAATGGACGATCGAATTGGTTCATTGTATTCATATAGGGTCAAGGAATGTAGCTGTAAAAAATCATCAAAATCGAAATTGAAATAACCGTTAAATCGTGATTTTTCGTTTATAACCGTCGAAAAGTTTTGTCCTATTACTTGATCTCTGAATGTTTATTTTTTTCGAGTTTTGGCGTATATGATCTCGAAGTATAAACAAACAAGTTTGACGGTTGGATCGTTGAAACTAGTTTCGTAGAATGCGTATGCCATCAAAACAATATATTCACTAACAATTAAGAGTTTATAAACTTTCATTAAATACAATATAAGATTTTGTGGTATCCACTAGTGTAAATTATTTCAATTGAAGATCAAATTAAGTCATTGTATTCATATAGGGTCAAGGAGTGTAGCTGTAAAAAATCATCAAAATCAGAGTTAAAATAACCATTTAATCGTGATTTTTGTTTATAACCATCGAAAAGTTTTGTCCCATTACGTGATCTCTGAATGTTTATTTTTTCCGATTTTTGGGGTATACGATCTCGAAGTATAAACAAACAAGTTTGACGGTTGGATCGTTGAAACTGGTTTCATAGAATACATATGCCATTAAAACAATATATTCACTAACAATTAAGAGTTTATTTATAATTTTGTTAAATATAACATAAGATTTTGTGGTATCCACTAGTGTAAATATTTTAAATTGACGATCGAAGTGGTTCATTGTATTCATATAGGGTCAAGGAGTGTAGCTGTAAAAAATCATCAAAATCAGAGTTGAAATAACCGTTAAATCGTGATTTTTGTTTATAACCGTCGAAAAGTTTTGTCCTATTACTTAATCTCTGAATGTTTATTTTTTCCTATTTTTGGCGTATATGATCTCGAAGTGTAAACAAACCAATTTGACGGTTGGATCGTTGAAACTAGTTTTGTAGAATGCGTATGCCATGAAAACAATATATTCACTAACAAATAAGAGTTTATTTATACTTTTATTAAATATAACATAAGATTTTGTGGTATCTACTAGTGTAAATATTTTAAATTGACGATCAAATGCAGTCATTGTATTCATATCTGGTCAAGGAGTGTAGCTGTAAAAAATCATCAAAATCAGGGTTGAAATAACCGTTAAATCATGATTTTTCATTTATAACCGTCGAAATGTTTTGTCCCATTAATTGATCTCTTAATGTTTATTTTTTCCGATTTTTGGCGTATATGATCTCGAAGTGTAAACAAACAAATTTGACGGTTGGATCGTTGAAAATAGTTTTGTAGAATGCGTATGCCATGAAAACAATATATTCACTAACAGATAAGAGTTTATTTATACTTTTATTAAATATAACATAAGATTTTGTGGTATCTACTAGTGTAATTATTTTAAATTGACGATCGAATGCAGTCATTGTATTCATATCGGGTCAAGGAGTGTAGCTGTAAAAAATCATCAAAATCAGGGTTGAAATAACCGTTAAATCATGATTTTTTGTTTATAACCGTCGAAATGTTTTGTCCCATTAATTGATCTCTTAATGTTTATTTTTTCTGAATTTTGGTGTATATGATCTCGAAGTATAAACAAACAAGTTTGACAGTTGGATCGTTGAGTAGCTTTAAATTTATTTATTTTGTACGTATAACACTTAAGAAATTGAATAGTATATGTATTTATTAGTAGCTTTAAATATTTTTTAAGACTTTGCGCGACCAATTAGTATTTCGTCGCGCAAAGTATACTCTAAAAATTTGGGCGTGGGCCAAAAATGGGAATTTTTTTTTTAAAAAAAATTTCGACTTTGTGCGACCAATATATAATTATTCGTTGCGCAAAGTATACTTTAAAAATTTGGCGGGCACCAAAAATGGGATTTTTTTGAAAAAATTTTTCGACTTTGCCCGACCAATATATAAATATTCGTCGCGCAAAGTATACTCTAAAAATTTGGCGGGCACCAAAAATGGGATTTTTAAAAAAAAAAAATTTCGACTTTGCGCGACCAATATATAAATATTCATCGTGCAAAGTATACTCTAAAAATTTGGTGGCACCAAAAATGGGATTTTTTAAAAAAAAAATAAAATTTCGACTTTGCGCGACCAATATATAATTATTCGTCGCGCAAAGTATATTTTAAAATTTTGGCGGGCACCAAAAATGGGATTTTTTTATAAAAAATTTCGACTTTGCGCGACCAATGTATAAATATTCGTCGCGCAAAGTATTCTCTAAAAAATTGGCGGACACAAAAAATGGGACACGGGAATATTTTGGTCGCGCAAAAGTGGGCGACCAGAAATTCGTCGCCCAAAACTGAAAAAATTTGGCGGGCACCGAAAATGAGAATTTTTTTAAAATTTTTTTTAAACACTTTGCGCGACCAATATATTGTTTCGTCACGCAAAGTGATACGTTCTTTAAAAGCAAAATAACTCATCCACCATTTTCTCAATGTCTTCTAAATCCTACCATTTCTCTCTCTTTCCCACTCTCCAAATCCTACCATTTCTCTCAAACTCACTCCTCTCACTTAATCTCTCATCTCTCTCTTCACTATCTCTCTCTCTCTCACTCACTCTCTCATCTCTCTTTTCATCATCTCTCACTCTCACTCTCTCAGCTCTCTCTCACTATCTTCTCTAATTCTCTCACACTCACTTCTCTATAAATTTTAAATTTTTTTCATTAATATGTGTTTTTGGAGTTAGTTTTGAGTTTATGCCAATTATTTGTCATTATTTAATGTTATTGTTTTGTTATTTGACAATATTTATTTATTTATTTTTTGTAGGGAATTGTTGAGGCTTTGATGGCTAAAGTTGAGGATTTGATATAAGATGCTTGTAGATTTTATTATGGTACTTTGTTAATTTAAGTGTACATTTTGAATATTATGTATATTGGATAATTTGACCACTATTTTTCTTATGAAATTTTATTTTGAATATGTCAATTTAAATTAAATTAATTAAGAGAAATAAAATCATAAAATTAAATTAAATTTAAAAAAAGTAATATAATGAAATTGATATAAGAGAAATAATAATAAAAAATGTCAAAAACCTTGCGCGACAAAATATTTCGTCACGCAAACTATTAAATTAGTTTATTTTAGTTTAAAATGTTCAAAAATAAAAAATAAAAAAAAATGAATATTTCGTCGCGCAAACCTTTGCGCAACATTAATATTCGTCGCGTAAAGTACTTAATATTCGTCGCGTAAAGTTGTTATTGTCCGTCGCGCGAAGTAATTAATATTCGTCGCGCAAAGTGGCTTTGTGCGACGAAGAATTTTCACCGTCGCGCAAACCCTTTCTTTACGAGTTTTGCGCGACCAAAATTTCGTCGCGCAAACTTTGCGCGACGAAATTTTCCTTTGCGCGACCAAAAATCATTCGTCGCGCAAAGTGTTTTTTGTCGTAGTGGTTGTGTTAAAAAATAGAGGTGATATAATTTAAAAGAATAGGTTATCTAGTGTAACACATGACAACTATAACAATTGACTCACTTTTTGAAAGCAACAAAAATATGTAATTATATTGGCTTTTCATGTGATCAATAGGGTAATTGGCTGAGCTCTTTCCCCCCACCCATGTGGATGGAGATTTGAAACCCACATATACTCAATGAATATATATATATACAAATCCCCCTCCTCTAATCTCTTGTACTAAAAAATTACTGACTCTTGATGTGGATTAAGAGTTGCTCGATTTAGTGGTTATAATTGTTCTATAAAGAGAGATAAGCAGCATCGTTTCAAACTACAATAACTCATTAAAAGCATTAGAATTATGTGTTTTTTTTTCTTTTTTCAAAAAAATGGGAGTGATTGCAACCAATATCCCTCACTCAGCTATTGCGGTACATCTGCTTAATAAAGATGTGGAAGACCTTCATCCTCTTGCTGTTATGTTGTGGGGATGCCAAGACTATACAGACATAAACTGGGATTGTTCTATTCATCATGTATATCGTGAGTGCAATATGGTGGCAGATGGATTAGCTAAATTGGGTTCATGTCTTGATTTAGGCATGTCAACCTTCCATGATCGTCTTGATAGTATTAGGTCTTTTCTTAATAAAGATTTATTTGGAGTATGTAGGCCTCGAGCTATTGTTTAATTTCTTTGTTGGACGTTAGTCCCGTTTCTTCACCCAAAAAAATGGGAGTGATTGTGCTAATTGCGATGATGGTCTTGGGATATAGATCCTAAGCCTCTACATTTAGCATCGGTGCATTTACATGCATTTAAAAGAATGTAAACCATTAGATTAATCTAATGATTTTAATAAATCCATGTAAGCAAACTTTTATTAAACTAAAAACTAATAAGTTACACCTTATTATTTCCCCAGCAACACGCAACCACACCTTACCCTACACTGTCAACCATGGCTGGCACCTCTCTCTCTCTCTCTCTCTCTCTCTCTCTCTTGGATAAGTGGCTTTACTAGGGTAATTACATTTTTGGGCGTTGAGGTTAGGGTTGAATTTAATTTTGGTCACAGAAATTTCAATTTTCCAATTTTGGTCATTGTATTTGCAATTGTTAGCAAATCATGTGACACCCCGACCCAATTTTAACCATATATTTAATCTATTTTATTTATTTATTTGGGAAATTACAACTTTGCCCCTCGGTTAAGGTCATGATAGTCACTTTTCGATCCGTAGGGATTTGAATAGCACCGTTGCATTGAGCGAGTCGAAACAAGTTCGTAGACACATAGTGGACTCAAATCGGAGTTTTAACAAAGAAGTTATGGTCAATGGAAATGCTGGCACAACCGTAAATATTTCAAAGTCAGATTTTTTTTATAAAAAAAAACCTACGCAGCTTCTCTCTCCTATCTTTTTCCTCTCCACCGACTCTCCCCCCTTCGCGAAACAAGCCCGCCACATTTGGCAGGCATCCGAGTGGCTCTGGACTGGTCAGTCAATGACCAGCACGAGCCGATGAACGCGTATGGGCTGAAGCCCCGCCACCCGAGGCTACCACGTCACCGCCACGAGCAGGTAAAGGTTGGTTTTTCATCGAACTTTCAGACGCCCGGTTCTGGCGACGGAATTCGTCATCCTCTCAACGAGCTCTAGTTATCTATCCAGGTGGTTTGGATTAATTTTGGGTTTTTGAAGCTCGATCTAGGACGTAGGTTTTGACTGGTTCTTTGCTTGATTTTCAGAAGAATGCGAGCTTTCCAGAAATATGGCACATGGGAACTCGTGCCATTACCTCGTGGAAAGAAGATATTGGGATGCAGGTGGATTTATACTGTGAAACTCAAAGCAGATGGATCCATTGAAAGATATAAAGCTAGATTGGTGGTGAAGGAGTACACACAAAGATATGGGATAGACTACCAAGAGACCTTTGCCCCAGTAACCAAGATTAAAACTATCAGAGTCCTTTTGTCTCTAGCAGCAAATCTTGATTGGCCATTACTTCAGTTTGATTTAAATACATGGAGATTTGGAAGAAGAAGTATATATGCACTTACCACCAGGATGTAACTTAGCTCATGACAAGGAGAATCAAGTTTGCAAGCTCAGAAAATCATTGTATGGGTTAAAGCAATTCCCCAGGGCATGGTTTTGCAGATTCACTAAATCAATGAAGAATTTTGGATATATACAGAGTAATGCAGATCACACTTTGTTCTTGAAGCGTGATGGAAGAAGACTTACTGCATTGATTGTTTATGTGGATGACAAAGTCGTAACTGGAAATGACACAGGAAAGCAACTGAAACTGCAGAAGTATTTGTCTCAAGATCAAGTTCTCTCATTGATATTATCCCCAACTTAACGACTTACACTATCTGGTAGGTGTGAGATTTATACAAAATCCAAAAACAGACAAGATAAGATTTCATCTCATACGAATCATTGGATCAAGTTCTCTCATCTCAACTAATCCTTTCACAGTCATCTTGTTTGGAATGGTTGGATTATAATTGTTTCGGCTTGTTTTAAAAGAAATCATATTTCTTATTTAATTGAATTTTATGAAAACTTTACTAATATATTAATTTATTTTAAAAAAATATATGGATCCCAATGTGTCATGTCATCACTTAATCGATTCTCTAACAACTAATGTAACGGTTGAGCCACATTGTAAAAACTTTACAAACACATAGTAATTTATTGTTAAATTGAAAGTGCAGAAGTAAACATGTGCTTTAAGGGTAAGACTTCAGGCCCTGTTTGGTGGGCTGGACTGGACAAGACTTTTGCAATTAAAATGGATTACAATCCTATCCGTCGTTTGGTGAGCTTAAATGCACAACGAGATTGGTTAGGACTCATATTTCCTATTGGATAACAATCCAAGAAACCCTAGTATTGTAAACCTGAGGGGAACCACGGGTTTAGAACGACATCGCCTCCTTTCTCCTTTCTCCTTCGATTGTCTACGACCTCCACTTCCTCTCTCCTTTGTTCTTCTACGCCCCTACCTTCACCTCTGCTTTTTCGATTATCTACGCCTTTTCCTCCTCCTCCTTGGCTATCAGCTATTTCATACCCAGAGGTGTTGGATTCCAAGCAAGCAATGAAAGGGCTATCTGGTAATCTAATGACTAATACTATTAGTTGGATATGTTGTATGTTTTCTCTTCAAAATTCCAGATTTAGCTGGGTTGGCATACGCTATCATGGCCTGATATATTTTTAGAGTGTTTTAATTACTAGCTATTAGGGTGTGGTTTGAAATTGTGACTGATGGGGTGGGGGAGCTTGGACTTGGAGTTTTCTTGTTTTTGTGAAATGGGTTTTGGAGGATTAGGGTTTTTAGGGAGTGTGTGAGTTTGCTGTTTTGGTGGAAGATATATGCAGAAGGGTTATGAACTTATGATGATGATGGGGGTGGGTTTTTGTGTTTTGTTAATTGTTTTGTTTGTTGGAAGAAGAATGCGATATTGTGGATGGTTGGGCAGGGTGGGTTTTGGAAAGGATCAAATATTTTTTCAAGTCTTATGAGTGAGTTGGGTTCAAAAGTAATTTTCTAAAGTCATATTTTATTTTTTTTTAATTATGAAAAGTTTTTTTATCAGTTGCTTGATCTACTATTTTATGTAGTTTTTAATTATGAAAATTGTACGGTTCATGATACGTTCGGTCGATCTGGTGAGACAGTGAGTAAGTACTTCAATTCAGTTCTAAATGTTGTCTTGAGGCTACATGGGATTTTATTAAAAGTGCCAAATCCTGTGCCTAATGATTGCACTGAGGAAAGATGGAAATGGTTTAAGATACGTTTATAGGTTCATATTGAGGTGTTAATTGTAATCTAGTTTTTTGGAATTTTGTTTCATGAATTGAACTATCTATGTTTTGTTTGTATATAATTGCTTGGGAGCATTAGATGGGACGTATATAAGGTGCATGTACTCGATGTTGACAAGCCAAGATATCGAACAAGAAAAGGTGACATTGCCACAAATGTATTAGGAGTTTGTTCCCGAGATATGAGGTTCATATTTGTCTTCCGGGTTGGGAGGGTTCAGCATCAGACTCTAGAGTCTTCGAGATGCAATATATAGGCCACATGGGTTAAAGGTTCTGACAGGTAAGATTAATGTAGATTCCATGTAGTGTAGGTGTAAATCATCTTAAATTTGAATTATATTTTTTAATTAGCTCCTATTTATTGTTTAGGATATTATTACCTTGTGGATGCTTGTTACACAAATTGTGAGGGATTTCTTGCACCCTACAGAGGAACGAGATATTACTCATCAGAACGGAGAGACGGATGTGCACCCTTGAACCATCGAGAATACTTCAACATGAAGCATGCATCAGCAAGAAATGTGGTGGAACGTTGTTTTGGACTTCTTAAGATGCGTTGGGCAATCTTAAGGAGTCCATCATTCTATCCAATACAAACACAATGCCGAATAATAATGGGTTGTTGTCTTTTACACAACTTAATTAGGAGAGAGATGTCTATAGATCCAATGGAGCAAGAAATTTATTATGATCCCCTCATTGAGAACAATGTAGATCATGGCACTATTGATACCATTGCCGCATCTGACCAATGGTCTGCATGGAGGGATAATTTGGCTACTGAGATGTTTAATGAGTGGATGGCAAATAGAGCAACATAACATAAGTATTTGTTGATCATTTGAATGTACTTAAAAGAATTTTCGTGTTATTATTAATTTTGGGACTATTTTTATGGTATCTTCATGTGATTTCTTATTTTTAATTTTGTCTACATGTTTTTTTTATATTAAATTTAATTATTTTTTATATTAAATAATTTTAATAAACATTAAAATAAATTTTGTTTGAAGTCCAATGTAGTCTAGTCCATACTTGTACCAAAAAACGGACTGGACATTAGTCTTGTGCAGTCTAGTCCAATTTAATGTGCCAAACAACTAATTAAAGTCCAACCCAATTCAAGTCAAACAAATCCAATACTCCAAGCCCAATCCTAACCAGTCCAGTCCAGTCCACCAAACAGGACCTCAAGATACTAAGTTCAAATTAACCATTGTTTTAATTATTCTAGTGTTGTTGGTTTGGTTGCTTAGTTTTGATGCAGGTTTTCTTTTGTGAGATTTTTTTGGATGGATTATTCTAGTGTTGTCGGTTTGGTTGCTTAGTTGGATGGAGGTTTTTTGGTTGATGACCCAGAGTTTTGCTGCAGCTATTGTTTTCTGTGTTTTTTTTTTTTGGGTCATGGGTTGTAAGTGTAATATGAATTTCTTGCTTTATGTATATTTTTTGTCATGTGTTGAAAGAACTAATAAATTATACTTGGATTGATAGTAAGCACATGTATAATCTTGATAGTAAGCACATATCAAGATTATACATGGTGGATGATGATTGTGATTATGAGAAAAAAAATGTTGGATTTATAGATGAATTTACAAGATTATAACAATAAATACTGTAAAACGAAATGGGCTTTATGGCTGGCCTATTTCAAAAACTGATATTTAGTTTTTTGGACAAAATAAACCAATATTGGGCATTTGAAAAGGAATAAAAACCTAATATTCAGGTCAAGCCCAAACCAACTAAACCTGCAAAATCAAACTGAAACTAATTGGGTCGGCCCAATTGAATTGAAATCAAAATGAAATATATAGATGATGTATGATGTTTCCAAACTCTAATCCCATTGTATGCTGTTTTCAATTGAATCGAAATCGAAATCTTAAAAAGGTTTTTTGTAACTTTTACACCACGAATCTTCGTGGTGGTGACAATCCTAATCGGCAACATGCCTGTAAAAAAAGATAAAAAAAACAGAGGGCTACACTACAGATCACCTCAGTTCATCACTCTTGATTGTCTTTTTTGGAAGTCGAGTTGGTTTCTCTACTGGAGACGACTTGTTTTGCTTTCTTGGAGCAGTTATTCCCAAATTCGAAAATTCCAACCCGCTTGGAGTTGTTAGCATTAATTGTATTTCCAACTAGGATATTGGTGTGGACTTGCTTTCCTTTGTAACTTTCTTTCGCAGTAATTTTTAACAATAATAAGTGATTTTCTCATAGTTTATCAAAAGGGTCAGGCTTTCCAAATTTTTTTAAAAATCACTTATCTCTCCAAATAATCAATTCCAAACCGGCACTTAATTTGGGGATCTCGAGCCTCTACATTTAGCATCGGTACATTTACACGCATGTAAAAGAATGCAAACCATTATATTAATATAGTGATTTTAATAAGTCCAGATCAACAGACTTGTATTAAACTAAAAACTAATTATTTGTACCTTATTATTTCCCCAACAAGCCACAACCCTCCCCCCTTCCTTCCTCCCTCCTTCTCCCTCTCTCCCTCTCTCCCTCTCTTTCTTCCTCCCCCACTGTTGTGTCTGCTTGCATCTATTTTGCTTTCATCATCGATTTTACGGACTGAACGTCAAATGTCACTTCCTAACCCACACTACCAGCCATGGCTGCCACCTCCATCTCCCTCTCCCCTTCCTTCCTCCCTCCCTCCTTCTCTCCCTCTCTCTCTCTCTCTCTCCCTTTCCTACTCCCTCCCTCCCTCACTCGAGGAAGAAATGGGTTTTTCATTTATGATTTTGCAAGTTTAATTTTGATGTTGAGACAATAGTATTAAGGGGTAATTATAATTTTGGTCACTGAGTTTAGGGTCAAATTTAATTTTTGTCACTGAAATTTCAATTTTCCGATTTTAATCATTATATTTGCAGTTGTTAGCAAACTAGGTCACATGCTTCAATTCCATCAATTGCATTAATTTTTTTTATAAAAAATATAAATTAAAAATAAGTAAAATATAATTATTTTTAATTAGGGCAAATTTGTCATTCTACAAGGCAAATTCCTTAGAAAATTAAGAATAATAAAGAAAATAAAAAAAAAGAAATAAAAAAAGAATGGAGGCTGGGTCGTGGTAAAGAGAAAGAAACCACCATTGTTCCCTGCAACCAAAGAAACTACCATTGTTCCTCTCTCCCTGCAACCAAAAAAACCAAGATAAACTGAAGAATGACACACCAAGCACACAGAATGTGAGTACCGGAAAGGAACTCTGAGGGTGGTAACTCTGCTGCCGAGGGACAGAAGAATGCAGAAAACTTGGTTAGATACTTTTGGGAATGCTAGAATGCACCGTAACATTCTAGATCTGAGTTTTAGGAAGCAGATCTTAACTTGCCTTTTGGTACAATTTCAGAACTGGGTTTATTTGAAACTTTTACACCACGAATCATTGTGGTGGTAACAATCCTAAATCGGCTACATGCCTGTAAAAAAAATAAAAAGAGGGCTACACTATAGATCACCTTAGTTCATCACTCTTGGCTGTCTTCTCTGGAAGTCGAGCTGGTTTCGGGTGCCAAGTACCAATAATTTCTCTATTTGAATTTGAAAGATTATCAGGGGGGGAAAGGACATAGAAAGATTATTTGTTCGCAATAGCACAGTGGAAAATACATTCACAATTTTGAGCTTGAAACAATTAGCAAACACGTGTTGGGCTCCTACACACATCGAGCTTTGCACACATTGTACTAGTCCACGTATCATGGACAAGTTTATCAGCCAGCGCATGGTGCTTATATATGACTCAGCTACAAGTCAGAATTTATCCTAATTTTTTATTATGGAAATCATTGCATTAGTCTGCGCATTCCACTGGATGTACTAAGTTTAATTAACTTTCCAAAACATGCGACAAAGCACTACTCTCCTAACACTAGTTTATACAAACGGGCCTATATATATGACAAAAGTATCATCAGAAGGTGTTTGCACCCAATTTTGGTTGATGGACCAAAAGTGGTTTCCTCCTCAAAAGAACATGGTAAGGGCCCAGGTCCAGTGGTTGTCTTTGTCTTTCTTTCTTTTCCAAGAAACCCCTTTTTGTTTAAGAAGGACACCAATATAAGACAGGACCAAAACCGAGGCCCAAGAACAGAAGGCCCAAAGCGATTGGACTGCTAAAAGATAAAAAGAAAGAGAGATCGATAACCGTTCCCACAGACCCACGCGAGGTTGGAGGAAGAACATCAACACTTAATGACGATCTAACTGTTCCCTCTTCCAGCAAGGAAGCCAACCATCTAGAGAAGCCACCAAACCAGGAAAAAACCAATATGCCTATTAGATTTTTAAGTACAAGCACTTTAGAACGGGGGACCTCCTCAAAAAGCCAACGGTTCTCGTCAGAATGTTCCATCACCCCCACTATGGACTAGTCCAGACCATCAAATCAGCAAGCTGACTTTGGACAACAGCCAAATATCCTTGCTCAGTCATCATCACTTGAGGTCTTCCCTATGCCTATAAATAAAGAACTTCCATCACAGAAGAAGAGGACTCTCTCTCCAAGAACCAGACGCAATGTCTTGCAAAACATCCAAAAAAGCTCAAAATATTTTCAATCGAACTTGCCCGGATTTCAGATAGCCAGACGACCACTCTTGTGTTTATCTTTTTATCGCTATGCCGTCTTCATGGTATGACTGTCTTCTGAAAATGATCAGTTTGAATTTGTGTAATCTAGCTGACTGTGTGAAAACAGTAATAATGTATTTTATAGTTTAGAGTCAACAAACAGGGATCTTCATTATTTCTGCTGTTGAGTTAAGAATTGGATGAATAGGAAGGATGGAATTCATTTTTTAAACCATTTTATCCTGCTTATATATATATATTTCTCTTCATTCGTGCGATATTTAAGTGTTTTCCCGCCTCCATCGTTGTTTAAATTATGAAGTCATGAAAGGTTTTAGCCCGAAAAAGGCCATATAGGCTTAAGGGATACAGACCAATCGGGCCCGAAAATCATATTATTGCGCTTGAATCCACAGTTAGTTCATTAAGAGATTTATTTTTATTCAGACTTAGGTTTATAAACCCAAGCGAGGTGTTTATTAACCAAGAACCCTGTCCTCTCCTCCTTGCTTGATTAGGTGTCGCTCGCACCAGTCAGGATTGACGTATACACAAGAGAAAGAATGTTGAAGTCCTCTTAACTGAGGCGCATAAAAAGAACTAATCCAGGCCTGTACCCCACTTGGAGCACAATGGCTTGAACGGAGGTTCGGAAGAAAGGCGCAAACCTCACAGAGACATCCATTACACTCATTCACACCAGGTCTGTTGTACTGGTCCCATATCCAACAGTGGCACACCTACGAAGCAGATACATGAATCAGGAGGAATCTGGAAGTTAAGCCCACTGTAAGGTTACGCTTGATTCTGTCAAACTGATTCAACTTTCAATTTTGTTGAAAATTGAGATAGCACCTCTGCATGAGCCAAGAAGATCCAATTGGGGCATTGGTGTCGGTCCAGTAGCTTCTATACTCTTCCGAGCACGCCGGTCTCGGCATCTGGTGAAAAGAGTGCCTGACAAGAAAGAAGACCAACAAAAGGTAACACATTAAATGCAAGCAAGTTAATATGCCTCTTGCCAAACAATAAAGCAAAACAAACTGCATCAACCATTTCTTTCATCTTCTTGCCCAAAAACACTCGCATTTCACACAAAAAAAGGAAAAGGAAGAAGCCCTAGATCAGGATTGTCATAAAACTTTAACGTTTTTCCTCATAAAATTTGATTGACAGAGTCCTAATCAGAAAACTTATTAATGCAACCCATTCAAGCCACATTAACAACTACAAACAAATAAATTAGTTCAATAAACTCAATCAAAACTAAAAAGCAAAAATGAAAAAATCATTAACAAAAAAAAAAGCCAAAATCCATTAACTAAAGGTGCCTAGTAACAATCCTAAATCGGCAACATGCCCATAAAAAAATTAAAAAAGAGGGCTACATTACAGATCACCTCAGTTCATCACTCTTGGTTGTCTTCTCTAGAAGTCGAGCTGGTTTCTCTATTGGAGACGACTTGTTTTGCTTTCTTGGAGCAGTTATTCTCAAATTCGAAAATTCCTACTTCCTACCAGCTTTCTTTTTAGATACAAGCAATATTATACTATCTCTCAAGGATGGAAAAGAAACGGGGATTTGTCACTATCTCCTCTCACATGTTGACAATGAAATTTATAATCACAAAATAATTATTAAACGTACATTTATAATGACAACGAAATTTACCATCACTATAGGCTTTTGAGCTTCTTCCCAAAATCGAAAAATCCTGTCCGCTTGCATTTGTTAGCATAAATTTTATTCTTAGAAAATATATTTATATTCTGCTTTCTTTTTCTTTTTTTGGTAACTGTGTCCTGCTGTCTTCTATCTCGATCATTTTGGGAACTCACCCGGATATCCCCTCCCCCGTTTGAAGGAACAGAGGGTTCCGTGCTTAGCATATATTCATGAATCTGTGAAATTAATATTATCCTTTAGCAAGTTTTCAAGATGAGATGTTAGTCGATGTTGGTTGCAAAGAAACCTTGTGTAAATATTGTACCTTATCAATTAACTTCTGACGTTCAGCAGTCCCATATCTTGGGGGTGCTTCACGAGATTTGACGGCCAGGGTACGCCTTTCTTCCTTATCGTATTCTACTGAAACCAATGCACCATTTGGGTAGGTGGGCAATAACTCAATAAGTTTAAGTAAAGTACTTCGCACTGCCAACAGCAACAGTACATTAGCAAGATGGCACATTATAAAAAAAAAACAAGGAAACGCAGACAAGACAACTTATAATAGTGAGGCTAAAACCATATCCATTAGCAAAAGCATTTTGGTTTACTGAGAGTAGAAGAATAGCTTGTGTTTTGGTGGATTATGTGTGTCTTCTTCTTTAGCAGGTGAGTGAGTGTTTTAAGAGACGTATTCTAATATTATGTACTAGCACACATAATGTCTCAGAAAGAATGAAATGTACCAGTGAATGGCTCCCCAAAATTATGGTTCAAATTGATCTCGGTTTGGGTTTTGAAGCGACCATTTTCCTACAAGTAAAGTAAACACATCATGAATGTCATAATTTAAAAAAGAAAAAGAAAGAAATAAGAATTTAACTCAAGTACATATATTACCGTCAACAACGTGAATATAGGATGCTGGTTTGGGTATTCCACTGGAAACTGGATCCGGCCATGATAAATTCCACCCTCGAATTCAGTTCCATTAGGGCCTTTGATTGCAAATTGCCAGTCATATGGGTTCCCCTGAAAACAAATATCAATGAGCTACCAAAACAAAAACTTCAGATATCGATAGATTGATAATTAGCATTTTGGCCAAACAACATGCCCAATTTCAATAGCCAAACAGCGAACAAATTTGAAAATACCAATTGAGGTCGAACCCAATACTCAAAATTCAAATAGAATTCAAAATCACCAATCCAAATTCTTAACTTATCCTTCAAAGTGAAATTAAACCAAAAGTTAAAGAACAATAATATTTATAAATTTTAAAAAAAAAACGAAAGGGGTATTGGAAAAGTAAACTTAACCGTGAGCGCAAGGCACTTGAAATCGTCGGAGGGATTGGATTGCATCTCCTCCAACTCCTGTTGAATGATCGTCGCCGTCACTGGAAATCCTGCCCACTTTCTACAGTCTCGATCAGTTTTGGAACTCACCTGGATATCCCCTCCCCTGTTTGAAGGAAGAGGGGATTCCTTGCTGAGCATATATTCATGAATCTGTGAAATTAATACCATCATTTAGCAAGTTGTCATCATGAAATGTTGGTTGCAAAGAAACTTTGTGTAAGTATTGTACCTCATCAATTAACTTCTGACGTTCAGTAGTGCCATATTTTGGAGCTGCTGCACGAGATTGGAAGGCAAGGGCACGCCTTACTTCCTTATTGTATTCTACTTCTACTGAACTCAATGCACCATTTGGGTGGGTGTGCAATAAATCAATAAGTTCAAGTAAAGCACGTCGCACTGCCAACAGCACATTAGCTACTCATTAGCAAAATGTCACATTATAAAAAGACAAGGACATGCAGTCAAGACAACATATTAGAGATATTTAGTTATATACTCATTCTTAGCATTAGTGATATAGATAAACTCTACACCATTTAATTTTTATAAAAAAACTTTTAAAAAAAAACCCAAAAAGTGACAGCTGGCCCTATTGAATTGAATTTTGATTATTAAATTACTTTGATACCCTATCAAGTGTTTTGAGTTTTTTAATGAGGTTTTAAACCCCATATTGGATATAATAGTGAATCTCCAAACATATAATAGTGAGGCTAAAACCATATCCATTAGCAAAAGCATTTTGGTTTACTAAGGGTAGAAGAAAAGCTTGTGTTTTGGTGGATTATGTGTGTCTTCTTCTTTAGCAGGCGAGTAAGTGTTTTAAGAGATGTATTCTAATATTGGCGGAGGCACGTGGGGACCAGTGCAATCACTGGCCCCCACTCAACTTTTTTTTTTTATCTTTTAAAATGTATTGTGTATTGCTGTTATTGAATAATCTATATTAATTAATATGTTTATTTTATCACGTGGCCCAGCAGCCAAATCCTGCTTTCCTTTCCTTTTCCCAAAGGTTTATAGCTCTTATTATTATATATTTACCCTTTTACAAAAATCGGTAAAAAAAACCTAACCCATTTTTCTCCTTTCTTGGAGATACATAAGCAGCAAAGCAAACTTTCTCAATCCACTTTGCCTGTGAGTTTTTCTCTCAAACTCCATATTAAACTATCAAGTTTTAATTAGGTTAATTTATTTAATTAAAGTTTTTTTTTAGTAGTTCTCTTTTTTCTTTTTTCTTTTTGTCTTTATTTATGGTTTTTTTTAGTTTGTGAAATTTTGAATTTGATTTTGATTTTGATTTTTGCTTTTTATTGATTTTAATAGGTCTTTTAATTTATGGATGAATGATTGCTTCGTTGCATATATTGAGAGAGACATTTTTAATAGTTTAGATGACGAGGTTGTTATTCAACGATTTCAAAATATGAAAACTTGTCAAGAACAATGATGATTATAATGAATACACAATATGATTTTTGATGTTTTGGTATGTCTTGTGAGTTCAAATTTTTTATTGTTTATCTTTTGTGAGAGGCACCCACACACATGAAATCCTGGCTTCGCCACTGTCTTCTTCTTTAGCAAGCGAGTAAGTGTTTTAAGAGATGTATTCTAATATTATATACTAGCATACATAATGTCTCAGAAAGAATGAAATGTACCAGTGAATGGCTCCCCAAAATTATGGTTCAAATTGATCCCGGTGTGAGTTTTGAAGAGACCATTTTCCTACAAGTAAAGTAAACACATCACGACTGTCATAATTTAAAAAAGAAAAAGAAAGAAATAAGAATCTAACTTAAGTAGCAAAAGAGCCCGTAAACCTCAAAAGGCAACAAGTACATATATTACCGTCAACAACGTGAATATAGGATGTTGGTTTGGGTATTCCACCGGAAACTGCATCTGGCCATGATAAATTCCACCCTCGAATTCAGTTCCATTAAGGCCTCTGATTGCAAATTGCCAGTCATATGGGTTATCCTGAAAACAAATATCAATGAGCTAACAACTATACAGATATCGATAGATTCATAATTAGCATTTTGGCCGAACAAGCAGCCCAATTTCAATAGCCCGATGTATAGTTCTTCAAAAAATAGAAAAAGGTTTTTTTAATTTTTTGAAAATGACCATAAAATGATCTTAAAACAAAATCGAATGCTAAAAACAACAATTGAGGTCGAACCCAAAACCCAAAATTCAAATGGAATTCAGAATCACCAATCCAAATTCTTAACTTATCCTTCAAAGTGAAATTAAACCAAAAAATATTTATAAATAAAAAAAAACGAAAGGGGTATTGGAAAAGTAAACGTAACCTCGAGCGCGAGGCACTTGAAATCGTTGGAGGGATTGGATTGCATCTCCATCAACTCCACTGTAATGCACGCAGCCATTTGATTTTGTTCGATCTGAGCCGATCCGACCCGATCCACAACCACTTCTTCCGGTAACAAAACTTTAAAACACGAAGCGGAGAGAGGAAAGAGAGGCCGCGGTGTTTATAGTTGAGAGAGAGAGAGAGAGAGAGAGAGAGAGAGAGAGAGAGAAAGCCTTCGCTGATTTTTGTTGGTTCTTCCACGTTATGTGTTTTTGCAGCATCTACTAAAACCCTAAAGTCTTACCTGCACAGCTGACTTTTGCATTATAAATGATTTTTTAATACGAGGGATAGTTTAATCTAATCTACTAGAATGAGGTTTGAACTTGTGGCGGCCTCACCCCAAGCATCCTTAGCTATTACTATTAGGTATAGCCCTGTTTGTAGTTTCTGAAAAGGTCCTGGCATTCCTAAAAGCACAACAGCCAATCAAATACACAGAAATTAGGGCAACAAGAGTGATGAGCAATATTATGTCGGTTCTTCTCCATTCTTTCTTGAAGTTGAAGCAAAGTTGGGTCTGGCATTGCTCCACTTTAGGCAATCCATGTCTGCTGCATTGTTTATGGGCAAAAGAATGCGCGCACGAACACAAGGAATAAAACATAAAGGTTCCTTGGGCAAAAGAAGAATATTTGACGCATGGATTTGAAGAATCTTTGATGAAAGAGTAAACTGGGTTGTTTTGCTGAGTTGCTAATTTGCTGTTTAATTATTGAACGAGAAGAACATCTCTAAATATTTATTCATTTACAGTTCAAAATATATTAAACTTATGTCCTCTCTTTCTCCCTATTTCCTTGTCTTCTCTCTCTTTCTTGCTCCGTTTGGATGAAGGAATTGCCAATTACATATATAGAATTCTAAAATGACGGAATTTAGATTCCGTCATTTCAATTTCTGGCAATTGAATATCTCATGTAAATTATCTATGAATGAATACTTGGGATTTCAAAGCACAAAATAATAATAATTTACAATGAAGAAAAGAAGAAAAAAAAAACAATAAAGAAATGGAATTTCTACAATGAATTTCTGTATTTCATACTCATAAAATTGTATCCATTTTCAGGATTAAAAAAAAAACTGCATTGTATAAATTCCATTTCTTTATTGTTTTTTTTAATCCTGAAAATGGATACAATTTTATGAGTATGAAATACAGAAATTAATAAGCTAACAAAGAAAGGGTGTCCAATTTGATTATAAAAAGAAAAAGAAAAAAAAGAAATTCAAACTAAGTACTTACCTAGGGTGGGGGTAGGCAGTGGCGGATCCATAAATTTTCATTCTAAGGGTGAACGTGTAAAAGGTTAAAAAATTTTTTATAGAAAATAGACTCATTGAAATGAAACGATAATATTCTAATTTATAGTTAATAGATAAAACCATACAAAATACTCATGTTCATTATCAAAGAGAATTGCATCTCTTCGTCTCAAATCTTTATCTGTCTCTTCTTGATACACGAGTTTGTAAGACCTCCACCAGTTCAGCAAAGTCTCGATTTTTCTTTTTTAGTCCTTCTATATGTCGGTTTGCATGTTTGAGGAGCCTATGCAATTTGGCAACTTCATCCTTTAAGGATGCGACTTGAGCAGTCAATGTGGCACACTCTTGGTTCCTCGCTAGCAGACGCAATCCTACCGTTGCAGTGAGCACTGAAAAAATTGGTCTCTTTCACTGCAGTCTTGTTAGACCTCCTTGCCATTACCAAGTTCGCATATGGTGTAAGCATGTTCATAGTTGCTGGGATTTCATTGTGCATATTTGCAGCATACATAGAGGTAGAACCAATATGGAAATAGGAGTGTGGAAACACAACATTTTCATGTGTTGTTTCCTAGTTTGAAGGAGGAGCAAGGGATAAATTCAAATATGTGGAGGCTTCAGGAATCGAAGGAAACTCCATTTTTTATTGATTTCCGCTTATATTTTCTATCTAGTTTTGATTGAAGATCATCCTTTCGTTTAAATGGTAATGAAAAGCATCTTACAAATGACCTTGAGTAACGGAGACATGCTAGGTAATTTTTCCGCAAAATCCGATTGGAATATCTTCGCTTGCGGAGCTGTTTCGTCTTATTCGATGTAAGAGCTGGCACGTAATCCCGCTCATTTTAGTATATCAATGTATTGAACCTTACGTATTTATGTTTCTAGTATTGAAAATAATAATAAAGAAAAATACATGAAAAGGAAAAATGGAAAATAAAAAGTAAACACAAAGTAAAAGAGCAAAAGGAATAAAGAAAAAACTGAAATGAAAAATAAGAGAAAAAGCAAGATTGGGAAAAGAAAATTTTTTTGGAAACAATAGTATACTTCATTTGAATTGTCTAATGTATTAGGGATTGTGGGGTTTATCGGGTAGCAGATTGCTACCCCTGTTTATTTTAATATGTTTTTAAAAGAAAAAAAACTTAAACGAATGGTGTAATTTCAACGTGAAGCAAAAGATTAAAAAAAATAAAAGAAGCACGCTGCACGCAAAGTTGCTTGTTGCGCTCAAGGTGTTGTGCTCCTTTCAAGCATTTCCTCGAACAGATGGTGGGCATGAATTGTCCAGCCATCCAGCCCTTGCAAGGGTCAATTTTCTTTCCTCATGTGGCGGATTCAAGGGTTGTGGGGTCAATTGACCACCCTTGCTCCTTTGTGGATCCGCCCCAGGGGGTAGGAGACTAGGTCGGGAATTTTATTTTTATTTTTATTTTTTTCCGTAGACAAGTTAGGGGAAGTTGGTTGCTGCTTGCTTGCCACTTCATTTTAGAATGCCAAGACTTGTATGTCTCACATGTGAGACATCAATACTACAAAATCGCAATAGATGACAGGAATCCACAGTCATGTAGATGTTTTTTAAACTGTCGTGAAATCAACCGCCATCTTTTGATGCATAAAACCACGATAGTTAATTACTGTTGTTGTTACAACATACTATGTCATGTCCAACCAAAAATTGACGTCTAATTAATATAAAAACAACAAAAAGGCCAACTTCGATAAGCTTAGACGATGCTTATAGAATTCACATCATTTGAAAAAGATAACATGGCACAATTTATCCACCTCTCGCCATAACATAGAGTAACCACGACAAAAACTATTAATTCACCATCATGCAGAATCACTTCATGACGGTACATTAAAATCAACCGCCGTGCTTATTCAAATTACGACAGTGCTTATGGTATGGAACGACGTGCAAATGTAGTAGTAACGACTGTAAATATGGGAAGAACGATGTTATTATGATCTACTACGACCCTAATATTTACATGGTTGTCATTGTCACTTAACTTACCACGACGCAAATAATATAATTATAGACGTGGTTCCTCCATCTATACGCCGCTGATAACACCGATATCGTCGTGTGTATGTCTATTAGACGACGACATGTATCAACTTGCCGATGTTCAAAAGAACTTTCACGACAAATATTTAAATTGAAATGCCTTTTGTGGTTTGGATAGACAACAGTAAATGTATATGAAAAGTTGTTAACTACGTCATTTTGTATCCTTTAGAGCACTTCCAGCAGTTTTCCCTTTGCCATGGCAAGGGCGCCGGGGGGGGGGAGGATAGGGCAGCTACTATTCACGTGAATAGTGGCTTCCCTTGCAAAAGGTTGTGGTGTTTCCACCAATTGCCATGACAACAACTATTCACATGAGATATGAGGAGAGAAATTTGTATAGATTTTTGGTGTGGGAAGTGAAAACTATGACTAAGTATTTATTTTTAAAAAAAATCTGAAATTTTTTGTATTTTTTATCGATTTTTTTTAAATTTTTTTGTTTCTGACGTCAGCAAACTCGGGCTTGAACTAGGGCTGATCTTGCCTGAGGCCTGGCCTGGTTTCGTGGGCCCCAGCAGCTCCCCCCCCCCCCCCCCCCCCCCCCAACCCTTGCTGTTGGAAACGTTTTTGGGCCTAAAACCCCCCCAACCCTTGTTGTTGGAACTGCCCTTACAGTTGTGTTATTACATTTGAAATGTCGCTTCTATGCACAACTCTGTCATGAATACGGCGTTGATAACACCGATATCATCGTGTGTCTATCTGTTAGACGACGACAGGTATCGGCTTACCAACGATTAGAAGAACTTTCATGATAGATATTTAAACTGAAATGCCTTTCGTGGTTCTGATAGACAATTGTAAATATATATGGAAGGTCATAGTGAAGTCGTTAAATACGTCATTTTGTACCCTTTACCATCGTGTATTATATTTGAAATGTCGGTTCTATGAACAACTCCCATCGTGAATACAATGTTGATAGCACCGATATCGTCATGTGTATGTTTGTTAGACGACGACTGGTATCGGCTTACCTACGGTCATAAGAACTTTCACAACATATATTTAAACTAAAATTCCTTTTGTGGTTCTGATAGACGACGGTAAATATATATAGAAGGTCGCGGTGAAGTCATTAAATACGTCGTTTTGTACCATTTACCATCGTGTGTTGATATTTGAAATGTCACTTCTATGAACAACTCCATCGTGAATATACAGTAGTAACGATTGCACATGACCGTCATTGTTTAATTATTATCAGTGGCGAAGCCAGGATTTTATGTGTGTGAGGGCCTCTCACAAAAGATAAACAATAAAAAATTTGAACTCACAAGACATACCAAAACATCAAAAATCATATTGTGTATTCATTACAATCATCATTGTTCTTGACAAGTTTTCATATTTTGAAATCGTTGAATAACAACCTCGTCATCTAAACTATTAAAAATGTCTCTCTCAATATATGCAACGAAGCAATCATTCATCCATAAATTAAAAGACCTATTAAAATCAATAAAAAGCAAAAATCAAAATCAAATCAAATTCAAAATTTCACAAACTAAAAAAAACCATAAATAAAGAGAAAAAGAAAAAAAAAAGAGAACTACTAAAAAAAAACTTTAATTAAATAAATTAACCTAATTAAAACTTGATAGTTTAATATGAAGTTTGAGAGCAAAACTCACAGGCAGAGTGGATTGAGAAAGTTTGCTTTGCTGCTTATGTATCTCCAAGAAAGGAGAAAAATGGGTTAGGTTTTTTTTATCGATTTTTGTAAAAGGGTAAATATATAATAATAAGAGCTATAAACCTTTGGGAAAAGGAAAGGAAAGCAGGATTTGGCTGCTGGGCCACGTGATAAAATAAACATATTAATTAATATAGATTATTCAATAACAGCAATACATAATACATTTTAAAAGATTTAAAAAAAAAAGTTGAGTGGGGGCCAGTGACTGCACTGGTCCCCACGTGCCTCCGCCAATAATTATTATGTACGATGCTTTCAACTAAATGATAGTCATGTGTGTTAACCTTTAGACGTCGGTACCTACATTATGGTCGTGGTCTGATAATAAAAACAATGTTATTTTTCATTCAGCGTCGCCTAATTGGAATTCAATTTTATTTAATCGACGTGTTTTTTTATTTCAAATGGCAGTTTATATTTAGGTGCAGTAGTTTACCATTGTCCATTCCACGATGTTTGTTAAAAATGTTGGGTATCATTTAGATGTTTGTTTTTGCAATTTGTTAACTGGACCGTCATATTTTACATCTTGAACCCAGTATTTTTAATACTGAAAGTGTTGTGCCCAAAACCTGCATAATGAAAGTAAAAAAAATAATGTCATACATTACAATTTATTACAAAACTAATGTCATACAGAGCAATTTAGGGCATAACTAATGTCATACATTACAACCATCATTCAATCCATATATCTTCAGACGCATCTCTAATATTTTCACTCCTAAACTCACTCTCTAGTTCATCAAATGTGTTAACATTTGGGATCCCTCTAGTAAATGGTTCACACTCAATTCTCACATCACCTAGCACATCATCACAAACAAATATTCTCTATTGGGCATTGATAACACTACCGACCAACTATGATGCATTGGGTTGTCAACGAAAAATACTTGTTTGACTTGAGAAGTCATAACAAATTGGTCATTCCTAGGTTCAATTTTACTCAGATCTACAAGGTTAAATCCAAGTTCGTCGACTACAAGGCCAGAAGCATTATCTATCCAATCATACTGAAGACTGGGATTCTAAACTTTTGGTAGTCAAGGTCCCAAATTTCTTGAATGACACCATAAAAACCCATATTGGAGACAATCGGATTTTTATCCTTGGCACTAGCAACTTGGGTAGTATGTGCAAGTAAATAAACTCCACTATTTTGAACAATTCGCATATCATCTTGTGCCTTGGTGTTAAATTTAGCACCATTAATAAGATAACTCTTATATGATGGCACTGCCATATTTCGACCAGCTGCTAGCCACCACAAATTTTATGATACGCTATTATTGTTTTTCTCATTGAGTTCACTTTGAACTTGAAAATTAAATATCTTAATTCAATCTAACATAGAAAGAAGAAAATAAAAGCCCAATATGTTATTCAATAACATATACCTTAAAGCGTAGCCATTGAATGAAAGTGCTATTGTGCTTATCTTGCAGCCACTTTGTTCTCTTTTTAAATTTTGGATAAGTGGTCTTGATGTGGATCATATGTTCCCTACATGACACAGAAAATTCAAGCATTACGATCTCTTATATATAAGAAAAACATAAGGATAAATTAAAACATAATGAATCAAACTCGTACTCGATATAAGGTAGGATTTCCTCCGTATTCTCCAACACATATAGAAGTGTCTGGTTCAACAGGTCCCGATCAATTAAGCTCACTGAGCAACCTAATAGTGGCTTCGAAAGTCCCATCTTCTAGCTTGATGGCACTCCAATTGTACTAATATCATATAAATGCTTGGTGCAAAACTCCACAGTTTCTTAAGCTATATACCACTCAGTAATGCAACCTTCAGGATGAGTACGTTTCTGAACATACCCGTTCAGCACTTTTATATATCTTTCAAATTGATACATCCATCTAAAATAAATTGGTCCACATAGACGAACTTCTCTGACAAGATGTACTACTAGATGAACCATGATATCGAAGAACGAATGGGGAAAGTATTTCTTAAGCAAACACAAAGTAACTACTTTATCTTCTTCCAACTTATCTAGCTTGGAAACATCCATCGTCTTTGCACATATAGCATTGAAGAAGAAGCACAGTCGAGTTATTGCATACCTTGCAAGCTTCTCCAAAACAGAACGAATTGCCACATGGAGCAATAGTTGCATCAAGGTATGACAATCATGTGATTTAAGGCCAAGAAGTCTTGAATCGTGTAAAGATACAAGATTTTTATTAATATTTGAAGAATAACCTTCAGGGACCTTCATACCATAGAAAGAACTGCAAACTGTTCTCTTTTCTACTCTTGACAAATTTCAAGGCCTTGGAGGCAAGCGAGTATGTCTTCTCCATATTCGGGTTGTAAATCAGTCTTAACCCCCATATTCAATAAATCGAAACGAGTAGCAATCCCATCTTTATTTTTTTAAGGGATCTCCAACAACGTACTAATGATATTATCGCAAACATTCTTCTTAACGTGCATAACATCGAGGACATGCCTCACATGAAGGTATTTCCAATACTCAAGATCAAAGAATTTTGACTTCTTCTTGCAACAAACTTCGTCACCATCATTTTCACCTCCACTTCCCCCCTTTTTTCGAGCCTCATTTGTAATTAATACCTTCAACCATTTGCAGCACTTCTTCTCCGGTTAATGGCTCTCGAGGTGTGTCATATTCAGGTTTCCCATTAAAAGCTATATGCTACCTCCTATATGGATGATATGTTGGTAACCTGTGACTAGGTGTATCATCGTCACAAATTGGACAAGCTTTATATCCTTTAATGACACAACCATATAAGTTTTCATAGGCTGGAAAATCATTAATTATCCACAGTAATATACCTCTGAGTGTAAAGTATTCTCATAAGTGAGCATCATACACTCCTCTAATCTCATCCCACAAAGATTCTAAATCATCAATCAAAGGCTCTAAGTAGACATCTATATCATTTCTGGGTTGTTTAGGACCGGAAATCAATAAGGTCAACATCATAAACTTTCGTTTCATGCATAGCCATGGTGGGAGATTATATGTAACTAAGATAACTGGCCAACAACTGTATCTGCTACTTAGAGAACTATGGGGATTGAATCCATCAGATGAGAGAGCCAATCTCAAGTTTCTCGGCTCTTTATCAAACTCAGGTCATTTATCATCAACAAGTTTCGAAAACGGGAATCCACTGGATGAGACAAATGACTGTCAATTGATTTTCTATCAGCATCCCAAGTCAAACTCTTAGTTGTCTTACTTGATTGAAACACCCTTTTAAACCTTGGAATTGGTGAAAAATACCACAGAATCTTTGCTAGCACACCCTCTTTTAAGATTGAATATTTGCCCTCCTTCCACCTCGAGATACCACAAGTAAGACAATTAATTGAATCTTCATAATCCTTTCTATATAAGATGCAGTCATTAGGGCATGAGTGGATTTTCTCATAACTCATCTCAATGCAGACAAAGTCTTTTTTGCCTCGTACATAGAGGAAGGTATTGTATTTCCTTATGAAAGCAAATCTCCTTGAAGTATCAACAATTCTGTAAAACATGCATCACCATGTTTTGATTTCAAATTATATTACTCTACTAATGCCGACAACTTGGTGTACTTACTACAACTAGGGTACAAGGGTTGATCTCCAAGATTTTCTACAACAAAATTCAAAAATTCTTCCACCCCTAACTCATATGCCTTCGATCCTCTATCCACATGCATCCATGACTTATCCATCTCCCACATTATACAAACATATATATATATATATATATACAGCCCCCTTCTATTAAGGGACACCATTTAGGGCACCCTACAATTTTTTTTTCCAATGATCCAAACCATCTATTTTTTAGGTCTTCATTCATTGATCATCCTTACAAAAAATTAGACAAATCGGAAACCGTTTCGACATCCAATTGTGTCCTACAAAATTAATAAATATGGTGCTTCAAGAAAGTACTAAAATTTCTATAACTCAATTGAGTGGTCAAATGATATCGGATTCAAGTAATTTTTTGTAGAGATGATCTTTGAATGAGTATCTACAAAATAGACGGTTTGGATTAGTGAAATACAATCCGGAGTGGGGCCTACAAAGGGTGTCCCTCAAATAAGCTTATTGAAAGGATCCCTCAATGGAAGCTCTATATATATATATTAAGCAAGTAATACAAGTTTCAAGGGTATTTACAAAACGATAGTCATATTATAGTAATACAGACGACGGTATATTTAATAACCATCATCTTTAGGCTACCAAAACCCAGAAAATGAATATTAAAAAAGCAATACAAATTTCATATGACAGTAGTTACAGAACTACCGATTTGTAACGACAATACAGATGATTGTTTTTTCCAATGACCTTCGTTGTAAGCTACAAAAACCTAGAAAATAAATATCCAATTCCCAGTCCTTTTCCAAGAACCCATAGCTAACCAAACATATATTAAGAACCCATAACAGAGAGTTGTTATGAAAAGCATGTAAAAATTAAATCCATTCACAAAATCCATTCCTGATTCATAATAATAGAGAGTTATTATGAAAAGCGATAGTTTCCAAGAACTCATAGCTCCCAAAACAAACGAAATCATTAATTGATGTAAGAAGCATGTCGGATTATATTTCTACTTAAGAACCCATAACTCAATATCATTAAATGATTTAACATGCATGTGAGATTAGAGTTTGTACTTACAGGTAGGTAGAGCTCAGAGAATATCACCAATGGTTTGAGAGGGAGAGCGAAATCTGAAACAACAAAGGATGGTAAGCGAAAACTTTAAGATTAGAATTTGAGTTAAAGAGAGAGAAAAATGTTTTTGAGGGAGGGCAAAATCTGAAAATTTTAGGTCGCGGTCAAATATTTCAAAGGCCCGCGTGTTTAAACAACGATGAAAACGATCTAAAATGTCGTTTAAGGATACGCCTTAGACGATGATTATTATGTATAGTGTCGTTGTACGCTTTTACTATGATGGTACTTATGTTGGGCCTATTCTTAACAACTAAAATGAGTTATTAAAAACAGCAACTTTAATTCTCGCAAGTGCACGAACCGTTTATAGTATAACTTATGTAAATACGAGGTCGATCCCACGGAGAATGGTAACGTGGTTGCAAGTTAAACTACTTAGAATGCTAGGAAAACAGAAAACAAAGAAACAAACTAACTAACAATGGCAAGGTCTAGGACAGAATCCTAGCACCACACACGCACTCGAAATGGGGGGTTTTGTTGTTGAAGTGAAAACAAGAGAATGAAATGGAAGTGCTGGAAAGTAAACAATAGCAGTAATCAACAAGTTGTGAAACAATGATTGAGGAGTGTTAGAGCCTTGGAATCCACCACTAGTTTTCCTATCCAAGTTATGAATGCATAGAAAGTGACTCAAGCTTCATCAACAATAGATTATCGCATACAAGCCTATGGTATCTAGGTGCAGGATGCATGATTCTCCTAAGGCATGTAATTGTGCATGGTATCTACACAACACGTGATCTCTAATATGCAACCTAAGCATGGTATCTACTTAGAATAAAGCATACAAGAGTCATTAAGTTCCCTGAGAATATGATAATCACACAAGTCCTAGAACATGGTATCTGTCCTAGTCAACTTATGGTTATTAACCCCTTGAATGATTCTTAGGTCATTCATGTGTTGCTTGTGAAAGGAGAGTAGAATTGGTGAATCTAAACCCCTTCCCAACATGTGCTAGATGCATAAAATCCTAGTTAGCTACTCCAAGAAAACATACATCAAGCACATAATAAACTGGAGATTAACAACTTGGCAATGAAAGCAAAGAAATCAATTAACTATGAAATCATCCATAACATTGAATATTCATGACTAGGGCTTCATCGTAAGCCCTAACTAATGGATTAGTTACACATAACTAAGAATACAGAAAATAAGAAATACATAGATAGAATAAAGAGAATAGAAGAACTAGTTGGTGGCAGCAACTCCCAAGACAGCTCCAAGCTCTCCCTCCTTTGCAGCTAGCTCTCTTCTCTCTTTGTGGTGAATCTGAATGTGTGTGTGAGAGTAATGGATGGAGTCAATGTGTGTGTCTATCTTCCTGGTGAATGAGCTGCAACTCTCTATTTATAGACTTCAAATTCGTCCTCCCATTGGCTGGTGTAGGCAGCCCACCATAAATCCTGGAAACTGCTCCCTCATTTGTGCAAACATGCTTCCCCATAACTAAGCATGCCATGTTTTGCTCCTTGAGATTTCCAATGCTGAAATGCCTCCCTAATTTGCTCAACATGTTAGGTCTAAAGTCAGGTACAGTTCAGTTGAGGCACAAGGCTCAAAGGGGGTGTGGAACACAAGGCTCATTAGCTGGCAGCTGCATATTAAAATCCTCCTGAGTATGCTTCAGTGTTTGACGGGCTAAGGACTCCAGTTATGTTCAATTGGGCTGAATTTTGGATATGTTATACTAGACACCAATCTGAACAACTTCTATGAAGGACGTCTCCTCATCTGAGTTGTGTAAGTTGCTGAAATGAGGCCTGTAAGATGACCCACGTTATTGGATTGACAAGGAGTGTGACCCAAATTGGGTCTGTCTTTAAGCTTATATTCCTCTTGTGCTAATAAGCCCTTAACATGCATGGATTGTATCAAATGTGATCTCTTGCTGCCTTAACCTACAAAACACACAAACATAGGTAAGTGACTCGAAATAAAGAGAAACTAAACAAAATCACTAAGTAGAGAAGGCATGCAAATGTATGAAATTATGAACTTATCAAATACCCCCAAACTTAGATTTTGCTAGTCCTCGAGCAAAACAAATTAAAACTACAACTTATAAAACAGAAAATAAGCAGCTAGCCTTCCAAATAATATCCTCAAAGAATCACCAAAGTATATGGTTCCAAAGAAACACAACAATCACAATCTAAGTTCCACACATGATTCAAGAGTAAGCAAAGCTCACAATGACATCCTTACGTGTAGTGTGTGAATGCCAAATCAGAACAACACCTGCAACTCAAATAAGTACATGCGCACACACTTAGAGCACAATCAAGAATTTCGAACCCCATAAGCACATTATCATATCAGCTCTCCACAGAATACCATACAATACCAAGGATCAAAAGGACTTTACAAGGGTTGTAATGAGGCTTAGGGTAGTGGTTAAATGAATGAGAGGATATGGATAAAAAACATTTTGAGCACAACTAAAGCATAGGTAAAAGCATGAGAGATTATTGAACTTTGTAACAAGCAAGGAACACATACATGAGCAGATTCTCAACATAATTTCAGCACCTTCAAATGTGTTAATTTGGCCTAATTTTGTGGCTCTTTACCCTGGATCACCATGATCTTCTCCTTATAACACCCTAGGGCCGTGACTACATTGGTCACACTTCATTACCTCTTTTGATTAGTTACCAATACCCCCAAACTTATTTCTTTTCAACACTTGGGTTACAGCACTACTGATTCACTTTTGCTCTAAAAACCTTGCATTCTTTATGACTCTCTTTTGAAGATAGCTTTAATTGCTCATAGAATAGGTAAGGATAAGAAACAAAGATTTAACATGGTTTACACAAAGAAAGGCTTAACGTAGGCTCAAATGGGTTGACTAGGGATGAATACATGTAGAAGGGTGGTTAGAAAGGCTCAAACGGTTCAAACATGGCCTAAATCACTTCCTAAGCATTGTATGGCAACAGAATGTCTCAAGAGATATTCAAATAAGTTCTAGAGTACGAAACCAAGATCATGAGATAAGTAGAATTGCATAACGTCTCCAAGTAGCAAGAAATTGGACTAACTTGACAAAGTGCTCAATAAGTGCAAGGATGGCATGCAAGACAAAGTTAACTCAGAACCACACAAAGACCTTAAACAATGACTGTCAATTTCTACAAAACCATATTAGAATTAAATCCAAGTCTTATCATAGGTGTTTGGAAGGATAATGAAACAACACACAAAATCTTGTGTTTTTAGACACTAGACACACTTCAAAAATTTAAAATTTTGACAATTTGAAACAACATAACTAAATCCTTCCCCCCAAACTTAAATGAAACATTGTCCTCAATGGTTAGAGTGTAAGAACAAGCAATGCCTCATAAATGAAGGAAAGAAGATAAGGAAAAGACATAACCAAATGTTAGAGTTTAGAAAACAACTCCCCTTTGAAGCGATTAGGACGCAAGCAAGCTCCTTGCACGTTCTATCTTCTCCTCATCACCTTGGGTTGCCTCCCAAGAAGCGCTAAGTTTTATGTCTTCAGCCGGACGTCCAAACTTTGGTGAGCTTCAAGAGAGTGGTGGAGGCTCCTTGAGTGCTTGAGACTCAATATTGGCATCAAAGTTGGCATCGAAGTAAGGTTTCAACCGATGTCCATTCACCTTGAAGGTGCTGCCATCCTTAATGTTTTGAATTTCCACTGCGCCATGATCAAACACATTAGTAATAACAAAAGGGCCAATCCACCGAGAACGAAGCTTACCTGGGAAGAGCTTAAGTCGTGAATTGAATAAGAGAACCTTCTGTCCTTTCCCAAACGTCTTCCTGAGAATTTTCTTGTCATGATACTGCTTTGTTTTCTCCTTATAAAGCTTAGCGTTCTCATACGCCTCATGTCGCAACTCCTCCAACTCATTGAGTTGAAGCCTCCTCTTTTCACCGGCAGCTTTCATATCAAAATTGAATGCCTTGATCGCCCAATAAGCCCTGTGCTCAAGCTCCACTGGTAAGTGACAAGGTTTACCAAAAACAAGTCTATACGGAGACATACCTATGGGGGTCTTATAAGCAGTCCTATATGCCCACAATGCATCATCCAAACGCATGGACCAGTCCTTCCTTGTGGTGTTCACTGTCTTCTCAAGTATGTGCTTAATCTCCCTATTGCTTATCTCAACCTGCCCACTAGTTTGAGGATGATAGGGTGTTGCCACCTTATGCGTGATTCCATATTTCTTCAAGAGTGCTGCAAAAGCCTGGTTAACAAAGTGGGAGCCACCATCACTAATGATTGCCCTTGGTGTGCCAAACCTTGTAAAAATATTTCCTTTGAGAAAACTGATCACAATCTTAGCATCATTAGTTCTAGTGGCAATGGCTTCCACCCATTTGGAAACATAATCGACAGCAACTAATATATATTCAAATCCATAAGAAGTAGGAAAAGGGCCCATGAAATCAATTCCCCAAACATCAAATATATCAATGACTAAGATATTAGTGAGAGGCATCTGATTTCTCGCATGCAAATTACCCATCCGTTGGCATCTATCACATGAAGCACAAAACGTATAAGCATCCTTAAAAAGGCTAGGCCAAAAGAAACCTGATTGTAGCACTTTGTTTGCAGTCTTCTTTGCTCCAAAATGGCCTCCGCATGCATGGGAGTGACAAAACTCTAGAATGCTCTTAAAATCACCTTCAGGCACACACCTTCGAATTACTTGGTCCGGACAATGCTTGAATAGGTATGGATCATCCCAAAAGTAGTATTTTGCTTGCTTCCTAAGCTTGTCATGTTGGAATGTAGATAATCCTGTAGGGAGTTCGTTAGTGCACAAATAGTTAACAATATCAGCAAACCAAGGCAATGGATTAAGAGAATTCAAAGCACAAACAGAGAAGAGTTGCTCATCAGGGAAGCTTTCACGCAATGGCAGTGAATCCTCCTCTTCATTAGATGCATGCACCAATCTACTCAAGTGATCAGCCACCACATTCTCACTTCCTTTCTTATCTTTTATCTCCAAGTCAAACTCTTGCAACAAAAGAATCCATCTAATGAGGCGTGGCTTGGCATCCTTCTTAGCTAACAAGAATTTCAATGCTGCATGATCAGTGTAAACAATGACCTTGTTAGTAATCAAATAAGATCTGAACTTCTCTAAAGCAAATATGACAGCTAATAACTCCTTCTCTGTGGTGGAATAGTTGAGTTGGGCATCGTTGAGGGTTCTACTAGCATAGTAGATGGCATGTGGCTTCTTATCAACTCGCTGCCCCAAAACAGCTCCAACGGCATAATCTGAGGCGTCACACATCAGTTCAAAAGGCAAGCTCCAATCTGGTGGTATAATGATTGGGGCAGTTGTGAGCATCATTTTCAAAGCATTGAAAGCATTCTCACAGTTTTGATCAAACACAAAATCCATGTCCTTGGCAAGGAGATTGCACAAAGGCCTTGCAATCTTAGAAAAATCTTTAATGAAACGCCTATAGAAACCTGCATGGCCAAGGAAAGAACGTACTTCTTTGACAGAAGTAGGTGAGGGCATAGAGGCAATCAAATCAATCTTAGCTTTATCTACCTCAATTTCGTTACTAGAGATGAAATGACCAAGAACTATGCCTTGGTTAACCATAAAATGACATTTTTCCCAATTAAGCACAAGGTTACTCTGTTCGCATCTAGCCAACACCATAGATAAGTTATGCAAGCATTGATCAAAAGAATCACCAAAGACAGAGAAGTCATCCATGAATACCTCAATAAACCTTTCTACCATGTCGGAGAAAATGCTCATCATGCACCTTTGGAAAGTGGCTGGGGCGTTGCAAAGACCGAAAGGCATCCTCCTATAAGCAAAAGTACCAAAGGGACATGTGAAGGTCGTCTTCTCTTGATCTTCTGGGGCTATGGCGATTTGGTTGTAACCTGAATATCCATCAAGGAAGCAATAGTGGCTATGGCCAGCCAATCTCTCAAGCATCTGATCAATGAATGGAAGAGGGAAGTGATCCTTGCTTGTTGCTGTGTTGAGCTTCCTATAATCAATGCAAACTCTCCAGCCCGTGGTCATCCGTGTAGGCACAAGCTCGTTTGCTTCATTCTTCACCACTGTGATACCTGATTTCTTGGGGACAACTTGTACTGGGCTCACCCATTTACTGTCAGAAATAGGGTAAATAATACCAACATCTAAAAGCTTCATTACCTCTTTCCTTACCACATCCTTCATGTTTGGATTTAGACGTCTTTGGGCATCCCTCTTAGGCATTGCATTGTCCTCCAATAGTATCCTATGCATGCACAGTGTTGGACTTATGCCTTTGATATCTGCAATGCTCCACCCAATTGCAGTTTTGTGCTCTTTTAGAACTCTCAAAAGCTTCTTCTCATCATCTGGTTCAAGGTGTGAGGCAATGATGACAGGTAGAGTCTCATTTTCACCTAAATAAGCATATTTAAGGTGTTTTGGCAATTGCTTTAATTCCAACTCTGGTGCCTGCACAATAGAAGGTAAAATTTTATTAGTAGGTGCGGGTAAAGATTCAAATTGGTTTGCATACCTCTTTCCCACTTCTATGTAGCTATCCATGCTGCAAACAAGCTCAAGAAGTAAGGGAGAGATCACAGCCTCTAATCTGTCCACTTCTTCTTTCCTTATGCTTTGTGTGATGCATGCTTCAATAGGCTCCAAATAACTCATTGGCAGTGCTTCTTTTACCATAGTATCAATTGCATCAAGCTGAAAAACTTCATGCTCATCACTTGGAAACTTGGAGGCTTCAAACACTTTGAATGCTATTGTCTCATCAAACACGTTCATGGTCAATGTACCCTTCTTCACATCAATAATTGTGCCGGCAGTTGCCATGAATGGTCGACCTAGAATGAGTGGTAACTGATTGTCATGAATTGGTGCTTCTTCCATTTCCAACACCAAGAAATCAGCTGGCAAAATTAGCTCTTCCACTTTCACCAAAACATCTTCTAGAATGCCCTTAGGGTACCTGATAGTTCTATCTGCCAATTGAATGCTCACAGATGTGGCTTGCAACTCACCAAGGTTAAGTTTCTCATAAACATGATATGGCATAAGGTTAATGGATGCACCGAGATCAAGCAAAGCTTTTTGAAACTTAAAATCACCAACTATACAAGGTATAGAAAACGAACCTGGATCCTTTAGCTTTGGAGGTAGCTTTCTTTGTAAGACTGCACTCACCTCTTCACTTAATGCAACCTGTTCATGCTCTTTGAATCTCCTCTTGTTAGTGCATAGATCCTTCAAAAATTTTGCATACTTGGGAATCTGAGCAATGGCACTGAGCAGTGGGATGTTGATTTGCACCTTCTTGAATATTTCCATTATCTCATCCAAGCCTTGATCTTTCTTTGACTTTGATAACCTGCTGGGAAAGGGTGCAATAGGCCTAAAAGAATTAGTTGAAATTGGAACTTGATTAGCATTAGATGATACCTTTGGGCCTGTGCTCTTTCCAGGAGCATTGAGGTGCTGTTTGGGGGAACCTGTGGGCTGCCCTTGTGGTGGCTGAATGATCTCAACGTTTTCTCCATCTTCTTGCTCTTCATTGGCATTTCCAACCTTATTATCAACTTGTTTACCACTTCTCAAGATGTGCACTGCTTTAGCATGCTCATGATGCCTTGGATTCACCTCCGTTTGGCTCGGAAAAGTTCCGGATGCTCTATTGCTCAAGGAGGATGCAATCTGCCCAACTTGCACTTCTAGTTTGTTCACTGCATTTTGAAGATTCTGGTTGGTTTGCATTTGTTGCCCCATGAACTTCTTGAACATGTCTTGCAATTCCCCCATTTGATCACCCCTTTGCTCTTGCATTTGTTGGGGAGCTTGCTGGAATTGCCTCTGTTGTATTTGGAATCCTGGGGGAGTTCCTTGAGATTGTTGCACATTTGAATTATTGCTCCACCTGAAATTAGGATGATTTCTCCACCCCGGATTGTACGTGTTTGAGTATGGATCATTCTGAGGATTCCTTCCTTGAAGGGCATTTGCTTGTTCTAGCATGTGGTCCACAAAAGATTGGTTTTGAACTTCCCCTTTGTTTCCTGGAGGGCCAGTCACTGCCTGTTGAAGCAAAGAACACATAACATCAAGTTTTGCAGCAATCTCATTATTAGTACTTACCTCTGAGACCACAGCTTTCATAGGAGCTCCTCTTCCTTTATTGTAGCTCCATTGTTGAGAGTTAGCACTCAAAGATTCAAAGAGAGTAAAAGCCTCTTCTGCTGTTTTGTTCATCAGTCCCTTTCCACTTGTTGCATCTACCATCATCCTTTCGGAATCAAGCAAACCTTCATAGAAAGATTGCATTTGCATCCAACTCTCTATGTTGTGGTGTGGGCAAGAACTCATCATCTCCTTGTACCTCTCCCAGCATTCATGAAAAGCTTCTCCTTCTCTTTGTGTGAAACCAAGAATTTCCTTTCTAATCTTGTTAGTCTTTTGAGCTGGAAAAAATTTCTGCAAAAACTTATTAGAAAGCTCATCCCAAGTACGAATTGAAGCATTAGGCAAAGAGTATAACCAAGATTTAGCCTTATCTTTTAAACTGAACGGGAATAGCCTCATCTTAATCTGCTCATCATCAAGTCCTTGAATTTTGATTGTAGCACATATTTCAAAGAATTGCTTAACATGCATGTAAGGATCCTCAGTGGTATTACCATAATAAGTTGGAAGAAGATGAATCATACCACTTCTAAGCTCAAACCTGTCAATTGTGAGTTGAGGATAGACGATGCACGAAGGTTGATCAGTGACTTTGGGAATGGAAAATTCACGCAGGGGTTTCCGAGGTTGGACAACAAGTGCACCACCTCCTTCATCATTATTGTTGTTGTTTGGAATCTCCGCCATGTTGCTTGAACCTTCAGATTCGTAGCTCTTAGATTCAGAGCTTGAAGAACTATAATTCCTCCTCAAACCAACACGTACAGCAAAAGTTCTTGGTGAAAGTGGCCCAGAATCAGATTCGGACATACATGCACACACAAGAACCAAATTAGTGCCTTCAAATGGAGATAATCAAGAAAAAAGAAAAACCAACGAAAATAACAACTAAAACAAAAACAAAAACACTCAAAGTAATCTAACTATAGCACCATCGTTACCGGTTCCCCGGCAACGGCGCCAAAAACTTGTTGGGCCTATTCTTAACAACTAAAATGAGTTATTAAAAACAGCAACTTTAATTCTCGCAAGTGCACGAACCGTTTATAGTATAACTTATGTAAATACGAGGTCGATCCCACGGAGAATGGTAACGTGGTTGCAAGTTAAACTACTTAGAATGCTAGGAAAACAGAAAACAAAGAAACAAACTAACTAACAATGGCAAGGTCTAGGACAGAATCCTAGCACCACACACGCACTCGAAATGAGGGGTTTTGTTGTTGAAGTGAAAACAAGAGAATGAAATGGAAGTGCTGGAAAGTAAACAATAGCAGTAATCAACAAGTTGTGAAACAATGATTGAGGAGTGTTAGAGCCTTGGAATCCACCACTAGTTTTCCTATCCAAGTTATGAATGCATAGAAAGTGACTCAAGCTTCATCAACAATAGATTATCGCATACAAGCCTATGGTATCTAGGTGCAGGATGCATGATTCTCCTAAGGCATGTAATTGTGCATGGTATCTACACAACACGTGATCTCTAATATGCAACCTAAGCATGGTATCTACTTAGAATAAAGCATACAAGAGTCATTAAGTTCCCTGAGAATATGATAATCACACAAGTCCTAGAACATGGTATCTGTCCTAGTCAACTTATGGTTATTAACCCCTTGAATGATTCTTAGGCCATTCATGTGTTGCTTGTGAAAGGAGAGTAGAATTGGTGAATCTAAACCCCTTCCCAACATGTGCTAGATGCATAAAATCCTAGTTAGCTACTCCAAGAAAACATACATCAAGCACATAATAAACTGGAGATTAACAACTTGGCAATGAAAGCAAAGAAATCAATTAACTATGAAATCATCCATAACATTGAATATTCATGACTAGGGCTTCATCGTAAGCCCTAACTAATGGATTAGTTACACATAACTAAGAATACAGAAAATAAGAAATACATAGATAGAATAAAGAGAATAGAAGAACTAGTTGGTGACAGCAACTCCCAAGACAGCTCCAAGCTCTCCCTCCTTTGCAGCTAGCTCTCTTCTCTCTTTGTGGTGAATCTGAATGTGTGTGTGAGAGTAATGGATGGAGTCAATGTGTGTGTCTATCTTCCTGGTGAATGAGCTGCAACTCTCTATTTATAGACTTCAAATTCGTCCTCCCATTGGCTGGTGTAGGCAGCCCACCATAAATCCTGGAAACTGCTCCCTCATTTGTGCAAACATGCTTCCCCATAACTAAGCATGCCATGTTTTGCTCCTTGAGATTTCCAATGCTGAAATGCCTCCCTAATTTGCTCAACATGTTAGGTCTAAAGTCAGGTACAGTTCAGTTGAGGCACAAGGCTCAAAGGGGGTGTGGAACACAAGGCTCATTAGCTGGCAGCTGCATATTAAAATCCTCCTGAGTATGCTTCAGTGTTTGACGGGCTAAGGACTCCAGTTATGTTCAATTGGGCTGAATTTTGGATATGTTATACTAGACACCAATCTGAACAACTTCTATGAAGGACGTCTCCTCATCTGAGTTGTGTAAGTTGCTGAAATGAGGCCTGTAAGATGACCCACGTTATTGGATTGACAAGGAGTGTGACCCAAATTGGGTCTGTCTTTAAGCTTATATTCCTCTTGTGCTAATAAGCCCTTAACATGCATGGATTGTATCAAATGTGATCTCTTGCTGCCTTAACCTACAAAACACACAAACATAGGTAAGTGACTCGAAATAAAGAGAAACTAAACAAAATCACTAAGTAGAGAAGGCATGCAAATGTATGAAATTATGAACTTATCAACTTATATGGATTGCGCCGCAGTAAATACTTTCACACCGCAAAAACCATCATCGACGTCTTATTAGGTGGGCTTTGGTTTTCCTGGGATTTGAACGTGTGTGACCAAGGGCGTAATTGACCAAAAAGAAAAAAGGAAACCGACATCATTTCAATATACCCTAAACCCTAAAAATTTTATTTTTATTTTACAAAAATTCTTTTGAAAAAATTAAACAAGTAGGAGAAAAATAAATCAAAAATTGCTACGGACTCATAGGCTTACTCCCGCATTTCTGGCGCATGTTGCGACAAGAGATTCAAAGAGTGAAATGGCTTATATATAACATCAAACCATGTCGGTATTAAGCGGTAAACGTCATTGTATGCCTTTACAAAGACGTCATTTATCTATCTATCGCCGTCCTAGTTCCTTAAGACGTCTATAGGTGAGTAAAAACCGACGTTTAGAAGTGACAACATCGCTTCTTATGTATTTATTGTCGTCGTAGTCAATTAAAACGTCTATAAGTAGGTAAATACCAACATTATTTAAAGTTACAACGTCATTTTTTAATGTATTTCTTGCCGTCGTAATCCTTTGAGACGTTTATAAGTGGGTAAATAACGACGTTACTTATCATCGTCATAGTCTGTTAAGACATCTGTGGGTATCTGCCACCATCATTGTATGTTAATTAAGGTGATTATTGCTTTCCTTAAAAGTTATATGGTAGACGTCAGTTTTTTATATAAACAATTGTGTTTTTACATATTACATGTCATTTTGTTGATTTCTCGTCGATTGTTTGTTTTCAACGTTCAGAAGACGACGGTGTGTGACATAATTGTGTCGTTGTCACTATCATGAGACATCGGTTCAGGGAATTACGGTCATATTCAAGGGTTAGTCATTCATACACATATACATCTCTTCAGTCATTGATTGTTGTATAAAAATCACATAAATTAAATCTTAAATTTAGACTTTTACCTTCTTTTCAAACTCTAGGCTGGGATCCATGATTATGTCCCTCTTAAAACACATCACGTAGTAGCCACACTCTACATTGCTTAGTTGCCTTGGAGTGTCGTCTAGAGTTTTTCAAATGGCTGCTTTACGCCCTTGTCTGCCAGCGTGTGCATTATATATTTTGATCGCACTATTTCAAGACAACAATGTGTTATTGAAAAATATTTTAGCCTACGAATACACATTGCAAACTAATAAATCAACTTACGTATTCACTACATTTTTGCACTCCTCAACCACGCTGTGTGATAATGAATCTATATAATACATAGTCTCCTTCTTTGGTCTCACAATTATCAACAACGAGTGACCTCTACACAAAATAAACATAAATGAGGATATGTTAAATATATTTCAAGTTGCTGCCAAATTACAAAGAAAATCTTGTTAAGGGGACTAACCTTGGATTGTAAGGCACCAAGAAAATCTGATCCCCATCTGCATTTTCAAGTTGATTGACTAGAAGAAGTGATCTTTGAGATAATGATCCAAAGTTAGCGTTAACTTGAGTAAGGTCGACAAGGCCAACCAGGTTTACCATATTTTCTATTTTCAAGAAATCAAATAGGTATGTAAATATATGAAATCCAATGAGTTTTTCCCTTTTAAAGAAAGTGAATTGTAAAATGAAAATTAAATTTTTAGGTTAAGCTCATGTATATTGCAACTACAGTGGCTCCAATTTCTTCCATGGCTGCAAACTGCAAAATATCTTCATGCAAGATGAATGTTTCACACTTAACACCGAACACTTTCTTTGCAATTGTAATTCTCATGGTTTTGTCAAAAGCCTTTAATGTCGTCTTCACAAAACGACAAAGGACTTTTAGAAGAGGTGGCAAATCTAGCTTTGAGAAATCCTGTTTCAAGAAATAAAGAAAGATATATAAGATAGCTTGTACAACAAGTAAAATGAAAACGATACTAACTAAACCGTCTAAACCGTCGTGGTATTTAACTCCAAATGACAGTTCCTTGAAAAAACCAACGTAGTGAAGAATTTTAGATGACGATAACTACACACCATCGTTGTGTCCAATTTTTAACTTTAGTATGCAAAAAAAAAAAAAGGTCGTCCAAATCAAATGCAAAATGCAGAGAAATACAAAGTTCAGAGAAAACAAGCATTCTTTAGCAGAAATACAGATAAAAGCAATTGCAGAGAGAGAGAGAGAAAGAGAGAAAGAGAGAGAGAAAAAGTGTGTGTGTGTGTGTGTGTGTGAGAGAGAGAGAGAGAGAGAGTAAAAAAACTGTCGTCTAACTCAACCATCTAAACCGTCATGGTATTTCACTCCCAACGACAATTTCTTGACAACACCTATGTACTATGTCATTTCAAACGGCAATAAATAAATACCATTGTTGTATGAGATCTCTAACAATAGTAACGAAAAATAACAACGCTAATTGAAATTCAAAATGCAGAGAAATGCAAAGTTCAGAGAAATTACCATTTTATCTTGTTGTGCTCCAGAAGGATCAAGCTTGGCATTTTCATCCTCTAAAACAAAGGGTCTCACATTCGTAGCACCCGAGTAGCTTGCTTTGTCAAACATTGAATTTTTTGGACTTTACTCTTGAGCCATTATTGGAATTGGGGTAATTGGTTGTTTGAGCATGCTGGGATCAAAATTGGGAATTAGTTAGCTGAATTGTTTCATCAAACAATCCCTCTCAACTTATACCAATTGCTTGGTTCGAGTCTTCATCTTCAAACTCTCTTCTCTAAGGACCTCTCTTACACTTTCCATGAGTTGATCAACCAACTTTATTCTCTACTATCTAGGAACGTATATTTAAGTATTGACCAAGGGAAACCCTATCTCCCTTCTCTGTGATTGTTCAGTATGCACAACCACAAATTCTTCGAATAACCTTGAAGCTATAAAGGCATCCCAATCTGGTTTCTCTATGAATGGATATAGTTGAGGGGGTTCTTTTAACTTCTCCTTATCATTTTTGAATGGAAGAATATACTGCCTCGTTACAATAGACTTGAAATCCTTCCATTTATTTGTTGCAAATGATAAGACCATCTTCTTGCCCCCTTGCCCTACAACATATGCCATCTGAACAGCTTCCCAAATATGCTCCTTTGTATCCTTGGGAAATTCAGTCCATTTCTTGTCCACAAGAGGGACTCTGGTGCATGCTAACACCCCAATATAGGATTGCATCTCAACAGCTGCCTTGCCATGTAGTCTCCCTCTTTTATTGTACTCAACAACATGTTTTTTATTTTTATTTTTTTCTTCATAACACGGCTCATTGTGTTTATACCACGACTTGACTTTGCCTCCTCATCAAATGTAGTTGTGTTATTTGGTTCTTTCTCAGCAGATGAAGCAAATCTCATCTTCTTTGAGGACTCAGTTTGAGCCGATTTGACTTCCCTAACTTGAGCTTTTGAAACTTGAAGCTCCTTACTTTGAAATTTTGAAACTTGAAGCTCCTTACTTTGATTTTTTATTTTTTTTTCAAACTAACCTCCCTACTTTGAGCTTTAAAAACTATGGTTACAGAGAAATATAACCTACAAGTGAAAATATTTAAGATTTTCATAGAATAAAAACGATGGTTATTTGAAAACACCGACGTATTATTACATTTCACACGTCGCTAGATAAGAACTATCGTCATGCTATTTGTTTTATCATGGCGGTAGTTAATTACCGTCGTGGTGTGATAATTCAAATGACGTAAATAAGAAACCACCGTCGTCTTATTAAGAGTAAATACAAAGTAAAATTTTCTCGGGTTGGAACAAAGTAAAATTTTAGGTCAGGTCAGGCAAAAGTTAATATAGAAACGTAACGTTTCATAAGACAACACTTTTTTTATAAAAATTGCCTTAATATGAAGGTTCATACAACGAGATATATGTAGAAACCGTCGTGGTTGATTATAATATCACACGACTTTTAGTACTCCGAAATTTCCGTGGTTAGGTACAACAACAGATTTAGAGAGCGAGATGGGATATAAACAACATCAAATCACATCAAATGGAACAAGACATTGTAGGTTAGTTCAACAACGTCTTTTATCTATATTTCGCCATTGTAGTCCTTTAAGACGTAGATAGGTAGTACAGACTGACATTGTTTAGAATTACCACGTCGCGGTTTATGTAATTACCAACGTTGTTTTGCGTGACGACATCGCTGATTATGTAGGTAAGTTAAAACGTCGATATGTTGGTAAAGAGCAACATTGTCTAGAATTACAACGATGTCTATTATCTATTTAAGGTTGTTGTAGTCTATTAAGACGTGTGCACATATCTACCACCGTCGTTGTTTGGGAATTAACGTGGATTAGCGGGACTCATCTGGATGTAAAGATCATTAAATGAGGACCGTTCATGCGTTCTTTCACTTTAACTTTACTTAGGGTTCCAACTAGAAATCAAGTCGCATACTTCTGGCTCTTGGCTACTGTTGTTACTTCAGGCTAGGCCTTGGCTCTCTCTCAGCTCTCCAAAGGTCCAAATTCATGATACATACATCACCAACATTCAAAATATTGTATTTCTCAAATTGGTGGTTCGATTGTGATGAGGTTAGTGTATCTTTCTCAATCCCTTGTGATTAGTCTACTAATTTGAACTATATAAATTTTGTCTAAATGAGTTGTTTGTTGATGAGATAACCTAATCACCATAATCATTTCTCAAAAAACATAAAGTAAAAAAGCACCATAATAATTGTTTATGAATTTTATGCATTCATCATGAAAATACAACCTAACTTCCAGGTTAAACATGTCAGAAAAATTAACATATTGGAAATGACATTTTCCCGACGAATTTGATCGAAATTTGCAAAAAATAACAATATTTTATGCCAACTCATCATCACTTCCAATTCGGTCAAAGAGTCGTGAGGTCTCCAATTCCCATATTTGTCTTCTCCATTTTCTCATTGTGTCACGCACAGGCTCATTTAGTACATAGCTCCCTAAGGTACGATTTCATATCTTTTGGGATCTCATTTAACTTTCTTTGATGATTTCATTTGGTACATTTAGTAAATAAGCCTAAAAATTATATCGCAGACGACAGTTTTGAATATAAATCATCATGTTTTTACGTATTACATGTCATTTTGTTGATCAACCATTGTTTGTTTGGCCATATAAATTCTACCAAGAAAATAAATATTAAAAAAACAAGACACAGCCGACTGTAGTTATTAGGGAGGGCAACGGGTCGGGTAGGGGCCGGATATGACAATACCATCCTCGTCCCCGCTCCTATCCCCGTTTAACAGGTTTAGGGGAATCCCCGTCCCCGTCCCCATCCCCATCGGGGGACTATCCCCCATACCTGGCTCGAATCCCTGATTTTTTTCGCATAAAAAATATTTATCATACATTTTAACATTAAGTTTCATATTAAATTATCATTCAACACATCCAAATTAACTATAAAGTTCAACTCAACTATTCAAAATCACATCAATATGAAATTCCTAAAAAGATTAGGAAGAATTAGGAGAGGGAGGTTAACTTAAGGTTAAATATATAAATATTATAATTATATATTTATTTATGATCACAGAAAACAAGCCAAGTCAATCAAGAATTTATTCTGCCCAATAATCACAGACAACAAACGCAAAGTGTATTTTCTTCATAGCAATGTACATTGTGGAAACAATCAGTACTCAAGTAGAAACTCTCTTTTCCATGAGTCAGTCAACGGCGAGCAATGATTAGTCAAACCTCTGTTAAGCAGTTAAAACGGATTACAAGATCACAATCAGGATAGAATATACCTCTTCCCCGGTAGTGTAGTCCTCCGAGTCCTCTGAGACCTCCGAGACCTCCGAGTCCTCCAAGTCCTCCGAGTCCGAAGTGAAATACATACATTCCGAGGCAAAGCAAACTCAAACTCTCCATACAAATGACGATGAGAAAAGGACATATGAAGATCACGACCACACCGATTGGAAAATGCAGACGAGCAAACGTAGCAAGCCAAAGGACCCATCACACCATCAAGAATGACACATTCAGTTTCCGCATGTAAAACAAGTTGGTTATTGTTACGAAAGGCGCGTCCACAACAACAACTGTGCATCAAATCAAATCATACAAATCACAAGAATTAAAGCAATAATCCAAACAAAGAAAATTGAATAAAGGATAAAGAACTTACTGAAACACCATTTTGCTAAGGATTAGAGTTTGGATTCGGCAGGCAAAAAGAGCCGGCGAGAGAGCGACGGCTAGAAGGAGGGTTTGATTGAGGTTTGGTGTGTCGATTCGATGGAAGTATTTAGGATTTGCGGTTTGGTGTGGTGAGAACACGGAAATGGAGAATCGGTGGAAGAATTTAGGGGTTGTGGTTTGGTGTTTGGTATATGGTCGCGATTCTTTGCTTGCACAATTTGGAGCCCAAGCTCACCAATGTGTGTAGGAGCTTAACTTAAGGTTAAACATATATATTTTCTAGTCGGGTTCGAGGATGGGGACGCTAATACAATCCCCTCCCCATACCCGTTGGGGATTTTTTCAAGGTTGGAGACCCAACGGAGACCCGCCCCTGCATGGATTTTAGCCATCTCTAGTAGTTACAGAGTTACAGAACGACCGTCATATAACGGAAATACAGACGACGGTATTTCCAATTACCGTTGTCGTAGGCTGCAAAAACGGATAAATTAAATCTTCAATTTAGACTTTTACCTTCTTCTCATACACCATGAATTTATTTTTACGGTCATGGTATATTAAATTAATACATTGTTTATTATGACATTAGCGAACTGGATTCCTATAATACTATATGACGCTCATTACGAAGAAATTGTCATGGTTAGGTACAATAAACCTTGACACTATATTCTACAATAACAACATGGTAACCACGACTGTTTATTTATAAAGATCGTCTTGGTGTACTAACTTAATACGTCGTAAAATAGTAAAAGATTGATGTGGATATCTTTAAATTTAGACATTGTTATATGCGCTACTAGTGTCGTGGTTGACTATAACTTTACACGACAGTAAGTTTATAATTACCGTCGTAGTACAAGAGAACTTCATACGTTGTCAAGACGACAATTACCATCGTCGTTAAGTACAAGTTAACACGGCAGCAATTTAGGTAAAACATTGTCTTTAATGTCTACGTCGGTAGCTTTATTCCTATTGTCGTTGTTTATGGTTAAATGTTTATGTAACTGGAAATAACATGTTTCATAAGATGATGCTTTTTAAGTTTGAGGCGTTGTCTTTTAAAAATACCCAAACGGATCTCAATTTTTGAGGTGTTTAAGTTACTGATCCACAGCAGTTTTCTATTACCGTCGTTGTCGTCGTCTTTTAAAAGACAACGACGGTATTTATTTCTTCCATTGTTGTTTTACTATCATCTTTTTCCATTTTTGTAGTAGTGCATACTCACACATGAATGAGTCGTGTTCATTATTACTAAAGCATTTTCATGCTTTCTCATCTATAACTCATGAATGAACAACAATTTACCATAATGTATTTATGAATTACTATTGCATTTTTGGAGAAAATGTTGATGAGGGCTTACATGTCTAACATAATGTTTAACATATAAATCAAAATGTTTATACTGAAACTCTAAACTTTGATCAAAAACACCTTTTGTAGCACTTTGATGCTGAACAAATATATGTCGCAGTGATAGAAAATTCTTCTATAGACTCTAATAATAATTTGGTTGCAAGGACTACAAAATTGGATATGGTCATTTATGAACCCTAAAATATTACTTCTCCATGATCTTCATGTTAGTTTATTTATAAAACTTTGGAGAAACACTTGAAAACGTTTCCATACTTTGTTGACAACCATAGTTAATGATATGCAGTAGTATTTATTGGGAAAATTATAGTTGATAAATAGAGACATATAAATAAGAAGCAAAAATAATATTGGGATTAGAAATTTGATATTATTTACATTATTGATGTAGCTTTAATTGAGGGATTCTTCAATTAAATAAATTAAAAGGCGAAAAAAAATTATTAGATCAATGGAAATAAAGAATACAAAGGACACAAATTGTAAAGGGAGTCATCCTAATAACAATATGACAGACATGGCTAAAACTTCCACATTGATCTGAGCGAGCCAAAAATTTGAAACGATCTGGAGAGAATTACTCTCTAAAATAACTTTTCTATAACCCCTTTCAACCACCATAATATTTTTCCAAATCTAATCCAATGACATCAAGGACAAAACTAACCGCTAACCGGCATGACTCTCTTAGAGAGATTAAGAACACCCATCAAACTCAACTAAGTTTCTGGAATCATGTGAGAAAAAAAAACATAGAAGACTCAAAGTTTCTGGAATGTATTAAACAAACTAAACCAAAATTAAAAAGCTAGAACAATGATGAGCACATAAACTATCACATTTATTATCCCTAAATATATTTGTTAGTAATTAATTTTCTTACAATTTTAGTTAATTAGGTTTGTTTTTCACTTTTGCACTTGCTTACATACCCATTACATAATTGATGATGATTTCATTATTTTATCTTAAGGTTGAAGAAGATCATTGGATGCTAGTAGGCAAATGGATGCAACAACCAATGAAACAAAAAGATGAAGAATTTGGAGAATGGAGTCATCAACACTATGAAATAAGTAAATGAAGCAAATTGGCAATTGGTTTGATGGCAAGTGGAAGACATATTCAATTCATGCATGGAGTGGATGAAGCAACAAACAAGATGGTGGCTTGAAGATGTGGAACCATGGACTATTAAAATTATGAGTTAAGCAAATGAAATGAAGGATGATGATAAGAGGTGCAACACTTAACCAAAAGAAAGGATTGAATAACAAAAGCAAGTAGAAGTGGAGCATCAATTGAAGAAAAGAAGAAATATTAAGATGAGGGTTACGGTTGTGCTTTGAATGGGATGAGAATTTTAGATTTTAATATTTCCCTAGTTGTTGAGATTTAAGGCTATAAATAGGAAGCTCTACAAACCTTCAAACCACACCAAGCTCCACAACTCTTGAGCTTTCTCTCTTCCCTCCATCTTTCTAAGTTTTAATTTCTGTTTTTAGTTTTATTTTATTATGGGGAACTAACTCCCTAGCTAAGGCTAGGGAGAAAGCTTTTAATATAAGTGTGTAATTTTTATTAGTTTGATTCAAACTTAAGCTTTAATGTGAATTTGTAGTTTTGTTCAAATGGAATTTGTAGTTTTCTTTTTAATTAATTGATGAATGTTTGATAATCTATTTCATGGGTTCAATCATGTTTTTCCCATTGTGTAGTAAAAACTTTCATGCTTTTAAAAGAGAAGAGAATTACTAAAGATTAATAGGGTTTTGATGAAGATTATTTTTTTCCATAGTTTGTTGCCAATGGTACAAGTTATGCTTAGAATACTTCTAAAGGAAATTAAAAAGAGCTTTAATTATTTTGAACAACTACAATGGAAAATATTTTGTGGATTAAATTATTAAGAGTTGCATGCTTATGTTAAAAGTGGAACCCCAATGCCTTAGTGTTTTAATCAATTGAATTTTCTTGAAATCAAATCTTGCATAAATCTACTTTTTAATCATAATTGTTCTTTTTCAGCTCTGTTATCTTTACACCGCTCTCTGTGGATATGACACTCGGACTTCCGAGCTACACTGCTATACGACACCTCCCTTGGGTTTTGCAAAGTGGTGCGAACAAACAACGGTAGCAAAAGGAAAACCAATAGCCGCTAACCCTCCTTTGGGACATGACATAAAGAGCGCTACCTCTTTACCTAAGGTCTTAACGCATCAATTAGTAGTGAATCTACCATGACGAAACCGCAACACCTCAAAGACCAGCCTCACAAGATGAAACACAACCAAAGTCATCCCATACCTAAGACTAGATCTTCCAAGGGAAAAGTAGAATGACATAGGTCTACCAAAAGCCAGAGAACACTGAAGATCCGACAGGATCTAGGGGGAACCCCCCTGGTGAATTTGAGGCTTTCACTCTCTTTTTATGTCTCTCTTATCGGCTAGAGTTTTTTTTTAAACGTTTGGCATCATTTAAAAATAATAATAAGGACACCCTGGTGGGCACAACTCACAATGTATTTCAATGGTCTAAACCATTTTTTTTTTTTTACAACTTTTCCTTCAAAGATCATATCATCTAAAAATCACTTGAAGTTGAAACCATTTAACGAATCAAGTTAATGGTTGTCATTTTACTATTTCTTGAAGCACTGTATTCATCAATTTTGTTCATCACAACTACATGTCTTAATGGTTTTTAATTTGTATAATTTTTTGTATGGATGATCTATGAATAAAGAGTACAAAAGTATATGGTTCGAACCGTTGAAGTAAAATTTGTAGTGAACCCCACAACGTAGAGCTTCAATTGAGGGATCCTTCAAATAAACATATTTGAGAGACACCTTTGTAAGGCCCAATCTATCCCATCCACCTTGTATTCAATAATTAAAACCGTCTATTTTTTGGATATTCACTCCAAGATTATTTTTGTTAGAGAACACTTGAATCATACAACATTTAATCACTCAATTAAATGATTGGCATTTTAATGTTATCTTGAAACACCATATTCGTCTATTTTGCGGTGTATTTGGACTCCTAACAATTGCACTCTCCCCGAATCAAAGTCTAAAATATCGATTAGTGGTCCAAAAATACGAAGATTTCTATGGAAATATCGGGAAATTATCTATATTGATACAACTTGAATAAAAACCACATAAATCATGAGAAAAACTTAGAAATTTTTAATGAATCTTTGGAGGATGTTGATTTAGTCAATTATCTATTACTTCATTGTAAAAAATTGGAAGAAAATGCATTGCATGATGGGTTTAACTGATTTAAGTTGATTATATAGCGAGTTAACAAACACTCACTGCAAGTGTAGAAAATCTGTAGTAATTAATGAAAGAAGATTAAATAGACCATAATCATTTATTCATTATAATTTACTATAATATTTTACACTTTATACATTGCATGGTAAAATACATGAGTGACTTAGTACCACATAGAGTTCCTGTAAGGTTCAAATTTTTCACTGTCTTCATCATCTCAATATTATCAGAATATTATCACAATATTATCTTAAAACCAAAGAATTTCAAAAGATCAAGACAAGGAACAAAAAGGATTTGAGTAGTGTGAGGATCTCTTTCAAGTAGGACTAGGATTCTTGATGAATAAATTTACGTTTTCTCTACTTTTAAGTAAGGGTTTTTCGTTAAGGGATATGATTTCCCCACTCCCATTTTCTCCACTTATATTCTCTTTTGTTTTTTTAATACTTTTTAATCAATTTTGTTCTTTCTCTTTCATATTCTACCCTTACCCTACAGTAATTTCTTTTTACTTCACTTTTATATTAGTTCTTTTTCTTTATACTTTTTTTCCAACTTGCACTCCATTTTCAGTATATATTTTTTTTCCTTTAATCGAGTAAGAAATTAAGTTTTTTGTCCCCTTTAATATTGAAAATGGAGTGTAAGTTGGAAAATTAAGTATAAAGAAAAAGAAATAATATAAAAGTGAAGTAAAAAAGTAATGTAGGGTAAGGATAGAATAGGAAAGAGAAAGAACAAAATTGATTAAAAAGTATTAAAGAGCAAAAGGGAGTGTAAGTGGAGAAAATGGGAGTGGGAAAATTAGCTCCGTTCATTAATAGACCAATTTTAAAATGACATATTATACAATTACCCATATAGAACTTATTTGGAGGGAAAATCCCAATACTAGCCATTTTTTTAATTAATTCTTAGTGTGTTAAAAAATTTCTAAAACCAATTAAAAATGACAAGTATCTAGTTTTGAAATTTTCGCTCCGAATAGGTTTTATATGGGTAATTGTATAGTATATCATGCTAAAATTGACTTATTGCTAAAAACCTAATTGGAGAGACCTCAGATTTCTGTAAATCAAATAAGATAAGAATTCTTGCATCAACTTAATTTGATTAGGATTTGGTTTGTCCAAGTTGACTATACTATCAACATCCCTCCCATGTAAATTATTTTATTTTCAGACACCAATTTTTTTTATAAATATATCACAAAAGAAAAAAAAAACACCAATATAAAAAAATTTATAAAGCCAAAAGAAGAACAAGGGGAGCATGTGAGACTGGGATAGGAGGTTTGGCCTTATTCGGTTGCTAATAAAGTAAAACGCGGAGGACGACATATAATACGACATGCATTACAAAATCAAAATAAGTAAAAAGATAATTATCGTATTTTTATTTTTCCCAATATTCATATTTTTTTCGAAGAATTTAGTTGGTTTAGAAACTAGCGAATATGCTTTGTTCTGTCTCTCTCTTCCTCTTTCTGCTAAGAAAAGAAACCAAAAAATAGAGGAGAGAGAAGCTGGATTGTGAGAACATAAGGAGAGAAGAAGAGAAAAAGGGTTCCTTTCGTTTTCCATCTCTTTCTGTTTCTCTCTAACTTACCCCTAGAAAATTGCAGAAAGAAAGAAAATTTTAAGAAAAAGAAGGAAAATTTAGAAAGAGATGGAGAAGAGAGAAGACAATGGAGATGTGAAGGTTGTTGGGGGAGTGGGATCTAACAGTAAGTTCCCATTGAGCTTTTGGGAGGTGGCTGTGGCTTCCACGGTCCTATTGGGCTTCGTGGTTGGCCTTCTGGTCGTTTACCTAACCATGCCCGCATCGGATTATAGCTTTCTCAAGCTCCCTCGTAGCCTCCAAGAGCTTCAAATCCTCAGGTACTTTTCCCAATTTCCTGTATTTTGTTTTAGATATATCATAAATTGCCCATGAAAGATTCAATTTTCAATGTTCTGGAGCTTAGAGAAAAGGAACAAAATTGATGGGAAATTTGTGGTTTTCTCACGCAATTCCAATCTAGGCTTCTTTTTTCCCTCTGTTTTATTGGTATAAGCAGTTTTCTTCATCGGAGCTCTGTTAGTTGTATAGTAAATTATGGATTTTTAGCTTTGAGAGCTATTTTTCTCTTTCCAAAGCTAAACCAATAAGCGTGATACTTTTGTGAGGATCTATCTTCTAGCTAAATAATTGAAGCATTCCATTTTGACAAGTCACTTTTCAAGAGTCGAAAATAATACATAGATTTTTGTTTCCTAATAAGATAATTGGTCTTTATTTTAGTACAACTGGTATTGGTCTAAGCAAGGTTAGATTCGGACCTTTGATTCTTCTTCTGTGAAACTTTATGTAACATCATGTAGCTGTAATATTAGTTATGAGTTATGGCACAAATGCCTAATATGAATTAGTGCATTAGTGTGGCCTAAAGATTCTGTAGTAGGAGGGTTGGGAGTGATTTGTGTAGACTCAATAAGGGAAAATAATGCAATTGTCCTTTATTTATTGTTATAACCATTTAAAGTCATTTCACTTGGTAGAGAGGTGGAACGAGATTCTTGTGGTATAATTTTAATTTAGGTTTGATAATTTTATTGCTTGAGTATTTTGAAAGCACTATGAACTTGGTTTGTTATAGCTAATCTACTCCACTAGTTTGACGAATGATGTATTGTGTTTTGTCCCTGCTGTATGTTCTTCATTTACAGAGAGATTGTAGAATATTAGTTTCATAGTATTTGTCAGTTTTATTTATTTATTGTTTCATTGTCTTCTTCTGGGTAGAGTTCACCTTGAGGACTACACAAGTGACTACACTGCTCAAGTTCTGTTGGGGTACTGCATGGTTTATATATTTATGCAGACTTTCATGATCCCTGGTACTGTATTCATGTCCTTGCTTGCTGGTTCCCTTTTTGGGGTTTTCAAAGGCGTAGCTTTGGTGGTGTTCAATGCCACTGCTGGTGCATCTTCTTGTTATTTTTTGTCAAAGTTGATAGGGAGGCCCATTGTCTTCTCTCTTTGGCCTGACAAGCTGCAGTTTTTCCAAAACCAGGTAAATTTAAATGTCTCCATATCTTTCATTGATACTTAACATAAAAAATAGGAATCAGTCATTAATTTTTTCTTCCAGGTGGCTAAAAGAAGAGATGGACTTTTAAACTACATGTTGTTTCTACGATTGACTCCAACCTTGCCAAACACGTTTATTAATCTTGCTTCACCAATAGTGGATGTACCCTATCATATTTTCTTCCTGGCAACCATAATTGGTCTGATACCAGCTGCTTATGTCACTGTCAGGGTATGTATCTTTTCCTTCTATGAAAATTTTTGGGTTAAATTTTGAAGTTCAATTGTGGTCTCCGAACATCAGAAGGCATTATCACAACTCTACTCAAATCCTGAAGGGTTCTATGCTCAAATGACCCAAAATAAAAATCACTATGCAAAAACAGATATGAATCATGATTATTATTTTTTGCATAGAGAAAGATCATTACACCTTCATCTCGGTCATCTCAATCTGCATTGTTTACTCATGCATAAAAAGATAAAATCGTCTTTAGCAAAGTTAGTTTTCTAATTTTGGAAGAGAAGTATCAATTTTGGAGAATGGTTTTTATTTTGGTTCATTTCACGAAGTGGTTGGAGCTCAGACCACCTGCCACCAGCATGTTAAGGTGGTGATAGTTCGGCCTAATCTGGAAAGGACAATTATATTGGTGATTTATCTGAGTACTCTGGCGTTCATAATGTACTCAAGTGTTACTGGTTATGCCTATGTATCTCTAACTCTGTTTTTGCCCTCAGGCTGGATTAGCTCTTGGAGAGTTGCGATCCCTTGGGGATCTCTATGATTTCAACTCAATAGCCACCTTGTTCTTCATTGGAGTTGTCTCAGTTACTCCCACATTAGTGAGCAAGAGCAAATCATAGCATCTCACTTGCTGAACTTTGCTTGGTGTACATGAGGCCCTTGTTCTGCGTGCAGTCATTTGGGTAACACCTCTTTACGGTTAGCATCTGTCCGCATTTGAAGATAACTGCCTTTGTCGGATCTCCATTGGATAAGATTATATGCTGAAGGCGTGTGCTTGGATGAAATTTCTTGACTGTCATGGTTTACTGCATTGGTCGGTGGGGTTGGGTGTAAATGTGTAATGTAAATTCATTTTCAGTGTCAAGAATGTCTCCAATTTCTTAGGGTATGTATATCATTGGCAGGAAAAATGTAAAGGCAGTCTAGTCAAGTTCTGAGCTTATCTCAGTTCTAGTGTTGAATTGGAAGTCCCAACTTAACAGTAGTATTGTGTTTCATCAAATTGACCACTAAAACGTCAGTATGAAATTTCTTTAAGACAATCAGTCCACAAGGTTTGTAATTTCTCAATTTCACCTTACATGCTTAGCTAATACACAAGGTATTTGTTCTTAATGATTCCTTGTTGCTTAATTTGCCTCAACCATTTAGTTCAAGTTTGAAGTTGGCAAGTAACTATGGCATCTGGAATTGCTTGGCATGGAAGCTAAGAATTGCAGAACCAAAAAACATTGTTTCTCTACAATTCAAGAATCGCAATTTTGCAATGCAAGTTTCTTATGGACCAAAATATTTACACCGAGGCATCTTGGGGTTAGGTTAATAAGCCAAAGCAATGCGCTTGTCCTTTTGCCCTCAACTCAAGTTCGATCATCTTCATACATTAGAGTAGTTTAGAATATAGTTTAGAATATCATCTGTAATTAAAAAACTATACAACAAAAATGTTTATGTAGGTGGGTGCTCAAAAGAAGCAATTGTGAGTGAAAGAGGCAGAGAGTTGAGAGCTAGTCTGATCCTATAATCTCATTATTGTTATTTTTGCACCTTTCTCATCTTCATACAGAAAGCAATGTCAAGATCCAAGGACGTGTTAGTGCACCCAAGATTGGTAATACAAGAACAAAACGTATAATGAACGTGGTTTTCATTTTCACTTTGGCTCATGTTAGTTTCCATTTTGATAATTTGATCTTGTAAGTTTGGTTAGTTAGCAATCAAGTCTTGAAATTGTCAAGGAAAATAGACGGATTGATCACATCAATTTGACCTCACTACTTACCACAATTGAAATTATGAATCAAACTACGAGGACCCAAAAAGTAATTCTGCACTTTAATTTTGGTTCTCTGTTTAATCCAATGGCCGGATATAACAACGGGCAGCAAAAACCGCATTTTTAGAATCCAAACAGAAAATAGATCTGTAAATCATTATAATCGAGATATTGGGAACCATCTGAAGGAATTTAACTTATAAAAATTATTTGATGAAAAGAAACAATATAATGACTTGTACATGAAATTGGACAGGGTACACATTTCATAATTCTCTTAACACAGAACTGGAGGTGCCTTTATCAGGTCAATTGCCAATGGACATCAATTGTGTGCTCCTACCTATATTTCTTGAATTTCTTCTTCTGCTGGGAGCTCTCAGGAGTTCGGCTATCCATCTTACGCTTTATACCTGTTTGTTTTGCAGCAGGGCCACCTTTGACTGATGCTTTAGCTTTTCTGGCAGCAACAGATGGTCGTTTGTCTTTACGTTCTTTCGGCTTCACTCCACTCTGAGATCTTGATTCAAACGTATCTTGTCTACTGCTTTTTGAATGAAATTTCTTTTGGACACCGGGCTTACCTGCACGCAGGCCCTGGTAGGACTTGGTAGCCTTTGAACCCACCTTGTTAAAATCCGGAGTCCTTGAACCCACTGCTAGCTTTTTGGCTGGGGAATTAGCTTTCGATCCAGATGAAGGATTCTTTCTTTTGGACGGGGTAGAATCTGGTTTTGCATGAGAGAGCCTGAGCTCCCGATCCCCAAGCTTCAAGTTTCGCTTCTTAACAACCAAATTTGCAGCTTCCTGGGTGCCCAAATTCACAGACAACTCATAAGATATTCTGTATTGGATAATACAAATTGACAAATAGGTGGGCTCTCAAGAAAGTAGAACATATAAAAATTTAGTTACAGAGTTTACATGATGATGGCACTCTATCTCAAACAATAATTTATTTAGTCTAGTCAACTATGCATGTATGTAAAACAAATTTGATACCAAAGAAGAGTTTTAAAAAGAAACATTCATGATACAAGAATGTTCAGAAAAAAATATAAATCACAGTTCCAGAAATTACCCGGTAACAAGTTCATATTTCCATCCTCAGTCCAACTTTAACATAAAGAGAAAGCAAAATACAGATTGAGGCAGCAGACACTTAGCGGCCAATATGCCATAACTAAAGAAGGGTGGTGATTTTGGCACTCAAACGTCACCATTAAATTATCTGGTGCACTCCTCATGTGTGAGTGGTAGAAGAGAGTAGGAGGTGAGATTTGGAGGGACAAATCATTCCCCTTACAAAATTGATAATGATAAATATTTTGTTTTGTTAACCACATTATATACTCAGTGGCCCAAATGCATAATTTTAGGGTTGAAAGACTTCCTAAAAAAACAAAAAAAACAAAAAGGTTGAAAGACAATGAATTCACATATGTTCCACAAGACAATCTGGGATCCTATCAACATCCCCATAAGGACTGTCACTAGAAAGGTACAGAACCATCCCAAGAAGGAAACAAACAGAAGTAATTAAACAATCACATATCTGAATTCGAAAGGCATAACATGGTTATGAATAAATAATTGAGCAAAATTGATAAATGTTGGGGAAAATTGCACACCCTTGTTCTTAACAAAACATAAGCAATGCCCTTTCCGATACCATAGTTAGGATCCCTGATTATGCGAATAGCTTCAACCTTGGATTCCATATTGTTAATACCACAAAACAACTGATAAACTTCTTCATCCTGAAAAGGAAATGAAAATGATATGCACATATTACAACTAAGGTAGGCAACAATAATTGAAAATTTGGAAACATTCCAAACAATAATAAATAAAAACCCTAGAAGAGATAATCACCTTCACATCAAATGGAAGGTTACCCACAAAAACAGTTCTTGTGTGATCATATACAGCAGCACTCTCCCCCTTCAGCTTCTTACGAGGTGGGCATGCCCTGTCAACACGGATATGATGTCCTTCAACCTACATCAACGTGCATAACAAGTCAAGGCACAAAACAAACAACCTCATCTTGATTGTAAGTGACATCTTATGAAGAATGAAAATAATCACCCAACTTTATCAGAATATCATACCACAGCCATGTTATGGGACAAAGAAGCCTGTGCAGATTCCTCTGTTCTGAAAACAATGTAGCCATTAACACTGCAACACAAAATGTGTTAGCTCAAAGTCAGTCACTCGTAAATAACTTAAATATGAAACTTTCTTCTCAATCCTAACATGTATCAAAACTCTATATCCTTATGCATATTCTGAAAATTTGATGCAAACAACTTAAAGCACACTAAATATACATCCCATACATCCCTAACAACCTAAACGTATTGGTTATTGAGGAAGCCTATTTTCCAGTGTAACTTGATGTTTGAGCTATATGATAGATTATAATAGAAACCTAAAACTGGTACATCCCACCCAAAATCAGACGGTAACTGAAACGAGAATCTATGTGCTCTAAAAACGTTTATATATATATACCAACAATTATTTCCTAAAACAGTAAAACAATCAAGTGATCTGAGATCATTACCTGTCAGCTTTATCATGGATTTGATTCGTAAGTATTGCTCCCTTTCTAGGTTTTTTGGTCTGAACAAAAGCCATCAAATGTAGAAATCAAATATCATAACAATAAAGTTATATTGTGACTCGGCAAAAAACAAGTCTTAGAACTCAAAACATTTAAAGCTAAAACACTCACATCCAAGATTGGCACAGAACGAATCCTTACAGACTCCACCTCTCCAAATTTACTGAACTCCTTGATCAAAACCTTCTTTTTGACTTTCAAGGGCAAATTCCCAACAAAAACAGTCCTCAAAAGCTTACTCTCATCGTCGAAACCTTCATTCGAAACCAGCATATCAGCTGGATTATCCACCATCTTCCTCTTCTCCCCAACAACTTTTGCACCCACATCCTTGTCTCCAACATCCTCGCTCTCCTTCACACCATACTTCTTTGCCTCATATTCCCTCTCAAGCTCATCTCTTTTCCTCTTCTTCCCATCCATCTTCTTCACCACACTCATTCCATCACCGCCTTTTGTTTCAACACCCATATTTGGGCGTTCCCCCAAGTTGGAGGCTTCACCGTTGCCCTTCTTTGATACCCCATTTAACTCATAACCCAAATTAGGATTTTCCAAATTGGGTGTTTCTTGCAGTTTCTTTTTCTTGACTTTCTTGCCCTCCAAAGGAGTCTCTGAAGCTTCTTCATTAACCAAACCAGAAGCTTTCTTCTCTTTCCTTCTCTTCCTTTTTTTCACCTCACCGTCATCACCACTGTTCTCAGAATCACCATGGTTAACGTTTTCCTCAGCTTCAACTGAAGGAGCAACAAACCCTAACCCGGGTTCCTGGTTCGTCCTCCTGAACGGGTTGCTTTCAGAGAATATGGAAGGGACGGCGTCGTCGCTGGTGGCGTCGCCGAATAGAGTCTTGAAAATGTCTGGCTGAGCTGAAACGGCGTCGCTTTCTGGCTCCTTGGGTTTCTTCCTACCCATTATTTGGTCTGAATGAATTCGGGAAATCAAAGACAGCAAGTTTTTTAAGCGTTGAGAGAGAGAGAGAGAGAGAGAGAGAGATTTGAAACCCTAGTTCTATATTTTCCGGGAATCCGGAGGGGACCAGGAAGTTTGAAAGTGGTTGCAAAAGAGTGGGCCGGGTCGAGTTGGTTGGCCCAAGGCCTGAAAATAAAATCAACAATTGATGCCTTGATGCCCGTTTGACATTGTTTATTTGGGGCCACAAGTGATTATTTTAAAATTTTTGAAAGCCCATCATGTTTGGTAAGAACTAAAAAAAATATAGCTTATTATGAATAATTGATGTGAGGGAAAGCAATTAGGGAAAGCTGAGAGTCGCTAAAGTTTAATGAAAATTTCAAGATTTCAAAAATAACCTCATATGTTTCACAGTCGCATCTCTTTCTCCTCATTCTTCTACTTCCTGTTGTTCATCTTCATGCCTTCTCTTCCATGTTCCTCAATCCAAAGCTACTCTTCTCATTCTTTTCCTTCAATTTTTTTTGTTGGATCATTGAAGCACTCTCTAGAAGCCACAAGAATCAGGTAAGAGACATATTAGGTTAATTTTTCTTCTCAATATGTTTCTTGTTGGATCGTTGAAGCACTTTCTAGAAGCCACAAGAATCAGGTAAGAGACATATTAGGTTAATTTTTCTTGTCAATTTCATTCTTCTCAATTAGGGTTAGAGAAACTTCTCATTGATTTGGGTTTATCGTACAACTCAAACTGATCATAAACCATGAAATTAATTTTAGCAACTTCAATTCTGTTTTGCTTTCTAAATGGTTCATGAGTTCAAGCCTTTTGATTTAGTTCACGAAGTGGTAATTGTTGATATACAAAACTGTCACATTGTAGAACCAAAACAATAACAAACGAACAAGAAGAAAATCGCAAGACATAGAGACATGTTATATGTTATTGTTGTATTTCTGCTTAGCCTATACAGGGGATTGAATTGGCTTTAGTTTGGTTTGTATTCCAATGAGTTGTGGCTAGTTTGGTTTGCTTTGTAATTCGCTTGTATACCTATTATTTTCTTTTGTATTGTACTTGGTTTTTTTTTTTTGGGTCATGCTATTTTTTCAAGAAGATTTCATTTATAAACCATAAAAGACATACAAAGACCAACACGAACACAATGGCCTCGTTAAAACCTTCATAGAAAAACCACATGGGACAAAACCAATGGTAGAAAAGAGTACCACACATGCCATGGACTAACAGGAGAATCCGACCCAGGCCACAAACAACCATTACAAGAAAAATAAAAAAACAAAACCACAACTAGACCCACAAGAGAGAACCACAACACAACCCAACTGTCGAAAGAAGCCTACTATGAGAAAACTCATAGTCTTTTAACCAGCACACCAAGGGTCAGGGACACAATAGAGCACACGGAGGAAGAGCAAAGAAATGATAGCAAAGAGGACCCCAAAGCAGCACACCAACTCACCTCATATGGCCAAACATAGTTCTTCAGACGACACAGAGATGAGAAAAACTGCAAAGGGTCAACACAACAAAAGGAGAAACAAAATGACAACCAAAATAGGAGGCCGAACGACAAGACCCCTCAGAGGGCACACCACCACATCCTAACAACTACTACCAGCATCGCTGCAGCTGCCGTCGTCGAAACAGAGACAAAACATCAGCCAACAGGTATTCCAACTATCCCGAAGAAAGACCCAATCTAGTGTCACTACTATCACCGCTGCTGAGATAGAGACAACACCAGCCACCTAGAATACTGCAAAAATAACCAAACCAAACAAAACAAACACACAAATAGACATATATCCAAAAAGATCTAGGCTAAAAACCCAAGATCCAAGTAGATCTGGGGAAGGGAAGAGGAGGAGAAGATGAAAGGGAGATAAGGGCTAGCAAAAGCCCCCAGGAAAGTGGAAAGAAAGGGAGAGAGGATGAGAGAGAGGGAAAAGATGAGAGAAGAAGAAGGGGAGAGGAGGAAAGGAAGGGAGAAGATGGGCAAAAGGGAGGAGGGGCAGTGGCCACCTCCCCTAGCTTAGGAAGGGTTGGTTGTTGGCAAGGAGAAAGAGTTCTTCCTTCCTAAACCCTAGACATGGTGTCTACCTATTGCGTTTCATGTAAAAGTGAAAGTGAAAGTGCTTTTACTTTTACCAAACACTTGAACAGAAAAGCCATTTCAACATAATGCCATTTTTAGTCATTATTCACAGCTCACAGCACTTTCACAAAAAAATTTACCAAACACTCTGAAACTAAATATTGTACAAACAATACATATAACAAAAAGTTTACCAAACGCCAAACTACTTTCTCTCACAGCAAATTTGATAGCGATTATTTTCACAGCACAACAATGTTGGGCCTTATTAATGGACCGAAAGTCCTTCGTAAGGATTTTATGTTAAAGATTGATTAATAATTATTAATCTCAGTTATTGGATGGTACATGTTAAAAAATATTTAACCCACTAACATATCCAACTGTGAAAGGAGGCATTTGTGTTTTTTTTTTTTGGTCGAAATCAAGTTTCATTGAATAGAAGGTCAAAACCAGATTACGTCAAAATGAACTCAAATAATTGAGTTCACACAAAATGCAATACAAATAGACACAAAGCCCACTACGAATAAAACTAACAAAATGCATAAAGCACACATAAAGACATAAGGCCCACTTAGAGGCCAAAAGCCCACATAACTGCAAAAAGCCCACACATGGCAAAAGCCCACAAAACACAACACAACATTAGGAAACCCTAACACTGTTAACAGGTATGTGCCGCACAATCCTACAACCACAAGCTGCGCCACCATAGCAAGCCGACAACCACCAAATAGAAACCAGTAACCAACAGAAAATGGTGGTGAGCAAGTCACCCAAGCTACACCTAGTAGGAGTAGCACTACCATAATCCAAGCAATAAGTGCTATTTTCACTTTAAGGGCATCCCAAACTCCATCAGTTCCACCAAGGATAGACAGCGGAAGAAAAGGTAGAGATCAGGGAAAGAGAAGAAAAAAGGGAGAGGAGGGGGGACGAAGGAGAGAGGAGGAGAGGGAAACAGAGAAGAAAGAAAGGGGGAGAAGAGAGAGAAAAAGAACCAAAAAGAAGGAGGAGAAGGGGAGGAAGAGAGGAAATGAGGACCAAGGGAGGCAAGAAAGGAAGGGGAGAAGGGTCGGTGACCACTTCCCTCCTAGCGGCACTAGAAGAGAGGGGGCTAGGGTTAGGGGAAGTTTGAGAGCTGAACTGTTAGTTAATCGTGGCATATGGATTTAGGGTTCAGTCAATTGGAAAACAGTTCAAAGAGTCATAAAGGGCAAAAATAAGTTTTCTAATGAATCAACTCATTCTATCAGTGATTCTTGTCTGCACTGTTGGAAAAACATTCTATCAGTGATTCTTGTCTGCACTGTTGGAAAAACATTCTATCAGTGACTAATTAAATAATATATATTTAACATAAATTTAAATATAACGTATGAATTTAATATAGCAACAATAGTGTTATATTAACAGATAAATATGATTTACAGAAAAGAAAAATGTAATCAAATTCACTGACTTGTATATGAGATAGAGGCTTGCAGATTCATGCAATGTCCTAAAGAAAGTATTTCACTCATTCTCATTGCTTGAAGTTCTATAGGTGCACTACTACAAAAATCGAAATAGACGACGGTAATCCACCGTCGTGTATTCGGTTCTTCAACCGTCGTAAAATCGAGCGACATCTTTTGATGCATAAAACCACGACGGTAAATCCCCATCGTCTATTATGTGTAAAGACGACGCTTTTACTCAAAACCGTCGTCTATTATATGTAAATAGACGACGCTTTTACTCAAAGCCGTCGTCTATTATTAAGTAAAGACGACGGTTTTTTTTATAAAAAGGGTCGTCTATTATGAAGTAAAGACGACTCTTTTTATATGAAAATGGTCGTCTATTATGAAGTAAAGACGACCCTTTTCATATAAAAAGGGTCGTCTATTATATGTAAAGACGATGGTTTTTTTATAAAAAGGGTCGTCTATTATTAAGTAAAGAACTATGTTTTATTATATCCAAAGACGTCGGTTTTGTTAAAAAGTCATCATCTATTAAATGTGAAGACGACGATTTCTTGAAATATTGTCGTCTATTAACTCTAAGACAACGATTTTTAATAAAACCGTCGTTGATTGTATATAAAAAGACGTTATGGTGTTAAAAGAGGTCATTGATAATATATACAGATGACGGTTTTTCCAATAAAACCATCGTTTTATTATCTTTAGTTTTTTGAAGAGTCAATAGTTATTACATAGTCAACCAATCTTTATTCTATTACATACATACTTCCTACCTATAATTAGAAATAACGAAGCTCACAAATTCTACTAATTTGATTTTAACTTCATCAATTTGTTCTTGGGTTGACTTAGCTCTGCCTTCTTGCACATTTTCCAAGTTGTTGGTGTCGGAAAAGGAAAGATCTGCACGAAAGAGACCCCAATACTCTTAAACATAAACTTGTTTAGCAGTAACCTAACCTTAGCAAAAAGATCTATGCAGCTCTAGAATGACAGCAGAACACAATTGGCATAATTGGCAAAGTACCTGTTCTTGTGGTGGCACCATAACAAATGAAAAATCAGAGATTCAGAAAATTAACAATGAAATTCCAAAATAATTAAAGTAAACAACAAAAACAAAAAGTATTTTGGACCTGATGATGTTGTCGGTCCAAAAACAAACGGATCTAGTGAGGGATGGGTATGTTTTGTCTCATCTTCTTCGTCAGCTTCTTCTTGATTACGAAGGCCTTGTGGGACAGCTGTGCATATTTATAAAAAACCCAAATGAGAAACTCACTTAAATCCCACGAAATTAGCACAATACATGAACAAACATATATATATATATATAGACCGATTTCCACAAGTCTTTCTAGATCAAGTCGCTGAGTTTGATGAGCGAGTTGAGTGCCTGAGAGCGAGATCTTCTTTGAAGAAAATGAAGGTCGAGATCTTTCAAATCAAACCTTTCAACCAACTTTGATTCTCAAATACAAAACCTCCCTCTACATCTTATGGATTTGCGAAGACCTCAATCTCTCAACTCCTTCATTGATATCGATTTTTTGATGATTTTGTAGAGAGTTTCATGAGGGTGTTTTAGAGAGTGCAGGAGGGTTTCAAGGAGGGAGAGATAAGGTTTTCAGAGACGGGGGAAAATCTGAAAATTTGTCGAGCGCGAATTCACTTAAGTAGCCTTTTTTTAGCGTGTTTTAAAAGACGACGCTTGTTAATGAGAGATAAGGTTTTCAAAGACGGGTGAAAATTTGAAAATTTGTCAAGCGCGAATTCACTTAAGCGGCCATTTTTTAGCGTGTTTTAAAAGACGACGCTTTTATAAAAAAAACGTCATCTTAACATATAATAGACGACCCTTTTTTTAAAAAACCGTCATCTTTACTTCACAATAAACGACCCTTTTTTATAAAAAAAACCGTCATCTTTACTTCATAATAGACGACCCTTTTCATATAAAAAGGGTCGTCTTTACTTAATAATGGACGACGGTTTTTATATAAAAAGGGTCGTCTTTATTTCATAATAGACGACCATTTTCATATAAAAACCGTCGTCTTTACATATAATAGACGACCCTTTTTTTATTTATACTTTCATTAAATACAACATAAGATTTTGTGGTATCCACTAGTGTAAATATTTTAAATTGAAGATCAAATTGAGTCATTGTATTCATATAGGGTCAAGGAGTGTAGCTGTAAAAAATCATCAAAATCGGAGTTAAAATAACCGTTAAATCTTGATTTTTCGTTTATAACCGTCGAAATGTTTTGTCCCGTTACTTGATCTCTGATTTTTTTTTTTTCCGATTTTTGGTGTATATGATCTCGATGTGTAAACAAACAAGTTCGACGGTTGGATTGTTGAAATTAGTTTCGTAGAATGCGTATGCCATCAAAACAATATATTCACTAACAATTAAGAGTTTATTTATACTTTTATTAAATATAACATAAGATTTTGTGGTATCCACTAGTGTAAATATTTTAAAGTGACGATCGAATTGGTTCATTGTATTCATATAGAGTCAAGGAGTGTAGCTGTAAAAAATCATCAAAATCAAAGTTGAAATAACCGTTGAATCGTGATTTTTCGTTTATAACCGTCGAAAATTTTGTCATATTACTTAATCTCTGAATGTTTATTTTTTTTCTGTTTTTTGGCGTATATGATCTTGAAGTGTAAACAAACAAATTTGACGGTTGGATCGTTGAAACTAGTTTCGTAGAATGCGTATACCATCAAAACAATATATTCACTAACAATTAAGAGTTTCTTTATACTTTTATTAAATATAACATAAGATTTTGTGGTATCCACTAGTGTAAATATTTTAAATTGATGATCGAATGCAGTCATTGTATTCATATAGGGTCAAGGAGTGTAGCTGTAAAAAATCATCAAAATCAGAGTTGAAATAACCGTTAAATCTTGATTTTTCGTTTATAACCGTCGAAATGTTTTGTCCCGTTACTTGATCTCTGATTTTTTTTTTTTTTCCGATTTTTGGCGTTTATGATCACGATGTGTAAACAAACAAGTTTGACGGTTGGATCGTTGAAACTAGTTTCGTAGAATGCGTATGCCATCAAAACAATATATTCACTAACAATTAAGAGTTTATTTATACTTTCATTAAATATAACATAAGATTTTGTGGTATCCACTAGTGTAAATATTTAAAATTGACGATCGAATTGGTTCATTGTATTCATGTAGGGTCAATGAGTGTAGCTGTAAAAAATCATCAAAATCAGAGTTGAAATAACTGTTAAATCTTATTTTTTTTTAAAACCGTCATCTTTACTTCATAATAGACGACCATTTTCATATAAAAAGGGTCGTCTTTATTTAATTATAGACGAACCTTTTTATAAAAAAACCGTCATCTTTACATATAATAGACGACCCTTTTTATATGAAAAGGGTCGTCTTTACTTCTTAATAGACAACCATTTTGCATATAAAAAGGGCCGTCTTTACTTCATAATAGGCGACCATTTTCATATAAAAAGGGTCGTCTTTACTTAATAATAGACGACCATTTTCATAAAAAAACCGTCGTCTTTACATATAATAGACGACCCTTTTTATATGAAAAGGGTCGTCTTTACTTCATAATAGACGACCATTTTCATATAAAAAGGGTCGTCTTTACTTAATAATAGACGACCCTTTTTATAAAAAAAACCGTCGTCTTTACATATAATAGACGACCCTTTTTATATGAAAAGGGTCGTCTTTACTTCATAATAAACGACCATTTTGCATATAAAAAGGGTCGTCTTTACTTCACAATAGACGACCATTTTCATATAAAAAGGGTCGTCTTTACTTAATAATAGACGACCCTTTTTATAAAAAAAACCGTCGTCTTTACATATAATACACGACTCTTTTTATATGAAAATGGTCGTCTTTACTTCATAATAGACGACCCTTTTTATAAAAAAAACCGTCGTCTTTACTTAATAATAGTATAGCCGACCGATTTTGAGTAAAAGCGTCGTCTATTTACATGTCTTTACCAATAAAAGGACACTTGATTTTTAAAAGACGACGCTTGTCATACCTGCTGTCGTTGTTTTCTGGTCAGATTTTAACTCTGAAGAAAAGCTTTTTAATAAGACGACGCTTTTTTATTTGTGTGCGTCGTTATAAAAAAATTCTCAACAGTATCTCCATTTTTTAGTTGTTTAAGTCACTTATCCACGACGGTTTTTTGTTACCGTCGTCTTTTTAAAAACAACAACGGTTTTTTGTTCTACCGTCGTCTTTTGCCCTTTTTGTAGTAGTGGTGATTGCCTCTTGTGATTTAACAATTTGTATTCTAAGTCCTAGCCCTAGGACTTAGAATTTAGCAAACTTGTATATTTCCCTCTCTTCAAGAATATGAATGAATGTGCATCTTAATGCTTATGTGCAAAACTTTGGGGCTATTCTAATTTAAATAGGCCTTTGAAACCTTTTCAAAAACGGTTACAACTTACAACGGTTAAAAAGAGTATTTTAAAATAAAATGAATTTAATTATTTATTTAATTCGAATGTGAGACTCAAGTTCATAACAAGAATGCGTCCTCTGGCCTTCCAATGATTGACAACTACTAGTGTGTCCTTTTCAAGTTCTGTTTTTCATTCAAACTCCAACATGCATCAATTCACAATGCAAATTTTGGCCAATATACTGTTGTGTCTTGCTTAATTGATACAAGAACTCAAGAAACCTGAGCTTTATACTTCCAAGCATGTAAAAGAAAGAAAATACTTGATCATGGCATGCTTGTTTATAATACACATTAAGATGCAAATAAGATAAGAAGACAATAAGAGTGATTTATAGATTTTGGTTTCGAGGTTTTTGCCTTCCTGGTTGATGTATTATTTAGCTTTTTAACCTTCGGTTTGGTACATATGCATACTTTTTATGTTTAATACAATCTAAGGGGTCGTTTGGTATCCTATTCAAATAGGGAACTCAAAAACTTTGATTTTTCTTAAAAACAAGGAGTTCTTAAATCTATTTTTAAGATTCAAAAACTTGTTTGGTATCCAACTTGAAAACTGTTTTCAAATCTTAAAAATGTGAGAACTTGTGGGTTGTTAGAAAAAAACTCAAAAAAACAGATATTTTTTGTTTTTAATAATTGGGGTGTTTTTTAGTTGTTCTTGAGTTTTCGTTTTTAAAAATAGGGCTACTAAACAGGTTTTCTTTGTTTTGGACTCAAATTTTGTTTTTGAGTTTAAAAAGTTGGATTCAAGTTGAATACCAAACAGGCCCACTGCAAAGTGTTTTATTTGTCGTTCACGTTTTTTTTTTCTCATTTGATAGGTAACCCTTGAGATCTTTTTTTATTTTTTGATACTAGCGATATTAAGAGAGAGGGGAATCGAATTTAAGGCCTCGGGTGCAAGAGTTAAATGTCTTGAGCTACAAACCCCTTAACTCTCCAAGCAATTAATGGCATCAATTGTAGAAATTGTAATCGACTCATGTTCAGTTTGGATTTCCAGCAGTTGATCAGGGTGACTCATAGAAAAACACAATTGAGCAAACTAGTATCCACATCTAGTTCTATCTTGGAGTCTCTAAACAACGTGTGTAAATTAATTAGATTTATATGCACTGTTTGGTCCTTCTAGTGGGTTTTGAAAATTCAAACAATATTTACAGCAGATTTTCATGCGTCCTTCTTGGTTGGACTTTTGCCCTCTTCATGATATCATATATTCACAGCAGATTTTTAAGAACATCATACATTCATTGATGCGAACGTCATATTATTCAAGAACATAAAAAAGAGAGTATGACAGTGTCTTCACCATAGAGGAAGATATTGTACAAATATATATATATATTTGTATACATTTGATAAGAGGCATAAAAGGGAGATTAGATTAGATATAAAATTTACAAGGAAAGAAAGCAGACAAGCAAATGAAATAAACACAGAGAAAAAGAGCACGGAACCTCTTTTATCTCATAGCTAGCTACATTCTATATAATTAACATAGCTTTTTATTTCTTGATGTTGAGGTTAATTAGTTAAAGCCATTTCTCATGAACTCCTTTCCCGATCTACCTTGGCGTGTGACAAATTCGGTAGTGATTTCATGTGAAGTATTTTTCTGCTAAAAGGCATGAACCAGCAGAGCTGGCGCTGCTGAAACTTGAACGTTTGGGTTGATTTCTTCATTCTCCTCCTCTTCATCTTCCTCTACTTCCCACATGAAGCTAGCGTAGGACCCCAACACCATGCTGCATATACACATTCATAATATAGTTATACATTAAGAAAAGTATTGACTTGTAATTTTAATTTTGAGTTTCCAGTCTGATCATGGAATATATGTTTGTTTGGTTGACAAGAAAACTACGTTCAACAAAAAGAAAAAGTTTCCAAATCGAACAAAATTTCTTGCACTTTGTTCAATCAAACTCGGCTATGCAAAAACGAGTAATGTTACAAACATCAAATTAAACCTCAAAATTTTGGATCTAACTAACAATTGATGTGATTGTATTTCATTTTTATTATCATTTGGAAGTTTGGATCTCATTTACCATCCAATTTGTCTCTCTTTGCCAAAACTTGGTAGTAATCTGCGATAATGTATCGATATCATTGTCGTAAACAAGATCTATCGACATCTTAACAGAGTCTAGACTCGCTCGACAACATAAAAGTACGAGTCTAGACTTGAACTTGGGTGCAACGGTACGGGCTCACTGCCTTGGCCAACCGGGCAAACCCGCGTTTTCATGTAACTTGTATATTTTTAACAACCAAGCAAAGATAGATAAAAAAAAAACATACCAATCGTCAGGGGAAGCAGAAACGGCCTGCTCATAGTAAGACTTAGCTCTCTCCTCGTCTCTGTGCGTCTCCCAGATAAGCTTTGCGTACAGCGACAACAAGTCGCCATCTCCAGGGCTCGCCAATATGGCTCTGCAATAGCACTCTTCAGCTCCCGCCACATCATTCTCCACCTTCAATCATCCAATTTCACATAAAATCGAAAGTCAAATTTCATTTCCTCGCTAATTTTATTACCACAAAACTATAATTAATTTAATTAATTACCTCATGCAAGAATTTTCCGTAGTTTCTCAGAAGCAGAGGATCACCGGGATTTGACTTTAGCATTTCCTGATAATAATCTCCGATCTTTTTCTGCTCGCCTTCGTCGACGGTCGACAAAGCGTTGACTCCACGATCTCCGCCGGGAAACCGCAGCTCCTCCTCCGGAAAAGAGTTCGATTCCGCGGGAAAATGGGTCTCCGATTGGAGAATATCGGTATCCGATCGGAGAATGTCGCTCTCCGACATAGCTCTCCGGAAAATTTTATCTCTCGGGCGATTGACGTTGAAATGAAGAGAGATCCTTGGAGATCCGACGGTGCTCCTCGCGCCGGAGAAAACGCTGGACAGCGAGTCATTTCGGGAGAGGGACACTCTGGGCGAACCGGGCAAGGTCGGCGACTGGGCCAAAATCGAACCGGTTTGGATCATTATAGCTACCATAACTGCTTAATGAAGCTTTTGTTTTGCTTACTTTTTCAGTGTTGAGCAAAGTGAGAGTTTATGATTTCTGCTTTTTCGTGGAGTTCCGTGAAGGCGTATATATAGTTCGTCTTCTGCCGTTGGATGCGCTGACGGAGTTGACTTGGGGTCCTACGAGATGAGGACACGTGTGGTTGTGCACGTGAGGGTGGCTAGTGAGTAGGCAAGTCCGATGGAATAGGCGGGAAGAGCGTGATCGGGTAAAATGAACGAAACTAAGCGGTGTGTTCAGACCAAAAAAAAAAAAAACTAAGCGGTGTGTCAAGTCTCAAGTGCCTAGTGCAGGTGTCGGGACAAATCTTGTGGGTCCCATTTGTACGGACTTAAACCATTTTTTTCTTGTCCAAACAGCTTACTCAAATGATATGCCATGTTGAAAATCTAAGCAGATGATTCGAATTCATTACGTTATCAAATAATACTGCAATTTAGTAACGCAGCAATTTGGTGTTAGTAGCAGTTTAAAAGTTCAAACTTTTTGGTTTATTTTCTTTTTGATTCTCAAGTTAATCGCTATATTTACGCAGCTAATTTTTGTATGAATCTGCAAGCCTCTATTTCATAATCTTGATCTTGAGGCTTAAAGTAGACATGGAGTGTATTTTGTTAATTCTAGTGGTGCCTTTACATGAGAACTACATTTGGATTGCCAACTATGGTTGATAGAAACATACGACGACATTTTTCAAGACACAAGTATATGTTTTAAGTAACGTTACAACGTTGGAAGTGATAGGTATTATAAATTGCAATTGCATGTAAGGGGATTTTGATTAAATAGTGTCACAATACCATGAGCTGCTTATGTGCAAGGAACTTCAATCACTTATAAAGCTCAGTTTCGGTAAACAGATTTATGTTAAAATATAGGAGGGAGATTCATACCTTAAACATGTTCGAATATTTCGAATATAAGTATCACTTAACCAAGAACTAATTGATGCAAATTTACTGTGTATTAAGAGAAACAAAGTAAACCATGCATTGATTTTTAATCGATGAGAACCCAATGGCAACGGGACAGAGACAGGAATCCCATCCTAGATTGTCCACCTCTATAATGAAAAGTAACTGAAATACCACGTTAGGAATCGGTGATGCCCCATACGGTTTGGCCGCATACGGTTTGGCATAGTTTCTGTGGTCCCATCCCATCCCCCGGGCCATGCTGTTTTAGTAAGGCCATGCTGTTTTAGTAAGGGACAAACCACTAAATTAAAAAGACACTTTCTCAAATTTATTAAAATTAAAAGATAATTAAAAAGTTAATAAAGCAACGGAGTCTATTCTAGTAAAAAATAATTTTGATTTGCAGATCAGTGGTCGTGATTCGAATTCTATAAAACCTTGATAATGTATGTATGAAAAATCCCATTTTCCATGCAGTTTAGACTATCGTTTGTAAACCTTGTATTAAAAACGGAAAAGCCAAAAAAAACGATGGGTTTGCTTCTTTAACCTATACCGTAAATTGTTTGCAAGAAATAGGGATCCATCCTCCTGTGCCCTTTATTTTTCTGTCTCTTTTGTTCTTTTCTTCCCCACTCATTCCCTTTTATTTTATAGATATTTATAAATAAACCCAATCATAGACATGTATTTATAAAAAAACTCAAATACTATTTAAACATAGAAACACACCCAAAATCAACCCCACAATCAACAATTGTATATTTTTTGGGTGTGTTTATAAATGAGTTTTGAGTGTGTATAATGATGGATTTTGGGTGTGTTTATAAAGTGTTTTGGGTGTTGGGTATTTTTATAATTTCAGCCCCCATTTTTGGTGTTTTAGTGAAACTTCCTTCATTTTATGGGTCGGAACCCACTCATTCCCAATACACTGCAATACTGCTTTTCACTCTCATCCACGTACCCCACGTTTATACTCCACGTGGAGTTATGGTCCCAATGTGATATCATGTGATAATTTCCCCTAGTTTGGTACAATGCCACGTGTGCTATATGGCAATTCCTAAGCAAAATGATGATCCTTGCTAAAGCCGAACACTAAGAGCATCTCCAAAGATGTTCGCAAATGAAATAAGTAAAATTGTATTAACAACCTAGGCAATGCAAGTTTATAAATTATTATTATATTATTTATTTTTATCTTTTATATTTACTATTATATTTATAAAAAGTAGGTGAAATAATGGAGATGATATTTTATTATAAAAAGTAAGTGGAACCTGATATACATATTTAATTTAAAGCATGTAATATTACCTTATTGGAGAGAGTATGTATATTTTGCCTACTCATTTGCCTTTTCTCTTGGAGCATGAAAATGCTGATGAGACAAGGCAAATGAGGCTTGCCTACTCTTTTACCTCTTCCTTTGGAAATACTTTAATGACTGAGGTAGTAATTCTAAGTAGCAAACCTTTTCAGGTTAGTTCGTTAGGACAATGAGCTCCCCCCCCTTCATCCAAATTCAAATCTCACTCTCTATAAAATTAGATTAATTTAGTGTATAATACAACTTTTGTTAAAAAAATATAAAAAAAACAGCAAACCTTTGATAAGTCTGAAAGAACATTTTTGGAGGTATGGTTCATTATATCCTTTCATGTTAGGTTTATGTTTTATGGTATATGAATGAAATTAACTTATATCGTTGAGCTTTGTTATATCTAAAATTTAGAAAGTAATTTATTTTTGGGAGTTTCACTAAAACACCCAAAATGGGGGCAGGAATTATAAAAAAACCCAACACCCAAAACACTTTATAAACACACCCAAAATCCATCATTACACACACTCAAAACCCATTTATAAACACACCCAAAAAATATACAATTGTTGATTGTGGGGTTGATTTTGGGTGTGTTTCTATGTTTAAATAGTATTTGGGTTTTTTTTATAAATACATGTCTAGAATTGGGTTTATTTATAAATATTTTTAGTTTGAAAAGTAACAACAACAAAGTGACTGTCGACAAAAGTTAATCCCTCATTTTTTTAATCTTGATTTGAATAATCACGCACAAAGAAACCTCGACACTTGGTTTGTCAATTGATAAGGGCACAGACGACAAACGAGCGAAAATATTGGCCGATGTTTTGGTAAAATACCCACAGAAAATGTCGGCTCGCCGTTTTGCAAATAGTTCAAGTGGTTAACCGCTAGGTAAAGCAGGCACGTTTGGGTCTACCAGTTTCTCCTTCAAGATATTTTTGACATTAAGCTAAACTTTACTCCCACCATGATGCGAGTTCGAATTAAAACAAAACAAATGCACCTTATCTGTTATATCAAGCTGAAGAAAAAGGCAAGAAAGATTGGTCGGCTTTTTAATGGTACATGTCAAAATCGATCTAATCTTCTTTTTCTCAAGTGGTTTATCTTTTCGTTTCTTTTTGAAAAAGTCTCCCCGATTCATGATAAGCATCAATTAATCAAGCATTCTTTTTTTAATTAGGAGTGTCTTTTTTTCTTTGACAATGTCAGATTATGATAGCCAGTATTTGCTCCTTCGTCGTCTTCAGCCAGGTCTTTGGCAACACATGATTTAATTATTCGAAGTGCTTATCTTATCATGCTGGTATATTATATACGTCGGCAATCTATATCTAACCAGTAATTAATTAATTTAGTAACTTAAACAAAATCTATTTAACCTAAATATACGGTTGATGTATACAATTAACCCATTCAACCATATTTTCGCTCACTACTTTAACCCAAGGTGTACTCTCACCACCCTTTTCAACACTTGACATGTGTCTCTTGGCATAATCATTGTTAACTCTTTACTTGTATTTATGAAACCATGATTATGTCAATAGACACGTATCAAATGTTAAGAATGGTGGTGATGATACACATTTGTTAAAGTGGTGAGCAAAAATGCCCCATTCTACCTAAATGATTTAACAAACAGGTTATACAGATCATGTCGTATTACTTGTGTAATTAACGGGTTCTCGAACCTTTACATTTAGCATTATATATGCATTTAAAGGAATCTTAACCATTTGATTAATCTTATGGCTAAGATTAAACCACATCCGAAAATTTGTATCAAGTTAAAAACTCACCTTATGTATTGTATCAATCACCCCCTATCATCATCAAGATTGTCCCACAAGCATATACTTCTGTATAATATGAATATAGTGATTTTGGTGAATAGCGGTGGACAACGGCAAGTTGGCCATTGGTCGCACAACCGACAATGAAGGTTTTGTAGGTGCTCCTGAGATATTACTTGTTTTTCTCCATAGATTTGAATAAAACCAGCGGCATGCACACAATTTCCCCTCTAAGATGTGATGTTTGAAATTAATTATGTTTCAATCATGAAGGACCGTTTCAGATAAATTCTTCCATGTACTCGGGGGTATCTTCTCAAGTCCAATATCCAATTGAATATTTAAGTTTTCACAAATTCTTCATTGTCGGGTTAAAGAATAGTTAATTTGATTTTCCTGCAAATGAGGATTAGATAGAAAATATAGTAAATTGAGCTTAGACTCATAAAATTCATTTTTAATCACCTACAACCCTTTCCTTTATTTTTCTATTTAAAATACCCAATTTTTTCAAATAAAACCGAATAACTAGGATCCAAGTAAGCAAGTTACCTAATCTAGCTTAAAATCTGATTTATTCTATTTTTTGGATTCCAAAACTAACTCTATTTACAAGTTAATGTGTTATATGGGGTTGTAACTAATGACATAGGTTAAATTTGGAAAGATCTTTAAATAGTTGTAATGGATTTAGGAATTAATACATAAATCTACAAGCAATGCATAGGGTGAGTTTTCAATTTAATACAATTTTGCAATTTGGTTGATGTGGCTAAATCTTAGCCGTAAGATTAATTAAATGGTTAAGATTTCTTTAAATGCGTATAAATGCACATATATTAAATGCAGAGGCTCGGGATCCTAGTCTTGTTCGGATTGGACATCCCTCACTCATTTAATTAACAAGTTGCAATCAGGTTAGGCATTTTAACCCGTTTATTACCTCGCGCGATACCAACCCAACCCATTCCCACCCCTACTCAAACAGGCCAGCTACCCCTATTGTTTACTCTCAATCTCCATGTATATAATATGCATCCGAATCAATGAAAACTAAAATTGGGTATCAAATTATTTTTAAGCCTTCATCTTTATTCATATAAGGAGCAAAATAATTTGTAGTTCTTAGTCCCAAGTGTTTCATGTTACACAAATGTCCCAAAACATTGAAAAGGTATAAGGATCTTTATAACAGGCAACATAGAAAAATATCAACTACAACGTTGGAACCTGTAGCCCTAGTTGTAGACCATTTAACTCCACACTCGGGCGAGTCGGCACCCATTTTCCCTTCGATCTCTTTTACACCCAACAAAGTAAATAAAAACATTTTAAAAAAAATAAATCCACTATAATACATTGATTTAATCTTTTAGGGGTTGCCCACGATGTGTAAAACCAGCAGCACCTGGTAATCAGCCCCAAAAAGCTACGCTCAGAAATTCAAGAAAATATCCATACTATCAATCAGGCTTCCGGCAAATCAGACTGACAGCTCTATGAGTACATGGATGTACCTGATATTTCAAGTATATGAGTTTTTCTCATATTAATTCTGCTAAATATTTCAAGTCTAACACTGCACATAGACATTTCACATCCGTATACAGTTCTTCATGATCCTCAAAATTTAAATTTCAAGATAATATTCTACAGTTGATCAGAAAGATATCACTTTTGTAACATTGACTGTAACCTTATATGTCAGCAGCATTATTACTTACATCAGTATGACAGTATCCATGTTAGCATGGTTATCAAACTAGTCAATAGCAGGCATTCGTTGTTAGAACTAACAAGTTGTTAATGATTTGTCGGGCAGCTCGGAAGTTAACAGGTTAGGATGTAAGGCTGGCCATGCTAACCCTTATAACGTGAAAGGAATAACCTGTTTCAGTTCTTTGTTAAATACTCCATTTACACGTACTGCCATTGCCAGCCTTAAACTGGAAGCTTATCCTAATCTGTCAACTACTTACCTTCTAAAAGCTAATACATGACACTAACTAGCTTCACAATCATGCTAAAAGGAATAATGAAGTCAACAATAATGCTACACGTAAGGTTGCTGTACTTTATTGTTCAGATCTTAGTATTTAGAATGATACGATAAAAAAATAAACAAAGTATATAGTATTGTTCAATAAAGTTTACTAACCTCTAAAGACCAAGTCACTGATTCTTCTTTAGCTTGGGTGTGGAAGAAGATGACCTAAGATCTTGACTAGAACTTCTAATTATGAAAATAAGTGTTTCTACGAGCATGCTAACTACCAATCCAAGAATGCCTCCAGCAGCATTCTGAAACAAGAAAATAAGAGTGCCATTAACTTCTGTAACACTAGAAAAAGTGAAAGACACAAAAGAACTTTTAGATAAATAAAAATCCAGCAATAAACCACCAAGGCTAAAATAACCAAGAAACCAAAAAAGAAATTCACAAATGGAAAATGGTCTATTGGAGACACATACCATCACGGGACTGTGGTTAAACAAGGCTCTGAATGCAGCATATCCTACCAAATAGCCGGTAAACATAGTCACCACAACATGTAAACCTGTAGAAGTTTTTGACTGAGTATCATCGGAACATCCAATACATATTTTCTAAGAAATGATCTAAAATAAACACAAAATTTACAGAACATAGAGAACAAAAAGGGTGAAACTAAAAAGAGTATAAATCAAGCATTACTAGAGGGCAAGCAAAAAAATTTAAACCACAGTAATAGATGCATTAAAATATATGAAACCACCCAACTCTATTTGAAAATAAGCAGAATAAAATTCAAAAGGGTTTAATTTAAATGCAAAGAGAGTTTGAAATATGCATGAAAACTATATTAAAAAATTCCCAAAGAAAAATGTTTCCAACGAAGCAAATCTTCTTGGCCAGGGAGCCTGCACTGCCTTCAATCCAGTTTCAAGTTTCAACTAAAGCATAAAGAAAATCTTCTACTCCCCCTTCTCATTTTGCAATATCTGCCACTGGGAATAAGATAATGGCAAGCAAAAATTAAACTGCAATATGATACAAGCCATTAAAATGTCTCGCTAATATACACGAAAGAAAAGTAAAAAAATTTGATTTCATCATACAAGTGCTAACTGATAAGAGTGACCACACTGCCAAAAAACACGAAACCTCCAGTCAACTTCTGCAACATAATTCCTTAAGCTTATGAAAACATCTAGATTTGCTATTAAGACAGAAAACTCAACAAGTGCCAAATGCAACAACAAAAACACTAAGAACATCATACAACATTTTTTTTCCCGTACTTATGCATGCTTGGCATCATAAACATCACAAGTTTGGTACTGCAATTTGTTTGACCTTTGCATGAAAATCGAACAGACATCCTACCTTTGGTGCAATCAAGAGTCAAGACCAATGTTGACAAAAAAAAAAAGGAGTCAAGACCAATGAGCAACATTTACATGCAATCAATTACCATATGAAATTCAAAGCGTCCCCGCATTTTTTGCATACAAAACAACCATGCTCCCTTCACTCCAATTGTCATAACTCTAGAATTTCAGAACAACCAAAAAGTTGATTGAAATACGAAGCAACATTCTTATATCATGTCATATTCCAGTAAACCAACTAGTATCAACCATCTCACTTCCAAACTGTTCATAGTTTGGCCTCCCTTCCCCTCAAATGCGTTCACATAAAAATTGATTGCCATCTGTGGACCAATCAATACTACAAATTGAAACTCTTTTCAATATGTCCATTGAATTTACAATGGAAAAGGGTATCCATGGTCACAAGTAATAGCATTCTGAACCAAGCAGTAAAATATCATGTAAGATATGTATAAACTCTTTAATCTTACCAAAGCCCAATTGATCCTTGTAAGAAGAGAAAGGCTCATTGGTCTCTTTCTTAGGTGTAATATCCTTCACAAGTTCTGCATATGCATTCCTCTCCAGAATTTCAGCCAGCTTCTGAAGTCTAGCCTTCAACTCCTCACTCTAAAACACAATAAGAACAATCAACTTTACATTTCATTTGTAATCCCCAGAAATTAGAGGCAAACAAGAAAAAGAAAAAAGGGTAATATGCTGTTTTGTGTCCTCACCTTTTCTCTGGGTTTGGGGCTGGTGAGGACGAACTCGGATCCGGAGAAGAGTTGGACCAATTGGGGCCGGGTGGAGGCATTGGACGCGAGCCAGAGAGCTCGGAGAGACTTGTACGGAACATTGGGTTTGGAGGAGAGATTGGAAGCGATTTGCTGGAGTTCCTGAGAGAGGTGTGGGTCTGTGGAGGCTGAGGTGAGGAACGAGAGGATGGGTTCGGTGGTGGAGACGACCAGTCCCGGTGGGTTTGTGTGGTCACTGCTCATTTTCCTGGGAAATTCTTTCCGTTTCTCGGGGTTTCCGGGAAAATTTTCCTAACGATATTGGTGGGTTGAATTAGTTCCTCTCAAATCAAAGTTTGCCCATTTTCCATTTACCCATCTCTCCCATCTCACACTATTGCCACATGTCCACTTGCTTAACACAAATTAATCTCCACTTCCTATATACTGCGAACTCTAAATAATAAAAAGAAATAAAAACAGAAAAATAGATAATTAAAAAAACCAGCAAATAAAACCAAAAGGGAAGAGAGATTGCTACCTGACGAAGAAGAGGGCTAAAACAAAGCTTCCAATGGCTTCCCCAGAGACTTCAAAAGTAGAGAAATTGAATCAAACGGTTGATTTATATTTTTCCAAACAGTGCTGCAGCTGCGGAAAATTAAACACGCAAAAAAGTGAGCAAAACCCAAATCAAATCTCAAATCAGCTTCAATCAATTCCAACCCAAAACCCGAAATTCCCAATCAAATAATAAACCATCAAGCGCCAAAGTGAGATGAGAGAGGATCTGAAGCGCGCCCTTTGCTCATGCGATGAACAAGACGAAGAGAGTTAGAATTATGGGCCTGTCTGTCAGAGAAAATATTGGGTTCAAGTTGAAAAGCATGGACCGACCCAAAAGATTTGACCTTTTTTCTGGGTCAAAATGGACCCAAGATTTGACTACAGTTCTAATCCTACCCAATCCAGGTATTAAATTCCTACCTAGGAGTCATCATTAGGCCCGTGAGCCCATGGGTTGATGGGAGCCCGCCCGACCCATAGAGAAAAAGCCCTGTCAGGCTTATTATGGGCCATGAGTCTGCCCAACCGAGGCCGTTATGGGATATGGGTCGGCCCGTTATTGAGTGGGCATGACTTGGGGCTTGGATGTTTAAAATAGGCCCGTTGGGCCTAATCTGGTTCTGCCCGATGGGCTTTTAAAGTCTGGTCCATGGGCTAGACTTGGGCTTTGAATTTTTTTTAAAAACCCGGCCCAACCCAGCCAGTTATTTTCTGTCTCCTCTTGAAAGTCCGACCCAACCCGACCCAAGCCCATTAAATTTGCCCAAGGCCTATTCTTACCTGGGCTATTCTCTGGTGGGAACGTCATTTTGCGAACCTCTAAATCAGAACACCGTTGGATCAAATCTGACGGATGATAAGAAGCAAGTGTAACTGAAAGTGGGTAAAACCATACCACTGGAATGTGGCTTCCTCCCTCCAAAACAAACGCATTGTGCTCTTGAAGACCACAATATCTCCCTCCAAAAAAAGTTGTGTTTCTCTGTCTCTATTTGTGTCTCTCTCTCTCTCTCTCTCAAAGAACATGGTTTTCTTCTTTTTTCTGATTTGCTATTTTGTTTGAGGAAAGAGAGCTGTTCAGTTTTCTGGTTTGGTGATTCAAATAATACAAAGCAAGGTATTATCCTGATGAGCACATGCACTGTAATTCATTTTGTGTTTTCATTTTTCTGGTTTGATGATTGTGTTCTGTGCAATTGTGAAGACTTGAGGACCCATCTGGTACCAAAAAAACTGGTGCGCGTAACACCTTGATAGAATCGTTGAGCACAGTCGAAACTAGCATTGACTTGGAGGAAAAAGTGTTGGAGCAAATCGGAAACTGGAGTCGTCGTTTGAAAGTGTTGGAGCAAACTGGAAACTAGCGTTAAGTTCGAATAGTTGAGAAGACGAAGATCGAATTTGTTTGGGGTTGTTGCTTCAAATCGACGACAATATCATATTTGTTGAAATTTAAAAGCTCAAAATCAATTACGAGGTAAGCCTCTATTTATACTTGAGAAATGTTTTGACCAAATATATGAGCATAATTTACGCTAGTTTGGATGTAGGTTGTTTAAAGTTTCAGTAGAGACTTCAAAAGGCCTCCTGGGTGTAGCATTTATATTCAGTAATAGGTTCATAGATTATTTAGTTTCAGACTCCACGATTTACTAATGTTGCATAGTCTAGTTGATATTTGTGGAAAATTTGAAGATCAAAATCACTTATGAGGTAATTGATATCTTGTATTTGTTAATTTTGGTATCCTGGAGGAAATGTTTTGACCAAATATATGGGCATAATTTACGCTATTTTGAATTAGGTTGTTTAAGGTTTCACTAGAGACTCCAAAATGCGTCTTATGTGTAGCACTTGTATTCACTAATAGTTGATATTTTTCATTTCAGACTTCATTATTTACTAACATTTGATAGTGTATTTGATATTTGTTGAAAATTTGAAGATCAAAATCACTTACGAGGTAACTGATATCCAATATTTGTTAATTAGAGCATACTAGAGGAAAATATTTGACCTTGCTTCCCAGAACGGGTTTGCAAATATTGTGATGGAAACGGATTCTAAGGTTCTAGTTGCTGGTGTTAATGGTAGTACTTTGAATCATGCCTGGTGTATCTTGCCCCTTTTGGAAGATATCCGTCGGCTCTGCCATAACTTCCGGGAGGTTCGCTGGAACTGGGTGTCTAGGATTGCTAATCGTGCTGCCCACACTGTGGCGTCGATAGGTTTTGAGTCTGTGGAACTGGAAAGTTGGGCCTATAGGCCACCGCAGTCTCTGGTTCATGTTTTGGTCTCTGATGGACTGCCGTGCCCTCCTAGCTAATCTGTCTAAGGTTGCAGTCTGAATGGGGAAAAGCTTCCTGCTGGTCTCTTTCGAGTCTTGTTTTGCTTTTCTTTTTTCAGTCTGCTTTTGTGAGGCTTTGCCTCCTTTTGTATGGTGGTCTGTAGTTGGATTGCTGTCTTAATAAACTGTTGCCTTTCGACCAAAAAAGAGGAAAATATTTGACCAAGTATCTGGGCATAATTTACACTAGTTTGGATGTGGGTTGTTTAAGGTGTCACTAGAGACTCCAAAAGTATTCTTAGGTAAAGCATGTGTATTCACTAATGATTCATAGAATATTTCGTTTCAGACTCCATTATTACTAAAGTTTCGATAGTATATTTGACATTTGTTGAAAATTTGATATTTCTATGTTTATATTTTGCATATAGTATTGTGATATTTGAAAGCTCTTTGAATGTATGTGGCAATATTATTATGATGGTAATATGATTTTCAGGGTTAAATTGCAAGAATTGTGAAATGGAGTATGAAGTACAGGTGACACCGGAAGTTAGTACGGAGTTCAAACCAAAACTAGGACTTGAATTTGATTCCCTTGAGGATGCATTGAAGATGTATAATCTGTATGCACTAAAAGCAGGATTTGGTGTTCGTTGTTCTACAACCAAAACGTCAAGTGTGACGGGGGAGATAATAAGGAAAGAATTTGTATGTTGTAAACAAGGGACAACCAATATTACAGGTAAGAAAAGAAGACGAGGATGGGTTCGAACTGGTTGCTTGGCTAAACTCGCTGTTTTGTTGCCATCTTTGAAGAACAAGTACATTGTTGTAGCCTTCAAGGAGGAACACAACCATGAAATGACAACATACGACCAAGTCCATTTGTTGAGATGCCACCGTAAAGTTACTGAGTCTGCAAAGGTATATAATGCATATCTTTCCAAAGTTAATATCCCGGTACATCAACAATTAAGCATTCTTGAGGTGCAAGCAGGTGGAATGGAAAATATTGGGTTTTTAAGGAAAGATGTCTATAATTACCAAAGAGACATGCGAGCAAAGGTGACTGGTCATGACGCAGATCTTCTTAATGAGCATTTTTTGCGTGAACAAGAAAAAAATGCATCATTCTATTTCAAGATAGAGGTAGATTCAGAAGGACGAATGGGTAATGTATTTTGGGCAGATGCAAGGTCAAGACGAGCTTATGGGAGTTTCGGAGATGTGGTGGTATTTGATACGACTTTCAACACCAACCGTTATGGCATGGTGTTTGCGCCTTTAATAGGTGTTAATAATCATCGTCAGACAATATTGTTTGGTTGTGCTTTCTTAACCAGTGAAAGCACAGAAGCATTTATTTGGTTGTTTGAGGAATTTAAGAAAGCCATGCCATGTGGGGCACCAAAAATGATCATTACTGATCAAGATGCAGCCATTGCAAAGGCAATTGCAGTAAGTCTCCCTACAACATTCCACAGATATTGCATATGGCATATAATGAATAAGTTGACTGAGAAAACCGGCATAGGAGAATGTTTTTTAGAGTTGTGCAATTGCATATGGGATATGGACACCAAAGAAGAATTTGATGCGAAATGGGACGAAGTTATCACAAACAATGGGCTGAAAGAGCATACGTGGCTGACCTCAATTCATGCCTTGCGGGAGAATTGGGTTCCGTCATATGTAAAACATGTGTTTTCGGCTGGGATGTCAAGTAGTCAACGGGCCGAAAGCTGTCATTCATTTTTCAAACAATATATTAACAAGAACAACACGTTGATGGAATTTATAGTACGTTTTGAAAGAGCTCTTGCTTCACAGAGGCACAAGGAATTATTGGCTGATCATGTTGATCAGAACGAAAAACCTCCAACTCCATTTCTCACACCAATGCAGCTTCAAATGGGAGGCATTTACACAAGGGGAATTCTTGACATCTTTGAGCGTGAGGACTTCGAAAGCCTTTTATGCTTCTTTGAAGTTATAAAGGAAGATGACACTCTTTGTACATACAAAGTTATTGAGAGGGTACAGCCGGGGGTTACAAGGACAAAGGAGATTGTGCATGAAAAAAATATTGATCAAGCTTTTTGCAGCTGTCGTGGATTCGAATTTCGTGGTATTCCATGCCGACACATCATATCATTTTTAAGAATGCAACAGGTTGCGTATTTGCCAGAGAAGTATATATTAAAAAGATGGATGAAAAGTGCGAAGGCTGGTGTAGTTTTCGATAAGGATGGCAAAGAAGTTAAAGATAACGTTGATGGTTGTATTTTGGTTAAGAGATCAACATTGTGCAAAGTTGCAGCCGATTTGATTGATTCGGCGTTGTTGTATGATGAAGGTGCTGAGTTGCTGCAAAAAACATTTAACGACATTCGTGGGAAGCTTATTAGCTTGGTGTCATCAAGAGCTCCTCTTGAAGAAGCCAATAACGAGGGGGAAACTAGTTCTGTCCAAGTGAGAATAAAAGATCCAAACCGAGTAAAATCAAAAGGTCGTCCGAAAAGAGTTAAAGGACAACGTGAGAAGGCTGCGGGACGACATAAACGTCGGTGCACTGGGTGCAGGAAGAGTGATCATGATAGAAGGAGATGTCCAAGACTTGGGATCCCGTAAGCAAAGATATCGTCTATTTTAGTTGAAGATATTTTCTTTTAACGATTTGTCATTATGTATGAATTTTTGTTGTGCACTGGTTGCAGGTCTTCATCTCCTGAAGCAGACATTGGTGCTCCAGTTACTGAGAATATGCAGCCCACTCAAAAGACGCAGAACAATGAAAGTACTCAGCTTTCTATGGCAGAGGCATTTATGCAGGAGTTTGATTTAATGCATGGACCCGAAGTTTGAGTATCTAGTGAGTCTTATTGCGTCCTTTTTGCATGACTAAAGATACCTTTCTGAGTACCTTGTGATACTTATATGCATTGACAGAGTTTGAGTACCTACTGGTACTTATTGGTACCTGTTTGATTTGGTTTTCAATGTGCGTCAAGCGTTTGAAACACCCTTGTATTTCATACTACTCACATAATCTTGAAGCTTTTTTTTTCTTTGTTGACAATCAGCGAGAATGATACTAAAGATTAACTCGACATATAAATTTATGTATGTGGAAGCCAAGCCATAATGCTTCAGTAAACTCCAGTTGTTGATATCATGAATTTAACCATCGGTTGGTAAATTGAATATGGAAATAATGAAAATGCATGACACACACTTGTTTTATCGAACAATTCCATTCAACATAAAATTTATGTTTTAGTAAATATGGTTGAAAATTACCGAAAATGATATTCTATGTTAAATTGACATATTTTTTCCCTTTTAGCACCGGCATCATGCTGTTATACGACAAGGACGAATGAGGTGTTTGGACTTGACAGAATTGACTGAACGTGTTGACATTTGCCTTTTCCTTAGCTCACATTTTGCCGTGAGTTCACGTTGTGGTTAAAATTCTGCGTGCATTTTTTTGTGAAAATGAAACAAGACTTTCACTCACTCCTATCTTCTGTTGAAAAACACGTGAAAAATATCAGCACAGCACTGCGTGCGACGGTCGCCTCCTTCTATACTAAATGTGAGCCATTTTACTGTTGGCATATTGGTCCACCCCATGATGAAAGAATACACTTTCGGTAGTCAAAAGATGGATATCCAACGCAATGATGAAATTAATATAATAAGGACAAAATGATAATGTCTTTAGCAAATGATGATGTTTTTGGTGGAGAGGCTATTTGACCAACATCATTATGGTCTCTTTGGGATGCACGTGGATGCTCTTTGGAGGTAAAAATCAGCATTCTTTCATTTGTTTATATAATGGGCATGCAAGTGTGCGTGTGCTGTGGTTGTTGCATAGAAGAGCCAGAGAGAGAGTGCTTGTGCTGCACCAAAGGAGAAGCCGAGAGCAAGAGAGAGAAGTGAGACAACACCATCCAAACAGCCATCAGTATCCCACTCCAAATCTGTGAGGGTGAGAGAGCTAAGTGTGTACCGCTCTAAGTGTGCGAGTGAGGTAAAAACATGAGAGTATAGTCGTGCATAACTTTACGCAATTTCCAAGATATGAAGAAAAAAAATAGCATTAAAAAGACATGACACCATGATACACCCGTTAACACAAATATAAAATATAAGAACTCAAAACTATTTCATAAGAGATTCATACAGGAGATCAATAGTCGTGCATTCTCATTAGCCGATCAAGATGGTTTAGTCACCACCTCGTTAGTGGCTGTGTTGAGTCGGGTCTACACCGCCACAGATGAATTCTTGGGCAGCTGATACTGTTACGGCATCCCAGTCAATATCTCTGTGGGCATCAGCAGCAATGCGTCGGAATTTCTCGAAACCTTCGTTGAAAGCCCCACGTATGGCCTGACGATGGTTGTCACCCCTTTTGTGGATGGTCGCGGTTTCATACTTGGCATCTTCCTCTGACATCTGCAAATCCTCAACTTTGAACTTTCTTCTTTGGGCACGAATTCTGTGCTTCTCTCTTTTGTAATTAGCATTGTTAACTTGCCTAGTCAAATCTGCCAACTTCCGCTCAGCTGCAACACACTTTTCTGTCCAATAATGGACCATGGAAGAGTTGTGGGCGAGTTTGTTGCGCATATCATCTATTTCCAGAACAGGATCATCAGAGTCCCCCTCGCTTCCGGAGGAGGTTGGAAATGGCAGTGGTGGTGGAGGAGACCTTGGAAATTGGGGGGCATACTCTAATGACCCATCGAAATCCCCCTCAGTCGCATTAGCAGTCGAACTGGCCATGGATATTTAAAATTGAAACTAAAATTTGATGCACGACAAGCCTCCCTTTTTAACCTTGTGGAAAACAATTACAAATATGAATTTCTCCAAGATTTGAAATTTAATGTAATGCAATTCCCAAAAAATTCGGGCACCTAAAACCAATGAAGACTGACTAATTTTTAAATCTAAGGTAATACGGTTCCCACTAACCTTTTTTTTTTTGGTAAATTCCCGCTAACTATTTTTAAATGCACTGACTGACAACGTTATTGTTTCAATTGGTGTTTTACCAGTTGACCCCATTTGAACTGAAATTATGTGATCTTAATTGAAATTGTTACAGACACCGTTTATTTTGCACAGTGAACCACTTATGCAATCATCCCATATTAAAAAAAACCAGAAACACGTAGGAAACCAAACTCAACCTGCCTGGAGCGACCGGTCATAAATGCCTAGAGACCAGTCGCTTTACCTGAAGCTTGTGTCCTTAGGTTAGATGAGCCAATTTTACCAACAGTTTTTACACACTGCTAGTTAGGATTATCACACATTATACAAATCAAACCTTTTTGTCATCTTACATCAGCAAAACATACATTCGAGTATCACTTATGACTCTATAAGGATACATAAACATACTGTTTGGACACCAACGAGCTAAACCCAAGATAATGGCTGTACATAAGGTTGAAACGAAGGTCCTCCACAAAACCCAAAAAACATTGCAGTCTTGGATTTTACTGCATGGTAATAGCATCCCAGTTGTACTCCGGCACAACCCCTCTGGCATACTCGCGGAATAGATCAAATCCTTTACGTGCCTCAGCGTCCCTCATTTGAACTTCCTCTTTTGAAGCACAGAACTTTTGAAAGGCATCCTGTTTCGCAAGCTTAACCTTTAATTTCATCTTCTTTATGGCTCGTAGGTAAAATTTTGCTTGTTTTTTCTGCTCCCTCAGGGTTTCTTCATGCCACTTTAGACGTATCTGTTGTCGTTTGATTGCCAGCATCAACATCTCATACCTAGGTTGTCCAATACCACTTGCATCCTCAACGTCATATGAAAACTTAAGGCATTTGGCAACACCTTCAACATCATCTGCAACTTTATTCTTCCCATGCGAGAACGCATCAGGATTTTTTTTGTGGTGGAGTATTTAAAACTATAGGGAGAATTTTGTTATGTGAAGACATTATAAGTCTTGGAATTTTTTGAGAAAATGCTTGCTGTGGGAGAGCGTACAAATACTAAGTCATGACCTTTTTCCCGCCAAAACGACCTCCACTCAATCCCCTTCAATAGCTTTAGTTGTTTTATAGTAGATTGTAGTTAATGTTTATATATCTGAATTGACGGCTTATCCACTTATGGACAGTAGCCTTGACAGACGTTGGATACACATGCAAATAGCCGCCACTTTAGGCTCTCCCCATGCACTGTGATAACCCTCCACTTTAGTCTCAACAATAGACATGGACATTCCACATCCCCTGCTTAGAACAAGTTGACAGCATGACTATTGCATGAAGAATATAATATAATACTCATCCCAAATTATTGTGTTTTGATAGCACAAAAACATATATATAATATGAGAAGTGTATCGTATGAAAACACTGATTCCATAATACTTCGTACCCATAACCCATAACCCCTAAACCCTAAACCCTAAACCCTAACCCTTATCATTTTAAAACAATTTTGAAGTAAAAAAGAAATAGTTAATTGGATGAGATGCGATGTGGCAGCGTCCCCTACTGACACATGGAACTGGAAGGGATGCTGGGCTCTCCTTGTGTTGACAAGTGTCACATTTGTTATATTTTAATCATATTTTCTTGTAAAATCGTTTAAAATATTAAAATAAATGGAAAAAATACAACAACAAAAATACATACGTATTTCTGAGCACCAATACTTCGTATCTCAAGTCCAAAAAGTGGTTTACAATTGTTTAAAATTAATTTTGGGGGTCATCCCTAAATATGAATGATGCAAATCAAAACATAACTAAACTTTGTAAACCATAAGTTATTGTTTGTTTGATCACATAAGGATTGGATCGACATTTCAATACAAAGGTGAAATTTGATCTACATGATTGAAGGAAATGTCATACCAATCCGGACATAATTTTTTTGGAATTTCTTTGAATTATAATAGATTTTAAAATTTAATTTTGAAGTAAAAATGAATAATTAGGGTTAGGGTTAGGATTAGGGTTTAGGGTTTAAGGTTAGGGTTAGGATTTAGGGTTTAGGGTTTAGGGTTTAGGGTTTAGGTTTGATGAATTATTCGTAAAAATATTCTGAAATATGAATAATTCCTTCTTATATTATATATGTTTTAGGCTATCAAGAAAGAATAACTTTCTCATATATAATATGTTTTTATGCTATCAAGAAAGAATAACTTGGGGTGGGTATAGATCGTGCATGTGCACGTTGGAAAACCCAAGATTGTGCATGTGCACGTTGGAAAACCCAAGTTAATGCTTTAAATACTATATGTGGTTGATGAAGTCCTGATGTCATTGTCTCCATTCGAAACTGGTAAAGGAGAAAGAAACCGAAACCAACCCCAAAGCCACTACTAGGACACCCGGGGAACCAGTTTTGGGACATATGGGGATCCACTTATGGGATTACCAGTGAAGGAACAAGTGCACCACCAGCCGATCAGAAGTTCCCTTTTTGATTGAACATGTGCAACTCTGTTGTATTCTTATTTTGTTTATCTTTTGTATTTAAAGTATTTTTTCCCCTGTGTTTTATAGATTGGTCGAGACGTGCAATACATGCATTTCATTACGGGAAATGTCGACTTCTTCAACCAACACTGAAGCAAAGAAAAGTCGGCACGGTGCTAAGATGGTCATTTTGGCTCCTTATTATAATTATAATGAATTTAAAATAAAAAAATATTTTTGATTAGCTAAAATGGAGTGCGTTTGCTAGTAAAATACAGTTTTTCAATATTTGTTCTATAAACAAAGGAGGCATAGCCCCAGCAAAATATATTTTTTATACCCTCAGTGCAAATCAGAGGGGATCTGGTAATCCCAACAGAATCCTCTTCCAGTACCTAAACCATTCTTACCAACAAAATGAAAACATGAACTACCCAAATAGAGCTCTACCGAAATAGTTCAATAATTCCATCACCCACAATCACACTTATATACTGCAGCATCCTTGCAACAAGTCTATTGCAAGCTTTAACCGGAATAAATGGATGGCATCAGCACTCAATTGCATCAACTCTACATTGGAGCTGAGAAATTCACAATATTTTAGGACAAATATCCCGCAGTCCCCCCTGAAAGTTAGCATGACACCGTAAAAAATTTACATTATCAATTTGCAAATAACATATGTAAATTTGTAGGTGGAAAGTTACTCACCCACCAACTTGTTGGGGAACATCAGTTACTCGATGCACTGGCCACTCAGTTGTTTGTAGAGGACAACCACCAACATATCCAGCTTCTTTTAACAACATAGGGATCAATTTCGCAACCGGCTGCAATGCTTTTATCAATGTTGGAGTTCTGCACAAATCTAATTTGGAATCGTACACAAATATTTCACAAGTGGTTAAATCTAAAGCGAGTGTCACCCAGTGCTTATGCCTTACACAATTGTAAGGCAGAAAAACCTTCTTAACAGACATCCAAGGTTTACTCCACTTATGCAGCTCGCCGTTAACCATTTTCACTAGAGCTCTACTATGGGGCCTGTCATCCTTTCCCCCATAAAGCCGCATATGCTTTAAATCTATTGCAGCATACTTCTACATAGCACAATATCAGTTATGCATCAATTTAGATACCAATTGAACCAAGTCATCATGCTTAATTATGAAAGAGTTATACCTGAAACAGAGTATCGACTATTGTCCAGTCCGAACCCACTAAATTTGGATACCTCTTCTGCCGCTCTCGTACCAGATACAATCCCATGTCAATGTTCTACACCAAAAGTGTTGTTTTCAATATTAACCTAATAAATCTCATATTATGGTGGAGTAATGGAGATCTCTATACTTACCGTGTCATCCAACCATCCATTCTTGCTCAGAAGGCGAACAAAGAAGTCATGTGAAGCGTCTACACCTTCTTCTCCACATAATCTCACATGCGAACTGCAATTGTCAACAAATATTGCAATCAAATCAGATTCACCAAGTTCGATAGGAGAAAAGGCAATCGGATTCACCAACAGGTCAATAAGTTGTCATAATACAATCTTTGAAATTCATTAAAGGCTAAAACCGGGATAACTTACTCTTCTTCTTGGCCCCATTCCCACAAGAATTTCGCCATCTTTAGAAGGGAATCATGAGGAATTGGCCTCAGGGGGTCAAAAGTAAAACCAACTGTGTCATCCTCAATATTGGGAAACTCCTGCCCTTTCCATGGAGTTTCTCTTAGCACAGACCTCGGCCTCTTCATGGCAGGCTGAACAGTCGTACCCCGTCCTCGAACCTTCTTCTTTTGGACAACAGTTACACCATCATCAACATCATTCTTATCTTCATCTGCTTCATCATCTTCAATTGAGATTTTCCTCTTTCGACAAGGGTTTTGAAGAAATGTAACTAGGGTCCGACAAACCAATGCATGATCATCCCAGTTTATCTCAGGGGGTATGTATTCCAGCTCTCCCTTATCATTTACAACAACATTTTCAGGCTGATGACCGTGACTCTCATTTCCACCTATAGAATCATCTTTTACCATTGGGGTCACCATTACAAAAGATGGCAGAACCACATTGCCACCTCCATCGCCTATAATTTTTCTCAATGCAACCAACTCTAACCTCATGACTTCCATTCCATGAGCGGTAGAGTCCTTGAAATGTACAAATTTCTCCCACTGCTCACTTTTCTCGTGATGCAATAATGCAATCTCATCCCTCAACTGCTGCACAACATGGTTTACTTCAGCAAGGTTCCTACTTAATTGAGGACCAATATTAGGTGCATCACCTTCAGGAAAATCTGATCCCCACCTCCAGTAATTTTGCTGCATCTCTCGTACACTTGGTCGCAGCAGGCGCAACGAAAGAGGCTGTCACAAAAACATAGTTAACATGTTATGTACAATACACATAATAACATCACTCATCAAATAAAGATATTATTTGGTGAAATACCTCTTTGCTCTGAAAAATGTACGCGTTCAGCTTTCTAAACTCGGGGGTTTTATCTGTAGATTCCCACAAGCAAATCCGAGGCACTAATTCAGCTTCATCCTTCCGCTTACAATATCTCAGGGGAGCCATTTCCAATTCAGGAATTAATTCATAAGCCCAAACCTACACCAAATCATTTCCATCGTCAATACTTATTTATGAACATAACTTTACAAAACATAAATTATTAACTAAACAATACCTGGAAAGCAAAACTCAATCCCTTTATACTCCACGCTGGTCTGTTAATTCTTATACGCTTCTCGTTCTCCACCTTTTTCTTCCTTTTTTTCACTGCCCTTTTCACCTCCTCTTTTCCCTTGCTCTGTCCTTTTCCTTTCTCATGATCCTTCTCATCAATGTCTTTTTTTCCAGGAGCAAACAACAAAGAATCCTGTAGGTACTCAAATGATATAGAACCCCATGGAAAGTTGTTGAATTCCTCCATATTATGTACTAAGTGTACATAGTCCTCATTGATCCTAACAATGGGGGCTTTCCCCAATATCACAAACTCTATAAAGTAAAGCATTCCCAATTTGAAGCAGTCTTCACTTCCCCTTTTGGAGTTTAAGAATGCTTTTTCTATGTCGTGTAAGGTTATGTGATTCTTGTTGGTGAAATGACGATTAAGCAGCTGATGCACACCACCATCTGCACTAGGTATGGAAGGCTCTACTCCAAATTTCAACCCACTAATTAGACAGAAGTCTTTTGCAGTGAACTGCACCACTTTGGACCCTATTGCATAACTAAGCCCGTGCATGTCCTTGACACCGAGTCTCGCGACGCGGCGAAGGGCCAGACCATGCACGAGTTGACCACTAAATTGAATTTTATCTAGGTCCATCAAGTGCCCAAAGCATGACCCTTTAAATCTTCTCCTGTGTTCTTCATTGAACTGCAACATAAAATTAGAAAGTACAGTACTCGGCACACACAAATTATTTACCCTCGCTGAATACACCTCTGATTCCGGACAACAAAGTTCGAACCCATATTCCATTTTATACCTGCAACATAAGTTAACATACAAAGTTCAACACGTTCAGATACAAAATCTGAAAGTCATATCTATACTACTCACTATCTCAGATCCCCTATTCAAATGAGAAAAACAAAGCTCTAGCATCTGGTGTAAAAGTGGACATAAATATTAAATATCTAATATATAAACATTGAGATACAGAATCTGGTATCCAAATCCATACTAGTCACGTATTAGAAACACACAAAAATGATACCCACATCCATACTATTTGCACTTTTATCAACACCTTCAGATACAAAATCGGATACCCAAATTTATATTTCTTACCTATTATCAAGATAGAAAAATGATACACATTCAAATTCAGAATATGATACCCAAATCTATACTACTCAGTTATTGGCAAGATACATAAATGATACCCAAATCCATACTCAGCTATTCACAAGATACAAAACTGATACCCATATCCATGCTACTCACTTATTGGCAGGATACAAAAATCATGCCCATATACATACTACTCTCATACTATCAACACATTTGGATACAGAATCGGCTACCCATATCCATACAGAATCTGGTATCCAAATCCATACTAGTCACGTATTAGAAACACACAAAAATGATACCCACATCCATACTATTTGCACTTTTATCAACACCTTCAGATACAAAATCGGATACCCAAATTTATATTTCTTACCTATTATCAAGATAGAAAAATGATACACATTCAAATTCAGAATATGATACCCAAATCTATACTACTCAGTTATTTCCAAGATACATAAATGATACCCAAATCCATACTCAGCTATTCGCAAGATACAAAACTGATACCCATATCCGTGCTACTCACTTATTGGCAAGATACAAAAATCATGCCCATATACATACTACTCGCATACTATCAACACATTTGGATACAGAATCGGCTACCCATATCCATACAGAATCTGGTATCCAAATCCATACTAGTCACGTATTAGAAACACACAAAAATGATACCCACATCCATACTATTTGCACTTTTATCAACACCTTCAGATACAAAATCGGATACCCAAATTTATATTTCTTACCTATTATCAAAATAGAAAAATGATACACATTCAAATTCAGAATATGATGCCCATATCTATACTACTCAGTTATTGGAAAGATACATAAATGATACCCAAATCCATTCTCAGCTATTCGCAAGATACAAAACTGATACCCATATCCGTACCGCATACAATCAACACATTTGGATACAGAATCGGCTACCCATATCCATAATAATCAAAATATGATCAACACATACCCACAGAACTGGCTGATGCTTCTTTAAAATATCAAAACTCGATTTGGGAGAAGTTCAGAAATGCAGATTTTGCACATACCGTTGATGATTCTTAGGCAACACTCGATTACGGAGGAGGAGGGAAGGAATGCGCGACTGGAAAGGGTTTTGATATCAGATGCAACACTCGATCATGAAGAAGTTTAGAAATGGGTCTTGAGATGAGAAGTTCAGAAATGGGTGAGAAGTTGATATTTTCCACAGATGAAAACCTCTTTTTTCTTTAATCTGATTTTTGGGTGAAGTTATGACTTTTGGGTATTTGTTGTCAGATTTTGGGGTTTGCAGATTTTGGGGTTTGCACTGATAATTCATAAATTAATTAAATGGTGCAAGGAATTATAAAAAAAAAAGGCGCGCGCGGCAAAAGAGAAACCACATTGCACCCGATTCTACTGTGAGCTTGTTTTTTCTATCCAGCCGTTGAGATCACTTCAATGGCTGAGATAGAGCCCCAAATAGAGGTTCGCAAAAAGATGTTCCCACCTGAGCCGCTGGCTTCTTACCTAGTCCAGGAGGTCGTTTAAACAGCGCCAATCCCGTTTCTTGTCTAACAAGCAAACGTGCCCTATATATATACTTCAAAGCTTTTGGGAAAGCTTCACACTTGCCTCTCCAATGGCGACCGAAGCACCAGAGCAAGCCCCGCCAGCTGATGGAATCCAGTCTCTTTCAATTTCCGAGCCTCCACCATCCAGTTCCTCAAATCCAACTATCCAGTAAGTTCCTCTCGCTTTCCTTATCCTTTTTTTGTCGTTTCTAAATTTGTCCGTTGATCTGAACTTAATTTCAAACTTCTGTGGGTTTTGTGGGTGTGATTTTGGTGAAGAAGGAGTTTGGAGGAGAAGTACCAGATGGTGAGGAGCGTGGCAGAGGAATGTATTCAAGAGGACGAGCTTGGGAATTTGCTGGCTCATAAGCCCGAACCCATCTGCTCTGATGGGTTTGAACCCTCCGGTAGGAGAAATTTTTATATGTTCCTGGTACACCACGTGTTTGGTGTACCATCCAATAGACGGAGGATATGTGGAATTATTTTCCAACTTGCTGCATTTCTTTTTATGACATGTGACGGGCTGTATTGGAAATATTCCATATGTTCTCCGTCTATTGGATGGTACACCAGCCACGTGGTGTACCAGGAACACCCAAAAATTACTCCTCCGGTAGAATGCATATTGCTCAGGTGTTTTTTCAAATTTTCTTTTGCAATCATAAAAGTCATAACACATAATTGATGTTGATTGATCTGTATATTCAATAGTTGATTTTGAACAAGATATAATACTTTGTAGAGAAGGTACTCAAATTGAGATTTTTCAGTGTGTTATTATCTGTGTTGATTATTTGGATTGTAATGGACTTTCTTGTGTTTTGAAAGAACAATTGTTGTAAGAAATTTAAGGTCATGTTTTCATTATATCATTGTTAATTTTGTGAGGTTCAAATGTGTCGTTGTGTAGGGAGTTATGGAGATGATAAATGTGAACAAGATGACCGCCGCTGGCTGCAGAGTGAAAATATGGATTGCTGATTTGTTTGCAAAGCTAAGCAAACGTGCACTAGGTATACTCTACAAAGCTTTTGGGAAAGCTCCCACACTAAGCTCATCAAATCCAGCTATCCAGTAAGCTTCTCTCGCTTTTCTTATCGTTCCTATTATTTTCCGTTGATCTGAACTTATTTCAAACTTGTGGGTGTGATTTTGGTGAAGAATGAGTTTGGAGGAGAAGTACCAGATGATGAGGAGCGTGGCAGAGGAATGTATTCAAGATGACGAGCTTCGGAATTTGCTGGCTCATAAGCCCGAACCCATCTGCTATGATGGGTTTGAACCCTCCGGTCGAATGCACATTGCTCAGGTGTTGTTTCAAATTTTTTAGCAATCATAAAATTCATAACACATAATTGATATTGATTATATATCTGTAAATTTCAGTAGTTCAATTTGAACAAGATTTTGATACTTTTTGTGTGTTTTGAAAGAATAATTGTAATAAAATTTAAGGGCATGCTTTCATTATATCATTGTTAATTTTGTGAGGTTCAAATGTGTTGTTGTGTAGGGAGTTATGAAGACGATAAATGTAAACAAGATGACCTCCGCTGGCTGCAGAGTGAAAATATTGATTGCAGATTGGTTTGCACAATTAAACAACAAGATGGGGGGTGATTTGAAAAAGATAGAGACTGTTGGGCGCTACATGATAGAGATATGGAAGGCTGCTGGGATGAATTTGGGCAATGGCAAAGTTGAGTTTGTGTAGTCTTCAGAGGAGATTAATGCGAGATCACATGAGTATTGGCCTCGTGTGATGGACATAGCTCGAAAGTATACAGTTAAAAGGATGACTAGGTAGCTAGCCTATTATGATGCTTATTGTGCCTATTATATCTGTTGAATCTCGATTTATGTATTTTTTTCCTTCTATATATCCAGGTGTGGTCAGATTATGGGTTGAAATGAGCTAGATGATATAAATGTAGCCCAAATTCTCTACCCATGTATGCAATGTGCAGATATATTCTTCCTTCAGGTGCTTGCTGTTTTAATTTTGGATATTTTATTAATAGGTTTTGTCTCCCATGTTGCCTTATGTTGTGACATACTGTAGACTTGGCTTTATCATTTGCTAAATATTGCAGTGATTAGTGAGGGAATGATGCTAGTTTTTATGTATGTATGAAGTATAATGATAGGGGCACTTAGGCCATGATGCATTTAATTCGAGCATTGTTCATCAATAATCTGATACATGTTTTATTTCTCATCAAAAGAAAAGAAAAAAAATGTCGATGTTCAATTTCAATGAATATGTCATGGTGACTTGTGAAATGTTTTTCCTTTAATAGGCAGACATCTGTCAGATGGGAATGGATCAGCGTAAAGTAAATGTTCTTGCAAGAGAGTACTGTGATGACATCAAGAAGAAGAACAAGCCTATTATCTTGTCACACCGTAATATTCTAATTCCTATTTATGTTGTTGCAATGCTATTGTTTTATGCTTTAACATGAGAGTACTTACACAGTATTTGTTAATTTTTCTTAATGATGATTTGCAGACATGTTACCTGGTTTGAAGCAAGGGCAGGAGAAGATGTCTAAAAGTGATGTATCGTCCTCCATATTCATGGAAGATGAAGAGGTGGGTTGTTTTAAGCTACGGGTTTTAGCTTTCAATGTATGACACCAAATGTTTATTCTATTTTTTGACATATATCACTGAATCTCAGGCTGAAGTGAATTTGAAGATAAAGAAAGCTTACTGCCCTCCAAATGTTGTTGAAGGGAATCCATGTATGGAGTATGTGAAGTATCTCATCCTACCTTGGTTCAATGAGTTCGTTGTAGAACGCTCTGAAAAGAACGGCGGAAATAAGTAAGTGATTTTAGATTATACTGGTAAAAATAATTTATTTAAAAAACTTTTGCTTGTTTACCTAATTGAACCTCATGTTGGCTGTAATTGTTCCTTTTGCGCATTCCCCCCATACAGGACTTTCAAAAGCTTTGAAGAATTGGCTGCTGATTATGAAAGTGGGGAGCTACATCCAACTGACCTTAAATCAGCTTTATCAAAAGCATTGAACAAAATATTGGAGGTAGGCTTACTTTTTATATGCCATGTTCTTCTCATTTTAAACAAAATACAGGAAGTAGGCTTAACTTTGTTTTTCCTGAATGCAGCCTGTACGCGCACACTTCAAGAATGACAAAACTGCCAAAAAGCTATTGCAAAGTGTCAAGGTATTTTCTGGTTTTGCCTGTAGATAAGAATTTGTTTTCTTCATTACATATCTCATTCAAAGTTGCCTTAGGTTATCAATTTGTTATTTGGAGGAAAACTCAACCAAGCTTTTCTTTGGTTTTGTAGAACTATAGAGTCACCAGGTGATGAATGCAATGGAGCTAATGATATTGTAGGAGAACTTTTTTTTTTGGGCAGAAACATTTGGATATCCTTAGTTGTTTTTCGATTCGATCTCTCCCATATACTAAACAATTTCCTTGAGGGATTTTTATATACATGAAATTGTTGCGGTTCCTTCATGTTCTCATATGTGCTGTTTCATAAAAATTCTATTGGAAGCTGTGCAGTGGTTGTCTAGTGGTTATCAGGATTTCCTTAATTCAAGGAGCTGGTTTACGGTAACACTGGACAATAAGGGGACAGGTGGGGTATTGATATTGTGTTGTCTACTCCTTAATTCAAGGAGCTGTGTTTTTGTATTGTTATTTGTATTCCCTAAGCCACAAGTTGTGGCGTAAATCAAGGAGTCAACCTCCTTATATATTGCTGAACATCTGTAATGAACTGATGATAGAATATACAAACATTCATTGAAAATGCAACATGGTATCAGAGCGGGAGTCTTACTGATCAAAGCTTCTGCAAGATCTCAATTTTTTTGTTGACAATAGGAGAACAAAAATGATTTTCAAAGGAAAGAAAAGTTCTGCTACCTGTGACTGTGGACAACATCGACATATCAAGGAAACGTCTGCACCAGGTTCTAATTCCAGTCAAGTCACCTCTAATGAGACTTATGCAAATCATGGTTCTTTAAATTCTCCTACCCTGTTTGGTGAGCTTACTAAATTGCTTCAACAGTTTGGTAAATTGGAAAATGCAGCACTTGCATCACATATCTTCCAAGCTTTTCTATCTGCCTTATCTCATAATTGCTTATCGAGTATTTGGGTTGTGGATACTGGAGCAACAGACCACATGACAAACAATAAAAATTGTCTTTTTAATCTTCAAATCCCCGAAAAAAGTCAATCAGTTTCGGTGGCAAATGGAACTTCTGTACCTGTCCTTGGACATGGGGAAATCAATTTCTTCAACTCAGAAGTTAAATCTACTGCTCTTTATGTTCCTTCTTTCCCTGTTCAACTGTTATCAGTAGGGAAGTTAACTAATTCCTTAAACTGTGATGCAATTTTCTCTCCTCATTCTGTGATTTTTCAGGACCGAATCACCAAGAAGACGATTGGTGAGGGAGTTTATTCCAATGGCCTATATCTCTTGCATCAATCTCTAGATAATCCAAGAGCTTTTCAAGCCAACTCCCCCCAAAATAGTTTGTTGTGGCATCAACGCCTGGGGCATCCTTCTAATCAGGTGTTGTCATGCTTGTTTCCTTCTTTTGTTGTGGACTCAAATGTCTGTGAAGTTTGTCAGTTTTCTAAACAAACTCGTAAGCCTTTTGCTTCTTCGTTGTCTAAAGTTGATAAACCATTTGAGCTTATCCACTCTGACTTATGGGGTCCTGCTCCTGTAGAATCACATGATGGTTATAAGTATTTTGTCACATTTGTTGATGATTTTTCCAGAGCCACATGGTTATACTTGTTGAAATCAAAAAAGGAAGTTGTTTCATGCTTTAAAGATTTTCATAAACTGATTGTGAATCAATTCAATTCTCAAATTAAGGTATTGCGATCTGACAATGGTACAGAGTTTATGACAAGTTCTATGTCAGAATTCTTGACTGGTGAAGGCATCATTCATGAGACGAGTTGTGTCGGTACTCCTCAACAAAACGGAGTAGCCGAGAGGAAAAATCGTGATCTTCTTGAGAAAACCAGATCTCTCATGTTTCAAATGAATGTTCCAAAAAGGTTCTGGTCACAAGCAGTTCTTACTGCTGCATACTTGATAAATAGACTTCCCAGCCGTATCCTTGGCTCCAAGTCGCCACTTGAAATTCTCAAGAATCGAAAAATTGATTTTTCTCATCTACGAGTGTTTGGGTGCTTATGTTTTGTTCACATTCAAGCTACTCAACGAGATAAATTTGATCCTCGAGCTTCAAGAAGTGTTTTTCTTGGATATTCTTCAACACAAAAAGGATATAAATGTTATGATCCTAAAGCAAGGAAAATGGTTATTTCTCGTGATGTTCACTTTGTTGAAACAGAAGCTTTCTTTAAGGAGAAATCAGGGGCTGAGTTTCAGAGGGAGAGTCCATTTGATCAAGTTCCTTTACCAATTATTGACACAAGTGAAGGATTTTATCCATCAAATACGGATGGAGATGGTGTTGATTTCAGAAATTCTATCTCACATAATGTGGCTGGAGACAATGATATTTCACCTCAAAATGAGGAACAAGACGATCCTCACAATATGGTACAAGATGTGAACGAGTGTGAGGCAACTCCTCCTGCCCCACGACGCAATCCAATGCGTGTTAGGCAACCTCCCACAAGACTTCAGGACTTTGTCATCTACAAACCCACACATCCCATCTCCAATTGTGTGTCATACAAGAGAGTGACACCAGCCCATGCCGCATTCCTCAGCACCATATCAAGTTACAGTGAGCCTCATAATTTCCATGAGGCCAACAGCCAAGAGATATGGAAGAAAGCCATGCAAGAAGAACTTAAAGCTCTAGATCAACACAACACGTGGAGCATCACCAAACTTCCAAAAGGCAAGAAAGTTGTGGGTTGCAAATGGATTTATAAACTCAAATTCAAGTCTGATGGATCAATTGAGAGGCATAAAGCAAGATTGGTGGCTCGAGGATTCACTCAAACGTTCGATGTGGATTACAAAGAAACTTTTGCACCTGTTGCCAAAATGAACACAGTGAGAGTTCTACTGTCCGTGGCTGTAAACAAAGGGTGGTCCATGTACCAAATGGACGTGAAGAATGCATTCTTGCACGGTGATCTCAAAGAAGAAGTCTATATGAAATTGCCACCCGGGCATCCTCAAAGTAATGAACCGGATTTAGTGTGCAAATTGCACAAATCCATTTATGGCTTGAAACAGTCCCCACGAGCTTGGTATGCCAAGCTAAGCTCAGTTCTCACTAGTGTTGGTTTCAAAAGCAGCAATGCCGATTCCTCACTTTTTGTTCGCACAGGAGCTGTGGGCAAATTGGTTGTGCTGATCTATGTAGATGATCTGATAATTACAGGTGATAATGCTGACGAGATCTTCAACCTCAAACAGTCTCTCAGACAAAGGTTTGCAATTAAAGACCTTGGGATATTGAAGTACTTTCTTGGTATAGAAATGGCAACCTCGCACAGGGGACTATTTCTTAACCAAAGGAAATATGTCCTGGATTTGCTCAAGGAAGCTAACATGAGCGATGCTAAACCGGCCATTACCCCTCTTGACAGTAAGCTCAAACCTAGTTTGGAGGGCACACCACTCACTGATATAAGCTATTATCAACGACTGGTTGGTAAGTTGATATACCTAACAATCACCAGACCCGACATCACATATTCTGTAAGTATTGTGAGCCAATTCATGCACTCTCCGACATTTGAGCATTTGACCCTTGTTAAAAGGATCTTACGCTATTTAAAAGGATCAGTGGGTCGTGGTATCATCATGAAGAAGAATGACAACACTCAAATCGTGGGGTATTGCGATGCTGATTGGGCAGGGAATGCAATCGATCGTAAGTCCACCACTGGCTACTGTACATTTGTCGGTGGAAACTTGGTCACATGGAAGAGTAAGAAGCAAACTGTTATCGCCAGATCAAGTGCCGAAGCTGAGTATCGTGCAATGGCTTCAACTGCGTGTGAATTGATATGGCTCAAGGGTCTTCTGTGTGATTTAGGTGTTCCTACAACTCTTCCTATGTCCTTGTTTTGTGACAATCAGGCAGCCATGCATATAGCATCAAACCCCGTGTTTCACGAGAGGACAAAGCACATTGAAGTTGACTGTCATTACGTTCGGGAACAAGTTCAGTCGCAAGTGATTCAGACACATTATACAAGAAGCTTTGACCAACTGGCCGACATCTTCACCAAGCCCTTAGCTTCTCATCAATTTCAACGACTTCTGTCCAAGCTTGGATCCATAAACCTTCTGGATCCAGCTTGAGGGGGAGTATTGGAAGCTGTGCAGTGGTTGTCTAGTGGTTATCAGGATTTCCTTAATTCAAGGAGCTGGTTTACGGTAACACTGGACAATAAGGGGACAGGTGGGGTATTGATATTGTGTTGTCTACTCCTTAATTCAAGGAGCTGTGTTTTTGTATTGTTATTTGTATTCCCTAAGCCACAAGTTGTGGCGTAAATCAAGGAGTCAACCTCCTTATATATTGCTGAACATCTGTAATGAACTGATGATAGAATATACAAACATTCATTGAAAATGCAACAAATTCAGAGGAAGCATTTCTCTTTGACCATTCTGTTTTTCTTTGGTCAAATGATTTGAACGACGGAGTTTGAAATGGAATAGTTTGTGTCAAGATGGCTTTTAAAATCGTATATTGCTAAAGTTCTATGGACTAAATAAACCCTAGACCTAGAGGTTAGCTAAACAAGAAAACTGTATAAATCCTAACACTTGAGATCCAATAATCCTACTTTGCCACTTAAAAGCATCTCATCTAATCTCCCCATATGGCATAGCTTTTGTGTTGTGATCCCTTTGATAGCTAGATAGCCACCTTATAGATGGGACAGAGAAATTGCATTCAAATTCATAATCTTTTAACCTAGCCTTCTATTAGCAAATAAGTCCAATGAACAACTTATTTTTAACAATCAAAGAGGGCAAAAATGGAGATAGTAAAATGATGTCAACCCTATTTATAAATCATGATCAAAATTATTAAGTTACTGCAAATTACACTAGACGTAGTTGGAGAAAAAGTAGGGTGACTGTGAGAGGAAAAGTTTGACCATATTAGTAATATGGTGACTAAGTAACCATTTACCACATGATATTACCCTTAACTTTTAAAATTTATTATTCATTTTTAAATGTTAAATTGGAAAATTTTGACATTTCATACCCTCTAGTTGGAAGTTGCAAGAGGGCGGATTTAACCCGGGAGACGAAAGGTCTTAATAAATAGTAAATAGATTTTCATTTTCTATTTGCAAAACTATTTGGGCTGGAATAGGGGTGTAAGTTGGATTGGAAAATTCGATTCCGACCGATTCCGGTCCGAATATTTCCAAAAAAAATCCGACTCCGATAAATCCGATATCCGAAAATGCCGAATCCGATATTTCCGATAAATGCCGAAAATTCCGCAATTCCGATCCGAAAAATTCCGAAGTTCTCCGAACCCATTCCGATCCGATTTTTCCAACTTGATTCCAAAAAATTCCGAGTTTCTAATTAAAATTGTATTATTTTTAGTTTATAGGTCTTATATATGTTTCATTTCTTATTTGTTATATTTTAGTACCCACATACAAATATTCATACATACTAAACATAGGCTTGGCAAAAAAATATACTAAACATAGTAGTATATAACTTTAAGACTATGGGTAATATATAGTAATATACTAAATATAGTAATATATATTTGGCAAATATGCATAATGTGTGCTTGATATACCATCCATAGGTTTTGGATGCATAGGTGTTCTTTTTCTATGAAAGTTATTGGAGTTGTTGGAGTCCCATTTCTGAGAGTTGTTGGAATCCCACATCGATTGAAAACATAGACTTCAGATGTTTTCTTCTTTATAAATATCTTTATCCCAATTCAGTACTTGAATAGACTTCAAGTTCAGCCTACAATCTTAAGTGGGCTCGACAGGTCATTATTTAGTAGTATTTATGAAGTCTCTAGTTGGGTTTCTTAATTAATGCCTAGTTGGGCTTCTTGATAGAAAGCCTAATTGGGATCTTAATATTATTTTTTTTGTTAGTTACGTATAATATTGATATGAATTTTTTTTAAAGAATTTGAAACTTCGGAATCGGAAAGTTTCAAAAAAATTCGGAATTTTTCGGAATCGGAACAATATTATACAAATTTGTTTTGAAGAATTTGAAACTTCGGAATCGGAAAGTTCCGAAAAATTCCGGAATTTTTCGGAATCGGAATCGGAAGTGTTTAAGGAATTCCGAAAGATTTTGGACGGAAATTGGAATGGCTGTTTCCGATCCGATCCGGCCGAATTGCAGCCCTAGGCTGGAAGCCTCTTTCGCCCAAGAATAAAAAGCAAAAATGCCCTCCGGTTAACAGTTTTCTTTTTGGCGGGGGCTCAGATCCTATTAATTAACTAAAGTTAACAGATGAAGGAAAATGAAGGTCACTAGCAACTTGGTTGATCACATGTGCATTGCTTTAGCGACGCTGCAGGCTGCCTTCAAGAATCCGGTATCTGTTTGTGTAAAAATGAACTTTCTGATTATGCTTGATTCTGCTATTAATTCTCAATTGTGAATAATTGAAAGATAACAATGTTCTTGAATTTTCAATTTCAGTGGTTGATTCTGCTACCAAGGGAAATCGGTATATAAATTCATGTCTCAGGTATTATTGAAGGCTTTGATCACCTTCTCTTACTGTTTAATAGATCCAGAAAATGGAAATGGCTTTGAATACTCAAAACTTTTTATGCATAATATGATATGAACATGTCTGCAATAACCGTGATTAATGAATTGTGGTTTCTGCAATAACCATTTCTTGTTCTTAATATAATTTGATCCCCGGCCATCAATCGGACTATCTAACGTGCAGTTTGTTTTCTCAGTATCTTTATTTCCTACTAACAAGTAATGCATGTCATCTAAGAAAAGTATTCTTGCAGTCTGTATGTGTAATTCAGAGAGATGTTTGCTATTAATGTGTGGCACACATCCTTGCGATGACTGACCACATGACTACTTTCTCAAAAGGAAGTTTTTAACTTTGTTTTCTTTTGAGCAAATCTGCCGATGCAGCACTGATAGATGACTATCTCAGTAACTTTGAGTCTTAGTATCTGTTGGGTGCTTTCTTAGTTTAGGATGGAGAGGAATTAAACTTTTAGGCAACTTTTTCTCTTTTTGTTGGGAGATAGATACCCCCATGTTTGCTTTTGCAGCATAAGAAAACGTTGATTTTCCTTTTTTTGGCCGGTTGAATGAAGAAATGAAGGGCATAGACAGTCTAGCATTGCAGCTGTATCCTTAACATTTGTTTCATTATACCCTATGTGCATGCCTTGCATAGCTTATGCTTTGGCCTTCCATTGTACCAATTACTTATGCTGAAATCAAGGATTGATCCTACTTTCTGCTGATATGAAGGCATCTGGATGCTCAGTCTAGTATCAAACGGCTGCCAGTTGAGAAAAATTGCTAAACGCAGTTGAGTATTTAGAATTCCCTTGAACTGCAATTCCTGAGAGTGCTTTGCTTTTGTGATGTCAGTATTGTTTCGGATTCCTTAAGCGTCCAGAAAAATCTTGAGAAGAAATGTTGATGCTCTAGACTCAGGAGTTAACAAGCTCCTCCGTCTTGCATGATGTCGACCTACTGACCTCCCGGACTTATTATTACATCAGTTATTGATGCGGGATCTTTTCTTCCAACTTCTCTGCTTATCTATGATTGTTTTGATTGGAAGTCGTTGTCATTGTCGGTGTCTTTGTTATGTAATTAATGGGTGAACTAGTTGTCCTGTATGCATCTAAGTTCGTCAAATTCATCAATACCTAAACGTTTGAGCTTCTTAAATCCTCCAGCTCCAAAATATACTGTGTCTCCTTTAACCACCTGAGATAACTCAAGATGTACTAGATTGGGCAAACACTGAAGGAATACAAGTGGATCATCCTTTAACCTACTCCACTTCAAATATAACATGACAAGGCTATGCAGAGAAGGTATACAGTGAGGTAATGTCTCCAATCGTCCTCGTAAGTACAGCCTCTGAAGCAGGAGAGGGAGAGAAGAAAGGTGAGATGAGAGATAATGCCCAAAAAGTAGAGATTTTTGGCATGCCCAATTGACCCAAACGCTCCTTTGCTGGGTCTCATAGAGAGAGACCTCAAGAACAAGGCCTTTGATTTTGGGAGCTCTCTCTTCCTGCAACCAAAAAAACCACCATTGTTCTTCCATTTCGCCGCCCCCTCCCCGCCGGCCAACAAAACATGATTGCCCCCTCCCACAACCCACCAACCTAGCCACTCTAGCCACCCAAACCACCACACCCCAACCACCAAGACCACCACCAGCCACTCTAGGAACGCGCGGCACGTGATGGGGAACATTAGGGTTTTGAGGCATATGGACGACGAAGAGAGGTTAGCGAAGAGAGTCGCGGGGCCGTACGATCTCGTGATGGGTTCCAAATCTGGATTTCCAAACATGGAGGCAGATCGGGGTTGATTGGGGATGGAGGTGCGTCGGGGGTGGGACAGAGAGACAGAGACAGAGACAGAGAGGGGCGGGGTGGTGCTGCTGATGTTGGGCAGGGGCTTTTGGCTAGGGGTGGGATTGTGGGTTTGCAATGTTGAGATTGAGGTGGGTGGTTATGGCTGTCACTGTCGGGTTGGGGTTGGGGTTGGGTAAAGAGATCTAATAATTAAAAAAAAATTATATTTTTATTTATTTATAATTTAATATTAAAAAATATTTTTTAATTAATGAAACTGATAGAATTGAAACATATGACATGATTTGCTAAGTGATCAAAATCGAAAAATTGAAATTTCGATGACCAAAATTAAATTAGACCATAATCCCTATGATAAAAAATGTAATTACCCCTAAAATAAATGGATATGAAAGATTCAACAACACACTTACATAACTTCTGCTCGTTTGGGAATGCTTTTCTAGGAAGTACTTCTGCTCATAAGCGCTTCTAACAAAAGCGCTTTTATTATAAAAATCTTGAATTTTTATAAAAAATTAAAGTGTTTCGTGGAAAACAGCACATAGCAGGTGCTTCTCCAGGAAGCGCTTCAATGACCCAGAAGCACTTCTAAACTTTTCTGCCAAACTCTATTAGAAGTGCTTTTAGTTATCAGAAAGCGCTTTTGGCCTTTTCAGAAGCACTCCCAAACAGGCCCTTATGAGGCTGAAAGTTTGTTGGGATTGATAAAATTTTGTGTTCTTTTAGGGAGATTCACTATTATACAAAATATAGGAGCCCAAATTATAAAAAGACCCTATATGAAATGAACTTTAGAAACATACCCAAAGTTCATTTACAACATAACAAAAAGGCTTTTAACTTCTTTTAAATTACAAAACTGCCATTGATTTCTTAAAACAAACCCAACCCAAAAACTCATAAAAAAGCCCAAAATACTCAATAGGTTATCAAAGTAATTTAATAATCAAAATTAAATTCAATTGAGCCAGCTGTTTTTTTTTATTGGGTTTGTTTATAGAAATTAAATGGTGTAGGGTTTATTTATAGTTTTAATGCTAAGAATGGGTATATGACTAAGGGCTCGTTTGGGAGTGCTTCTCTAGGAAGTACTTTTGCTCATAAGCGCTTCTAACAAAAGCGCTTTTATTATTAAAATCTTAAATTTTTATAAAAAATTAAAGTGCTTTGTGGAAAAGCACTTGGGAGTGTTTCCTGAAGAAGCACATAGCAGGTGCTTCTCCAAGAAGCGCTTCTATGGCCCAGAAGCGCTTCTAAACTTTTCTGCCAAACGCTATCAAAAGCGCTTTTAGTTATCAAAAAGCGCTTTTAGCCCTTCCAAAAGCACTCCCAAACAGGCCCTAAATATCTCTTCTTTTTTCCACTGATTATTTCTAGAAGAACCACACCGAAGCTAAACACATCTGATTTCACTAAGAAAGTTCCATCTAATACATACTCCGAAGACATGTAACCACTGCATCACAAATTATGATAACAGTCAATAAATTTGTGCTACAATATATGAAGCATCCACCCTAAAAATTAAAGCGTCTGCACAAAAAAAGGTGCTTCAGGAATTATCAAATGCAAATAACACAAGACATGCCTAATACATGAGATTTCCGCAGCACAGTGTGCAAGCGCTCGATATTCAGCTTTTGTAGAGCTGCGAGAGCACTCGATATTCAGCTTTTGTAGAGCTGCGAGAGCGCTCGATATTCAGCTTTTGTAGAGCTGCGAGAGATAGAGGCTTGCTTCTTGGAAGACCAAGAGATTGGGTTAGGACCAAGAGATTGGGTTGGAACCAAGAAACACAACATAATCAGTAGTGGACATGCGTGTATTGGGATCACCAGACCAATTTGCATCACAATATCCAGATAAGACCATGGTCCCTGGAGAAAACGTGACACCAAATTGCAATGTTCCTTGCAAATAACTGAGGATGCGTTTAACAAGACCAAAGTGAACATCTGTGGGACTGTGCATAAATTGACAGACTGTGTTAACAGCAAAAGCAATGTTGGGTCTTGTGAATGTGAAAGAGGGATACCTTCATCCCTTAAGACTTGTTGATGTGGTTTAGAAGAAGTGCTACAAGGCCTACATGTATCCATAGTCGCCTTTTTGATGAGATCTCTAGCATACTTGTGTTGATTAACCCAACTCCTTATAAGCCCTTGTTAGGTTTCTCAACTTTCCAATGTGGGACTTCTTACCTTCACATTCTCACACGCCCCCACACATGTGGCGAATTTTCAAGCCTAACACGTGGACAACACAGTTTGGGTGACGCGGAGCACATGTGGCCGTTGGGCTTTCACACGTGGGCTAACCTGCTCTGATACCATGTTAACCATGGAGAAATAGAATTTAGGGTTTGAGTTCAGACAGAGAAAGTAAAAGAGAGAGGAAGAAAAGAGCTCTGTTTATTTCTGTTATAATAAATCTGTTACAATGCAACTTTTCTTAAGCAGAGCCTAAGCTCGTCTTTATATAACTAACTAACTTTCTTCTCCTCTAATTATTCTAACTACACTCACGTGATAAACACGTGACTACTCTATCTCATCAACAATACTGTTAACATAGGCATCATTGTTTTCAGTTTCTTCTTCAACTTATGACTCCAGTAATGTTGGTTATATAATGATTTGGTCTTTTTAGTAGCTGCTTCTCATTTGTTTGTTAAATTCGTTGTTCGGCTTGTGGTAATATGAATGAAATTATTATATATGAATTTGATTTGGCAGACCTTTTTAAGAGTGGAACATGGACAACTTAAGTGCCACAATGGCTATTTGATGAAATGCTCAACAGAACTCATTCATTTTCTTGGAAAAATCTCATTCTCAAATGCACCTCTCTAGACATGTTTGGGTATTACTTTGTTGATTGTTAAAAGTCTACGTACAGGCTCATCAACGATAGTGAACGGTTCATTGGAGAGGCATTTCATGGCATATTTTGAAGGGCGAGATTTCTTGTTTTGCGACCTGTGCGGGACTATGCGAACATTGAGTTCAACTAAGCATGCTCAATGCCCCTTGTGCAAGCGTAAGATAAGTGTGAAAGGTAGAGGAAACTTGAGCTTTCAGCCTTTCACGTTGATTTGCATGTTTAATTTGTTTTCAAGTTTTAAATTTTATTTCAGATGATTTATGGATAAATAAATCCTCTCTGTATGCAGCAATGCATGTGAATGCATGCATGTATTCCCATGTCAGCACATGTGTATTACTATATTTTAATAATATATACTAATTCCAATTTGAATTTACTTTTTGGAATTGGTTTATATTCTAAATGTTATAGATGTTAATCATGTGTTGGGATTGGGCTTTGTATTCTTCTGAGCAGTACCATTTGTGCTGTAAGTATTACTTCATAGTTTACAAACTTGTGTGGTACCACATTTGCCAAATTCACGGTGTTTGGATAGTTTGTTATGTATGGCATAAATACTATTTTCGTAGGTTTGTAAATGACTCTTAAATATTAACCCGTAATATTTCGTCTCCTTACTTTAGTATATTCCTAAAATGATTACCATTGCCTTCAGAGATCTTCGGAAGAAAAATATCTTACACAGCCACTGCTGAGGTATACCATTGTCTTCAAAATGCATCTTTATCTGGATTCGTTTTAGGCTAATTTACAAAAATTCAAAACCGCAATAAAAGTAAACCAAATCAGTCTATAGTTTAAATCGGCAATTCAGCCGAATTGTTGCCCACCTCTTCCAAACGAACGTTAGGCCATTTCTAATCATAGAACTAAATGTAGTCCAGGGCTATAAATTTAGTCATCTAAAAGTGTATGGCTAAATTTTTCCATCTCCAGCCATGCATGGCCAGCGGATTGGTATCAACGATCGTTGCATTCCCCCTCAACTCTGAGAAGTAGGCCTGGAGCCAGAATTGAAAGGCCCAGAGTGGACCACCGTGCTTCGGCTTCATCCCGTCGGTTACAACGTCGTGAAGCATCTGGTAGATATGGCCGAGAAGGAATGGACCAAGCGCTAATCTTCCACCTTGCGCAAGGTAATCGGCCAGGTGGGCGAACTCCAGAGTCACCTTGTTCGCTTGCGTACAGAACACGAACTTGCATAGTCAGTATAGGAAGAACGCAGCGTGTTCAACTTCGCCGAGAGGGGCGATGGAGTCATCCTCGGTGTATCCTCCACGCCGAAATTATTGTAAAAGCCGGAGTAGTTGAGCATGTTCTTCACCTTGCCGCCAGCGAGTTTGGCCCAAAACACAAAGACATATAATTAAACCCTAAAAACAACAAGCAAATCGCCGCCACCTAAGAGCATTTCCACCTGCCAGCTGTTTGTGCCTAAAAATCTCGGCCCGTAAGGCCAACCGAGGGAACAATCGCTCGGCCAAGGAGCCTGCCCAAAAGGGGTTCCTCGTAAAATAAGAGAGATCTGTGAGGACGAAATCATCACGGCTACAGTGGGCTTGAACGAAGAAAATAGTAACCCCTCAAGTACACGGCCAAAGTGGAAAATCAAGGGGTGTTGCCACGTGTCATTAAGGTCCCACGCTTCATTTAATGAGGTAATGCTCCTAACTGCAGCAGAGGACCCATCTCTATCGCTTCTCCGTTCGTCCCACATATAATACGACCGTTGCAACCTAGCAACGCGCCAGAGCACCACTCAAAAAATCCACCATTGACACCATCATTAACAGCCTTGTAGCTCAGGCCGTGAACCTGACGGCCTAGCTCTGATTAGAAGACAAACTCAAACAGGCGCTCAACTTATCCATCCATTCATTCACATCATCCTCGAACGCACGGTAGACCAAGCTGGCACACCAGCGCACAACCGAGCCGCACCAAAGAAGGACGACCCGTGTTGACACGGATCCCCTCAGCTCGGAGCACTAGGCCGCGAGATTCAAAACCATCAGCACCAGCCTTAGCCCGGGTAGAAGGGGGCCCAAACCCCAGTTCGAAGTTCCAGCGGGCTTCAGCAACCCGGGCAGCACATGCGTCCCAGCAAACTGGGCCAGGCTAAAGGTAAAACGAGCACGTGCTCTAGCCTAAGGGCTGCTGAGGTTAGAGTTGACGACAGTTTGACGTCAGTACCCGGGTTTAAAATTTTTTCACCATTGGCACTTGACGTCAACCCTGATATCCGCCAACGACTAGAAGCCATATGGCAAATTCTGGGTTGTTCGATCCATTTTTGTCCTCCAATACAATGGTTGGCTTTTTTGTGTAAAAAATTTAAAATAAAATTTAAAATTTTCAAAAAAATTATGAACTTTTTTTCTATAAATACCTACCAATATTCTTCGCTTTCAACACCAAATCTTCATACATTTTCTTCTCCTTATAATATTATTCACTTTCTACACAAAATTTTCTTCACTTCCAAATTTCTTTTTTATTCATCATCTTATGGCATCTTTCATCGAAGCCGGAGGGGCGTAGACAACCATGGAAGATGTTATGTTGTGTGAGTGTTGGGTCCAAGTTGGTCATTGTCCGACCACGGGCAATGAGATGAATTTCTCTGATATGTGGAGAAAAATTCATGGAAAATTTGGTGAAAGATTGGGTTTGGCTCGTACGGAAATGGCCTTGGCTAGTAGGTGAAATTTTTTGAGTAAAGAGTTGGGGAAATGGAGAGATGCGTTTGCAAAAGCGAAGGACAACCATTGAAGCGGCGAAAATCTTGGCAATGAGGTAAATAATTTGTAATTTCCGTTTTATTAAATTTAATGTCCTAATTTTTTAAATGTTTCTTGCATTTCGAATATAAATTTTTTTAATAGATTATGCAAGCACAAATGTGGTTCGGTGCCATTGGCCAAGGCAGAAAATCTTTCAACTATTACCCATGTTGGGAGGTGGTGAAAAATTGTTCGAGATTCAAAATTATTCCCACGAGTCTGACCGTTGTGTTGAACGAGATGCCGCTCTTTGTTTCAACAACATCGGATTCGCCTTTGGATTCCCCAATGAGTCAAGACTTACCAATCCAAAAGGAGCCGAGGCTTATTGGGAGAAAGGTAGTGAAAGCCAAGAGAGGGAGTACTGTTCGGTTCATTTTTACACATGATTTTTCATGTTATTCACCTATTATTTTGAGTTAGTTCTTGACATTTTATAGCTTTTTACTTCCTTTTTGTGTTTTCTTAGATTTTACCTTGGTTAGGATGAAAATGAGCTAAAAGTGCATTATTTGTTATAAATTCTGTTTTTGTTCATTTTCGTAGGTCAACTTCTTGGCCTGGGATCAACATGCTCTGGTGCTCGGATGAGGTGAAGATCTTCATGAGACTTGTTCCAATGGATGTTAACTACAACATATCCAAATTTGAGCTCCATTGGACAAGTATTGCCTATCCAACCAATCCAGCATGTTACCACAGCTCTGGAAATCCGGATTTGGCCAGCTTTTACCTCCTTTGTGTCATCTTAATTTCTTGTTACCATAACTCTTGGTAACTAGGAATTACCTTTGTAAATGAGATATTTTCTGAAGCTTTTGGCATCTTTGTGAAGTCAAAGCTTCATCATGGCAAGGGGACAATGGGCAAAGGCTTTAGAGGAAAGAATGAGTTTTATATTAAAAGTGTGAGCTGGAAATGATGGGCAAAGGAGCAAAGGGAGTGCAATCTGAAGTGGGAGAGCTTTTGAACGTGGGTATGGTATTCATTCCATCATTCTACAACTTAGGAGCAGATTTTGGAGCTGGAGAAGAAGCTTGGAGCTAGGGAGCTCAAGGAGGAAGACAAGGGCAACAAAGCAAAGAGTGGAAGAGATTTCCACCATTGAAGACCTTGAGCTCCCATGTTCACAAAATCTGTAACTTCTTTCTAATTATATTCCGAATTTATGTTTGAAATGATTATGAGGAACTAAACTCCATAGCTAGGGCTTAGGTTGAAGCCCTAAACATGATTACCTTATTGTTTTGATGCTTGAGTGTATGAATTTCTGAATATTGTTGATGAATTTCAATTCACTAAAATAATCTATCCTTGATGTATGTTCTTCCTTGATTGATCACCTTTGAAAGCATGCTTCTTGAGATTGTTGGGATTATGTGTATATTCATGTTTTCCTAAGCAATAGATGGATGGAGTAAGAACCATCCATGTGAATTGGTTTCTTGAATACCTAATGTAAACACCATGCTATTAGGATTCTTGTGATGTTCATATTCTCTTTGAACTTAATGGGTTTTCCTTGTAATTGAATCGAAGTACGAACCATACCTAGGTTCGGTTATGAGGAGGGCACAAGTATTGTAGCACGAACCATGCACTTTACGTATATTAGAGAGAATCAATGCGTCTTGAGCCACGACCCATGGTCTTGATTGCGAACATTTTCATCAACACATTTAGAGTTCATCACTTGAGTATTCATGAACTTGGGTAGAATTGTTTAGGGTGGATTCCGAAACCCTAGTGTTTGTTACATTTTACTTTCACATTTTTGATAATTCATCTCTGCCATTCTCATTTAATTTCGAAGTCCATTTACATTCATGCACTAGAAATAGGTCACATGAACCAAACCAAAACCCCCCCCCCCAATGTGTGTGTGAGTTGCGTGTTTGACACGTTTTGTGTCTTTGTCACTGCATTTTGTTTGTTTTCGTAATTGATTTGGACTTTTGGTCCGCGTTGTGTTCTTGCATTTTCTGTGCTGAATCCAACCGTCTAAAGAACGTGAATTTTGGATGTACGGTTGGAAAGTTATAGGTCAAAAACTGGACAGAGGTCGAAACTGAAAAACAGAATTTCGATTCTGTGCAAAAACGACCGGTCGTCACTGTTCACGACCGGTCGTCACTGTTCACTGTACACTATTCACGGCACTGTTCACAGGTGATACAGTGGTGATAAAATGGTGATAGAAAATGCTGTTTGTGTTTTTCTTTAGTTTTCTTGTGTTGTTTCATTTTCTTTTACACTTCTTTGCTCATTTTTAGTTTCCTTTTTGTATTGTGCATTTGTGGTGTTTCAATTAAGTGTTCTTTACGTACTCAAATTAGAACTTATAAGAAGCCGACAAGTTCTTCGTGGGATCGACCCCGTACTTACATAATCTATACCTCAATAGATTCGTGCACTTGCGGGTATTTTTAATTGGTTGTTTGCACATTAATTTGTGTCCTCTTAGGAATGCAACAATTTTTGGCGCCGTTGCCGGGGAACTGGCACGGTTGCTTATTTGTTTTGTTTGAGTATGTTTAGAGTACTTAGTTTGTTTTTGTTTATTGATTGTTGTTTCATTTTATCTTGATTTGTTTTCGTTTCTTTTTCTTATAGAAACATCCGAGGAGTCACCTCCACCATCACCAATGGCAGCCGCAACTGAAATTGCGGAACTTACTATGCAAGAATACTCCAATAAATTTGTGATGGAGGAAGCAAATGCATTTGGCTCATTTCAGAATGAGTTGACTATGAATGAATATTTCCAACAAACATACAATCCGGAGTGGAGAAATCATTCAAACTTCTGGTGGTCCGACAATCCAAATTTTCAACAAGGACCATATCAACCATATCAAGGCCAACATAATACTTGTCCACCTTATGGTCAACCCGAACATTATAATCCACCACCACTTAATCAATCTCACCCACCATCTACAGGAAAATCTTTGGAAGAACTTGTTGCTTCAATGGCTAGAAACACAGATAGTTTCATCACTGAGACAAAAGGCTACATGCAGAGGAATGACACCCACATGCATAAGAGAGATAATGCCATAGCCAATCTAGAAAATCAGGTGGGGCAAATTGCCACTGCTTTGAGTCAAAAAGAAGCTGGGATGATGCCTAGCCAAACAGTGATACCAACCGGGCATGAGCATGTTCAAGCAATTATCTTGGGAACCGGTAAGGTAATTGGTGAGGTTGATAATTCTGAAAGTCTAATTAAAATTGATGATGAGATACAGGTTGAGCAAGTGATTAGGCCTAAGGAAAAAGATGCAATCAACATGGAGGAAAATATACAAGCAGCATATCCACCTGAGTGGATCCCAAAGCATGAAATTGCGAGAAGGGCACGGAAGGAGAAGGTATGTCGTGAACCTACTGATGAAGATATCTTACATGCTCCTTTTCCTCACAGGTTGATGAGTTCTAGGAAAAATCAACATGCCAAGGACATATTGGAAACTTTCAAGAAGGTGCAAGTCAACATTCCTATCTTGGATGCAAACAAGTTCAAAGAATGTGAAACTGTTGCATTAAAGGAAGAGGTTTCTGCTGTTTTGCAAAGGAAGCTTCCTCCCGAGTTGAAAGATCCAGGAAGTTTCACAATTCCATGTGTTATTGGTGACAAATTTTTTGAGAAAGCTTTAATTGATTTAGGTGCTTCAATTAATCTAATGCCTTATTCTGCTTTTGAAGTACTAGAGGAAGACAAGCTGAACATCCATGTTCCAAGTACCAATCATATGTTCAATGTCATTCCTTCTACTCAAATGAGAAGGCCACCCAATCCTAAATATGTGCCTCATCCATCTAATCCACATATTGAAAAGCGCTTAAAATTGCTTTTGAAATCTACTCATGTGGGTAAGAAGAAAAGAATACGAAAGGGGTTGATTAGATGGCAAAGAGATTTGAAGAAACTTCATGTTCGGCACAAGGAGGCAATTGAGCCAAAACCCCCCAAGTGACCATGGTATGTTGGAAGTCCGGCAAAAGACTTTAAACTTAGCGCTTCTTGGGAGGCAACCCAAGGTGAATAGAAGAAGTTTGTTGTCGATCGCTTCAAAGTGGAGTTTCTCTAGACTCAAACTTACTTTTATTTTACTTTATTTATTTATTTATTTATTTTCCTTTTGAGTTAGGATTTCAATCTCCAACCAAGGTAATTTCGATTTTCTTGTTGTTTCTCTTTGTTTTTCTTACTTTTGCTTTCCTTTACTTGTTTGTGTTTCTATTTTGTTGTTAAGTTTGGGAAGTATATTGCTTCATGATTGCACACACTGAACTTTGGCTCAAATGCTTATTTCATTCCATACATGTGATTCCAAACACAAACTTGAAAAAAAAAAAAAAAAAAAAAAAAAAAAAACATAAATTTCTGAATCACATGTTCATTCTTGCATTTTGCGCCACCTGAGGCTTCTGCTAATTGCCTCTGTCTATTCTTGCTTGTAGAACCTGCAACAGCTCTACATGATCTTCATTCCTCTTTTGCAGCATCTCTACAATGTGGTTGGCACTGTAGAGCCGCTTTTGCAGGTCCGCCACCTGAGCTTTCAGAGCAGCCACCTCCTCGTTCAGTGCTCCGCACTCTCGTGTTCTCGCCAGTAGGCGCATGCCCAAATTGGTAGCCGAGACCGCATTGAGCACTGTCAGATTGTGAGACTCGTCCACTGCCATCGAGTCAGACCTCTGCGCCACATGCAGATGATCCGCCACTGTAAGTCTGCTGACAGTCATGCCTTGCGGCAGTACTGCCCTACACCGCACGACCTCAGAGAAATTCGAGGCCGAGCCATGATGGTATGAGGAGTTTGGGAAGACAAGGGTTGGAGGAGCCCTTATCTGATCATTTGGTGGGGCAAGTGTTAACTCAAGGTTGAGGTCATCAACGAGCATATCTGAGGATGCCATTGATTTTTATGTCTGGACTATTTGATGGTTTTTCTTGAGTTTGCAGGAAGAAATGCTGGGTATCATCAGCTTACTGAGGCATGGTTTAAATAGCCATCTGCTGATGACAGAATTGCGGTCCAGCTGTTTGCCATTTTCTCTCGAATCCCTACGCTTCACGAGGATTTTGCAGTCGCATGCATTTAGAAGGGAGAATTTCTACTTTCACTTTACTTTTCTTTTTACCTCCGTGTTTTCTGGTGTTTTGTGTTTTTGCCCGTTACTTTCATTTTCTGGTGCTTTGTGTTTTGCTTTGTTTTATTTTAAGTTTGGGAAGTGTGTTTTCCCTTTCGGCTGTCATCTTTGTTTAATTTTAAGTTTGGGAAGTGCGTTTTGTTTTTCTTCTTTGTCTTTTGCAACTTTCTTTTCTTTTATTTCCGAAAAAAAAAAAATTTACACGGAAAGAGCAAAGACAAACAGGCACACCAATAATACATAGGATTCACTTTTTCCCAGTGCTCGGTGTCTCGACCATAGGACCCTTGAGTTTGGCCCTATGGCTATCCTCTTCCGGGGCTTCACGCACAGCCTCTTGGGGCTCATCACTCGAGCTCCCAAAGAGCGCACTCTTAGCTCGAGCATAATCGCTCTCACGATCTGTTTTCTTGCGTTTACCCGGTCGGTCTAGGTCCTCCAGCTGCTTTCTCATGTCCTGAGCGTAAACACTTACCATCCTTGAGAGATTTTTGTTCTCTTCCCGCAGCGCTTCCAGCTGGTGTCGATTCACCTCCAATATCCTTGCCCTTTCTGTTTTTAAACTTTTAATAATACTCTGGCACTCTTCAACCATACTTCGCTCTGCTGCCAACTGACCTCTTAGCACCTCCACCTCATGGGACTTCGCAATTAGGCGATGACCCATACTTGCGACTATTGCCGTGCTTTGCACGCTTAGTGCCAGACCATCGCTCACGACCCGGTTGTCATCCCTTGCTCCCAGCACCCGTATATCCTTGGGAGTCACTAGATTTCTAGCAACTCCAAGGGCAACATCGTTGTCCAGCAGTATCGAGTCATTCACTGTCACGTGCCCCCGTGCAGAGGCGAAGTAGGGCATCCACACTGGTGCCACTGCTTGGCCTCGAGTCTGAGTCGGTGGAGCCAGGTTGAGATCCAACGAGAATGGATAGGAAGAGGCCATTTGTTTTCTTACTTTGATTTCTCACTTTCTTTTCTCTTTGGTGTGTTTCTGAGTTTTGTGTGTTTTTCCCCAACTCTTTCTCTTCTTTTTATAGAGTTAGTTTCTACGTAACCCTAGCCACTGCGCTTCTGGTTTGGCGCGGCTCTTGCAGCCTATCCCCCTCTGTCGCCTCACCTGTCCCCCAACCCCTTTAATTGCATTTCTGCCTTTCAGCGCTTTCAAGAAACAAAAGTCGTCACACTTTCCTATGAAGCCAATAATTCTGGCTTGGGAATGTGAGAGGGACCTCTGCACGAGACACGTCCCTCGCTTGGTTGCCCGTGACTCACAGGAGCCGAGACATCAGGGCCCACTTTTTTCTATTTTTCTGAGTTCTCGCTCTTTGTGCTTCTGACTGGGTTTCTTTGTTTTATATATTTTCTTCGCTTGTGGGCTTTCGTTTGGGTTGGGCTTTCATTTGGTTTGGGCGTCCATTGGGTTGGATTTCTGCGTGCGTAGGACTATTGTTAGGGCTTACTGTTTTTATTTGTTTCTGTTTGGTTTTGTTTTTGCTTTGTTTTGCAACTGTGTTGTTTTTGTTTTTCTTGTTTGTTCTTGTTTTTACTTGTTTTATTCCCTCTATTTCTTGTTCTAACATTGTTGATGCCTAAGTTCTTTAACATTGAGGACAATGTTTATTTCTAAGTTTGGGAAGGGATAGCAAGTCTTTTTTCGTTTCGCTTATTTCCTTGCTTTATTTTGTTCTGTTTTCTTTTCAGTTTTGAGTCTTTTTGTTTTCAAGTCACTTTCCGGACATATATGATGAGATTGTGATGAATGTTTGTATGACTTGATTGAAAATGCTAAATTTTTTTTTTTGTTATTCACTAAATGGCATCGTTCTAGCATGATATGTTTGAAACCCTCTATGCACTTGCCATTTGCTTCATAATTCTTCAGTTGAGGGACTTGCATGATCCAAAGAATTGTATCAAGCATGAGTTAGACTTGTATAATCATATAATGTGAGCTTTGAGCCTTGTGCTTCAATTCATGAGTGTTATACACATATTCTTATTTTCTTGTCATCCGAGTTGTTGTTTGATCTCATTATTCATTGACTTGGTTGAACACTTAAAAGACATTCATTCTTGTGCAATTTGATTACATGACATTTGAGAAATGATATTAAGGCCCTCTTTGGACCGTTTGTGCCTTTCAAGCTAACCTTATGCATGCTTAAGCATGATTTTCCATTGTTAACCACCTTGAGCCTACATGTAAGCCTTTTCTTTCAATTAACCAATTATTATTCCTAGCCTTAGCCTGAAAAACAAGAATTTACCTTTCTAAGGAACTCATGAGCTTTAATTTGGATGTGTTTTTCATGCTAAGTTTGGGAAAGGGTATTATTATTATTAAAAAAAAAAAAAAAAGTACTTCACTCAAAGGGTGAAAGAAAAGAGAAAAGTTGTGGTTAAGTGGCAATGGTTTCAAATTCAATTCCATGTTTCTTGGTTGTTCGAATGGAAGGAAGGAGTGTGAATCTTAATAAGTGGAGGTATAAGGCTTTGTGGTCTATTTGATCACCAAAAAAAAATGAGTGAAAATCTCAAGCGTGATGTTTCAAAGTCTTTTAGTCAACGGTTATGCTCTTGAATTGTGAGTTCCTTGGACTTTGTTGTATCCATATCCTTCATTTCTTACTCACCTTACACCCTTAGCCCCATTACAACCTATAATAAAGACCTAAATTGATCCTAAATGTCATGTGGTTGAATTGCACATATTCTTCTTCTTTTAAGTGTTTGGCATCCTTCTTGAGATCATTTTCATGCATGTTTTTCATCTTGCTAATTGTGAGTTAAGTCCCTTATGGTTTAACTCTATTCTCATATTTATTATTGAGTGATGCATTGTAACCCTCTTCCGAGTGATTCATTTGTGAGAGGACAACTTTGGTGAGATTTGAAGTTACATTTGTGCTTGGTATGATTTTTGAAGTTGTGTGAAAACTGAAATTGGAGAATGAGTTCCATTTGGCCATCACACCACTACACTTGAGCATGTTGTGTTCTGAACTTTGCTGCCTTGTGAATGATGTCTAAACTGAGTTTTTCTTGTGAAAACTTTTGAGTCGTTTGCATGAGTCGCTCTCTCTTTGGAAAGTGTTCGGAAAGTTTTGTTTCGAGTCTTGTTTTAGTTTCTGTTTTGCTCGAGGACTAGCAAAAGATAAGTTTGGGAAGTTTGTTCGGTTCATTTTTACACATGATTTTTCATGTTATTCACCTATTATTTTGAGTTAGTTCTTGACATTTTATAGCTTTTTACTTCCTTTTTGTGTTTTCTTAGATTTTACCTTGGTTAGGATGAAAATGAGCTAAAAGTGCATTATTTGTTATAAATTCTGTTTTTGTTCATTTTCGTAGGTCAACTTCTTGGCCTGGGATCAACATGCTCTGGTGCTCGGATGAGGTGAAGATCTTCATGAGACTTGTTCCAATGGATGTTAACTACAACATATCCAAATTTGAGCTCCATTGGACAAGTATTGCCTATCCAACCAATCCAGCATGTTACCACAGCTCTGGAAATCCGGATTTGGCCAGCTTTTACCTCCTTTGTGTCATCTTAATTTCTTGTTACCATAACTCTTGGTAACTAGGAATTACCTTTGTAAATGAGATATTTTCTGAAGCTTTTGGCATCTTTGTGAAGTCAAAGCTTCATCATGGCAAGGGGACAATGGGCAAAGGCTTTAGAGGAAAGAATGAGTTTTATATTAAAAGTGTGAGCTGGAAATGATGGGCAAAGGAGCAAAGGGAGTGCAATCTGAAGTGGGAGAGCTTTTGAACGTGGGTATGGTATTCATTCCATCATTCTACAACTTAGGAGCAGATTTTGGAGCTGGAGAAGAAGCTTGGAGCTAGGGAGCTCAAGGAGGAAGACAAGGGCAACAAAGCAAAGAGTGGAAGAGATTTCCACCATTGAAGACCTTGAGCTCCCATGTTCACAAAATCTGTAACTTCTTTCTAATTATATTCCGAATTTATGTTTGAAATGATTATGAGGAACTAAACTCCATAGCTAGGGCTTAGGTTGAAGCCCTAAACATGATTACCTTATTGTTTTGATGCTTGAGTGTATGAATTTCTGAATATTGTTGATGAATTTCAATTCACTAAAATAATCTATCCTTGATGTATGTTCTTCCTTGATTGATCACCTTTGAAAGCATGCTTCTTGAGATTGTTGGGATTATGTGTATATTCATGTTTTCCTAAGCAATAGATGGATGGAGTAAGAACCATCCATGTGAATTGGTTTCTTGAATACCTAATGTAAACACCATGCTATTAGGATTCTTGTGATGTTCATATTCTCTTTGAACTTAATGGGTTTTCCTTGTAATTGAATCGAAGTACGAACCATACCTAGGTTCGGTTATGAGGAGGGCACAAGTATTGTAGCACGAACCATGCACTTTACGTATATTAGAGAGAATCAATGCGTCTTGAGCCACGACCCATGGTCTTGATTGCGAACATTTTCATCAACACATTTAGAGTTCATCACTTGAGTATTCATGAACTTGGGTAGAATTGTTTAGGGTGGATTCCGAAACCCTAGTGTTTGTTACATTTTACTTTCACATTTTTGATAATTCATCTCTGCCATTCTCATTTAATTTCGAAGTCCATTTACATTCATGCACTAGAAATAGGTCACATGAACCAAACCAAAACCCCCCCCCCCAATGTGTGTGTGAGTTGCGTGTTTGACACGTTTTGTGTCTTTGTCACTGCATTTTGTTTGTTTTCGTAATTGATTTGGACTTTTGGTCCGCGTTGTGTTCTTGCATTTTCTGTGCTGAATCCAACCGTCTAAAGAACGTGAATTTTGGATGTACGGTTGGAAAGTTATAGGTCAAAAACTGGACAGAGGTCGAAACTGAAAAACAGAATTTCGATTCTGTGCAAAAACGACCGGTCGTCACTGTTCACGACCGGTCGTCACTGTTCACTGTACACTATTCACGGCACTGTTCACAGGTGATACAGTGGTGATAAAATGGTGATAGAAAATGCTGTTTGTGTTTTTCTTTAGTTTTCTTGTGTTGTTTCATTTTCTTTTACACTTCTTTGCTCATTTTTAGTTTCCTTTTTGTATTGTGCATTTGTGGTGTTTCAATTAAGTGTTCTTTACGTACTCAAATTAGAACTTATAAGAAGCCGACAAGTTCTTCGTGGGATCGACCCCGTACTTACATAATCTATACTTCAATAGATTCGTGCACTTGCGGGTATTTTTAATTGGTTGTTTGCACATTAATTTGTGTCCTCTTAGGAATGCAACAAGTACTTCCACCAATGATACTACAAAAATTTTGGAGCAAATTGCTTTGGACAACACCATGAAAATTGAGAGAGACATGAAAAAAGATGTGGATAAGAAGGCAATGAATGAAGAATATGCAAGAGAAAGGGAGTATATACGCAAACAAGACATGGAGAAGAAGGATCGAGAAACCATGGCCATGGATACAAGCCATATGTCCCCTGAAACAAGGTCATTTTGGAAGCTAGAACGAAGGGACATTATGAGAAGAAGGCTTTTCCGTGACGTTGAACCTAACAACACTGATTGGTTAAATGATCAAAACCACTAGGTTATATTGCTTGCCTTTTATTTAAATGTATTGCTTGTTTTTTTTTTATTGAATTAGTTGTATTTCTTATCTTTTATTTAATTAGTTATTTTTCTTAATTAGTTGTATTGCTTTTCTTTTAGTGAATAAAGAAATCATTCAATAAAATACTTTTTTATTCAACACATTGCATACATCAAACTAAAGCATAATTAAAAACAAAACACAACCAAAGCATAATTCAAAACAAAACACAAACAAAGCATAATTCAACACAAGGCATAATTAAAAACAAAACATCTTCACTTGACTTCATTCATCGTCATTGCCTCTCACCGCCCATAAGTGCTCCATCAAGTCAACTTGACGTCGTTCATGAATATAAGACGATTGCATCTCCGTATATTATTGATCAATCCTACAGTTGTTGAAACGACCGTCCCTAACCAATGGTTCATGCTTCAGTGGTTGTTCATTTGCTCCCATGGGCCTTTCATAAATTCTTGTCAATGTAGTGTTCATGGGATCGGGTTCGAACACCTTTGGAGTATTATAATTATACTCATTCTCCACAGTCATATTATAGAGGATGATTCACGTCGTCATAATGCTCAGAAGCACCTCCTCATCAAACATATGATCAACACCCCTAATGATCACCCACCGAGCTTAGAGGATACCAAAACACATTTTCACATCTTTCCTTTAACCCTCTTGATAGGCAGTAAATAATTTTTTCTTCTCTGATCGGGGATGTGGAATTGTTTTGACAAATGACGTCTACCTTGGGTAGATGCCGTCTGCTAGGTAGTACCTACCCCAGTAGACAGTATTGTTGATTTCATAGGTGATATGAGGGGCTTGACCTCTCAACACATCGTTGAGTACCGAGGAATGACCCAGCACGTTTAGGTTGTTTTGAGATCCAGCAACTCCGAAAAAGGCATGGCAAACCCATGTATCGAATGAAGCAATGGCTTCTAGAATGATACTTTTTTGCCCTTTCCTATTCCCATAATCTCCTTGCCAGGCAATTGGGCAATTCTTCTATTGCCAGTGCATACAGTCGATGCTTCCAATCATGCCTAAAAAACCTCGAGTTTCGGCTTTTTGTATAAGCTTTTGGAGGTTCCTAGGTTAGCGCTGGCAATGGGTCATATCTTGTCGGGTTCGTGTCATGTCGAACTCTTAAATGTGTTAAGAAACCTCAACCCATAGATGACCCGTTTACTAATCGTGTCAAGAACTGCAAACCCAAACACGACCTGTTTATAAACGGGTTGAAACGACATGACCCGTGTAACCCTTTTACTAAACAGGTTGGGTTAGGTCATAAACAGGTAACCTACCTGTTTAATAACCTGCTTCAAATCTAAGGTCATAAACAGGTAACCTACTTGTTTAATAACCTGCTTCAAATCTAATAACTTGTTACCTGTTTAATAACCAGCTCAAATACTCAGCCAAATCACACATTTCCAGCTTAAACATTCCAGAGCAAACATTTCCAGCTCAAACATTCCAAAATCACAATGAAATTAAAAAACTTCAAAGTCACTCTTAAATTACAACATAAAATACAAAATCACATTCCGAGTTCAAATATTTAGCCACTAGCAATGACGGTATTGGAGCTCTTAGCAGATTGGGAGAGACTTATGGTTATCTTACTAATATCATGAAATTGGTTGGCCTTCCAAAAATCAAGAACATTCAAATTTATCTTCCTGTCTACTTTAGGCTCATCCAAATACAATTGCAACTGTGACTTTTGGGAAGATGTGATAGACTCCTCACTCCTGACTACAGCAGTGATGTTGGTTATATAATGATTTGGTCTTTTTAGTAGCTGCTTCTCATTTGTTTGTTAAATTCGCTGTTCGGCTGGTGGTAATATGAATGAAATTATTAGATATGAATTTGATTTGGCAGACCTTTTTAGGAATGGAACGTGGACAGATTAAGTGCCACACTAGCTATTTGATGAAATGCTCAACAGAACTCATTCATTTTCTTGGAAAATCTCATTCTCAAATGCACCTCTCTAGACATGTTTGGGTATTACTTTGTTGATCGTTAAAAGTCTACGTGCAGGCTCATCAACGATAGTGAACGGTTCATTGGAGAGGCATTTCATGGCATATTCTGAAGGGCGTGATTTCATGTTCTGCGACTTGTGCGGGACTATGCGAACATTGAGTTCAACTAAGCATGCTCAATGCCCCTTGCGCAAGCGTAAGATAAGTGTGAAAGGTAGAGGAAACTTGAGCTTTCAACCTTTCACGTTGATTTGCATGTTTAATCTGTTTTCAAGTTTTAAATTTTATTTCAGATGATTTATGGATAAATAAATCCTCTCTGTATGCAGCAATGCATGTGAATGCATGCATGTATTCCCATGTCAGCACATGTGTATTACTATATTTTAATAATATATACTAATTCCAAATTGAATTTACTTTTTGGAATTGGTTTATATTCTAAATGTTATAGATGTTAATCATGTGTTGGTATTGGGCTTTGTATTCTTCTGAGCAGTACCATTTGTGCTGTAAGTATTACTTCATAGTTTACAAACTTGTGCGGTACCACATTTGCCAAATTCACGGTGCTTGGACAGTTTGTTATGTATGACATAAATACTATTTTCGTAGGTTTATAAATGACTCTTTAATATTAACCTGTAATATTTCGTCTCCTTACTTTTGTATATTCCTAAAATGATTACCATTGTCTTCAGAGATCTTCGGAAGACAAATGTCTTACACAGCCACTGTTGAGGTATACCATTGTCTTCAAAATGCATCTTTATCTGGATTCGTTTTAGGCTAATTTACAAAAATCAAAACCCCAATAAAAGTAAACCAAATCAGTCAATATAGTTTAAATCGGCAATTCAGCCGAATTGTTGCCCACCTCTACCAAACGGACGTTAGGCCATTTCCAATCATAGAGCTAAATGTAGTCCAGGGCTATAAATTTAGTCCTCTAAAAGTGTATGGCTAAATTTTTCGATGAGGACGAAATCATCACAGCTACGGTGGGCTTGAATGAAGAAAATAGTAACCCCTCAAGTACACTGCCAAAGTGGAAAAGTCAAGGGGCGTTGCCACGTGTCATTAAGGTCCCACGCTTCATTTAATGAGGTAAGGCTCCTGATTGCAGTAGAGGACCCACGATCCGCGCAAAAGCATTTAATGCACAAAGGAAGAGAGGAAGTGATTAGAGTCAGTATATGGTGAGAAAAATCAGGATGATTAGGCACGAAATCTTGTGACTGGTAAGACTAAGTCACCAACCATCAGATCAGAACATTAAATGCTCCTCCAAGGCCCAAGACGCAGAGCCGACGATCAGGGCGGTGATCGAGACCGAGCAACAGGTCAACACTTCGGCCAGCGTCCCAATGACGACGGCCTGTGTGGCCGAATCCGTACCAGTGCGATCCCAGATGGAAGATCTGATGGCTAGGCAGGCCTACAGGATAGAAACATTATTTATGGTCATAATGGATAAAATTTCGTAACACTTGCGAGCGTCCTTTCAAGAGAGAATGTCAGTTACCTCACCTTCGACGGCCCACAGAGCTAGACAAAGCGGGCAACACCTTGAGAGGGTCGAGCCCTACGGGGAAGGCAGCAGTCTCGGTACTGCTAGCTACGCACTAACGTCAAGCCATGGTCAGCATTCTCAATCGTCGATGAACAGCTGGGGGTAGTCCCAGCAGACATGGGCAAATCCCGGCCAAGCCTATCAGGAAGAGGCGCTGCGCGGCCAGTTCCAGACAGCTGTACTACTAGGGCAGAATAGCCCCACATATTCCACTGCCCAGCAACTTTGCCCTATCCATACTTTGGCCGTACAAACGCAGGCTGGCCCAAGCAACACGGCCACAATGCCATCACAGCAACACGGTCAGAATAGTCTGGCCGTCGCAGGCGTCGATTATTCCGTTTAGCTCCTAGTTCCAGGGCGGCCCGATCGCCCCGATGCATTAGGGCTCTCAATTTCAGAGCGGCCCAGTTCGGCAAATCAGATGGCCACACCACTATGGCAGGCGGACCGAATGCACCCCGGCCAAGCCCACAACACTTACCAAGTGCAATTCGGCTCAGTCGCCACCACCGAACCCTTCGCTCAAATAGCCCAGCAGGCGAGGCTACAAAACGATGCGCAGCAGGTCTAGCAGCCGTTTGCAACCCGGCTAAAACCACCCTGTCAAGGGCTTCAGGTTGAAGACATTCGGCGAATGATCGAGAAAGGCTTGGTTCAAAGACGGCCGGAGGCACCAAGGTATACCAAGCCTTACCCACAAGAGATCGACCGTACTCCCCTTCCCCGGAACTATCGACTGCCAGAATTCATGCTATTTTCTGGGGATGGGCACACCTCCTCTATCGGTGCGGCGTTCTCATGGTTCATAAACCTTTTACCGAATTCGGTAAGGGACTGGTCTGACATGGAAAGGATATTCCATGAACACTTCTACCAGACCAATTGAGAGATAACTGTCGCCGAGTTGGCAAGGATGAGCCAACCATCAAGCAAGACACCCTGCGATTACCTGCAGCGGTTTAAGACATGCAGGAATTAGTGCCGGACTAACCTACCGGAGAAGAAAATGACGGCTGTAAGCACCAGAAGAAAATGTCGGCCTAAGTCGAAGGCTCTAAGCGCCATAAGAAAATGACGGCTATAGACGTACGGCCATCTGTTCCAGCTAACACCTCCATGACCAAAGAGCTTAACACTAAGGGCCTAAGGGTGCGGCGTCCTCGGCAAGGTGGAGACTCCCGTGAAGCAATGACCGCTTCCAAAGAACTGAAGGCTGTGACCCCAGAGAAGTCTGACGATGGTATCATCGATGTTTATCGCGGAAGGGACCCCCCATTCTCGACCAACGGGTTATCCTTCCTCCTGGAGTTCCATAAGGATTACTCTGCCATTGATCTATACGGCATGGTGCCTGAGAACCAGGAGATCATAGAGTTGGCCCTTAAGAACGCCAAGGCAGAAGGGATCCTCATTACCAAGGCCTCCGACTCGGCCATTAAAGCCGTGTACCAAGCAAACCGTGAGGCCAGGGCAAAAGGGATGGTGGCCTACTGACCTGACTTGAAAAGGTTGGAGACTAAGGCCCCTTTCAACAAGGACGATTTGGATTACCTACGATAGTACTTTACCGTAACCCCGGCCGACGTCATCTTCGGCCTACGATAGTACTTTACCGTAATCCCTGGCCAAAGAGGCGTTGACCAGGGCCAGACGGGTCCTTGAAGGAAAATCCAAGGATCTGAGCAACTCTGCAGCCAAAGCCTCTAAGGATGAGGTCAATGAGCCCACGGAGCCTGTAATCGACTGTTTCGGAGATCCCTTCCTTGAGAATGAGGCCGAAGACGAACCCATGTTGGGATTGTTAGATGAAGAATGCGGGGGGTTTCTTGGGGTAGTCGAAGAGACGGGTTTAGCCGAGGATGACTGCACGATTGAAGAAGAAGCTGGCAAAGGAAACCTGCGTGGACCAACTGAAATGAACATAAACATGGTCTTGGTTTTACCTGTCGAGCTTTCAGCCCCAATTGGTCAGACCAGCGGCCTTGACAATGACATGCGGGAATAGCAGCTTGATCAGAGACCAAAGAGGAAGGAGGAGTTGCTGGCCGTAGCCTTTAATGAGGTCATACCTAAGGGTGAGCCAAACAAATACCGGCACTTGAAGCCTTTATACATCTCGGCTCATGTAGAGGGGATACCCATGTCTAAAGTCTTCGTCGACTGTGGTGCAACGGTCAATATTCTCCCTTATTCCCTGATGAGAAAGCTGGATAAATCAAAGGAGGATCTCATCCCTAGCGATGTGGTTATGAGCAGCTTCGTCGATGATAAATCTAAAACCATTGGGGTATTGCCGTTGAGAATAATCGTGGCCGATCAAACGAGAGTCGCGGCCTTCTATGTAGTCGAATCCAGTGTAGACTACAATATACTGCTTGGCCGTGATTGGATTCATCAGTCCGGGTTCATACCGTCCTCCATTTTCCAATTGTTGTTCTTCTGGGACGGCCAAAAATTATCCATACACTCGGCCGACGAAAGACCGTTCGAAGCCAACGCAGTACAAGCACGGATTTATGACAACGACGTCTGATGGGTCGTTCTCACCGGCCACGATGCAAGCGGCCGACCAACCAGGACGACGGCCTAGAAAGTTCTGGAGTTAGGCGCTGAAAATGTCTGATAGGACTCGGCGTGCGAAGTTTGGATCGACCTTACCAGCCGTTATTAAATGCCAGACAAAGAAACCAAAGAAGAAGGGGTAGCGGCCGTGACCGACTTGCTAGAAAGGCTGCTAGAGCACTGGGCGGAAGAATCTTTACGACCAAACTCACCAATCAACCTAATCAAGTTCTTACACGAATTAGATGACATCGACGTTTTGACCATCAATGACTTGGAGACGGTGCCTGCTGAAATGGAGGACGATTACCCTGAGGTCCAGGACCCCCTGTTAGAAATAAATGTAGGCACAGAGGCCGAACCACGGCCTCTTTTTGTAAGCCAACTTTTAAGTTCAAAATTAAAGGCCGAGATTATCGGCCTGCTCCATGAATATAAGGACTATTTTGCTTGAAATTATCATGAGATGCCAGGATTGCCAAGGAGTTTGGTCGAGCATGAGCTGAAAATTAAGGAGGTGGTTTAAACCTTTCCAACAACCACCAAGGCGATTCTCGACCGACGTACAACTAAAAGTCAATGAAGAAATCGAACGGCTCCTTAAAGCCGGCTTTATCCGTACGGCTCGGTACGTTGAATGGCTGGCTAACATCATACTGATTTTAAAAAAGACCGGAGCTTTGAGGGTTTGCACCGATTACAGAAATCTAAACCTTGCGACCCCCAAAGACGAGTATCCCATGCCTATGGCTGATCTTTTGGTTGACGAGGCCGCAAAGCACGAGCTCCTTTCCTTTATGGACGGCCATGCTGGTTACAACCAGATCTTCATCGCCGAGAGTGATGTCCACAACACGGCGTTCAGATGTCCGGGAGCTATCGGGACCTACGAGTGGGTAGTCATGCCGTTCGGCCTAAAGAACGCCGGCGCAACATACCAACAGGCTATGAACCTTATCCTCCACGACCTTATTGGCCTAACTGTTGAAGTCTACATCGACGACGTGGTCGTCAAATCCCCTTCCAAGGCTAACCATATAGGACACCTTCGTTAGGCATTCGACCGAATGAGAGTTCACGGCTTGAAGATGAACCCTAAAAAGTGTGCTTTTGGAGTCACGGTAGGGAACTTCCTCGGTTTCTTGGTCCATCAACGAGGAATTGAGATAGATAAGAATAAAGCCAAAGCCTTCATGGCACCGCCTCCACCAAGAACTAAGAAGGAGCTCCAGTCCTTCCTCAGTAAGGTCAACTTTTTGAGGCGTTTTATATCCAATTTGGCAGGTAAAATCCGGCCATTGACTCCCCTGCTCAAATTGAAAGACGTGGAGCAATTCGTTTGGGGGGCCGAGCATCAGGCGGCCTTCGACGAAGTCAAAAGATATTTATCCCAACTGCCGGTCCTTATGCCACCAAGGAGAGGGAAACCTCTAAGGCTCTACATTTCGGCCTCTAAGGGCTCTATCGGTTGTCTACTTGAGCAAAACAACGAGTTCGAGCATGAGCAAGTTGTGCACTATCTTAGCCGCACCCTTAACACGACCGAGCTCAACTATTCACCTGTCAAAAAATTGTGCCTAGCGCTCTATTTCACTGATACCAAATTATGTCATTACATGCTTCCTTCGGTCGTTCAGATCATCTCTAAGACCGATCTCATCAAATACATGCTCACAAGGCCGATCATTTGTGGCCGAATTGGAAAATGGACGATGGCATTGTCCGAATTCACTTTCCAATATGTGGCTCAAAAGTCAGTCAAGGGTCAGGCTCTGGCCGATTGTTTTGGCTCATCACCCAACTCAAGGAGGGGAGGAGGAGATAGAAGTCTAGATTGGCATGGTCCACATGGAAAAAAACTACTGGACCATGTACTTCGACAGCTCAAGCATCGAGACCGTATCTAGAGCCGGAGTCGTGGTTGAGTCCCCTCAAGGGCAAAGGTGGCAGTTTGTTTTCCAGCTTGATTTCAAATGCACCAATAATCAGGCCGAGATGGCCCAGGTGGCGTAGGGTGTGAACATTCCTGATGGCGACCGCGATCGCATGATAATGATTGAAAGGCGCACCTTGCTGGCTTTGGCCGAACGGGGAATGCCGACGAGGGTGTCTTCGGCCGAAATCACCAACGAAGTTGAAATGACCGAAGCAGACTGGCGATGCCCTATAGTCAGGTACCTGCGCGACCCTTCCAGCAACCATGAAAAGACTACACGTTTTCGGGCCAGCTCTTGCAGCTCGTCCAACTTGGTCGAATCTAGTAGACCGAGGGCCTTGGCCGTATCGAGACAAGACTTGAACTCCCCAAAAGTTTCGGCGTTGGCCATGTGGTTGACCCCCATGAACAAGAATTCTCGAAGTCGCTCAATGGTAGCCTTGGAATCATCGTCCAGGGAGACGGCCAAGGCCGAGCTGTCTCCTTCCTCATGAAGGCTGGCGTACAACTCAGCAAGATCGTCGGAAGAGGTGGGCTCTTGAAAACGTAAAACAGTGAAGTATAGAGCGGCCGAGTAAGTAAAAAGCAAGAACCACCAAAAGAACACTCACTTCAACAGCCGGCGGCACGGTGGAGGCCTCGACGACCACGAGCTCGGTCACGACCGTCGAGTCTTGAGCCAGGGGCATTTATGGCATGGGTGAGACGACCGAAGCGACTGGCGGTAGGCTTGGTATAATGCTGGTCGTGGACGAAGGCAAGGGTGACTTGGGGGGCTGAGAGCAAAGTTCGTTAGTTGAGAAGATAGAGAGAAATCTACAAGGAGACTAACACGTTTTAATGTGACCAAACACTCACCGAGCGAATCATGATGCCACCAGGGCGGCGGAGGACAGCCGGGTGTGACTCGGCTGGGGCTGTGGCTTCCAAGGCAGGCACGGTCGTCGCGATCGGTGGAGACTCCGCCGAGGCAACCGGTATTGACTCCACAATTGTTGCCTCAGCGTTTGGCGCATCGTCCTAAGAATAAGACCAAATTGTCAGAATATGTTAAAAAGGCATGCAGGTTGAAGCAAATAAGAAGAAATGAGGGCATTCACTTATTGTCGTAGGGGGAGCTTCCCCCTCGTCTTCGCCTTCGGAGAGGACGAGGAGAAGCCTTTTCCTCGGCGGCTCCGCTACCTCTTCCTCGGCCGCAATGCCTTCGGCCTGCACATCTTCACCTACCTCGGCAGCGGTTTCCGCCACTTCCGCTTCGTGAGCGGCCTCGGTATCCGTGACCTCCCTGCTCCTCTTACGGCCTTGAGCTATAAAATAAACAGACGGTCAGGCATGGGCAGAAACATTAAAAAAGCACAAAAGGCCAAGTGTTTTACCATCAGGCCTCGAGATTCAAAACCATCAACACCAGCCTTAGCCCAGGCAGAAGGGGGTCCAAGCCCCAGTTCGTCGTTCCAGCGGGCTTCAGCAGCCCGGGCAGCACATGGGTCCCAGCAAACTGGGCCAACCCAAAGGTAAAACGAGCACGTGCTCTAGCCTAAGGGCTGCTGACGTTAGAGCTGACGACAGTCTGATGTCAGTACCCGGGTTTAAAATTTTTTCACCATTAGCGCGTGAAGTCAGCCCTGATATCCGCCAACGACTAGAAGCCATGTGGGAAATTCTGGGTTGTCGGATCCTTTTTAGTTCTCCAATACAATGGCTAGCTTTTTTGTGTAAAAAATTCAAAAAAAAAATTCAAAAGTTTCAAAAAAATTATGAACTTTTTTTTCTATAAATACCTACCAATATTCTTCACTTTCAACACCAAATCTTTATACATTTTCTTCTCCTTCTAATATTATTCACTTTCTACACAAAATTTTCTTCACTTCCAAATTTCTTTTTTATTCATCATCTTATGGCATCTTTCATCGAAGCCGGAGGGGCATAGACAACCATGGAAGATGTTATGTTGTGTGAGTGTTGGGTCCAAGTTGGTCATTGTCTGACCACGGGCAATGAGATGAATTTCTCTCATATGTGGAGAAAAATTCATGGAGAATTTTGTGAAAGATTGGGTTCGGCTCGTACGGAAATGGCCTTGGCTAGTAGGTGAAATTTTTTGAGTAAAGAGTTGGGGAAATGGAGAGATGCGTTTGCAAAAGCGAGGAACAACCATTGAAGCGGCGAAAATCTTGGCAATGAGGTAAATTATTTGTAATTTCCATTTTATTAAATTTAATGTCCTAATTTTTTAAATGTTTCTTGCATTTCCAATATTATTATTTTTAATAGATTATACAAGCACAAATGTGGTTCGGTGCCATTGGCCAAGGCAAAAAATCTTTCAACTATTACCCATGTTGGGAGGTGGTGAAAAATTGTTCGAGATTCAAAACTATTCCCACGAGTCCGACCGTTGTGTTGAATGAGACGCCGCTCTATGTTTCAACGGCATCGGATTCTCCTTTGGATTCCCCGATGATCAAGACTTACCAATCCAAAAGGAGCCGAGGCTTATTGGGAGACAGGTAGTGAAAGCCAAGTGAGGGAGTACTTCCACCAATGATACTACAAAATTTTTGGAGCAAATTGCTCTGAACAACACCATGAAAATTGAGAGAGACTTGAAATAAGATGTGGATAAGAAGGCAATGAATGAAGAATATGCAAGAGAACGGGAGTATATAGGCAAACAAGACATGGAGAAGAAGGATCGAGAAACCATGGCCATGGATACAAGCCATATGTCCCCTGAAACAAGGTCATTTTGGAAGCTAGAACGAAGGGATGTTATGAGAAGAAGGCTTTTCCGTGACGTTGGACCTAACAACACTGATTGGTTAAATGATCAAAACCATTAGGTTATATTGCTTGCCTTTTATTTAAGGGAGCTTCACTAATATACCCAAAATGGGAGCTGAAATTATAAAAAAACCCCATATGAAAATCACTTCATAAACACACCCAAAACCCATTTATTAAATAACAAATTAGTATTGAAGTTCCAATATATTACAAGAACTGCCATTATCAAGCCCAACAGAAAAAAACTCAAAAAGCACCCAAAACAACCCCAGCCCAAACTTATAAACAAGCCCAACAGAAAAAAACTCAAAACGCACCCAAAAAAACCCCAGCCCAAACTTATAAACAAGCCCAAATATTTTACCATCTCAAAACAGTAATATAGTTCAAAAAAATTGAAAACAAAAAAGTAACTTCCAGCACCCAACTTCCCTCTGCGAAACGTCCCTTCAGTCAGCGTCTTCATCAATGCGTCTTCTTCATCGCTCCAAAACCGAAACTCCATAACCACCACCGAGCTGCTTTATCTACTTTCGAAAACAAACACCACACTGACCTCCACCTTCAAAACCAAGACAAAAATTCATAGAACATTTTCGACGAGAAAGCGCTTCAAAGGTAAGACATTTACAAACCTATACTGTAATTTTGATTAATTGCTAGAGTTCCAGTCTAGGGTAATAACAGTATTTTAGATTTGAATCAAGGACAAAATCTTGAAACTAGACTGCTTATTATCAGGATTTTAGTCGCTAGTTTACTGTCATTCTGATTAATGGCTGTAAATTTCCAATATAGGGTAATAACACTGCTTGTTCATTCCTCTGAAAATCCTATTTTCTGATGCATGTCTACCTCTGTTACGTTCCAGTATAGGGTATTAACACTGCTTGTTCATTCCTCTGAAAATCCTATTTCTGATGCATGTTTACCACTGTAAAGTTCCAGTATAGGGTATTAACACTGCTTGTTCATTCCTCTGAAAATCCTATTTGTAATGCATGTCTAACACTGTATAGTTCCAGTATACGGTAATAACACTGATTGTTTCTTATGAAATCCTATGTCTGATGCATTTCTACCACTGCAAAGTTCCAGTATAGGGTATTAACACTGCTACTTTACTGTCATGTTGATTAATGCCTATCATGTTGCTATTTCTAATGCAGGTATATCAAATAAATAATGAAGAAAGGACAACAGTCATCATCCAAAACAAAAACAAACAAGAAGCCGGGCAGATGGGAAGACCCCAACTATGTGCAAATCAAGAGCAACATGCTCTCTTTTACAGCAACAATTGACAACATTAGAGAAAAACTTGAAAACCGGAACGATGTCAAGACACTGCTATCGAAGACACCTTTCTGGCCACTGATAGAAGCATATATGCAGAAAAGGTTAACAAAGGTCGAGTGCATGAAGTCTAACTACGACATCGTGAGACTCATTAAAGACTATGACACAAAGACAAGGAAGTTCAAGTTTAATGATGGTCACAGTGAGATGAAAAGCCAAGATGTGGCTGAAATTTTTGGCTTGCCAGACAGAGGCAACAAGCTACCAAGCACGACAAGCTCAACAAGGCCAAATTTGCATTTTGTGAAGAAATACTTCAGCGGTTATAAGAAGATAACAAAGACTTCAATTGATAAGTGCTTGAACTTAGCACTTGAAGATGAAACAGAAGAGGGTCCGATGGATGTAACAAGATTGATAATCCTACAACTCTTCATGACCAATCTATTCTGCAACTCTGGTTGTACACTTGCTTGGACATACACAACCACAATAGACACCTTAGAAGAGATGGGGAAATATAATTGGGCTCAAGGAGTTTTGGACTACATGTACTTTGGATTGGAACAAGCAAAGAAGAACAAGAAGGACAAAAAAAAGCAGCCAAGCGTGAGTGGCTGCCTAGTCCTAATACTGGTAAGAACACAAATCTCCAAACTGCAAATTCGTAGCATTATTCTAATGATATGAATTGACAAGTGATATTGCAAACAAAAAATTGTGCAGTATTGGCTCTGTCAAAGATCTAACCTGATCACTCCAATTCCTGGAAGAGAAAAAATGACACCAGGGGCTGTCAAATGGAGTCTTCAAGAACTGAGTGCGAAGCTTCATCATCTAAAGAACAATCAGATAAAGGTACTCTTTCCTTTCAAATAATCTGCAGATGGTATGACAACATTGTTAATAACATGTCATAGACGTACATTATTAATACCATGTCATAGAAGCTAACTATTAATACCATGTCACAGAAGTAAACTATTAATACCATGTCATAGAAGTACACTCTTAATACCATGTAATAGAAGTACACTGTCAATGCTAAACTCTACTTAACAAACAGATAAAAAGCACTAAAGTTCAAGAGGAGGAGGAGGATGCTGAAGAAGTGAATGAAGAGCATGATGATGCTGCTCAAGAAGAAAATGAAGAGGAGGATAATGCTGCTGAAGAAGTGGATGAAGAGCATGATGATGCTGCTGAAGAAGAAAATGAAGAAGAGGATGATGAGAACCAAGAACATGAAGTCCACCAACACCACCAGCTACAAGATGACCTCCAAACTGAAATCCCAGAATTCAAGAATTCAAAATTGTTTGAGGAAGTTGTTAGATCAATCCCAGAATGCAAGGAGGATGAAATACAACTTACAAAAGAGTACATGATGGAGGTCAATAATGCTGCTGAATATTGGACAAAGAAAGGAGACCATCAAAAGATCCATGATGTAATAGCATCCTGCATAAAAAAGAATAAATTGATTCAGATGCTATACAATGAAAAAGTAGAATTAAGGAAGCAGCAGCAGCAATTGCAGAAGCTGGTTAAGGAAGAAGCATATCACAAGAAATCCATTCAACTTGATCTTTATGAGGAAAAATCCTGCATGACAAAGCTGCAGCTAGAAAATGATCAACTTCTTGCAAAGAAGATTTCCTACTTGGAGATTATAAATGAAAAGGAATCTGTCATTGTCTCCTTGACAGATAAAAAATTAGCACAAGAGATTGCAACAGAACCAGATTCCTCATTCCCCAAAGCACAGACGAGAGCAAAAAAGAGAAAGGCACCAAGAAAAGGACCAGCAAAATCAAAGAAGAGGGCCAAAGGTTCATTCCTGCAATGGAATACATATGAGGTCTACAACATGCTGGATGAACTCTCACAAGAAAAGCTGAGAAATTACTGGAAACATTCAGTAGATGGGTAAGCCAATGTGTTTCATTCATTTTCAATGGGTTTAGGCACTATTATTGAACATGCATTAGAAAATAGGATTTCATAGGAATGAACTGGAACTCAACAGTGGTAGACGTGCATTAGAACTAGGATTTCATAGGGAACTAGCAGTGTTATTACCCTATACTGGAACTCAACAGTGGTGGACATGCATTAGAAAAAGGATTTCATAGCAAACAAGCAGTGTTATTACCCTATACTGGAACTTTATTGAACAGTTCTTTCACTTTTATTAACATTTTTTCTAACTACAAATACTGTTACAGCTCTGCTTTTTGGCAAGGGGAAAGCATTTTGTTCAAAGATGACATACAAAGCTTATTGAAAGATACTGAAATTTTTGGACAAATCATAGATGCATATGGAGAGATACTTCATCATGACGAAAAGAAGGACCCTGAAAGACAACAGAATGCATACATCACATGCTATGCTTATGTAAGATAATAGCTATCTCATCACCTCTAGTGAATATCACAAATTATTCATCTTCCTATACTTTTCACATTCTTTTCTAATGCTGAAACTATTAATCTTGCAGAGGTATCTCACAGGGAAAATGCACACAAAAGCGTTTGATGAATATTTTCTCAAAATCCTTGAATTAATAGGGAAAACTTCAAAGGTTTTCATACCAATTACGGATGACGGCCACCACACCCTCCTTGTCTTTGACACCATTTCATTGAAATGGACGCACTACAACTCTTTGAGGGGGGCAACGGAGCAAACAGTTGAATACTACAACAAAAAAGCAGTCATTCTGGTAAGACAGACTACTACTGTGAACTGTTAATACAAGGCATTAACAAAACAGTTAAACAAGAATCAGTGAAGCTAACAACATACTTGCCTACAATGCAGGTAGACGCCTCAAATGTCTTCCTCAATAGTGTGAAGGAATGTGCTCCAAAAATTTTAGAAAAAAACAGCCTCACACTTCTTGAGTTCAAGAAGCCAATCTACAATGAAGAATTTACCGAAGACGTTGCAAAACGTCTTCCAACTCTGAAGTTTACACCAGCAATTTCTCAAACACTACAGTATCTGATGAAACATGATCCCACCAAATTCGACTTTAACGAGGATAGGGAATGCGCCCAACAACCCGAAAATTCGTAAGTGTCACAATAAAGTTCCAGTATAGGGTAATAACATTGCTTGTTTGCTATCAAATCCTATATCTAATGCATGTCTACCACTGTAAAGTTCCAGTATAGGGTATTAATACTGATTTTTTCCTCTGAAATCCTATTTCTGATGCATGTCTACCACTGTAAAGTTCCAGTATAGGGTATTAATACTGCTTGTTTCCTCTGAAATACTATTTCTGATGTATGTCTACCACTGTACAGTTCCAGTATCTGGTAATAACACTGCTTGTTCATTCCTATGAAATCCTATTTTCTAATGCATATATGTGTGTGAATTTGCAGAAAAGATTGTGGTGTATTTGTCATGTACTACATGCAGTAGTTGTCGCAACGGAAAAAAATTGAAGGAAGCTTGAGTGCAGACCAAGTGTGGGAAATGAGAAAAGAAATTTTATTGAAGACAATGGCAAGTGAAAAAAGTTGGTATTTCACAGAAGGGAATAAAGGATGAAAGCATGGATTTCACAGATTTTAGAACTGTCCAATATGTAGCTTCTAACTTCCAAATGTCAAATTGTTAATATGTAGCTTCTTAACTTTGTAGTTACTGTATAGTGAAATTCAAATGTAAAAAATTATTACTCTGTAGCTTCTCATTTTCAAAATTCTTAACAGAGGGTTTCAAAATGCGCATTAACAGTGACTTTCAAAAAGCCCAGCCCAAGTTGACAAAAACTAGGTCAGAAACGAGCTAAAGCCCAAAAAAATCAAATAAGCCATAGTAAAAAACAGAAAAAAGGCCCAATCTACTTTGACAAAAAAAAAAGCCCAAATAAACTAAAAGAAATCACAAAGTCCCCAAAAAAAAGCCCAGAAAACTTTTTTTAAAAAGCCCAATATCACCAAGCCCATAAAAAAAAACAATTAAACGCCAAAAAAACAGTTAAACGAAGAGAACAGGATAGACGACAGACGCACGACCCCCAAATTGAATTGAAAAACCAACTCACCTCACTCCGATCTTCGCGACACCGATTCCAAAAGCAGCCCACAACTTCCATAACCACCAATCAACGATTCCAAAAAGCAGCCCACAACTTCCATAACCACCAATCAACGAGAAACCCGGCGACATGTCTTCAAAAACGACACAGCAAAACCCTAAAACAGCAAAAAGCACTCCAGATGCAAAAAGCAAAGAAGACAATCCCAAATCAAACAAAGAAGCTTCAGAAATGACTGACAAAGAATCAGTATCAAACTCCCAGGTATTACAAAATCTCTAACTTCAAAGTCCAATAGCAATGTTTTGACTTGTTTTGAAAAGAAGCATGTTTCGACTGCAAATGTATATGTTTCACAACTGTTAATACTATGCCATAGAACTTGAACTGTTAATACTATGTAATAGAACTTCAAAATATATAGAATGCTCTGTTAATACTTGATTAATACCATGTCATAGACCAAAATATATAACATGCACTAGAAATGCATATGAAAATAAATTGTAGTGTACTAGAAAGAGAAGCATGAGGTTCAAATGCATAGAAGTAAACAGTTAATACCATGTAATAGAAGTATTAATTCTCATTTGTCATCTTTCTTTTGTCTAGTTAAAGTAACCTATTTGCTTCACTTAGCAGGTGGTCATATGGAAAAAGGTAACCGGGTTGAAATACAAAAGAAAAGCATACAAAAGGATCCCAAGCCAGCAAAAGGTCAACATAGCATCAACAAACACACAAGGCACACCACCAACAACAGCAAAAGCCAAACTGTCAACACCTGAAGCCGATCCACCTAAACCAAAAACCAAATCTAAAAAAACACCAAAACCATCCACACCCAAACCCACAAACACACTGAAACCGAAGAAAACAACGAAGACGAAAAGAACACCATCCCAAACACAAAAACCTAAACCGAGCAGACGCAATAACCCAAATTATGTGCAGATCAAGAGCAACATACTCACATTTGACAACACAATTCAAACGGTAAAAGACAAGCTTGAAGCAAGAAAGGATGTCCTCAAGATCCTACAAAAAACGCCATTTTGGAGCATCATCAAGGCTTACATGGCAGGACAGTTCACCAAGACAGAGTGCCAGAAGTCTAATTATGAAATAGTTAGACTGATCAGACTCTACAACCCTGCAACCAAAAAATTCAAATTCAGTGAAGGCAACGAGTATGAAATTACAAGCAACGATGTGTCTGACATCTTTGGATTGCCAAACAAAGGAAACAAGTTGCCAAGCACAACAACTTCCACAAGAACAAATTTGGACTTTGAAGAGAAATACTTCAAGAATTCAAAAAAAATCACAAAAACTGAAGTTGATAGGTCTCTGAACACAGCAATAGCAGATGACAGAAACAAGAATGCAATGGATGTTGTGAGGTTGTTAATCCTAGAGCTCTTCATCACAAATCTCTTTTGCAACTCTGGGGCGACAATGGCTTGGACCTTTTTGACAATGATCGACACCTTAAAAGCAATGAACAGCTACAACTGGGCACAAGGAGTCTTAGATTACATGCATTTTGGACTGGACCAAGCCATGAAAAATAAAAAAGACAAGACAAATCAACCAAGTGTGAGTGGTTGCCTTGTGCTAATCCTGGTAAGAAACTACATCCATTTGTTAATCCTATCTAATGCATGTCTACCACCACTGTAAAGTTCCAGTATAGGGTAATAACACTGCTTGTTTGCTATGAAATCCTACATCTAATGCACGTATACCTCTGTTACGTTCCAGTATAGGGTAATAACACTGCTTGTTTCCTCTGAAATCCTATATCTAATGCATGTCTACCACTGTAAAGTTCCAGTATAGGGTATTAATACTGTTATTGGCTGTGTGCAGTATTGGCTGTGTGAAAGAACTAACCTGATCAGTCCAATTCCTAGAAGAGAAGATCACAAACCAGCGGCTGTCAAATGGAGCCTTCCGGAGCTCAATATCAAGCTGAATACTGCAAAATATGAAAACATTAAGGTATTTTCTTACTTCCATAAACATATATAATGTTAGTGCACAATAATTACTACTGACTCCAATCATTAAACAGATAAAAGCTGCTGGCAATGAAAAAGAAGAAGAAGCAACAAAGGCTGATCATGCAGACCATGAAGAACAAGAAGAAAATGAAGAGGATGATGACTTTGTTATCACACTTAAAGATTGGGTAAGATAACCTACAATGATCAAACATTGTACAAACACATATAAATGTATATAAATTTGCTAATCCTCTTTTTTCTCCTCTCTAATATTTGTGACAGTTAAAGAGTCAAACACAAAAAGGAAAAAAGCAGACTGTTATTACCCAGAAACAGAACTTCAGCTTCCATGAAAATGTGGACCAAAGTGTAACCCAGACAAAAACTCCACAAGAGGAGCAAAAGGTAAAATTTCTCCACAATTTAAAAACAAATGTAAATCATTTAAATATCCAAATGCAACCAGAAACCAAAAACAAAATTATCAGTTTTAGTTGCGAATGTTCTATTATTAACCTAAGCAGAAAAAAAACTCTTTTGCTTCAGGAGGAAAATGAAGACAATGCACAATCATTGGGATGCAAAGCAGATGATGAAATTGAAGAACAAGCAGTTGACCTTAGTGCAGACACAATGACGGAGGTGACGACTGTTAATGTCCGGCAACAGGATCCAGAACTTCACAGCCAGGAAGACAACTTCGACAACATTTTTGACGACATGGTGGGTTCAATCCCAGAGTACTACAAGCATGAAATAGTCCCTCCCCATGAGAAAATCCAAGAGCTGAAGGAAGCAGTCGACTATTGGATTGAGAAGGCAGATACTCGAAAGGATATGATGCAGACTGCTATAGAATCCTGCATCAAGAAAAATACATTCATTCATCAAATATGGGCTGAAAAAGAAGATTTGGAACAACAAATCGAAATACTGAAAAAGCAGCTTGACCAAGAGCAAAAAGAAAGTAGAAAATTACAAGGGGAACTTCATGCACTTAAATCAAACAGGAGACAACTACAGGAACAACGTGAAATACTTGAAGGGGAAAAGTTGTCCTGCATTGAGAGCATGAAAGAAAAAGACACTGTTATTGCCTCTCTGAAACATATGATGGGGGAAAATCTCAAACAAGGGGAACAAGGAGAAATTCCAATGAAAGAACAAGCTGATAAGGAGAAAAAAGATGAGAGAATAGCAGAAGAACGAGACGACAACAAAGCAGTTGAAGGTGAAACCAGCAGAGAAAAGATTGAGCGGAAAATTGAGAAACCAGCAGAGAACCTTGAAAGAACAGATGGAAAAGACAATCAGAAAGATGATAACACAATGGAAGAGGAGAAGGAAGAAAGTGAATTGGAGATGCAAGAATCTCCTGATGATGAAGATGAGAATGCTGATGAGAAAACTCCTGAAAAATCAGTTATCATGCAAGCGAAAGAAGTAGGAAAACGGCAGTTACGTTCTGGCATCAAAATAATCAAAGATAGAAAAGACAGAAAGCCTGCAAAAAAAGAAGATTACACATACCCCAAAGCACATAAGAAAGCCCGAAAAAGAGCAAGCCAAAGCGAAGATGAAGCAGCCAACAAAAAAAAGGACAAAGATGCATACCTTCAGTTGCACATGTATGGGGTCTTCAACAGGCTAGATGAAATATCAAAGAAGAAGTTGGAAAATTACTGGAAAACTGCATCTGATTCTGATGAGTAAGCCAATCTGTCATAGAATTACACTGTTAATACTATGTAGTAGAACTATCTAGAATTACACTGTTAATACAATGTCATAGAACTGTCTTGTTATTAAACTGTTATGAGATTTTCATTTGCTGAATTATTATTTGAACAACATTATTGTTGCAGGGACGCTTTTTACCTAAACAATAGGACAATATTGTACAAACATAACATTGAAAAGCTGATTGGACATTATCCAATTTCTGCACTAATCATCGATGCTTATGGAGAGGCCCTTAATGATGATGCGAAGCAGAACACTCAGAAACAAAAAAATGCTTACTTGTCCGCCGATAACTATGTAAGATCACATCTAATACATCAAAATTATATTATCAAACATGCTCACTAATTACCAACATATGACTTTTGCAGATGTTTTTGCGAGGTGCTTCATACAAGCTGACATATGATGCTTTCTATATGCCACTCCTAGAAAATATTGGAAGAGTTGATAGAGTGTTCATACCAATTACAGATGAGAACCACCATACGCTGCTTGTCTTTGACACCGGTGCAGCAACGTGGACACACTTCAACTCATTCAGGCCATCAGAAAAAACTGTCGAATATTATCACAAGAAGGCAATTGTTTTGGTAAGTAAGATGGGTGATTAACACTGTTAATACTTAGGACACTAAATTTAAAGGAAACTAAGTACATACTTGACTATGATGCAGGTTGAGATAGCAAATATATTCCTCTGTCTTCTTAAGGAATGTGCTGCAACATCACTGAAGACAAAACTCATCTCGATTCCTGATTTTGATGCCAAGAAGCCGAGAGGGCTGAATGAAGCTTAAGCTAAAATGATTGCAAAAATACTTGCCAGCATCAAACTTACACCAGAATATACTCGGACATTGAAGTATCTGATTCGTCAAAAGACTACTAACTTCAAGCTGACTGAGAACAGAGAATGTCCCCAACAAGCAAACAATTCGTAAGTTAAGCAATAACAGTGAAACTTAAATCCTCTTCAACTAAAAAAAGGCTGAACTAACTCCTGCATGTGTATCTCTATTATGCAGCAATGATTGTGGCGTCTTTGTCATGCACTTCATGAAGCAGCTTTCCAAAGACCAACCAATAGAATCAGATTTCAACAAAGAAAAGGTTTGGGAAATGAGAAAAGAAGTCCTCATGAAGATTATGAGCAATGAAAGAAGTTGGATTTCCATCAAAGAGAGAGAAGAGACAAATGCAAAAGAATGAAGTTGTAATCAAATATTTTGCCAAAATTCTTGCTTATATTGTAGTTTTGTAGGACTTGTGCTGGTTTAGAACACTAAAGTAAGGTGATTTTAAAATTCAAATTATGTACTTATTCAAAAACCAGTTTATTTACGTGAATTAACAGTGTATGTAACCTGAAATAACGGTCTCCATAACACTAAAACAAATAACAATACACTCCAAGTACAAATGTTAGTATTATATGATGGAAATAGATTGTTAATACCATGTCATAGAAGTATCTTGTTATTACTATGTTATTGAACTATCTTGTAATTTCAAGAATGATGTAAACAGCGCGCATTAAACACTGTTTGTTGATTTATAGATAATTCAAACAGCAGTAATGCTAAATTCATATCAAACTTCCAAACCAAAATTTGCAAAATACCAAAAATGGTAAATATTATGTATTAATACCAAAAGTCAAAGAGTATTCATAAGCAGTAACTGCTATTTCACCATATTAACAACTTGCATATCAATTTCTATTCCTTTCAACTATGATTGTCATTAATCAATCGTATAGCACTTAGTTAAAAACTAACTACACTCAGTCAACTCTTTATACTCCAGAACCTTTACTTCAAATAGGGGCCTTGCAAGTCCTCCTATTATGACGATCACAAGCACCGCATCTCTTGCACTTCACTTGCCTTTTAGTTTCACTGCTTGACTTGAAGCGCTTTGTTGGAGGTCGTCCCGGAGGCTTTCTTGTATGAGGAGGCAGAAGAACAACGTCTCCAGGAGGAGGCTTCTCAATATCAGGTATGGGAAATATAGGGGTTGCATAAGTAGCCCTATAAAAGTCTGCCTTGTAATACTCATCAACAAAGTCGTACAAACACAACCTGGAATGATGGATAACTTGAATTGCATGCTGACATGGAAACCCAAGCAATTGCCACTGATAACAGGAGCAAAACCTCTCGTCCAAATTGACCATAACACTCAAATCAGCATGAACTTCAAATACAGATTCACTCGCACGACATATCCTCCAATGACGACCCTTTGAAGCTAAATTCTTCAACTCATCCTCAATAACCGGACACAAAACACTACACCATTTCTCGGATGCAAGCTTCCTCTTAGAAATCATCTCCATCATTTTGATCCTAATAGTGTCAATCAGCTCATAAATTGGAAGCCTACGCACCTCCTTAATCCATGAATTAAACGACTCGGACAAGGCATTACTAACCTCCCCATACCTCTTTCCCGGAAAATATGCATTAGCAAAATTTTGGACAGGAAGATCAGCCAAAAACTTTTCAATTATTGTTGCACCGCCATCATCTCTTAATTTTTTCAACCTCTCCTGATATTCCTCAACAGTCGGTGCATACAACAACTTACAAAAAAGCCATAAAATATGATCCTTGAAAGAGGAACCAACAGAATGCGGATACTTCTTTTTCAAGTTGTCTTTCAAATGATATAGACAAAAACCATGGGGAGAAGAAGGAAAAACAGTCCTAACAGCATCGATAATAGCACCATGCCTATCAGAAATGAATGTAAGTTGCCTACCTTCATCCACCAAGACTTCAGATATCCTTTGCAGAAACCACCTCCAATTGTCCACAGTTTCACCAGATACAATCGCGAAGGCAAAAGGGAATACCTCTACAAGAAACAGAGAACTGTATTAGTTAGTTTGAACTATAACAGTGTCACCACATGAAGCAGAGTAAAACTACAATGCATAAAAATACTCAGATGCAGGGTATGAACAGTATAGCAACTACAGCATTTACATTTGCATAACTACACTGTTCATACCACTCAATGGAAGTCAACACCTACAGCATTTACATTTGCATAACTACACTGTTCATACCACTCAATGGAAGTCAACAACTACAGCATTTACATTTGCATAACTACACTGTTCATACCACTCAATGGAAGTCAACAACTACAGCATTTACATTACATACCTTTATTTCCATTCTTTGCAGTAGCTCCTAGAAGAGTACCCTTGTACTTGTTTGTGACGAAAGTACCATCAATGAACAGCATAGGCCTACACCATCGAAAACCATCAATGGAGGCCTTGAAACATATAAAGATCCGCTGGAAACGAGAACCATCCTCGCCACAGTCAAGCACACAATGAGATCCGACATTGCTGGCCTTCAAAACATCCACATACCAGGGCAGGTGAGCATAAGACAACCCCTCATCACCATGTAAATCCTTAGTAGCCGACTCCTTCCCATACCACGCAACATGATAAGGGATATCCAATCCATAATTTTCCTTCAAATCAGTAAGCAGCTCAATTGGCCTTACCAAAGGATTGCTACGAACTTTATCCTTGACAATTGAAGACACCAAACGCGACCCCATTGCCTTATTGCTCTTCTCTCGGATCAAACCAGTGCAACTGTGTACGTTATTTAAATTCTTAATATAAAAGAATCCATTTACATTAGAATTAACAGCATGCACATGCCACTCACAGCCATCTGATTCCTTCTTAGCACACACAGCAGTAACGCGACGAGGCTCATTTTTCAAATACTTCATCTTAAAACCATTCTCAATCGCATACTTAGCCAACTTATCGCGGAATTCAGAAACTCCACCCTCAAACTTCTGACCCTCATGAGTAATATAACTCTCCCAATCAGTAGACAAATACTTACGACCTCCACAACTACCATATTTGCCTAAATAATCATTTCCAAACTCACTGCTAGTACTATCAAAATCTATACTCAAACAAGAAGAAGAAGCTGCATTGGACTCAACAATACTACCAGCCACACTTGAATCTATACATGTATCCTCATCTTGTGCAATATTGTCATTATAAGGAGCAGCCTCCAACAAAAAAGGAGAGGCAATTATGTCGGTATAAACTGTTTGAACATGATTCACTACTACAGCCTTATCCCTAACAGAAATGTGAATTAATTGATCCTTCATCAGTCCACATACCATAAACATGACTTTCAAATCATCATCCGATTCCAACAAACAATTGGAGCAATCTGTAAAGGAGTACCTCAACTCAAAATGACCTAACTTAAGTTTAAACCTACTACACAACTCGTTGGACAACCAATCAAAAGTAGTAGTTGAAGATAAAATAACCATTAAAGTTCCAGCACCATAGGTGCACTTTGCCACTCTCGAATCATCCATATCTCTACAAAAAAACAACAAACAAAACAAAAATGACTACTAGTAATAACAGTGTTATTACCCTATACTGGAACTTTACAGTGGTGGTAGACATGCATTAGATATAGGATTTCATAGCAAACAAGCAGTGTTATTACCCTATACTGGAACGTAACAGAGGTAGACGTGCATTAGATGTAGGATTTCATAGCAAACAAGCAGTGTTATTACCCTATACTGGAACTTTACAGTGGTGGTAGACATGCATTAGATGTAGGATTTCATAGCAAACAAGCAGTGTTATTACCCTATACTAGAACTTTATTGAACAGTTCTTTCCCTTTTATTAACATTGTTCCTAACTACAAATACTGTTACAGCACTGAAAAAGCAAGAATATACTCAGATTCAACTGAAAAAGCATACCTCAATTAATATGAAAACCAAATCGAATATCACAAATTTCTAACCGCAGCTCAAACCAAAACATGCATTAGAAATAGGATTTCATAAGAAACAAGCAGTGTTATGATCCTATACTGGAACTTTACATGGTGTAGACATGCATTAGAACTAGGATTTCAGAGGAATCTAGCAGTGTTATTACCCTATACTGGAACTTTACAGTGGTAGACGTGCATTAGAAATAGGATTTCATAGCAAACAAGCAGTGTTATTACCCTAGACTGGAACGTAACAGAGGTAGACGTGCATTACAAATACGATTTCATACCAAACAAGCAGTGTTATTACCCTATACTGGAACTTTATTGAACAGTTCTTTCACTTTTATTAACGTTTTTCCTAACTACAAATACTGTTACAGTACTGAAAAAGCACGAATATACTCAGATTCAACTGAAAAAACATACCTCAATTAATATGAAAACCAAATCGAATAGCACAAATTTCTAACCGCAGCTCAAACAAAAACTCGAGCAAATCCACAACCAAACAGAATCTGAAATCAATCCAAATTATAAACAAAAAGAAATTAAAATCACAATTTAAAACTCAAACGAATATCTAAGTACAAATTAGAACGAAATCAGAAAATCCAATAGCTTACCTCCAAATCAGCAATAACAAAAAAAAACGGATAAAATCAAGAAGAATTGGATCTGCATGTCAAATTTAAACTCCAAGACTGCAAAAATTAAAAACGAAAACATAATCAGCAACTTAATTAATCAAACATGAAATCACAAAAAATCAGACTACAATATAATCGAATACCTCAAAAATCGAATATGAATTCACAAGAGAAAATCGAATACCTCAAAATCGAAGATCGCAGATCGCACCAAGCTCCAATCGAATCTCATGCAGCACAATGTCGCTCCAAAAACCACCAATTCAACCAAGAATGAAGCAATAGAACTCAGCTCACACCAAAAATTAAGCTCAGAATCGAAAAAGAAAGGAGATCTGGAACCAGATTATACAGAGCTTCATTCGAAAAGGTGAACGAAGATCGCTTCGTTCGAACGACGCTCGTTTGGAATATTCGATCTGCTGGAACAAAAATCACGAGGCTGCCAAACAGTTTTCAGTCAGCAACGTAAATTTGAAGACATTCCTATCCTACCTGGCGAATTTTGGGCTTGTTTCTCAAAATTCAAACCAAAAGGTCAAAACCGTAATCCAACATATAGACAGAATCCAAAAATCGACAGCTGTTGACTTTTGGGTGTATTTTGGGTGTGTTTATATACCCTAAATAGTTTAGGGTATTTCACTAAATTTCTATTTATTTAATTGTATTGCTTGTTTTTTTTTTTTATTGAATTAGTTGTATTTCTTGTCTTTTATTTAATTAGTTATTTTTCTTAATTAGTTGTATTGCTTTTCTTTTAGTGAATAAAGAAATCATTCAATAAAATACTTTTTTTATTCAACACATTGCATACATCAAACTAAAGCATAATTAAAAACAAAACACAACCAAAGCATAATTCAAAACAAAACACAGACAAAGCATAATTCAAACAACGCATACATCAACACAAGGCATAATTAAAAACAAAACATCTTCACTTGACTTCATTCACCGTCATTGCCTCTCATCGCCCATAAGTGCTCCATCAAGTCAACTTGACGTCGTTCATGAATATAAAATGATTGCATCTCCGTATATTGATCAATCCTACAGTTGTTGAAACGACCGTCCCTAACCAATGGTTCATGCTTCAGTGGTTGTTCATTTGCTCCCATGGGCCTTTCATAAATTATTGTCAATGTCGTGTTCAAAGAGAGAACATAACATATCACGAACTTTGGCCATTCCTTGGGAGTTTGTACCATACAACCTTTTATAAAAAAATTCCACAAACTGAAGTTTATATCTAGGATCCAATATTACAGCAATTGCAAGGATCAAACTGTACTCTTTTCAATACTTATCAAACTTTTCCATCATTTGAGTTGCCATAGATCTCATGAAATCATCTGGATCAATCTTAGCTTTTCTCAAAGTATCTTCCACCACAAACACTTGAGGAAAATACAGATTTCAGTAGTGTATTTAGTTCCAGAAAACAAGCAAGTCACATCATAAAATACCTTGAGAAACTTGTTAAGTTTTTCTAATTTTTGCCACTCAACTTCAGAGAGAGAATGCTTGTAATTTGAATCACTTAATTGCAAATGCAGAAATGCCCGTTGATAATAAAGTGCACTATCAATCATTAGAAATGTGGAGTTCCATCTAGTGGGTACATCTTGGTGCAAGCCCTTTTTACAATCTAAAGAAACTTGTGCAATACAATCTAAGAATTTCTGTTTCCTCCCATGTGATCCTCTAACATACTTAGTGCCCGTTTGGCATTGCTTATTTGGGGTGATAAATGATTTTTAAAAAATTTTGGGAAGCCCAGCCCGTTTGGTAAACTATGAGAAAATCACTTATTGTTAAAAATTGCTGTGAGAGAAAGCTATAAGGGAAAGCAGCTAATGAGGTGCTTTCATTTTCTGATTATGCAGGAATCAGTTTCGAAGAGGCGCTGGGTTTAATGATTATGCTGCAATTTTTTTTTCTAATTATGCTGGATTCAGTACCAACAATACTTCTAGCAAAAAGTTTACCAAACACCAAACTGCTTTATCTTACAGCTGATTTCTCTCACAACAAATCTGGCAGCGATTATTTTCACAGCACAGCAATGCCAAATTGGCCCTTAATAGTTTCCCTAATTTTCCCCACAGAATCATGAATCTGTTTCAACCCATCTTGCAATATTAATTCAGGATGTGTGCACAACATCGAATATGAAAAAAATATATCATTCATTAATAGTGCATTCTGTAAGTTAAGCTGCCCGTTCAACAACATAACAAAACTATCATTTGAAGATGCATTGTCCAAAGTCATACAAAAAAGTTTCTTTTCTACCCCCCAACTAGTCAACAACTTATAGATCTTCTCACACAATGCAACACCACTACGAGGAGGAGGCATAAAACTGAAATTTAGAATTCTTTTTTGCAATTTCCAATTAGCATCAACAAAATGGGCAGTGAGAGAAAGATAACCATCTGTGGTTATAGAAGTCCACAAATTAGATGTCAAACAAACACTTCCAGTGATTGAACCCAAAAGTTCCTTAAGCTTACCCTTTTCTCTATTGTACAAACTCAACACATCAGCCTTTGCAGTATTTCGAGATATCAATTTGATATCAGCACAAATGTAATTAAACACATCCCTAATTCCAGCATACTCAACAAATTGAAAGGGCAGCTCATGCTTGATAATGCCATCACTAGTAATTTACGGAATTTATTAGGATAAAACTTAGTAGACCTTGTTATGATAGACCCTTCAGATTTAGATAATAACAATTGGCCAATATAATAAGATTTCAAACAAGAATCAAGATGATGCTTTAAATTTCCAGTACTATATTTACTATCACACATGTATTTATGACCACATTTCATGCACTTCGCATAAAACTTATTATCTAGATTGTTTGTACAATATTTGGCCAAGCACTCCCCAAACACTTCCAAGCCAAAGGGAAGGGAGTCCCACATCGACAAAACACAAGAGGAGGGGACTCTCCCTTCTTTATAAAAGGAGACCTCTCCCCTTCAAGGAGGGAGAGAGTGGGGCAGGCTACTTGGGCCTCATGGGCTTACCCATGAGCCCATTTACAAGCCCACAGATCATTGGCCATCAGCCTTCGGCCTTCGGCGCCATCAGCCTTCAGCCATCAGCCATCGGCCATCAGCCTTCGGCCACCAGCCTTCGGCGCCATCAGCCTTCGGCCATCAGCCATCAGCCTTCGGTATTCTTCCTCTTCTCCTTGGGTCAAACCCTATGTGCATTGTATACAACATTATCGTAATGAGAACATACTTCTCCGTGGACGTAGCCCATTATTCAGGTGAACCACGTACATTTGTTTTCTGTATGCATGTCTATTTATCTACCGAATGCTCTTACATACTGAGGGTCCTCACCTTCAACATCCACCTCATCTTTAAGTTGGCCTACTTACTACCTGTCTAGTTTTAGAACAAACAGTTTGGCGCCGTCTGTGGGAAGCGATACAAAACACTATGTCGTTCTCCTTCACGAGTGCTCTCGGCACCCTTTTGAGCCATGCCCTCGGCACCTCCTACAATCGGCCTTCGGCACCCCTTACATCATTCGGCCCGTGCGATGTCTTCATATTCCCCCAATGATTCGGCATCTGCCTTCGGCCTTCGGCACCCCATCATCATTCGGTGCGTGCGATGTTTTCACATCCCCCCAATGATTCGGCATCTGCCTTCGGCCTTCGGCACCCTTGCATCATTCGGCGCATGCGATGTCTTCACATCCCCCCAATGATTCGGCATCTGCCTTCGGCCTTCGGCACCCTTGCATCATTCGGCACGTGCGATGTCTTCACATCCCCCCAATGATTTGGCATCGGCCTTCGGCCTTCGGCACCCCATCATCATTCGGCGCGTTCGATGTCGTCACATCCCCCCAATGATTCGGCCATCAGCCATCGGCCTTTTCTCAAAGCCATGCCGAACGGCACCTTCCAGGAGACACTTCTCCCTTACGGCGCCATCAGACTTTGGCCATCAGCCTTCGCCCATCAGCTATCGGCCATCAGCCTTCGCCCATCAGCTATTGGCCATCAGCCTTCGCCCATCAGTCTTCGCCCATCAGCCTTCGGACATCAGCCTTCGGCCATCAGCTATTGGCCATCAGCCTTCGGCCATCAGCCATCGGCTCTCAGCCTTCGGCCATTAGCCTTCGGCCATCAGCTATCGGCCTTAGCCATCAGCCATCGGCCTTCAGCCATCAGCAATCAGCCTTCGGCCATCAGCCATCAGCCATCGGCCATCAGCCTTCAGCCATCAGCCATCGGCCATAAGCCTTCGACCATCAGTCTTCGCCCATCAGCTATAGGCCTTCGGCAGCCATCAGCCTTCAGCCATCAGCCATCAGCCTGCTGAAGAATGAGCTGAAGCATTACTTGGCTAGTGCATTAATGACTACAAGTCCCCAATCAAGAAGTACCTCCTTAATCGGGAACTTGGGGGACTCCTGTTTGTACAATATCTGGCCAAGCACTCCCCAAACACTCCCAAGCCAAAGGGAAGGGAGTCCCACATCGATAAAACACAAGAGGAGGGGACTCTCCCTTCTTTATAAAAGGAGACCTCTCCCCTTCAAGGAGGGAGAGAGTGGGGCAGGCTACTTGGGCCTCATGGGCTTACCCATGAGCCCATTTACAAGCCCACAGATAATTGGCCTTCAGCCAGATCCTCAGCCTTCGGCCATTAGCCTTCGGCCTTCGGCCATCAGCCATCAGACTTCGGCCATCAGCCTTCGGTGTTCTTCCTCTTCTCCTTGGGTCAAACCCTATGTGCATTGTATACAACATTATCGTAATGAGAACATACTTCTCCGTGGACGTAGCCCATTATTCGGGTGAACCACGTACATTTGTCTTCTGTATGCATGTCCATTTATCTACCGAATGCTCTTACATACTGAGGGTCCTCACCTTCAACATCCACCTCATCTTTAAGTTGGCCTACTTACTACCTGTCTAGTTTTAGCGCAAACATAGATCGACAAAAAGAATTTCAAACTGAGTCCATACATGTTACGTGAGTTTTCTACGTCTCTTACCAACATGAGTTGCAGCAACTGCATTGTTGTTATTAGACGGATCTGAATCTTGCACATTGCTTCTAACTGCTTCACCATCAAAACTATCACCCCCATCTTCAAAAACATCCATATGAAAAAACACAATAATTTTATGTTAGTGAAAAGATAAACAAAAAACAAAGAAATCCAATAAAACAAAAACAAAAAAATCAAGCAAAACAGAAAATTAATCACAATCATGAATGTGAGATTTTTTGACAAGAAGAATTTAAAATTTAGGCACGTTGAACCCCTAATCGTATATTTTTTGAATTATGAGATGAGCTCCAGCTTCCAGACTTGATCAAAACACTGTCAATGGACTATATGGAAGCAGTGAAAAATATGGAATTGCAATCACAATTCTCTAAGATGATCCTAAGGAGTGAGCGAAGTTGGAAAAACAATGACCCATCGCATATATTATTATTTGCTTAAAGGTACATTACAACGATTGAATTTTGGGGCATTAAATGTAGGTGTAGGCAACCCTATCTGACTTCCTACCTTTTCAAAGCAGGTGCTCCATGTAGACATCAAAATTACAATTCATATAAAGGGAAATTAAGTCCCTTGATTCAGCATTGACACGAACAACAGAGCATATAACAATTAAAACAATTTCTTCATTGTGGGTCCTAGTTATCCTACAACTACTCTGCATTCCGATCATTTAATATACAGTTACATTATTTTGGTATTCATGCCAAAGGGAATACTACAACCTTTAAGCCCAACATTCAGAAATTTCCAAAAATACTCAACTACTTCCAAGATCAATTCTAATCCTTTAATACTGGTTCTCACCAACAGAAGCAGAAAACCATAAATAATATATCAAAATGAATAAATAATATGTCGAAAAGATCTCAAGGATTAAAAAAATTCACCACAAAATCAACATCTACAAGTCTAAAACAAAAAAGAGGCTTTAAAGGTCAACATGAAAGAGATTTGAAAGAACCAAAAGCAGAACTTTTTGACCTTTACAAGTATAAAACAATGGCTGGCTCTTTCACTTTGTAAACAGACTAACAAAATGAAAGAAAATAAATCAACCCATTACGCAAATAAAAGCATCAGAGCTTTAAAAATAGTTCTTTTCATGTATGGTAGTAACTAGTAAGTAAGCATATAAAGATCAAAGGCCAAAACCAACATAAAATAAAAATGTACAGAAAGAGAGACAAAGACAGAACTGTGAGGCTTTGAGAGCACAAAACAGCACCCAAAAGAGAAAACTCAAGAACCCAGAACACAAGCAAATCCCAGAACTCCTAAAAAGATTTAGTTTTCTTTCTTTTTTGGGTGTGATCCAGCCAAAATGGCCACATAGAAACCACACTGAAAGTTGTTGGTTTGGAAAGGATTTGGAGGCGACTAGGAGTTAGGTTTTCGAATGAGATGAGAGAGAGAATATGTTACTTTATATATGTGTGTTTTTAGGTTTTTAATTAAACGGGTTATTGGGTTTTAAGCGGGTTCACACGACCCGTTTAATAAACTGGTTAAACATGTGTTTTAGCGGGTTGGCTGGTTGACCCGAAACCCACCCGTTTATAAACGGGTTAGCAATGGGTTGACCCGAAAATGACCTGTTTTTTAATCGTGCGGGTTCGTGTCGTGTTTTAACCGTGCGGGTTTCGAGTCGTGTAATAGGTCATATCGAAAATTGCCACCCCTACCCTAGGCATAGGTTTGTAGAGGTAATCCATGGTGTAGAGAGTTTCAATTGCATCACAGAATCTGAACAAGCTCTCTAGAGTAGTGGACTTCTCCATCCTAGCAATCTCATCCACCTTGTCTGCAGATGCACCAAACGCTAGCATTCGTAAAGAAGATGTAAGTTTTTGCACTGGCAGAAGCCGCAAAACCCCAGCAGCATCACACTTCTAAACGAAGTATGCATCGTAATTGCAAAAATCATGCATGACTTTATTGAACAAATAGGGTTGCACTCTATATCGCCCTCAAAAATCAACATTATAGTACACAAAATTTGGGATAAAGTAATCTTCCAAAAGATTCTTACCCCGAGAATGCCTACGTTTGTCCACGTTCGGGCCACGACCAACTTGTGAACCATGGTGGTGGCCTGGCCTTGATAGATCAAGCATACCCACTGCCATGGCAACTTGTTCATCATCTTCTTGCTCCTCCCTTTCTTCTTCAGCTCGTCTACGCCTTCTTTCTTTAATTTCTCGCTCTCGCCTCTCCAAGCATCTCCTCATGTCTGACATTGAGAGTGGACTATGAAATCTAAAATCTGATAAATGAAAGGATAGAGAAGATATAGTGTGAGAGGTATGAGTTGAGCCTCTGGTTTTATAGAGAGATAGAGAAGATAGAGATGACACGTGGCGCGATTTTATAGGGTGAAAATCTTATCTGAAATATGACATTTGTATTTTATAACAAATATCGACACATGGCACCCTATAATCTTATCCTAAAATCTTATCTGAAATTTGAGATTTGTAATTTATAATAAATATCGACACGTGGCAACTAAGAATCTTATCTGAAAATGTTATCCGAAAAATTCATTCGAATCATGAGATATGAATTTTGTAATAAATATTGACACGTGGGAACCGAAAATCTTATCCAAATTAATTGTTTTGGTAAAAAAAAAAAAAAAAAGTGAATAGTATTTGCCCTTTGCCATGGTAATGGGTGGAAACACAACAAGCCTTTTGCAAGGGCTGCCACTATTCATGTGAATAGTAATAGCCCTTGCCTTGCCCTTGCCCTTGCCCTTGCCCTTTGTCATGGAAAATGGGTGGAAGTGCTCTAATATGCTGCCACCGCCGCAGCCAGAAGAAGAAGAAGGTTCAGGTAAACCAACAAAGGGGATCTGTAGAGCGTGGGATTGGGGAAGCAAGCCATGAACATGCATCATGCTCAAGCAATCTAGGTATTAGTCAAAATTGACCATTAAACTACAGAGCCCACACCTCCATACCAAGATCTTAGATCTAAGGATGAGTTGTAGGGGAGAAACATTAGCAGCAAACAAGTAAACAACCAAGAAAATTCTAGGGAAATAGGAGGATTTTAGGGTTTGAGTTTTCGTGGGAAGGGGGAGAGAAATGGATTGATTGGGGTGAGTGTATGAGAGGAAAAGATGGTGAGAGTGGTGTAATGGATAAAGAGTAGTGGGGGAGGAGATGTGTATGAGATGTCTGGAAAATCAAGAGAGAAAGGGCAAACCAAAACAAATAGAAAAAGAAAGAAAGAAAGCCACACTGGAAGGTGGTAGAGAAGCCATACCAGAGGTGGTAGAGGTGCCGCCCTAAAGGGCAGTTGGACAGTCACCAGCTGCTCAGAAGAGGCCGGTGGGGAAAGAGAAAAGTTCTAGAGATAAGGGGGAGCCCCTCTCTCTAAAGCTCTCTTGGGTTAAACCCTTCAAATTTTACTTTGCAGTCAATCAGTTTTTTGGATGTCTAGATTTGAGTTTTTAAATCAAATGACTGATTGAGAGATCTTGAAGCATGTTTCCCTTTCTTTGTGGGCATCACATGAAATGCACGTGAGGAAAAGAAAATATTTTAAATAAAGGCGAGGCCTTCTCCTACGTGTGATCTAGACCACCTACTTTGCGTAAACCATGTCTGGCTCTAGCCATTGTTGCCTCTGTGTGTCTCATTCTCCTTAGCTTGAGCATGACCTAGTTTGAGGAGGCATGGAGTAGCCTTCAACTATCTTCGCGCCTGTTCCTTAAGCATTTTCCCCAGTTATTTGAGACGGGAGTGAGTGTGTCCCATTTTGTCGGTGGGTGCCCTAGACTTCAGCTAGTCGAATGACAACATTGTGTGTGTAAGGAATGTTTTAGTTGGAGTTGGAATGAGGTTGAAGTAGGAGGCATTCAATGGTTCAGATGTGACAAGTAAGAATTCAAATTTCACTAATTTATGGGTTTAGGACTTGTGTGCATTGGGTTTCATATTGAATTAAACCATACTGTTTTGAAGTTTGAATGAGCCATCCCATTTTTTGAACACAAACCATACTGACTTGTATGCATGGACTCAGGAAAGAAGATGTTATAGGGTTGGAGTTTAAAATGGTAGACTTATATAAAGCACGGATACTAAAATTGTGTGCCTTTGTGCTGCACGCATTCCAAAGTATGGTGGCCTATAGAGTACTAATACTACACTTGTGTCTCTTGAGGTTGCCTATAGAGCATGAATATGGAAAATTGTGTCTCTTAAGCCACATTTCTATTAATTATGGTTCACATATCATGTCCTATAAATAGAGAAGCTGAATATATAGGGCATGTTTCTAAATATGTTGCTTTTATAGTTTTTTTTTTTGTCAAAAACGTTTTATAATATATATAAAATGCTCAAATGTACACCAAATTCCAATTTCAATTTGTTCTTAGTAAAGGACACAAATTCTAGATTTTCAAGCCGTTAGTAGATATTTTTTAAGAACTAGTTTTTGTGGAAATGCCAAATAACGTTTTTTTAAATCAATATGTGAAATAACTTTAGGACACTCTTATAACGATTTGTGCTCAATATTATATTTAAAAATAATAATTATATAAAAAAAGTTAGATAATAGGCCACGGAAAACTTAAAACCGTGCCTAAAGCTCTCCCCATTTCAATTTTCTTTTCTTCTCTCTCTCTCTCTCTCTCTCTCTCTCTCTCTCTCTCTCTCTCTCTCTCTCTCTCTCTCACACACACACACACACACACAACTCTCGATCCACCTCCTCCCTTCTCTCTCAATCTTTCTATCTCACTCAGATCCTCCTCTCTCTTAAATCTCACTGCATCTAGGCTTTCATCAAAGGTATGAAAATCTCAACTTGGACTGTTTGGGTGTTTCTGATTTAAAGTTTAATGTTTTTTTTTATTTTAAATTTGTGGGTATTTGATATTTGCACTATTTTTTGATTTTCTGTTGGATTGAGTGAGTTTTTATGGTGATGCATATTATCAAATCATTTAACTCACATGATGATAGCCTTACCTTTTTCAATCAACACAGCTTCACATGCCATACTTTACTCTTCACATATGAGCATATGAATAAGTAATTAGTCATTGATCGATCCTTCATTTCCCTCACAACTTATTTCTTGTGTAGGTAGCATCCATATTAAATGGATTGACAGTTGGAGACCCACTCCGGCAAAATTTGAGAGTATGTTTTATCCAAGGAAGTCAAGAATCAAAATGAGTCTTTGGTGTCTATTGTATGCAAGGTTTGATAGATGGGTTGTGGAGATGGGCCTCGCCCAGCTCTTTAATGAGCTTTGCTCTACTTTGCCATGGAACAAACTCATGGTTTGCAATCTCTCTTTCTCTCTTTGTAAATATTTTCAGGAAGTAGATTTATAGAAAAAAATTTAAATTTTTATTTGATAATTTTATCATCTGGTTGGTTGCTTAATAAATTTGTGAAATTTGTGAATAAAAACTATAGTTAAATTTGAACACTTAGTATAATTGTTCTATTTTGTCACAAACAACTTATAATTATGTAACAAAAACCAGTTAAGATGCCGAATGACTTGTTAAACCTTGTAGGATAGAATGATGAAGGAGCTGCATTTGCAAGGAAAAAGTTATGAGGATATTAAAGAGTGGCTCAAAAGAACTCCAATGCATCCAAGGGTAATTGCAACTTTTAAATTAACTCATGCTTCATGGTAAATGTTTCAGCCAAATTATTAATGGTCGATTGTGTGTTAATTATGTTTTGCTGTTCGTTTGGTGCTAAAACAAACATTGTGGTCTTCAATATGGTCGTTGCATATGTGATTTGAGGATTATTAGTGTCATTGTTTGTTAGGATGCTTCTCACAGATCGTCACAATCGTGGTATGTTTATCATTACAATTTAGTACCTATCTACTAAGAGTTTCTCGGTTGCTTTATTAAATAAATGGTTGGTTTTTATGATTCGGGCTTCTCTTTAGATACAACTTACACATTACCATCGATGTTCTAAATATTCATAAGTTCAGCAAAGAATATGTTTTTTTGGCTTGCTAAGGACTCTATCTTTGTCTATCCTATGCCTGGACCACTAACACACTACTACAAAATCGAAATAGACGACGGGAATGCTCCGTCGTCTAGAAGATTTTCAAACCATCATGAAATCGACCGCCATCTTTTGATATATAAAACAACGACGGATAATATCCGACGTCGTTAAGACATTCAACGTCAAAAAATATAACAAAGTGACGTCTAATTACTATATATATATATTGTAAAATGAAACCTCCCCCAATATTAGACGACGGTTTTATTAAAACTTAGACGTCAAAAGAGAGTTACATGTCAAGACCAAAACAAAAACCGACGTAAATATAATTATCACCGTCCCTAATTGAAGGAATACGACTTGTATAAACAAGAAACCGACGTCGTTAACGTACACTACGTTGAATACATAAACAAACCGTCGTCTAACTTACAAAAGACGACGCATACACAATTGAGAGGACGTTTAAAGTAGATTACATGTCAATAATTACACAGGCACAGACGTAGAGATAATTATTCACGTCCCTAATTGAAGGAATCCTTAGAAACCGTCGTGGTTAAATTATACTACGTTGAATAAATAAACAAATCGATGTGAATGAACAAAAGACGACACAAACACAAAAGAACAGACGTTTAAAGAATATTACATGTCAATATTCACAAAGGAACTGCCGTACAGATAGCTATCCACATCTCTAATAGAAGGAATAAAGATTTGTGTGGGGGGGTCTTTTTGTTCCAGCAGCCTGACGAATGGGCTGGGCTATCGTAAGAAGCGAAAATGTGTGAAATTACCCCCTGTGTCTGAGTTCAAAGATCAAGCCCCAAGAATGCTTCGAAAGGACAGTGAAACCTTAGGAAACACCTCGGTTACCTTCACCAACAAAAACAATGTCTGCTTACAGATAAATTTTTAGCTTGGCATGAGAAGCTTGTGGCAAAACCATCATGAGTTTAGCATAAACAGAGAGAGGGCGGTGAATTCCTATGAGGAACAGGGGTTCTAAAGAAAGGGAAGTGATTCTAAGAAGGTTGGCTAAGGGGAGAGAGAGATGGGAAGGAACGATGGGTGGTTTAAGTAATTTCCAGCAGCTTGACGAAAAGTCTGTCAAGATCTGGAATAGCTTGCCAGAAGAGGGAAAATGAGGGAGAAGGGTGAATAGAGCACGAATTTGCTAGGTTTTGCAGGTGAGAGAGGAAGCTTGCTCTCCATGTGTGAGTTGCCTTTGATGGGTAGAAGATGACCCCTTTTATAGCCGCTGGAAGCCTCCTTTCTCCAAGAAACCCTAATGGTTTCTATTCAATTTGGCCAAATCTTTCCATTCCTTTCTCATCTCTTCCTTTGAATCATCCTATTTGGTGAAATTCGCTCTGCCCAATTGCACAAAAACAGGATTTGGGGAGCTCTAGGATTTTCCTGCAGCTGTCTCAGTGAGGAATACCCACTTTCAGCTCTCTTTCCTCATTCTTTTCTTCCTTCTTCCATGGCTAGATCTGATGGAGAGAAAGAAATGGGTATGTAAGCTGGTTTGAAAGGTGACTCCCTTCCTAGTGGTCTGTGTGCCAATTACCCCTTGGATCCTTGAATGCTTTTGCTTGAAACTTGTTCCTTACCCACGTGCTGGAGCCTCCCAGCAACTCTGCACACATGGCCTTTCAATCTTCACTCGTGGCTTTGTTTTCTATCCAGCTGTTGGGGTTTTGCTGCCTCTTTATCCTAATTGAATGGGCCTTCTAAGACAAAATGTTGATCAAATCAAATAAATGGGCTAACTTTATCAAGTGTTGGGCTATTTTGGTTGGGCTATTTTTGTTTGGAGTGATGGGCTATTCTTTTCTCTCTTGTGCTCACCCACATATTTGGCCCTATGAAATGGGCTTGAGTCTCGAGGCTCCCAAGCAACCCGGGACTTCCATTTCTCAGTCCATCAATGGGCCTCATGATAATTTATTACCATCCATACCACAACCCACTCAAGCAAGCCCCGGGCATTTGCGTGGCTTGGGCCCACTTAAGCTTGTAGCATGGCTAGGTGTAAAATAATGATTTTCCGCTTTGCATGGCATGTCGATTGGCGCGCTTGGAAAGGGATATGATGCTTGATGGGATAATTAGTGTGGGCTCGTAGAATCAATGCATTTAATAAACTCATTTCGATTCTTAGCATGATGGATTGTATGTTTATTTGGCATGACATGTGGATTGTGACTCGTGCGAGCGTGTATGACGAATTTCTCGTGCTTTGAACCGGGTTTCTTTTTAGTAAGGTATCGTACTGGGCCCGAAATATATTTGGGCCTAGCCTTGGATTTTTTGGGCCTCAACATTAGCCCCCTTAATTATTAGGCCATGGATGAGTGCTGGAATGGGCCGAATAATTAAACTTGATCCAAAAATCAAATTCATAAGCTCCAGCAGTTATTCGTGATTTCCCAGATACCAACTTTCTCCTTATTCCTTATTCTTTATTATTTCTTTCTTCTTCTCCTTCCTCTTTACGCACACTAGAGTAAACCTCTCCCCATCACCTTCATCTTCTTTTTTTCCTTTTCTTCTTCCAACGAACTCAGAGCGAGAGAGAGAGAGAGTGAGATCAAGAAGAACCGTCTGTCTATAGCCACTGGCAGAGAGCTCAAGCCGAACTCAACTCCGTTATCCCCCTTATGAAGAAAACCCACTTGTTGTTGGAAGAGATCTCTTCGTGCAGACTTTTCTTCTAAGAATCCCTGATTTCCCTCTTTCTTGGTGCATCTGAGGCCATCCTTTGAGGGGATTAACAAGGTATGTCCTTTTCGCTTGCAATTTCTTGAATCTATTGAGGGGTTTGTTGGGTTCCTCACACCCATGGATTTTGATCTTTGTTTTGACAGCCAAGCACCCACTCTTTTGACCCATCCATCTTTTGTTGGTGTAATCGTTAGCAAGGAAGGGTTTGCATCAGTTTTTTGGCCTTTTTGATTTATTTCTTTTTGCAAGCTGTTGGAAGAGTGCCAAAGAATTGCGAGAAGAAATCGCTAGCATGGACTGCATCCTTTCCTTTTCTCCATTTTTCTTCCCCATTTGTATCATGTGTTGGCCCTCTTTGTGTTGGTGAAGAGGTTGAACTATGCACGATGTGCCTTTTCTATGTAGGTGTATATGTCTCTGGCACAGGCAGGGGAAGGTGTCGGAAGCCTGCGTTGTATTCCCTGTTGCTGGAAGCTTTGAGTGTACCAATTTCACAACTTGGCAATTTTGATTTCTATCTCGATTTCTCGATAAATAGTTCTGCTCCTTTGCTGGAATCTTGAGTCTTTCTTTTGGCTTTGTAGGAATAGACATAGACTGGTGTTTGGCCTAGGCTCATTTTTCTCGTGAACACATGCTTGGTTAACCTTGAACTTCCTCATATGTTGTGGGAAATAGAAATTGACAGAATGCATGTTTTGCAATGCTTGAATTTTTTGCATTTTTGAGAGAGAATTTGCTTGCCATGGAATTTTCTTGCCATGGGAATTGCTTGAGAATTTTGCTTGCCATGGATAAATTGCATGCTGCTTGGATATTTGGTTAAGCGTTTCCTTTGGAATGAGCTTGACTTGACATGCTCGGCGTATATTTTGCGTGTGCTACATTCTTGACCTTCTTTTTGATTGTTGTTGAACTATATGCATCACGAGCGTATGTTTGTAACCGCATGATTAATACATAAGATTAGAGGCTATTGAAAGCTTGAGGAAAGCACTATTGGTTTCTTTTTTATGAGCTTAGAGCTTGGTCGTGGATAGCTATTTATTTTTTGGCTTTATAGGGATAGACATGTGCATGATGGGTCTGCAAGGATGCTGTGTAACTCATGGGGATTTTGTTTTTGTTTTTTTTTTTTGTGAAAAAGGCTACTATGAGGTAAATAGTGTTCAGTTTGTAACACTTGCTTTGTGAAAAAGGGTGCTAGAATGATTGATTGAGCATGGAATGAGAAATATGCTTGTCATGAGCTTGAGCAATAGATTGCATGATGCTTCGAAAATATTTTTTGTTTATGCATTTCGCTTGGCATGAGATAGCTTGCTTTGCTTGGCCAGTAAAGTTCATATGGCTTGCATGCTAGTGTGGAGATTGCTTGGCTTTAACGCAGAGAACTAGCTTTATGCCTTGCTCTTTTTTCAGCATATTCTTTGTTGGCAATTCTTGCAGGGATTCATGTAATAAGTCATAATGACCTCTATGATGAGTGATGGCCTATTTCCCCTTGCACGATGGGCTGAAGAAGAGACGACTACCTTCATCACTTAGAAACACTTGCCAAGACTTAATCATAGCCACTCTGTAAGCTTTGAAGGCTACTCTAATTTCCAGGTGCTGTATAGAAGAAATGCATGTTTTCGGCCACCTTTTGAATTTTGTTTTTTCAATACCCTTCCATCATCACTAAGGGCTGGCCAAAGTGGTTCGATTGTGAGTGGGCAAACCCAACTACCGAATATGTTTTGCAAATGATTGAAGGTTGCAAAGGAAACATCATTTTCAATGTACTTCTCACTTGATACTTAGAAGAAGTTATAGCACACACTGTTTTTAGAGCACAGGCTACTTGTAGCAGAAGTACGAGTCGCTATTAATGCTTTGAGCCTCAAGGAACACGAATTGGAGAGCCAGTGTTGTATGCTACGAGACCTTCTCTTAAACAAATGAGTTACTGATAATGGTGCTTGGTGCATGGTGGAAATATCGAAAGGATCATCTCTCCGCGCTTCTTCTATTCTGTTTTAGTCATGCACTGTGATCTAGTTGATGTACCCAATTCTCCTTCTTTGCACCGTGATATGCATTATTATTATTATTATTATTTTAAGTAAGGCTATATCTTCCAGCACCATCTTTCTCTAACACCTATCTTTATTTTTCCTTGCAGGTCGCATTTCTTTGTTGTGGGGGATTGGCTCGGTGCGTAGTAGCTTTTCCTTTTGAAACTGCAGGGCGTATCGATCTTTAGCACAGTTGACTGCACTTGGGCTTGAGTTGTACCCCCCTTTTTTTTCTTTTTTTCTTTTTTTTGGGGAGTTTCCATAAGAGAAACGTGAGAGAGAGCTGTGGTAAGTGTTGCTCCCTCTTCCTCTTTCGTTTGTAGGGAGCTCCATGAAGAAGGAAATTGAAGTTTCATGGTTCTTTTTTTTTTTCGGTTCCTTGCATGGTAGCCTTGCTTAAGTGTTTTGACTGCAATAATTTGGCATGGGTTTAGGCATTTGTCCAAATGGCTTGAAACATCTTATTATGGCTTGGACCTATTTGAATGATCTTGATAATTCTTGGATTGCTTTCCCAACATATTGTAATTTGCTTGGCATGTGGCTTAGGTTAGGAAGTCTGCTTGGCATGATGCAATAGCTCGTAAGTTTTCCTACTGCACAAGATGGGCTTAAATAAGGAAGGCTGGATAGGAAGTTTGAACAAAAGTGTTTTGTGTTTTTCGGCCGTTGAAGTTTGATTCTTGGCTTAATTGCTGGTTTGCTGGTTTAGCAAAGGACATAAAGAATTTGGTTTTTGGTGGTTTGTACTTCGGAAATAAAGAAGACCCACAACAAGATGAGGAAAATAGCACGTTGTTAGTGCTTGAAGCATGGTTTGTTTGGTTTGTCAAGTCTCTTTTTGCAGGGCATGATACTTGTCTTTTTGTAGTTGCATGAAGTACTTGTACTGATGCAAAGAGTTTAGTAGATAGGTTTCACAATGAGCTCGTGGCATGTTAGCTTGTCACTTGTTGCTTGGTTTTCTTTCTTTTCTTAAATTTTGCTTCACTTTGCATGAAGTAACTTGGCTAGCATGTCTATTGTAGCTTGATCCTTGAGGCTTTACGATGCTTGGATGAAGTTAGCATGAAATTTGTAGAGGCCTAAAGTAAACCGAAAAATCTTCAGCAACCTCTAGCAGCATGGTATGAAGTTGTATCCCCCTTTCATGTCTTGAGAGCTATTGAAATTGCTCCTTGCTTTTCCATAACTTGGGTTCAATGTCAGGTGGCATCCTTTACTGGTATGGCACGTTCTTGATATGGCAGTGACAAACATGGGCATCTTATGGTTGTCAAATGAGTGTCTATGGTGCTGGAAGAAGTTATGCACACTCCTGCTTGCTCAACAACTCTAATTTGTGCATGGGCTTGGATGTTTGTTTTCTTCATAATTGTGTAGTTGGATACCTTCACAGTTGAAGCTTAAATTTCCTCTTTATTACGTGAGCCCAAGTGGGTGGATATTGCTAGAGTCCCCCCACAAGAACTTTATTGCAAAACCTCCTTAAGCTCTTTTGTAGTGAAAGCATGCCAACTTGGATAGTAATGCTTTGATGATGAGGCTTAGCAAGTGATGGAGGCATTAAAGCCAGATTTAAAATACGACATTGGTTTTATCTTATATGTCTGTTTTTCCAGTTTTTTAACTGGGCCATCGTATTTCCCACCTTTAAGCCAGTATGTTAAATTTTTGATTTGTCTTGCCCAAAACCTGC